>JAKCWG010000953.1:0-679130 GCA_021464415.1 Lonicera japonica | reverse complement strand
GCAATAAGCCGGCGGCTGTATGGCTGTCGAGTCGGGCTTCTGATTAACTATTAGATCTCAGACCTCAATTAAAGGCCAGGTTATTGCAGATTTCATAGCCAAGTTCACTTACGCTGAAGACCTATTATAGAGCCACCAGAGCTACTACCACTTGTGGACCCGAACACTTCGACACCTACCACTTCGATGAATTTACTGCCAGGGTGCTCAAATGGGTCTTGCATGCCGATGGGGCTTTTAACTTGTAAGGATCCGGAGCTGGCATGGTGCTGATAACTCCTAAGGCTAACACCCTAGAGATAGTGTTAAAATTCCTGTTCAGGACTTCCAACAACGAGGTTGAGTATGAAGCCATCATCTCAGGCTTGAGAATAATTAGTGATCTGGAAGCAAGGCAAATGATGGTCTATAACTATTTCACAGTAGTCGGCCAAATACTTGGTCACAACATGGCCAAAGAAGAACGCATGGTCACTTACTTAGCAAAAGCCAAAGCGGTGGCTCAGAGGTACTCTAACCTAGTTTTTATCAAAGTCCCGCGAGCTCAAAACAATAAAGCAGATCGCCTGGCCAAGCTTACCACAACTTCAAACTTACCAAGCGGGTGCACATTGAATATCTGAAAATGAAGGCCAAAGAAGAGCCCGCGGGGCTGGATGCAGCCCCAATCCAAATCTGTAAATGCTGGATTGACCCGATTTTAAATTATTTTGTTGACGGAACTCTCTTTGAAGATAAGAAGATGGCAAAAAGAATAAAGATGTGTCCAATAGATATGTGATCATCGAAGCAATACTATATAAGAGGGTACGTCCTCCCTTTTTTGCTCTGCTTACACCCACCAGGCCCAAGTGGCCCTGCTGAAAATCCATGAAGGCCTGTGCGGAGGGCATCCGGGAGCTCACTACTAGCGCTCAAAGCCGGCAAACAAGGCTACTTTTGGTCCACCATCCTACTAGATGAAAAGGAATTGGTAAAAAAATGCGACAAGTGTCAGCATTTCGCTAACATCCAACAGCTCCCCGCTGAGCTCATGACCCCCTTAGCAGCCCTTGCCTTTCTTTCAATGGGGCATGGACATAGTGGGCTTTTTTCATTGAACAAAGGACAGACCAAGTTCGCAGTAGTAGCCATTGATTACTTCACTAAGTGGGCTGAGGTTGAAGCGTTAGCAACGATCACCACCATGAAGATCCAGAGTTTCGTGTAAAGGAACATTATCTGTTGCTTTGTCTCTCCCAAAAGTACTGATCACTGATAACGAAAAGCAGTTTGACTGCAATCTCTTTAGGGACTTTTGTGAAGGACATGAAATCGAAAATCACTACAACTCACCTGTCCACCCTCAGGCCAACGGCTAAGCAGAGGTCATCAATCGAACTTTGTTGACTTGTTAAAGAAAAGACTCGATGATGCCAATGAAAACTGTCTGAAGAACTCCCCTCGGTACTGTGAGCTTACAGAACCACGATTAGGGATCCAACAGGCGAAACCCCTTTTTTCCTGACGTACGAAACTGAAGCAGTCATCCCGGTGGAAATGGGAGTCCCAACTTACAGAATCAACCACCACGACTCAGCTCGTAATGACGAGAACCTGCTGGTTGACCTAGACCTCCTCGAATAGAAGAGAGAGCAAGCTCAAATTAAAGAAGAGGCATATAAAAGAAGAATGATCATAAGCTACAATAAAAGGGTCAACCATCGAAGCTTGAGTGTTGGCGACTTAGTGCTCCGAAAAGTTACATTGGCAACAAAAGTTTTTGAACATGGTAAGCTCGCTGCCAAGTGGGAAGGCCCTTATGTGGTCACTAAAGTCTGCAGACCAGGCACTTATTATTTGAGTACTGTAGACGGTATGGAGCTCATGAGACCATGGAACATAGAACACCCTCAAGAGATACTACCCTTGAGCTAGAAAAGTTTGTACTTTTTTGTAATAGTTTTCATTCAAAAGAACGAATATGGAATGTTTGTTTGATACTTTGCTATTTGTATGTGCACTCTATTTCAAAAAAAACCTCTCACAAAGAGGTCAGTTTAGTAAGTGTTTAGCTCGCAAGAAGCACATTTGGACTCTATTTCAAAAAAATCTCTCACAAAGAGGTCAGTTTAGTAAGTGTTCAGCTCGCCAAAAGCACACTTGCACTCTATTCTAAAAAAAAATTCTCTCACAAAAAGGTTAGTTTAGTAAGTGTTAAGCTCGCCAGAAGCACACTTGCACTCTGTTTTTTTTTTAAAAAAAACCTCTCCCAAAGAGGTCAGTTTAGTAAGTGTTCAGCTCACCAGAAGCACACTTGCATTTTCTTTAAAAAAAATCTCTCACAAAGAGGTCAGTTTAGTAAAGTGTTCAGCTCGCCAAAAGTACACTTGCACTCTGCTTTTTTTAAAAAAAAATCCTCTCACAAAGAGGTCAGTTTAGTAAGTGTTCAACTCGTCAAAAGCACACTTGCACTCTGTTTCAAAAAAAAAACCTCTTACAAAGAGGTCAGTTTAGTAAAGTGTTCAGCTCGCCAGAAGCATACTTGCACTCTGTTTTTTCAAAAAAAAAACCTCTCACAAGATGTCAATTTAGTAAGTGTTCAGCTCACCAGAAGCACACTTGCACTCTATCTCAAAAAAAGCACTCACAAAGAGGTCAGTTTAGTAAGTGTTTAGCTCGACAAAAGCACAATTGCACTCTGTTTTTCAAAAAAAAAAAACTTTCACAAAGAGGTTAGTTTAATAAGTGTTCAACTCGCCAATAGCACAATTGCACTCTGTTTCAAAAAAAAAACCCTCTCACAAAGAAGTCAGTTTAGTAAAGTGTTCAGCACGCCAAAAGCATACTTGCACTTTGTTTTTTCAAAAAAAAAACCTCTCACAAAGAGGTCAGTTTAGTAAGTGTTCAACTCGCCAGAAGCACACTGCACTCTGTTTCAAAAAAAACCCTCTCAAAAGAGGTCAGTTTAGTAAGTGTTCAACTCGCCAAAAGCACACTGCACTCTGTTTCAAAAAAAAATCTCTCACAAAGAGGTCAGTTTAGTAATATTCAACTCGCCAAAAGCACACTTGCACTATGTTTTTCAATTACATATAGGATAGAGCTGGAGGGGGTGAGGAAGAATGATATTGCCAATTACATATAGAAATTTTCTACAAAGTCCTTTGACACATAGGATAGAAATGGAAAAGTAGATATCACCATTGGAGATGGCTTGGAATTTTTTTTTTCCATTTCTATCTTAGGTGTCAATGTTATTTTACAACACTTCTATATCTAGTTGTCAGGTTTTTCATATGGGTAGAAAAGCATAAAAAAGTTGATCTCCAATGGTTTTCATTTCTATCTTACTTGGCTTTTATTTAAGAATGAAAGAGATTAATGGGTTCCTTATGTCCAATGAAAATGTAGTTGTACCAGCCAATTATTTGAGCATTATCACGACCAAAGCTGTTGGTGGAGCTGAAACATTTTTTGGGTCCTTTCCTTTCTTCACCTCCTTTGGGGTGGTATCATATTTATGGATGACCTAATCCCTTGGGTAGGCATGGTCATGATATAGAATTGGGGGCCTTTGTGATGAAGTTCTTAATATTGGATGAGAATAAGCGTGGTAATAGGTCCGATTAAAATATCCCGAGTTCTTTAAAAAGAGAGGAGAGAATGGGGACTATCGCTCAATTCCATGGCATCCCAGCAGAGTTCATGTTAATGAAACTCTCTTTTGGGTAAATTAGTGGTTGATGAGGGAACCTCGGTCATATTTGCTTTTCATTCATGTTCACTTACATCATCGTTGTGACAAGTTAATTTTTGTCATGAAGCTAATGGTGACAAGCTTGTTTTGAGAAATCTTTATGAAGGACTACATTTCTCCGATCGCTTTCGTGGTGAGAAACCTTGATTTGTTGTTCTCATGTGCTATAGTTAAAATTCCGTATTCGATTTCTTTATCACTCACTTTGATTTCCTTTGAATTGAGAATAATGGAGATCATTGAGCTATTAGAATTTTCTTTGATGGCCCCATTTAGTTCCCTTTGTATTCTTGATTGTACTCATACAGATTCATCAAGTTCTATGTTAAACCTGATTCGTCGGGGCCCTTATTAGAAAGGAAGTTCAAGAGTGGGTAGTCAGTTGTTGCCCTAAACAGTCAACTATTGAAGTGGTCTAGATAAGGCTGTGGGAGCTGTCCAGATTTTCCATTAAACAACTGACATTTTGATTTGATAGTCGACTGTAGAGATTTTGTGGGTAATGCTTACACCCAATTGAGGAAAAATGTATCATTTCCTATGCTGTAGTTAGTAACCATAGTATATTCCTAGAATATAATCTAGAGTATTATCTTTCCTCGGTTAAGTTTGAACCTCTTTTTCCTATTGCAATTTTGCTTTGAGTTTGGTAGATGTTAAATGAAACTATTAGTTTAAAATTATAATATTTGTGGAATAGTGTGATCATCCTCATCGTAGCTATGGGTTTGCTACCTAGTTCTTTTTTATCAATTGTAGTAAAGATTAAAATCCTTGATATGGGTGTTGTGTAGGTGCCACATTCCTATAAAGTGATTAACGTTCACGAACTCCTTAGGTTTCCAGCTTGATCGTATATAATGAGATTGGAACCCACATGGTAGAGCGTACATGAATACAATGTAATATTTTGTTCCACGCTCTAGACTACGCTGTTGAAGTAGGAGCTCATTTAGTAAGTGCTCATCGGTTTCCATGGAAGTTGAAGAGTTTATGGTAAAAAACCAAAATGTCATTGTCTGGGTGCCACCGCGATTATGGGATGATTTTGGCGTTTGCCCATTGAATGTACCGAACCGATTCTTTCCATATTTTGTAGTTTTTACCTTTTTAATCCTTTAAGAATTGGAAGAATAATTCTTATGTTGTAGATTTTTCCTTCGTACGAGTATTCGACCCCTAGTGGAATTCAAGAAATAGGGGTATTTAGGCTGAGATTTGACATCGTTTTTTGGAGTTATCATATTTTAAGCTGGGAATGTATTCCATTCTAAATTTTGAGGACGAAATTTCTTAAGGAGGAGAGATTTTAATATTCCGTATTTTATCACACGTAAACTCCACGTATTAGCCTTATTCGAGTGTGCAATCTCGCTTTCACTAGTGATTTTGAGTTTCAAGGAGAATTCAATGGTACAAACCACTTTAAATATGTTCTAATACATTAAATACATCTACGTGGAGAATCGTTTTGGATTTCGGGTGGTTCGGTTTGAAATTGAGGTGTTAAGCTCGTAGTTTCATTTTACGCGACTTATGAAATTTGGCAAACTTTGAGATATCATAAATCCTTCGTTTCACACCCGATTGACACCTCCATTTGGTTCTCTAGTTATGCTTTAATCCATTCTACAACTTTCGTGTTTTGACCGAAAGCCAATTCATGCTCCTCGTTGGTCAAAATTGTGTGTGAAGTCAGTCGATCACTAAAATTTGATCATTCAGTAACGTAGTGGCAGAGCGTTGTCTTTGACGAATTTTTGGGATTAATCCATATATAATTTGAGGAAGGTTCTTTTATGAAGTTGTAGATCTTTGAATTAGCTTTTCGTGGACATAATAAAGATCATCCCAAAGTTCAGCTCGTGTTCCGAGCAAGAGTTATGAGTAAATTACCAACAGTGGTCAATGCTGTGGGAAGCAATGCTGTGGCTGAAAGCTTCCAAGATCGATCTTGGGGCCCCAAGATCGAGCCAAATTTTCCAAAACTTGGACCCCATTTTTATACACTCAAATCATTTTTTATCTTCTATTTCGAGCCTTCCTTCTCTCCCACACACCAAATGAGAGTTCTAGAGAGAGAGAGATGATACTTGTGAGATATCTTGGTGGAATTCTCACCTTTATTGAATAATTACACACATCATAACACTATTCATCATCTCCTCCTATCAACACCTTCATGGGAGCTTGGCAAAGCATGAGGACGCTAAGGTTGGCACATTCCTCCATCCATGGGACTTTAAATTTTGTTTAAAGCTTCAATTCCAGGTGAGAACAATAATATAAAATCTTTTCTAAAGTTTTATGTGTTGCATGCTTTGATTAAACTATAAATTGGGGGTTTTCATACAAATCCGAGTTTCATCATGTGCATTGGGTTTGGGTTGAAATTTCTTGTTATTTATTGTCAAGATTGATTTACTAATATATGAATTTGATTATTTAATAAGGAATTTGACACGTATACTCATTTCCCCCAATTTCACCCTAAAACCCATCAATACACAAATGGTTTTAACTAGAACTTGTATACAACTAGAAAAGGCTTATATGATGGGTTTTATACATGAATTCATCTATATATATTGTGGTAATGTGATGTTATAAAGTATATATGCCACTTGTTGACAAATGGAATAGATTTGGCTAAAACCCACTTTATGACAAAGTTTGCTAGATTCTGCTAACCAAATTATATAACCAAAATTGGTGGGTTTATTATACGATTTTATTACTACCCATGAAAGAATGATGTCCAAGAGCTACAAGTTATTGGGAAGTTTTATAATAAATTTTAAATAAATATCCCACCAAATGGATTACGACCAATGATATCGTTCATGGAGTTTTAAACTAAAATACTTGGTGGGATAAATGTATGTATCCTATGGACATCATTGTGAAAGGTTTATGTTGTTTTTATACATGTGGCATACTTACATTTGGTAAATGAATTACCATAAGTGAGATATTACTTTGTTGAGCTAGTTTCTATAACTAGAGTGATGCGGAAGTAATGTATCTTTGTTTATTGAATTACTTTTGGTAATGGCCAAATATTGATGGACTATATATATATATAAGATTTCCATATTCGAGATTTATGAATAAGATACATTGATTTAGTACTAATCAGTGTGTTGGCTCTTTTATATTTTGTAGTTATTTCGTGGTTTCAAGATTGGCTCAATTATTTACGTAGGTGGTGATTGTAAGGTTGTAGCCTTACTTGGAGGGTTGTAGCCTGCCTTATTGATTGGGTTGGAGCCTATTTGTGGTTGTAGGCGCTTAGATTATCGGGTTAGAGCCCGAAGGACTGGTACTAGACGAGGGTTTGTAGCTCTCTTGATGATATGAGGTTGTAGCCTCTTGTTAGTGGTTGTAGCCGCTAACGCAATGGGTTGGAGCCCATTGCATATAAAGGGTTGTAGCCCTTTTGATTGCCTTTGAGATAAGATGATACAAGACCCAGCGTAGCATAATTGGAGCCCGTAGTAGTTGCCAACACATTGTACTTTCGGTTAATGATCTTGTATTTCCTATTATTATCATGGTTTTGCTTGATATTTGGGGAAACGGGATCATTTGATGTGCATTGCATGTATTTTAGCATCTATGGTATATAGAGATGAGTATTACATATACATACATGGTGTACTTACTGTTTAACTATTATTTTTATACCACACGATGCATGCATATTATTATGTGTATTTTAATATACCAAATTTTATAGTTCCCACTGAGCCCGTGTTTCGCTCACTCCCGTTTTCCAAAATAGTTTTGCAGGTACACTTTCGGGTTTGTGCGCGTTAGACTTTATTACCTCTGATGACCTCTGAGCCATGTTAGTCTCCCTTAGAAGGAGGACTTGATTCCATATCTATCATTTTAAATTGATCTCTTCTTGTATTAAATGAATGTTGTATAATCAAACTTATAATTGTTTTTAAGGTAAACATTTTAATCGTGTATTGGAACCTCGTTGTAGGATTTGTATATATGTGATCTTGTAACAACTGGGCTGTATAATATGTGGAGTTTGACTTTCAGAAATGAAATTTATTTTATCAATTCACAGGTTTTGGATTTGTTCAATTTACGGACTCTACATGCCAAAATTTTCTAAAAACGAGTTTTAAAATAATATATATTAAAACTGACGTCGCGTACGGCACCGTGATTAACTGGTTCCGGGAGGACTAGACCTCTAAATGGGACTCGGGGCATCACACAATAGTGGTGGTGAATAGCTTGAAACTTCTTGAGGGGATTAGGGTTCATCATTATAAAGGACGTAAAATGAAACTTTCTTGATGGTTCTCCTAACAGATCAACAGCAGGGTCCTTTGCTTCATATCTCTCTCTCTCAAAATATCTTAAGAGGATTTCTTTTTCCCTTTTGTTTGGGACGATCTTCCCAATTCTCTTCTCTTCCCTGGCTTGTTCACATGCATCAAAATAACAGATATTATACCAAATATGACCACTACTTGGACCCTTTCCTTGGTAACACGACCTTCAATCTTTATCAAACATAAGGATAAGAATTGGTTCATTAACCAGTCTAGGATCAGTGGGTAGGGGAAACAAAGGTTCAAGGACATTGATTTCTGTAACAAAATGACAAGTTGTTTGGGGAACTGATGGCTTTGAAAACCTAATTTCAACAGATTTATCATTTTTTCGAATGAAAGTGGGATCACTCGAATGGACTGAAATAGGACGAGCTTGTTCTTGTAAGGCTTCATATGAGGTAATACAGGATTCTAGCATAACCTTCAACAGTTCTTAATAGGGTAATTGTTTAAGGATGTATGTATGGTAAGGAGCTTGGTTTGACTCAACTTTAATCAGGAGGGCATCTTCTGAATTAGAGTTGGGAGTTGAAATATCAAATACATGGTTCTGAATCCTGTACACCATTTGATGATGTAAGGTAGCAGTAAAAGTGTGATGCCCTGAATCCCATTTAGAGGTTTTCACCATATGGACCAGGTTAATCACGGGTGCCGTACGCCAACGGCGAGACAACTAGATACAATCCCTGTGTAAAACGGAAAAAAAAAAAAATCCATAATCTAAACAATAAGAACATTTCCATACTAAGCAATCGTTCACATGACAAAAGAAGAACTACTATCAATCAGCTAACCTCCAACGAGGTCCCAAGTGTAGAAGATACAATATTCAAAGTGTACAATGAACATTAATACAAGCTCCATACATATGCAATTAATACCATTACAGCTTGAGTTCTATACAAGAATCCAATATACATTTTATAGATAAAACTCTAAGAACTAAGGTACAGAGGCAGACTAAGGAACGCATCCTCTCTCTCTCTCTATAATTCACCCCGAATGAACCTGCAAAAGAAACTGGGTGGAGAAGAGGTGGGGTGAGTCGAATGACTCAGTGGGAATCATTTAATAACAGTATCTAGAAAACCCGTTTTGTAAAATCTCAGAAGATCCTTCTCGTATTAAAATATAAAGTAACTCATTTACAAATATATGTATGTAGTAATTTAAAATAAATCCTTTTCTAACTTTAAAACCCCGACAAAACTTTGAGAAAATATCCTTTTTAGGCTTTGTAAAATCAACCCTGTCTCAATGGAAAACCACGGCACAACGTATCTCTTTTATCACATGAACCTTAAGTCATATTCTCTAAAATTCCACAATATCCTAGCATACAACCTGGTCTGCGCGTTTCATGGCCTTTCAACCACGCGGCAGCAGGGCCTCTCGTTCTATTCTTACTCGTATAATTAGGATGATCGTCCAAGCATACAACCGAGTCTGCGTTTC
Source organism: Lonicera japonica (assembly GCA_021464415.1). Lineage (NCBI taxonomy): Eukaryota > Viridiplantae > Streptophyta > Magnoliopsida > Dipsacales > Caprifoliaceae > Lonicera > Lonicera japonica. The sequence goes on along the minus strand of JAKCWG010000953.1, from coordinate 669,572 downwards.
ATGGCCTTTCAACCATGTGGCTGCAGTGCCTCTCATTCTTTTCTGTGCACGGTTTCAGTCTTGCACCCAGGAGACCATGTCCCAACCTTTCGGCATCAATCGTTAGAGACCAAACCCGGGACCTACCATGGACTAGTGCTAACATAGATGCTCAACAATATATCAATCGGCTCATACGAGAAACAATTGTGCCGTTTCAAGGTTTAGCATAAAACAAATATAACTTTAAACTTGCAACCGACAAGGAATATTATCATGTAAGCCATTCTTATATATTTAGCAACTTATAAATGATCATTTTATAATATAAAAGCCACCACTTGAACCTTTAAAGGTAAACTTCCACTTTCGTAGTAAGAATCATTAACATTCATAAAGGTTCCAAGTGGGTTTTCGTGTAAATAGAGAAACCAGCTATAATTATCGTTTAGACATGTATTTTAACATATATAAAGGCTATCTGAACCATCAATGTAATTATTGAAGCCATACATCTCTTTATATTGAAAACCCATTTCTTAGCTAGGTTTTTGCGTAAAACATATGAATAGGTAAAATCTCAAGGTTACTCATGTAATAGAAATGATATTGATGTCATTCAAACTATTAATTTTAACGAAAATACAGAATATCAACATATATTAAAAATTCCCTTTGTACAAGTAAGGTTTCAAAGCATTGAAGAGATAAAATCATGATTTCATAGTAATAAGTTGGAAAAACAAGGTTTAAAGTTAGATTCCCACCTCTATGAAGCTTATTCCTCGAGTTTGAAGGGTTGAATCGAGATAGAAGTCACCAAATCGCCTAATCCCTAATTTTGTCATTTGAGCCCTAGATATAGAGTTAAAAAGGATGAAGATGATGATGAATAGTGATGTGAGATGGTGATTCGGTGTTGGTTTGATATTTTGATTTTGTGTGGTGAAGATGTATCGATGAAAATCTCTCTAAACACCTCTCTAAAAATGGCCCTCTTTCTCTCTCTAGAAGGTTCCAAGGCTTGTGGGTCAAAATATGGGGGAAAGGGGGTGTAAATGTCACTTTAAAGTGCTTAAAACCGACCAGATTCCTTGCCATACCGGTATGCCAAAAACCCAATACCAGTCCAAGCTTTAGCACTTTTGGGCCTGGAGCACTGTTCGTATTTTAGCCATAATTTTTCGTTCGGGACTCCGATTTGAGTGATCTTTATGTCCACGGAAAGATAATTAAAAGTTATACAACTTCCTAAGAGAAGTATCTTCAAATTATGGATGAATAATTCCCATAAATTCATCGAAGACAGCGCTCTGCCGAAGCACTACCGAATGAACAGATTTTAGCGACTTGCATACTCACACACACTGTTTTGACCCACGTAAAGCCCGAATTAGCTTCCAGTCAAAACAAAAAAGTTATAGGTTGTATCAAATCCTAAATAGAGGTGCAAACGGTGGCTTAATTGGACAAGTAACGAAGAAGTTACGATACCTCGAAGTTGGCTAAAATTAAGAAATCGCGTAAAGTAAAAACACGCGACTAACATCTCGATTTCGATTCAGACCACCTGAATCATGAAACGATCATTCCCATAAACTTGATATACCTAATATGATATGCCATAAGTGTTGGATCAGCTAACAAGAGTCTAAAAGCAAAAGTTCATGCCCTAACGGAGATTAAGCATTAATCAGGCTTAAGAAGATGATTAACTTGAGAATGAAACACGGGTATTACAAAAAGTTCCTTCAACCATAAGGGCACCAGTTATATGAACTTGGATTTTCAAGGCTTGATCAAGGAACGGGTCAGAAAGAGGAATATTAAAATTTGGGAAAAGAGTAATGAAGATTGTGCCAGCATTCAAAGTTGTTTGGATGGTTCCTATGCAGGCTTGCTGATACTCTTTGCAACGACTGTCAAGCAAGGTTATCCTTTTCACAGCAACTATTCCTTTTCGACCATGAAATGTAATAGTTAGATGCATAGCACCATAATGAAGGTGTGTGTATCCTTAAGCTATCGCCATTCTTACAAAAGCATTTGGGAAAGGAATTGTGAAAAAATGCTCTTTCTCTTCAGAGGGAATCTGATAATTGTCAAACTTTGAGGATTGGACATACTCTTTCACTGGAAGTTTTTGTTTTTGGACCTATGAGTTTTTGACTATTTTTGTAAAAGAGCTGGAAGACAGTTTTGAAAAACATTTATACGGATTTTGCCATCGGCAGATCAATTTCACAAATCCTTTCATTTTTCTGGGAGGTTAACAAACTTCATATAAAGATGATAACTTATCATTTGACAACTTTGAAGACGAAGAAATGGCTTAAAGAAGAAACTAACTGAGAATTATTTGCAAGATGTTTTAAAAACTGAGATATAATATTCTTGAGAAAATAGAGTTCTTTCCACAGAGTTATCTGGTCAAATTTTTCTTTGGATTATCAAAATAGCCTCCAACTAACAAATCATCAAACCTGGATAAAATAATATCTACTCATACTAGTACTTTCCCGAGATACAACAAATCGACTTTCCCTAGCCTTCAACAAAATCTCAAGGGACTCGATTACACATAAATAGCATTTCATTTTTCCAACAATTATACTACTATTTTCTAGACAAAATTTATCTTTGAGTTTTTCTGATATGAGAGATACACAAGGTGTGGCAGACACAGTGCATACTTATCACAAAGATTAATTTTCCATACTAATCTATGTATAATTTCAATCAACATTAACCATGGCTATTCTTAGATCTAAGTAAAACCTTAACCAGACACCTGGGATAAAACCCTAAACCCGACTAATAACGCTTGAACATGTAGAAATAGTGATAGAAATTCCCCATGTGATTCAACTTCCACCTCACATAAAAATTGTTATAGAAAACCCCATGGGAGCATATTTTTTCTAGTTTTTTCTTTTCTATCATAGAAATTTGTATGAATATAAATGACCATTGGAGATGGCCTAAGTCAGTATTGAAATACATCAAAAGTATGATATTACATAAGTTCCAAGTGTATGTGTGGACCGAATTGAATCATTTGATTCGAAGGACAAATATATGTATGTAAATTAATTTTGTCCATACACTTAAATAATTATTGAAGTTTTGGAAATCTCGAAACAATATATCATTAGATCATGAGTTGGAATCATTGCTTTGAGTTAAGCAAGAGAAAATTTCAGTGACGTTTCAATTCTAAAAAGGATATTCCAAAATAAATGGTACCTCATGTATGACACCCCCGCCCTAATTATTGGGACAACGCCCGTAATTAAGGCATGGAGTGTCACTAACCTATCTTAGATTGACTAAAATGGATATATGATGTAAATGCACAAGGAAATCCAAATATTAATATCATACATGTCAAACAACCTCTTCATAATCATACTGATGATAATAGTACTGCACACAAACATAAAAACAAATGTGGATATAACCATTATACAAACCGACTAAGTAAAGTTAAGATAATATACAATACTTTGGGTTAGCCGTGGCTTCGTAAGAAAACATTTACATGAGAAAAATGAATCTGTATTAGAGCCACTAACTCATTCTCAGTCCCTTCGTGTCCCTGTTCTCTTTGGACTCATGAATACCTGTATAGTTTGAAAAACGGGGTGAGCTTATCGCTCAATAGGGGGAGTAGAAGGGAAAGCTTTGAAAACATTCCTTGATTTATTACTGTAAACCAAGTAAACCTTTTCATTATATAATCAAAACATTATTTGTAATATATCACAAAATATAACTAGTTCATGATGATGCATGCTCATGCATATGCAGGTAACCTCCCTTTATGTCAACCCATTTTCGAATCTTGACGATGCATGCCGATAAGAAACCAAGCAAAGATGGCCATATAGAATTCATTCGCTCCAAGATCATACAACATAATCATAGTTCCTATCAACGAGAACCTGAACTGAAATCTCATCATAGAATCCATTACCTCAAAATGGCATACCATCATCATGCCCAAGAAGTGGAACAACAACCCGTCTATCTTTTATAGAAAAGAATCGAATCTATGGTGCGTTGCCAATGCCTAGGTTCCCAGGTCTTTCACCGATGGCTTATAGGTGGCCAAACAATATCTCCCAGGGGTTTAAGGCTTTTCGACCCAAGGGCACTAGCCCTGCTTATTTTCCCATCCTAGCAAGCAACATGAAAACAAACATTCATACAGAATTCACATCACCCTGGTCATCCACGACCAAGCACAATCCTTATCCAGAAATCTGTTAATCAATCATATCCGACAGACAAGAAGATAACAAGATATAAATGAAGCCTCCATGAATTACCATGAGAAATAAGCCTCTTTGTAGCCTCTAAGCAGAGATAGATGTATATTGAAGCTTTTAGCATCATAATAAGAGATATACGCCTATTCGATAGGCCATAATGGAATCCGAGCTTGCTGAAGAATTTTCAAGATTGCAGTTGACACAATAGTGATGCACAACATGCATACATGCTCTTTATGAGAACTAAAAACAACACATATGCCACTTAAACTTCATTCATCATGTATCCTCAGCGCATACAAAACCCATTTACAAATTCACTTGGATACAACCAAGCATATATATCGAAGGAAAATCATTTACAAGTCTATATTACATATATATCAAGTTCAAGCGGCATATCTTGTTCCAATTCATGCATCATATATAAGGTAGATACTACATATTACATATAAACTCTATCAAATTCATTTCCATGTTCTTTAGTGTATACGAACCCCTTTACTAATTATTTTCTTGTCAAACCAACACATATACCTCCAAAGAGCATCCGTATAAATCAATACCATGTAATCATAGAGGTTAAATGGCATATCTTGCATAAATACGTGAATTCTTACTTCAAATAATCATATATCATTAATATCAATAGGCAAAATCATCATATCTAACATTCATGTGTAAATCATCCTTGTATATCAAAAACAAAAAATATGTGCTCTACATCAAAATGTATATATATAAAAAAAATCATTCATCTCTTAGTAAATAAAATCATATTATCAAGTTTTGAAAAGATATAAACCCCTACCTCATGTGTATAGACCAAAAGAAGGAAGAAAGTTGTAAACCAAAGCCCCGTTCGGTAAAATCCTCAAGCTCTCCTGTCACCACGTCCTTAAAGTAGAAAAACCCCCAAATCAATGATATATAAACCCCAACTCGCATAGCCAAAGCTCATACTTGAGCTTTTAAAAAAGAAAACTAAGGTAGGAGACGATGAATAGTGAAGAAGAATGATGTTTGAATGATTTGGTGCTTGATTCTTCGATCGAGGATGAGAAATGCATATAAATGTCTTTCTTTCTCTCTCTAGAACCCTCTAGAACTCCCTAGAGGTGTGTGGAAGAGTTTGGGTTGAAGTTGGGGTGAAAAATGACCAAAAATGGCTTTAAAATGTATTTAAGTCGATGGAAAAGTTTAACTGGCAGACAAGTATGCCAAATATTGAATACCGGTCCGCAGAGCACAAATTTTCCAAAAATTTGGTGCCGAACCGGTATGCCAGAAATGCCATACCGGTCCGCGCTATTATTTTTGGGCTCTAGAGCACTGTTTTTATTTCGGCCATAACTTTTTGCTCGGAACTTCGATTGAAGTACTCTTTATGTCCATGAAAAGGTAATTCAAAGATCTACAACTTCCTAAGAGGAAGTTTTCCCAAATTCTGGACAGATAAATCCGAAAAATTCACCGAAAACAGCGCTCTGCCAAAGTGCTACCGAATGAGCAGAATTTACTAACCGACCTACTTTGCACGCTGTTTTGACCAACTAGGAGTGTGAATTAGCTTTCAGTCAAAGCACAAAAATTATAGAATGATATGAAACCTAGACACCTACGCGGAGGGAATCTTAATCAGATAAGTATGAAGAAATTACGATAGCTCAAATTTAGCTAAAATTAACGAATCGCGAAGAACCAAAACTTTTTATTTATCAACCGAAATCAATTCGGACCATCCGAATTACCAAACGATCACTCTCATGAGTATAAATAAGCTAATATAATTTAATTTAAGAAAATTTAAAGCATGGGGTATTACATCATGACATATATATCATAGACATAGTATCATAAACAATTGTTCTATTTTACGACAATATACAACGTTAGGCCTAACAAAGGAAATGGATCCTCCAATTAGAGAGTAAGGATATTATGGAGGGGAATTGGATCATAAGCCTATTAAGGAAACATTACAATGATGACACCCTACCTAGTGACTAGAGATCCCAAGATTTAGGTTTAAAGAGAAAATCGAATATCGTGTGTCTTTCGCTAGTAGCGCATGGGAGATAATTATATCCACCCATTCCTATGATAATTCAATGCTACCTTGTAATACCCCGTGTTACATTTTCGAATTAATCATCTCCTTAAGCTCTGTTAAGGTTTAATCTCCGTTAGGGCATTAACTTTTGGTTTTGAATCCTTCTTAGCTGATCCAACTCTTTGAGCATGTCATATTAGGTATATTGAGTTTGCGGGAACAATCATGTCATAATTCGGGTGATCCAAATTGAAATCGAGATGTTAATCGTGTGTTTTCATTTTACGCAATTTCTTAATTTTGGTTAATTTTGAGGTTTCGTAACTCCTTCGTTTCTTATATGATTAAGTCCCTATTTATGATTTTGTCTAGTTTTTGAGTCATTCTACAGCTTTCTTGTTTCGATTGAAAGCCAATTGACATTCCTCGTTGGTCAAAATAGCATGCGAATTAGGCCGGTTAGCAAAATCTGATCGTTCGATAATGTCATGGCAGAACGCTGTCTTCGATGAATTTATGGGAATCATCCATCCATAATTTGGATAAACTTCCTCTTAGGAAGTTTTATATCTTTGAATTACCTTTATATGGATATAACGGTCACCCTAATCAAAGTTCCGAGCAAAAAGTTATAGCCGAATTACGAACAGTGCACCAGAGCTCAAAGAGTTAAAGTGGGAACCGGTATTGGGGTTTTAGGAGACTGGTCCAGCATGTAATTTTTGGCCGTTTAAGTATTATAAACCGGCATTTAGACCCGTTTTTCTCATATTTCGATCCACACACCTTAGATCCATTTAGAGAAAGAAATAGAGCATCTTTGAGAGGGTTTTGAAGAGTTCTTCACCTACGCATCTTCACCACTCGAAATCCCCACAAAACCAACGCCAAATCAAACTCTCACAATCATTATTCATCATCTTCTTCACCATCTCCACCTTCCTCCATGGCAAGGGCTCGGAGTAGTTTAGGAAAACACAAGATTAGCTCAATCCAGCTCTTTCTACAGCTCAATCTTCGAATAGAAAGCTCCAATGAGGTGGGAATACTTGTACTCAAACTTTATTTCAAACTATTAAGTATTATGTGCTTCAAATCAAACTAAACTTGGGGTTTTTTACACAAATTGCATGTTCATGGGGGGATTAAGTTGATTTTACTGCTTGGTTGATTTGCATTGCGTATGAATTCAATATGATTTTATACATTATAAGTGGCTTTTGATGAAAATTAGGATAAAACCCTTATGTACGTATATGATAGCGAACATCAATAATATTGTAGGTATATATATGAAGTTATACATGGGATTAAAAGTATGATTTGACTATAAATACTTATGTTTGTGATATTATTATCGCTCATGAGTTATGGTTTGCTGTTTAAGAAAAATTGTTGGAACTAGCCAGTCCATAACTATGCCAGGGAAGTTTTTAACGCTTTTTTTGGTTTTGATACAATATGAAAACCACGTGGGAAATTTATATCAAGGTAAAGTGTTATAAATTATGGCTTATGTTTGGCTTAGGGCCGGTTTGATGTTATGTTAAGGAATTCCCCATTTGTGAACTTGGAAACTAAATCCTTAATTAAACCGTAAGTTGACGGATTGGGTGAACTTGGTTTAATGTACAACACATGTATCATTATATAATATCTAGAATGTGAGTCTGATATATATACTATATGTCTATATTGAACGTACATTTGATCCAAGTATATGGATTTTAGTATTTCATACTTTCGTAGATATAATTATGATATGTATATGATTATGGATGTGTTGAGTATACTTTTGAGATGATGATGTCTTCATTTCTTACATATTCTAGTTGGCTAGTTGATGGGTTTGTTATGAATTGTTATACCATTTAATTAGCACAATTGTTTGACTATGGATTTGATACTTAAGTGATTTGATATTCATACACACATGATTGCACTAGTCCATGATCGGTCCCAAGTTTGGTCTCATTAGGATGGGGCTGGAAGTTGGGACACACCCGAAACCTTTCATGGAAACTAACGGGAGGCCCTGCTGCCGCATGGGTGAAAGGCAACGAAATGCAGACCTAGTTGTACGCTTAACTAGTTATGAGTTATTGAGATGATCGTCAAGGGTGGGTGAGACAGTTTTAGATGACACAATTGTGATACCACGTCTCACGAACTAGCCAGCGGTTTTATATACATACTAAATGGAAGTACGTATTTTCTTACTAAGGATTGTTTGTATCTTAGCAATAATTCTTTTACCATACGTATGAGGTTTATGGCTATTTTATGATATTTGTGAGCTTTCAATTATATTTTCAGTTGACTTATATATTATTCTATTTTGGGGATGGAAACGCAATGGCGTGCATGTTCTAAAATCATTTTCATTGCAGTGGTAGTATGAGTTTGAATATAATTACAACTCATAGATATAACGTATTTACGCAGCATATAAAAGAAAACTATTTTCACTATGGCATCTTGCACGCATTGTTCTTAAGATGTATTTTATATATACAAAACCTTATAGTTCTCACTAAGCCTGTGTTTGGCTCATCCCATTTTTCCCAATACAGTTTTGCAGGTATTCTTCGGGGAATGGCATGTGTACGAGTCTAGGAAGTCTCTAATAACTTAGAACTTTGTAGTCGTCCAAGGATGACTTAGTGCTTATTTAATTTCTTGTATTTTGACACCTTGTACCATTGGATCCATAGTTAATTTAAATGTATCATTGATTGTATAAATGTTGTAAACTTATTAATTTTGCTTGGGACCTCGTTCAAGGGATTTGATTGTACAAACACTTGCTACTATATGTGGTTTAGCATCTTTATATGTGAATGTGGAGCTTGATTTAAAAGTTGGAAACTTATATTAATTTATACAGGTTTTGGGTTTGTTAAACTTATAAACTCCACTTGCCAAAAAAAAATTAAACAGAGTTTTAAAACAAGAAATGCTTTCGAATATACATGAACTATCTTAATTTGTACCTACCATCGCGTACAGCTCAGTGATTAACTAGGTCCTGGAGGCGAAATCCTCTTAACGGGATTTAGGGCGTCACATGCTTGGATTGTTGTATGGATAAGCTATACTTTTATTGACTTCTATACCATGGAAATTCTAAGTGCGGTACAGCAAGGCACTCTTAATATAAGTCACCTATGTGAGTGTGAAGAATGGCCGCTTCTATGGGAATCGACAGAAATGCTAGATTCTATAAAGCACTTATGAAACCATGAACTATTTAGGGCCAAAATGAACACAACAATGGGAATTGATGGTTATAAAAAGGTTTTATGTGTGAAGACTATTGTATTGGTTTACAAACAGTTGATAGTTCAAAGCACAAATTACTCCACTAATTTCACTAATAAATACAATTGTCTTTCACTAAGGAAGATTCAAAGTTGTTTGGCTATCTATCCTGATGCATATAATCTTCTGTTGCACTCTTATACATTTGTCGACCCAAGATCTATCTTTTCATTGGTCATTTCATATCTATTTGTCTCTTTGACATTTTTACTTATGTTGGGGACTATTGGAATTATTAATCAAAAATTAATAATTTAAGTGAAAATTAATTTAATTTTAATACACATTGCCGTTTGAATGGGCATGTCATTTGGCAATGGACACGTTTTTACAATTGGTTGTTCTTCAAGTCTAGTATGAGAGTATAATAATTATCGATTCGTCAGAGCATACTTATTGGAGTGCTACTTAAGTATGTGGCAATCGTTGTATCCTAGGAGACAACGTTCAAAAGTCCGTAAGTATCGTAGCGGGTGCGAAACTGTTGTAAGAATATAGTGTCTAACACTTGCCTCAATTGCAAAATCTAATAAATTTTCCGTTCTTTATTTTTATCTATGTCCTTATTCTCTTGTTTATAGATTTAATTATTTATTTTATAACTAATTATTTTTGCTAAAATCAAATTACACAAATATTTTGTCCAACACCCTGAACTTGAACCACGGCCGAACAGAAAAAGAAAAACAATTGTCATACGCATCAACTCCAACATCTGATTGCTTTTAAGATGATTCTATTCAGAATAAAATGTATTAAACGATTAAAGTGATGGTAATAAATAAGGAGAAGAAAGGTAAGGAGTTTAGAGAGATCGAGAGACGAAGAAAAGGGAAGACAGGAGATAAAGATATAAAAAAAAATGTATTAATACGAAATGTACGAGTCACACCTCAACTAATTCTTATTCTCGAAAAATTTATAAAATATTATGTTTTTTATATATTTATTTTGCCAAACAAAAATTACTCAAATTCTCATAAATTGAACCCACTAATTTTAAATTTAACAATAGTGCGTGAGCTAATTTGATACAGATGGATTAATAAAGGTATGTGTTATTTGCATCCTTATTTATTATCTGATGTTATGTGTGTATTTAGCAATACACTCTTCCATTTAAGCCGAGTGTATATGATTGCACTCATTTTTCATTAGGTGGACCTTATTTGTGAAATACGAAAGCACTCCATTACGTAATGCTAAGTGAGTGCTTACCAATAAACTCTCCCCAAGTGGGCCAAGTGTATGTGACTGCACTCACATTTCATTAAGCAGGCCTTAGGGTGTGTTACTGATAATAAATTTACCTTAGAGGTTTTGTAACAGGGAAACAAATATGGAGGGTGTAAATGGCACCGCTATAAATAAAATAAAGTGTCTAAACAAAATAACAATTTTAACAATGCTGGCTAAACACACTACCCCAATGGCATATTTAAAATTTAGGAATCCTTTAACCAATAACTAAATCTACCTCCTTTATAATCAATATTAACAACATTCTTCAATAATTAAAATGAGGGATTCACTAATTATATGGTTAAAAGATAATATTTTTAAATTTAGATAGTTTTTCCCTAAGTTAAAAAAAAATTCAAATTGACTAATTTGTAACCGATCAATGTAATGAACTTTACAAATTTAGTTATTGAAAAAAAAAATCATCGAGAATGTTACATAGTTAACTTTAACTGTTTACCAAATGAATAATTAAAAATTATTTTGATTATTCTATTAGAAATGCTTTTAAGCTTACACATCAACACCAATTCTCCGACACTCGATCATTCTCACGGTGTCTCGCCCGGAACGATGACGTGGTAAAATAAAACTCTAGATTACTACACACTTTACTTATACTTAATAACTTAAAGGTTAAACAATATTATTAAAAAGGTTGTCTTTCTTACTTGACTATACCACCGGAAATACTTTAAGTTATACTTAATAACTTAAAGGTTAAAGAATGTTTAAATCCTTAAAGAGTGTAATATTTAACGCGTTAGATTAAAGAGTCCATTATAATTATTTAATTCCATTCAAATAGGATAAAATAATATCACCTCTTAGGTGATATTCATTAATCCCTGTTTTGGTAGGATAAGAACTTTTAGTAAGATAAATAATCTGCCCAATTTAATTCCGACGAATACTAAATATGAAATAAAATAAAGTTATCATAACTCACTCTTTTATCATGCGCATTAAACATAGTCAAAGAGTTATATATTTATTAATAACTAATTACATGAAACTAAAAATTGCAGGGGTCTAAATGAAGCTAACATTTCTTTGGCTGTACATAAATATTTTTTACTAACCGGCAGATTAAAAGCTACCTACCATCTCCAATGCTCAAATTAATCATACTTTTCTTTAACCACCATTTTTTAATATCCTATATATTTATTAAGAAAATGTCTGAAATAAATTTATATATGCTTCACTATATATTTTCAACCCAACATTTTTTGCCTTTTTACTGCTTATTTTGTAGTATGTAGAATGATGAAAAAGTTAGTCCACAATGGATTCAAAGATCTCATTAAAAAATATAATAATTAGTTATAAACATGTCTCTTTAAGCTTGTCACCTTTTTGACGTTTTATCATTTCAATCATATATATTTTCTTTCCTTTTATTCTCCCTTCTATTTCCATGCAAAATCACACCTATGTTATATCATGTACATTAAAGCCAACTCCTTTCTTGTCCTTCATGTCAGACTCTGTCATTTGAAATTCAAAATAAAAATAATATCTTTTTTATTTTGACTATACCATTAGAAAAGTTTTAAATTATACTTAATAACTTAAAGATTAAAAAATATTTAAATTTTTAAAGGGTGTGTTTGATAGATAGATTAAAGAGTCAGATATAATTATTTAATCTTATTAAAATAGGATAAAATAATTCCACATCTTAGGTGGAATTCATTAATTCCTTTCTCGGTGAATAAGAAGTTTTAGTAAGATAAATAATTCGTTCGAATATTCAATTCCAACAAATATCAAAATATGAAATAGGATAAAGTAATTATATCTCACTTTTTTATCATGTGCATTAGACGTAGCTGAAGAGTTATATGTTTATTAATAATTAATTACATGAAACTAAAAATTACAGGGATTTAAATGAAGCTAACATTTTTTTGGGTTGTACATAAATATTTTTACTAACGGGCAGATTAAACGCTAGCAACCATCTTCAATGCTCAAAGTAATCATTATTTTCTTTAACCAAAATTTTTTAATATCCTATATATATATTAAGAAAATATCTAAAATAAATTTATATATGCATCACTATATATTTTCAACCCAACTTTTTTTATTTTTTTTTTGTTCATCTTTTTACTGCTTATTTTATAGTATGTAGAATCAAGAAAAGCAAGTGCACAATGAATTCAAAGATTCCGTTGGAAAAATATAGTAATTATTGATAAATATGTCTCTTCAAGCTTATCACCTTTTTCACCTTTTCTCATTTGAATCATATCTATTTTCTTTCTTTTTCTTCTCCCATCTATTTCCATGCAAAATCACTCCTATGTTATGTCTTGTACATTAACGCCATCTCCTTTCCTGTGACCTCACGTCACTCTCTCTTGTTTGAAATTAATTGTTTTTTCTCCATTTAGACTCTACAGCAATCTATATCCATTTATGTGGCTGAATAATTTTTTTAAAAATATAGATTATTATTTAAGTAATTATCTTTTTACAAGTAGTGGAGAATTGGTGTTGGTGTGTAAGCTTAGTAACGTGTGTTGAGTTGTTGGTTTTGGAACCTCACTTAATTTAAAAAATTTATTTTTCTATTTTTTGAAAAAAAAAATAAAGTTCTAAGTCTTCTTTAAATTACAAATACAAAAACCCACCAAATTTTATTTTATTTTTAAGTAAACCTCAAATTTAAAAATTCTCTCATATCCAGTGAGTATCTTACGAATTAGAGTAATTTACTTGTTTTGTTAGTAAATATAACAATGAAAATAAGGACAAAATATTATGACGAAAACATGTAAAGATTCTCAGGCAACCCTCACCCATCAATGGGTCTGACAACTGCTATGTGTAAGAGAATTGGTGTTGGTGTGTAAGCGTATTGGGTTTTTGGTTTTGGAATCTATCTTGGTTTGAATTTTTTTTATTTTTTTCTTAAATAATAAAGGTCTAAGACCCATCACATTTTTTTGGAAAAAAAACAAAGAAAATCGTGAAGTTTGGGGGTATTTGCAATCTTGATCCCGAAATTTGAAACTTTGCAATCGTGCCTCCAAAGTAATTTTTCACTGCAATTTGAACCCTCCGTCCAACTCCTCTGTTAAAGTTAACGGTTTTGCTGACGTGGCAACCAATTTTCTTTTTCTTTTGAAACTTCTCATTTTCTATTAAAATGAGAAAATATGTAGGCAATGAAAATATATCAAAAGGCCAAAAAAAAAAAAGTACCTAAAATTTCTTTTGCTTCGCAAAAATGACGTAAAAAAAATACTACTGATTTTCTAACTAAAAAGGAAAAATAACTTATTTTTTTACTAAATCTACATGCTTCTAACTAACATAAACACTTTAAAAAAATTAAGTGTTATTTAAAAAGGGTTCAAATTCGTGGCTTCCTTGCATGTGTTTATTTATTGTGTTATTTAAGAATTGTTTTGTTAGGTTTTGAAATTCAAATTGCAAAAAATATCTATATTACTCATATTACATATAAAAATATTGGATTTTTGTGGTGTGCTTATAATCGATTTTGTCTCAATTTTTTTTTTTCACTCCCACCGATATTAAGAGTTATTTTTTTAAAAAAATTAAAAATAAACATAATAATACATTTAATGGTGAGAACATCCATTTCTATTATAAAATGTGTTCTTTATTTTTTGGATGTACTTTTAAAATGTGTTCTTTATGTATAAATATGCTTCCAAAAAATAAAGAACACATTTTATTTTAATAAAATGTATACGTGAATGCAATTATTGTAGAAATGAATGTTCTCACAATTAAATGTATTATTATGTTTATTTTAATTTATTTTTTTAAATAACTCTTAATGTCGACGTGGGAGCGGAAAAAAAAAACTGCGACAAAATCGTTTATAAGCACACCACAAAAATCCATTATTTTTATATGTAATATAAGTAATATAGATATTTTTTGCAATTTGAATTTAAAAACCTAAGAATATTGAACAATAAAGAGCGATTATATTCATAAAACTAAGATTAATATCATAACCATACCATATAAAGTATAAGCAACAAGCCTCTAACGAGGTCCCAAAACACACGTCCACAATCCTTAATATACATATCAGTTATGGAGTAAATATAATACACATGTCATAGCGCCAGTATAAACAAAATGATAAGATCAATGGCCGTTCCATGTGAAGGGCCCTCAGCTAACTACAAAGTAAGAAATGAGGCAATCTAAGAAGCGTCATCCTCCTCTTCATCTTCCCCTTTCCTGAAGAACTTGTAAAAGTACCTATATATAAAATAGTAGGAGTGGGTCAAACGGACTCAGTAGTAACCATATATAATAAATTTAATTAGAAAAATAGAAGTGAGAATACCATCGTATAAGTTGTAACATGGATTCCGATACACATTTATATATATATATATATATATAGTACTCACTCATCAATCCTTATGGAACAATTAAGATACGCTCCGTCCCATAGAAATCGAGCCATGATTCAGGTAATCCTTGTGTCTATCTAAGGGTACAACAACACTCGCTTTATCAAGGAATGGACATTTGATTAATAAATCATGAAAACGCTCCCATGTCTCATGAAATTTCTCATCTACTTTACCCCTAAATGTGCTAATAGCATCTTTCATTGATTCAATCTTTTGTATAGGGTAAAATTTAGACATAAACTTTCTAGCCACTTGTTCTAATGTTGTGATTAAATTAGGAGGAAGAGAGTCAAAGAAAACAATCTAAGCTTAACACCATCATCATCTAGACTTTGGTTCTTAAAGGTGTTATAAATTGTAAGGAATTTTCTTAAGTGAATGTATGGTTGATCACTATCAATGCCGTGGAACTTAAGTAGCATGTTAATGGTAGCAGGCCTACCTTCAAATTGAGCTGTATTAGCAGTTGGAAGGGTAATGCACATAGGAGGTTTCAATTGTGGCAGGCGCAAAATAATCATTTAATGTATGATTGTTGGTTGCCATTGTGAGATTTTCAGGTAGAAAGATTAGTTGTCTTCTTATTATTCGATCACTTCTAAGTTGCATAAATTATGCAAAATCCTAGTTGCAAGCAAATCCTGAAGGTAGTCTAATTAAGCAATGAATTTAGTATCTACAAATTAGCGCAGGCTAAGTATTTTAATAAAATTAATGATATATTCTTTTCCTATTTTTATCAAGAAAATTGAATTACTTCCAATTTTCTAACAACCGGTTAAGTTCTCCGAAAATATTGAAGGGATCACAAGTGGTCCTATTTAAAACCCAGCTACTTTTAACAACTTATTATTGTTTTGATGGAGCTTACCTAAGTGTTACTAAATTAAAAAGGTACTCACTGGAATGGCCAACAATTATCTTGCATCATCTCATTAATTTTATATTAATGAATTTAAGACTAAGAGTTTAACAAGTGTAAAGTGGTTTTTAACTTAGATGGGTAAGAATTGGTGATGAAATCCAATCCTTATCTTGACGAGAAAGTTGGTCTTAACTAATATTTTAATGCATATGCTAAATTAAATATGCACAAATAAAGAAGCAAATATATATATATATATATGGAAACCTAAGTGTAAAACATATGGAAACCTAAGTGTAAAACATCTAAGTTATTTAACATAAAGGAAAGAGGGAACTTATAAAACGCCAAAATTATCTAACCTAAAAGGAATAACAAATAAAGCAATAAATGAAGGAATTTTTTTTTTATAATTTCGAACTTTATGTTTTTGTTTTTTTTTTCTTTATAAAACTAAAGCCAAGCTAAAGTCCTATTTAATAAACTAAAAGAAATCCATTGATTGTTTCTTAAAAACAGTGAAAAGCCAAGCTTCGTTTTTGTGCATTTTTTTTTCAGAATTAATTTTTTTTGATAAAACTTTCCTTTTGAACTTTCTGTTTTTTGTTTTCAGATTTTTTTAATAATTAAAAAACGAAAGTAATAATAATAAATCTTTTTTTTTCCTTGAACTTTCTGTTTCTTTTTTTCTTCATATTTTTTCCGTTTAATAGTAAAACTGAGCACTTTAATTATTATTATTATTATTATTATTATTAAGGAGGGTTCAACAATTAGTATGTGGGCCCAACAGCAGTGGCTTTAAAAAAAAAAAAAACAGTGCACGGTATGTATATATATATATTTTAAGACCAAGTTGTTCTTCCTTTTTGCTTCTTTTTTATTTTTAAAGACCAAAACAATGCACATTTATTCTCCCATTTTGCTGTTTTTTTTTTTAAAAAAAATAAGAAATAGGGATGGAGGGGGAGGGGGAGGGGGAGGGTCTAGAAAATATAAGACATTCAAACTTCCTTAAATATTATGACGCCAATGATTTAAGAAAAAATTTTAAAATTAATTTATCGTTATTTTATTCCGCACTTAAACGCATAAAAATTTCACTTTATGTAAAATAATTAAACTAATATAACGAATAAGTATGAGTCGATCAAAATTCAAGTTAATACCTTAAAAATATGAAAGTTTTTCAAAATCCAAGATTTTAAGAATCGAGATTAAAATATTTTTTTATTTTTTTTTTTGAATTTTGATTTTGAAATTATCTAAACAAAAAAACTAAAATTAAACTAAACTAGTTAAATTAAATAAAAAATTACATCCATGGCGATTTCATCTCTTCTCTTTAGGAGAGAATTTAGCTAAGCATATTAAATAAAGAATACATTAAAATTAAATAATAATTTAATATTAAAATTAAAATATTTGAATACAAACTATAGAAAACTAAAAAGAAAACTAGAAAGCGTTCATGCTCAAACTGGCGTGTACTACACTATTTTACGCTGTCTACAACTTCACTTTCAATACTTCGGTTGCACAGCAACTAGTATATGGAAGGAGAGTATATATGAAAATTCTCTCTCTGGAACTCTTTAATAATATCTATATTCCATGTGTTATATCTAGGGATGTGCAAAAGCCAACCCGAACCGAATTAAACCGAAATATGGATTTTTTTCGACTTTTATAAAAACAACGGTTCGGTCCAGTCCAAAAAATCTTGGACCGTTACTATTTGATCCAGTCTACGGTCCGACTAAAAAAAATTACCCAACAATCGGACCGGACCGAACTGTACATGAGTTTGTTATATTTTGGTATCAAGACTTATGAAATTTGGGCTTATGTATTTTTGCTTGTATGTGTAAAAAGCATTGGTTCATTTAAATGGGCTTCACATATATTTAAATATGTTATAAAAAATTGGCTGAATAAGTGTGAAAAATAAATAAAAAGCCTAAATTAAATTGGCCCATTAAAAAAACCCAAACCGGTTGGACCAACAGAAACCAGATTGTTTAAATTGGTCTGGTCCAGCCCAGTCTTAGTTAGCAATTTGCTCCGGTTTCGTCCCAAAATTCCTACGATTGAAGTGGTCAGTCCGGTCCGGTCTAATGATCAACGGTCTAGCCAACTGGACCGTACACACCCCTAATTCTATCTATCTATCTATGATTTTAATTATGAGAGGGAGATAAGTTATATTTGAATTAGAAAAGAAAATATGTAATTAGAATATCATCCTCTTTCTTTTTTTTGTACTTTAATTGATTTTTTTCACATTTTTAAATTTTTTCTCACATTTTAATTTTTTCATACAATAAATAAATAAATATTATTTTTCACATTTTAAATATTAATTAGATATTAATAAAATATTATTTATAAGTTTAAATTATAATTTTAAACACTTATCACATCTAATTTTCACTCAATTTATAGTTAGGGTGATTTTATTTCGATCCACCAAATCTTGCAGTTAATCCACATTGTTAAGTTAATCCGCATTACATATTAAGTTAATCCGCGAGCGTGGATGAACTGACAAAAAAATATTATGAATTTAATTTTATAAATATTATTTTAAATAATAATTTAATATGAAAATATCTACTAAATTAATAAGTATAACCACTTTAAAATTTTAGATGGGTAAATTTTAATTAACTTTGCAGTAAAATAACAAAAACAAAATTTAACTCCTTTCCCCTTACGGTTTTAACGATTCTCCTAGTGTCTCTTCTTCTTCTTCTTCTTCTTCTTCTTCTTCTTCTTCCCACTATCACTCTTTCCCCAGCCTTCTTCTTCTTCCCTCTTTCCCCACCGTCTCTTCTTCTTCTTCTTCATCCTATCACAAACTTTATATTAATTTCATATTCTTTAAATCACCAAATCTGTATTCCAACCTTAGAAACCCACACCCACAATTTTGAAAATCTTGAACTAATTTGGTTTTTGTATTATGTAAGTCTAACTCACAATACGGAAGATTAAAAATTTAAATTATACCATGTTTCTTATATCATGTCTAACTTTCAGACTAAATAATTATATTATTAATTATAATGTTGGGGGTTCCAAAAGATTAATGAATACAAAATTTATAAATTACTGGACAAGGTCTATTTGCAACGCAAGCTGAAAAAGCTGGTCATTCCCTCTTATATATATATATAATATACACTATATATATACTTGGTCATTCTTTCACTCTGTTTTCGTGTGTGTGTGTGTGTGAGAGAGAGAGAGAGAGAGAATAGCGTCCATTCGATCAACACAAGTGCAGAAGTAATCCTAAACCGTTCAAACTTTTTTAAACGTAAAGATGAAGTTAACTAAAGGGTGATTTTATTTCTATCCACCAAATCTTGCAGTTAATCCACATTGTTAAGTTAATCCGCATTACATATTAAGTTAATCCGCGAGCGTGGATGAACTGACAAAAAAATATTATGAATTTAATTTTATAAATATTATTTTAAATAATAATTTAATATGGAAATATCTACTAAATTAATAAGTATAACCACTTTAAAAATTTAGATGGGTAAATTTTAATTAACTTTGCAGTAAAATAACAAAAACAAAATTTAACCCCGTTCCCCTTACGGTTTTAACGATTCTCCCAGTGTCTCTTCTTCTTCTTCTTCTTTTTCCCACTATCACTCTTTCCCCATCCTTCTTCTTCTTCCCTCTTTCCCCACCGTCTCTTCTTCTTCTTCTTCTTCTTCTTCTTCTTCTTCTTCTTCTTCTTCTTCTTCTTTATCCTATCACAAACCCTAGATTAGTTTCATATTCTTTAAATCACCAAATCTATATTCCAATCTTAGAAACCCACACCCACAATTTCGAAAATCTTGAACTAATTTGGTTTTTGTATTATCTAATTAAGTCTAACTCACAATGGAAGATTAAAAATTTAAATTATACCAAGTTTCTTATATCATGTCTAACTTTCAGATTAAATAATTATATTATTAATTATAATATTGGGGGTTCCAAAAGATTAATGAGTAAAAAAATTATAAATTACTGGACAAGGTCTATTTGCAACGCAAGCTGAAAAAGTTGGTCATCCCCTCTTATATATATATAATACACACTATATATACTTGGTCATTCTTTCACTCTGTTTTCGTGTGTGTGTGTGTGTGAGAGAGAGAGAGAGAGAGAGAATGGCGTCTATTCGATCAACACAAGCGCAGAAGTAACCCTAAACCGTTCAAACTTTTTTAAACGTAAAGATGAAGTTAATTAAAAGGAATTATATTTAGATTAGGAATGTTAATTAAAAGGAATTATATTTAGATTAGGAAAGTTAATTAAAAGGAATTATATTTAAATTAGGAATGCTAATAAAAAAGGAATCTAAAGTTATACAATTATAATTTAATTAAAATTGGTGGATATACTAATCAATTTTAAAAAGGGTAATTTTGTGAAACTTCATTTAAAATTTTCATAATTTAAGGGTGGATTAACTGTAAGATTTGGTGGATAAAAACAAAATCATCCTTAACTAAAAGGAATTATATTTAGATTAGAAATGTTAACTAAAAGGAATTATATTTAGATTGAGAAAGTTAATTAAAAGGAATTATATTTAGATTAGGAATGTTAATAAAAAAAGGAATCTAAAGTTATACAATTATAATTTAATTAAAATTGGTGGATATACTAATTAATTTTAAAAAGAGTAATTTTATAAAATTTCATTTAAAATTTTCATAATTTACGAGTGGATTAACTGTAAAATTTGATGAATAAAAACAAAATTACCCATATAATTATAGGGTGATTTTATTTCTATCCACCAAATCTTGCAGTTAATCCACATTGTTAAGTTAATCCGCATTACACATTAAGTTAATCCGCGAGCGTGGATGAACTGACAAAAAAATATTATGAATTTAATTTTATAAATATTATTTTAAATAATAATTTAATATGAAAATATATACTAAATTAATAAGTATAACCACTTTAAAAATTTAGATGGGTAAATTTTAATTAACTTTGCAGTAAAATAACAAATACAAAATTTAACCCCTTTCCCCTTACAGTTTTAACGATTCTCCTAGTATCTCTTCTTCTTCTTCTTCTTCTTCTTCTTCTTCTTCTTTTTCTTCTTCTTCTTCTCCCCACTATCACTCTTTCCCCAGCCTTCTTCTTCTTCTTCTTCCCTATATTAGTTTCATATTCTTTAAATCACCAAATCTGTATTCCAACCTTAGAAACCCACACCCACAATTTCAAAAATCTTAAACTAATTTGGTTTTTGTATTAAGTAAGTCTAACTCACAATACGGAAGATTAAAAATTTAAATTATACCAAGTTTCTTATATCATGTCTAACTTTCAGACTAAATAATTATATTATTAATTATAATGTTGGGGGTTCCAAAAGATTAATGAATAAAAAAATTATAAATTACTGGACAAGGTCTATTTGCAACGTAAGCTGAAAAAGTTGGTCATCCCCTCTTATATATATATAATACACACTATATATACTTGGTCATTCTTTCACTCTGTTTTCGTGTGTGTGTGTGTGAGTGAGAGAGAGAGAGAGAATGTCGTCTATACGATCAACACAAGCGCAGAAGTAACCCTAAACCGTTCAAACTTTTTTAAACGTAAAGATGAAGTTAATTAAAAGGAATTATATTTAAATTATGAATGTTAATTAGAAGGAATTATATTTAGATTAGGAAAGTTAATTAAAATGAATTATATTTAGATTAGGAATGTTAATAAAAAAAGAATCTAAAGTTATACAATTATAATTTAATTAAAATTGGTGGATATACTAATCAATTTTAAAAAGGATAATTTTGTGAAACTTCATTTAAAATTTTCATAATTTAAAGGTGGATTAACTGCAAGATTTGGTAGATAGAAACAACATTACCCATAATTATATCCTGTCATGTGTTTTTGGTCATTAAATTTTAAAGCTAGCTGTCTAAATTAATGAGGGAGACAGAAAACTGTGACGGTGGGACAGATGGAAACATAAAGGGTGTGGGGCCTGTCAATTAAATCACACTTTTTTTTTTAACACATCAAATTTTCCTACACCTAAGGGGAAGGGGGAAAGGCGAGCTGCATTCTACAACCGGTGAGACTCGAACCCCGGTTGTCCGGGAGTTTGGGGGAGGATCTTACCACTGGGCCACCTGGAAGGAGAAAATTGTGTAAGGTACACCCGACATATGAGAGAAAGAGGAGAGGGGGAGAGAGGGCGAGGGGGGGGGGGTGTTGGTTTCAGATAAAAATTAGGTTTTTACGTAGATAGCAAGATCAAGAAATTTAAGGGTGATGATATTAGCATCCCCAAAAATATTTAGTAACACTTTTACTTTAATTTGATCCTTTACAATTGAGTAAAGTATCTATTATTCGATTTTTTGAAGACCGAATATAAGTCTATATACTCGGTCCTTGACAACCGAGTAAGGCATTTTCAAGTTTATACGCGGTCCTTCACAACCGAATAACATATACGTTATTTTGGGGGTGCCAACATCACTACCCAAATTTAAGCCCTATTATTTTTAAATTTTTTTAAATATGCTAATTAAAATCTGGACGGTATCCTTTAATTTATAAAACTTAAGCCCCTGTTTAGTGCCTGTTTATTTTATTTTTTTCTCCAAATTTTAAAAACTTAAGTCAAAATCAACTCTACTTTTACACTTCTCAAAAAAACCTTAACTTTATTTTCTCTCTCTAAAAAACTTTTAAAACACCATAACTTTAAATTCAAAAATCAAAATTAAATAAAAAATATATATTTAAAACATACTCGTCAAAATTTATAAAATAAGATCCATTTTGACTACTTTTTTAAAAAAAAATTATGAGATTTTTAGTTTGTTGAAAAAAACTCAAAAAAAAAAATCAAATCTACTTTTCAACATATTTCTAAATTCTACCAAACACCATATTTTAAAAACTCAACTTAAAAATTCAACTCAAAACATCTACCAAACATGCCCTAAGAATTCCATTGGATTTTAAAATTGTAATCCCATCAAATATGTTCTGCTTTATGCTATAAATATTTGATATAAAAGAGGGATGATTTAGTTTGATATATATATATATATATATATGCATATATTAGGGTATACTTGTACCATTTGGCACGAAAAAATAATAGAATAAAAAAAATAACATGCTTTAAATCTAAATAGACAAACATTATTAGTTTATTTCGACATACATCAACAGAAAATGTAAAAATAATCTAACAATGTATGGATTTTTAAATGTTACTCAATAATTTTTCTTAATTTTTTTACATAATTTTATAGTCATACTGGATCTTGTTTAATTGATATTAATTAGTATATTTTAAAAATTAATTTTTTATTAAATTTTGAATTTTTTATTTTAAGTTATAGCATTTTTAGTATAGACAAAATTATTAGTTTGTGAGAGTTTATTTTATGTATTTTATTGGTGTGAATATTTTAACTTTAATTTAACATCTTGATGTGTGCATAAAATTTATCAAATAGCGTAGAACTAATACACATTATAATATGCGTATTTTTAATTATTATATTAAGATTTTGAACTTGGAATATAATAATAATTATTATTAAAACAGAAGTCCTATACTCCTTGTTTTTTGTACGTCAAAATTGGTACTTGTAATGAGACAGTTTCTTTTTTCGCATCACAGAGAGAGGAGGTGGCTCCGTAGGTTGAGAAAAAAAAAAGAAAAAAAAAATTTGATATTGAGCGAAGATTAAGCACCGTTGGATTTGATTGAATTACTTTTAGCCATAGGAGTTTTTAAAATTATTGGCCAACATCAATGAACACTAAATATCTAATACCTATTTTGTTAGAACGCGTTCTCTATGTACCTGCACATTATTTATAAAGCTTGATGGTTTAATACATGAATTTATTGTTTGAGTTTGATGAACAAATAATTGTCATTTGTTCTCCCATTTCGTACAATTATGTTTAATTAGGGTAAGCCATTTAGTATGGCGCAACGGAAAAACTGTATTATTGGATTATTTTGTAGGAATGATATTTTTTATCTAACATAAGAATGATAATTAAAATAAATTAAATTTGGTATATAGTAAACGTATAAATTATAACAATGTTAATATTTATTACTATAATTTTGATATTCAATCTTTTATTTGTTCCGAACAATATCTATAGTTGGCGGTATCATCACTATTAGCCTTCGTTCATGAACTTACTTGGATAAATTTTGAATTTTATATAATTATTTTTCATTTTAATTTTTTTAGGGTAACAACAACTTTTGAAGATGTTGTTTAAAATTACATGAGAAAATAAGGGTAAACTAAATTGTACCATAAAAATTAGAGTCATCATGCCAAAAAAAAAACAAAATTTATCAATGATGATTTAGGAACATACTTTTTTATTATGTATTATTTTGAAAGAGGTGTGAGTAAAATAAGATAATTTTAATTCTTCCTTTTTTGTTTGACCCAAATTCATTATTGATAAAAACAAATTTAGAATGCGTACTTACTAACTTACATGCAAAGTTATTAACATACATATAAGTTTTTTTATTGGAATTTTCCCATGGAAAAGAGAAACCTAGGCTCCGTTTGATTACAAAGGTGGAAAAGGAAAATAAATTTAGTTAGTTTGTGTGAAAAGATAGAAAATAAGGTGAGAGATGTTACTCATTTTATGAGTATATATCCTCCATTCTTCAATATTTTTGGTAGAAAATTTTTACTCACCACCAAGCAAAGAAAATTTCTTCATGGAAAAACTTAAAAATCAAGAGGATGTCACCTCTATCACTCAACTTATTTTTCATCTTTTCCTCAAAAGTAACTCAATTTATTTTCCTTTTCCACTTTGCAATCAAACGGAGCCTTAAGGTGAGGTGGTTTTAAAATTATAAGAGAAAGAGCCATGAAATTTTAGAGCTATTTTGTATTTTTTGCTTGCCATAGAGGACTACAAAAGGGATGGTTTTTGCAAACAAAATGTAAATTTAGATAATGCATAAGGTTGTTGTTATTGTCAAAAAAATTATCAATATTGACTGTGCAGTTGTAGAACTTTAAAAACATATGTTACAACTTCTCAAAGTAATACGATTCTGTGTTAAATGTATAATATTGCTTTAATAATAAGGCTAGTATAAATGAGATATTAAAAAACTAAATAGAAAGGTCAAATAATATTACATAGTTTTTTCCTCTCACATGGGAGCATTGGATATTTTTTCATTTTGATGCCAAATATTTTATTTTATGCCTAAACTTGAATTTACCTCTCGTTCACCACAAAATAACTCTTCCATTTATATGCCAAATATTTTTATTTATTTTATTTTACGCCTAACCTCGAATTTATATCTCCTTTCTCACAAAATCACTGAAAAAGTATGGTACCAGAAAAATATACCACTGTTTTTATTAAAACAAATATTTAACGAAAAAATATATAAACTAAAATTGGTCATCAATACAAATGTTTTAGCATACATATATACTGTGAGTTATATTGGCTACGCCTGAAAAGAACTTGACCTTTTTATTTAAACTTTGTAGGGCAAAAAAAGTGAAACTCTAAAATAATGAAAGTGAGATTTTTATTTTTATTTTTTTTAATGTTTTACTTAAATTATAATAAGAAAGTAACATAATTTAAAGTCACCAAAATGGTAACTTATATGGGTGAAAAAAAATTATACATAATTTAATAGTCATAATGAATCTTATTTTATATGTTTTCATGATTATATTTTAAATATATAATTTTTATTAAACATATTTATTTTAATTAAAAGTTATTATATTTTAAAGTTTTAAAGAAAGGTTAAGGGGATAGAAATTGGATTTGTTTTGATTGTGTGCGGGTAGGGTACATTAATATGCATGTATCTCTAATAAAAGTGTTAAGCGGGTAGAAATAAACAAATTTAAGCTGAAATTTTTATTTTTTATTTTTAAGATAAACCACAAAATAGGATCCAAAATATATGTAAATAATAGTAAATTTATGAAACTAAATTAAGACCCTTAGTTGAGTAGAATTTCAAAAACTTTTTAATCAAAGGTGGAGATATATACAACCCCATAAAATATTTACTAACATTCTTATTGGATCATTTGCAACTAACTAAGATATTTATTTGCCAATGGCCTTGTAGCTTAGTGGCATTTTCTCTGATATTGTATTAGAGAGGTGACAGGTTCGAAATTCATAAACGTGATATTCGAACTTAATAAAATGTACTTATTCATAGTTAGGGCAACTAAGTATATACTCGATTCTTAACATCTGAATAAAATATGGTAAAATTTATATTTGATATTAAAAAACTGATTAACATATAATTTATTAAAATATTAAAAATCAAATAAAAATATCATCAAATATTTTATACAGTATATATATCACCAACCTAAATCACCGGTACCTTTCCTAAATAAATTTTATTCCCTCAACTCCATAGGATCCCGATCCTCCTCAAACATTTATTAATTTAATAAATTTAACTTTAGTATAAAGATACTGTATATAAATCTTTCTTTCAAAAAAAATACTGTATATAAAATAAAATAAAATAATGTCACTTTTGACCCGTGCCAGCAAATCCCTCTGAAAAAGTGACGACTTTCTCTCGTCCAGATGCCCATCCTCCACGGCCCTAAAATTTAAGAACACGCTCTTTCTGTCTCACATCAATGGCTTCTATGGCTATCACAAGCGGCGTCAACTATCTTCTCCCACCAAAATCCTTTCAAACTCGCCAAGCTTCTTTCTCTCTATCTGCAAACCCCTGTAATTCAGTCAGATTCATTCGAAGCATCTCATCAGTCAATAGAGCTGCCATTCGACCAAACAGCACAATTGTCGTCCCTTCTGGTGACGATAAGCAGCGACGGCCACGAATGAAAAGTACCTCGTCGGCGATGGTGTGGGCGGTGGACAGTTGGAAAACGAAAGATGCATATGATAAATTGCCTCCTTACCCGGAAGAGGAGGAGTTGGAGTCGGTGCTTGAAACGCTTCAAGGGTTCCCTCCTCTTGTGTTTGCAGGGGAGGCGAGGAAATTGGAGGAACGCCTCGCGGAGGCAGCAAGGGGCAAGACCTTTTTGTTGCAAGGCGGATATTGTGCGGAGAGTTTCAACGAATTCAATGCTGATGATATTAGGGACATTTTTACGCTTCTACTCCAGATGGACTCTGTCCTCACGTTTGTTGGACAGGTGCCGGTCATCAAGGTTGGAAGAATCGCGGGTCAGTTTTCGAGGCACAATTATCATGACCCGTACCAATATGGAAACATGGGGTCGCGGGAGAAGCCCAGACTCGGGCGGCTGCCGAGTTACAGAGGTGACAACGTGAATGGAGCTGAGTTTGATATGAAGGCGAGGACTCCAGACCCTCAGAGGTTGATAAGAGCTTATTATCAATCTGCAGCCACCCTCAATTTTTTGAGGGCTTTTGCCACTGATGGCCTCCACAGGATCACCGATTGGAATTTGAATTTTACGGACACAGACAACCTCTACCAGTATAGGTATTTATTTATTTGTTTTCAACTTTTTAATTTAATCTAATCTAATTAATCTTCTTGATTACTTAGCCGAACTTACTTTTCTTTTATTGTAAAGGTACTCTCTTTAAATTTGATCTCATAAGTCAGAGAAATTTTATTGGTACGGAAGCAGTTTTACGCATAATGGGGGATTCCTGGATTCCCACGAGGAATTTTTAAGGGCCCTCTTATTTATACCCTTTATATTTGTCACAAATATTATAAAAAAGGCATGACATAATTTATAAGGTTATTCAAAATTAGGACTTGAGCCATGAATTTCAAGATCAAAGAGTGAGGGATGTAAGAAAATAGAAGTAAGAAGAAAATGGGGAAAAAAACTCTTTCGCAACAAAAAAAATAAAAATTTCTCACAATTGGTAGTCTCTCCCTTAAGCTTTCTACCTCGTACGTACAACATAGAAATTAGTATAAATTCCATTCTCTGAATTTTTAAATTCGACAATGTCTTACTGACCATATGTTAATTTTATATACTCTGTAAGCATACAAAAAGTTGTGTTTGGTACAAAATTTCGATACAACATTACCAAGTATGTAACATTTATTTAACAATGTCATGCCGACCATATTTTCATTCTATTGCCAAATTATATAGCATTCATTCGGCGATATTATGTTGATCTAACATATTTTAGTAATGATTGGCACAAGATGACTGAATTTGTAGTTCATTGTTCAGCAATGTTTGGCCGACATAGACTTAGTATAAACATGATCAACTTTGAGCAAAACATGATCAGCTTTCAACAAAACTTGAATTTTAGTATCGGTTTTTTTATTATCATTTAATGAATTTAACTTATAAGAGGAGTCCTACATTACATGATGTAACATTAAAGAAAATATAAATATAAGGAAAAACTCGGCAACATATGGTCGAGAACTGAGATACAATTTGGCAAATTGCACCAAATATAATTGAATATCTCGACAATTGGTTGTTGTATACGTCATATTTTGTCGACAAGATTTTGACGAAATTGCCTTATTTTTCATCCCTGTGTGGCCGACAACGATATTCTTATACACCACAAGATTTTTCTTAATTTTACCTCAAATTAATTATTATATTTTTTACTTGACACATCACACAAAACTTTTTTATTTTTACCACACAAGTGTGGTAAAAATGTGTAGTTTTATTTTTGTACTTTTTTTAACATGTGGTTTTAAAAAATGTTGTGGTGTAAATAGAATCTCCCTTTTTCGAACCTTTTTAGGTGGATCAGTGGACGGGGTAGTTTTTATTTTAATTGGGCATATAGGGAAAGATTAAAATTGTGATCTGTTCTGACAATTTTAATTTAAAAAAACATAAGAATGTCTCATGGTTTTCTTGGAGGAAAAATACATACATACATACATATGTATATATATACACTAGACTCCCTACACATGCGAATATATATTGAATTCAAACAAAAATCTAAAAATAAAGATGTTAAGTGGTCTAGTGGTTAAGTAATAGATTATTTTGTCAAAGGTTTAAGTTCAAAGCCTCTTGCAAGTATATTTTAAAATGAAAAAGAGACTACAGGGGTAATATAGGAAATTCAAAAGTCTGACACAGTTATGATGGTGGTTGAAATTGGTCCAGGCATTATATAAGAGTATAAATAGATATAAATATATACCATACACATTCAATACCCATATGATTTTAAGACTTCCTAAACATAAGATTTTCAAGATATACAACACTCATTATCATCATAATCACATATGCATATATATATACCATACACACTCATCATCATCACACACACACACATATATATATATATATATATATACCACATAGGGTCAAGATTTAACTTGAGCCTTGTTATTCCGGCTGAGGATAGCAATGCGAGTCAAGCGAGTGGAACATAGGAGAGAGATTGTGAGTGGAGATGACCTGCTAGAGTGTAACTCTGGCTAGATAGAAGGTGGCGAATGATGTAGGGCTTACGATTGAAGGAGAATGACAATGTTGTGTGTCTCTAGGGCTTGCAATTATATATATATATTCTCTATTCTTTATTCTTGAATTGAATTTTTTAGTGGGTTTCAGTATTTGGGGAAAAAAGAAGAATTGGTATAACCGTGTGTTGGTCTCACAGTTTTAACACTAAAAATGTGAGACCAAATTAAAAACGTGACACCTTACAATTTGAAAGGCTGAAATATTTAATTTTTAGTAAAACCAACGGTTGGCTTTTCTGATGTTTGTAAAACGTCGTCATATATATTATTTCTTGTAGTGTTGCTTAGGGCTGTGTTCATATGATATTGTATAATACATATAGGTACTGTGAACTTGCTACTAAAGTGGATAAGGCCCTTGAGTTTATGTCTGAGGCTGGAGTTACGATGGACAATCATCATATAATGAGAAAAACCATCGATTTTTGGACTTCCCATGAGTGCTTGCATTTGCCATATGAGCAATCTCTCATTAGGATGGATTCAACTTCTGGCTTATATTATGACTGCTCAGCCCATATGCTTTGGGTTGGAGAACGAACTCGCCAACTCGATGGTGCTCATGTCGAGTTCCTTAGAGGAGTTGCTAATCCCCTCGGAATTAAGGTTTTATTTTTTCTATTTTCTATTGAGTTATTATTGTTTCAACACTAGTATTTTATTATATATATATATATTAAATGCAGAGTTACATTTAACAGTTTATGTATGCTACTAACAGGTGAGTCATAGGATTGATTCTAAAGAACTAGTGAAGTTGATCAAGATTTTGAACCCTCAAAATAAGCCAGGGAGGATTACATTAATAACAAGAATGGATGAATTACAAGTGAGGTATCATCTTCAACGTCTAATTAGGGCAGTTAAAAGATCAGGCCAAATAGTCACATGGGTTGTCGATCCTATGCATGCTAACATATTTAAGGGTCTCTTTCTTGGTGAAAAAGTTGCCTGCTTCAATTCTATCAAAGTAAGTGCTTGCTTTGCTCCTCATTTTTTGATTGTCGAGGAAGGAAAGGTAAATATGAGACAAACATATATAAATAAGAATTTGAGTCCCATATGATCCACATGAGTTTTATATAACTTTAGCTAGCAAAACTTTATTCATAAGATCCACTATCATGAACTCAACAGTGATATGCCCAATGGAAACTTTATGTTTATTAATTTGTTCTTTAACCACTAAATACTTTATGTCGACGGTAGTTTTCAAGGCTTCACTCCATAAATTTAAAAGAAGATTAGAATTGCTCAACATGCTTCTTACCATATCCATAAGCGTAAGATTCCTTCTTTCATCTTCACCATTGTGGTGTGCCTGTCATTGTGTATTGTGCAATAATGCCTTCCTCTTTAAGGAATATAACAAATGGACCTGGTATTTGTCCTTTTTCTATGTACCTTCCATAATATACTCCTCCCACATCTCGCCTTATAATTTTAATTTTCATTTCCTTCTATTTCTCTACTTCAAATGTTTTCAACGCATCAAATGCTTCTGCTTTATCATATACAAGATAGAGATAGCGGTCATCAATAAATAAGACAAAATATCTTTGTCCATTCATAGATGGACTAGGAAAAGGTCCACAGATGTCTGTGTGTATGAACTCAAGAATTCCAGAACTCCTCTTAGCATCTTTAGTGGTCTTGTTGGTCTGCTTTCCCTTTATGCAGCCCACACAAGTACCAAAATCAATAAAGTTTATAGTTGTTAAGACTCCATCCTTTACTAATCTCTTGATTCTTTTTGTAGAGATATGTCTCAATCTCTTGTGCCATAGTTTAGACTTTAGAGGAGTGCTCATTAATACACCGGTTAGTGCTAATATACTTAAAAGTAGGATCTAAACTTAAGTAAACCATCAATTAGAAAACTATTTCAGTAATTGTACCGTCTTTAATAAACAAAAATAAGTATCGTTCAAAAACACATTTGAAATTAAGTAGTACTAATAATATTGAAATATAAACTAAATTTTTGAAAATTGATGGAATATAAATGGTGTTTCAATTTTCAAATATAAACCAATTCTAAAATTCTCATATGATACTAGCAACATGGATTATAGCACCCGAATCAATCCACGGTGTATTATTACGAGTATCAACTAAATTAGATTCATAACACACGTGTAAGAAAGGAGATTACCTCTCTTTTCGAATCACTTATACTTTAATTGCGCAACAAAATCCGTTGTTTCCTTAATATGTTCACACACTCTCTCCTAGAATTACTTTGTTTTATGCTTGGAAGTTTCGTCACTAGGATGCTACCAAGAGCCTTATTAGGACTTATGAATTATTCTCTTAATTATCCTTATGAAGTCCTTTACTTTATCAGTCATAGGGACTGAACCCTGAATGCTTTTTCAGACATGTGACTTGATGAACATTAGACTTTAAACGATTATATTGCTCCCATTGCTCATACAAATCCTCCTTAATTGTCTTACTTGATTTCGTTAGAATGATTGACTCATCTAGATGAGGCCCAAGTCTATATCCATGCACCCCAATTTTAAAAGGAATTATTCGTTTTAGTTCGAGTAATTATTACCACACACAATATTATAATATGAAAACTATAATTAAAGCAAGTAGAAATAACTTTACAACCAAAAGAAAAAAAAATACAAAATCTTGCTATGAAATGTAAACTATATTCTTGAATTAACCAATGTCAAATTCAGTCGTAAATTCTAACCTTCTTATAGGTAGAAGTTACAACACGCATAGAATTTACATTATTCTTTATTAATAAAAATAGTG
Organism: Lonicera japonica; assembly: GCA_021464415.1. NCBI lineage: Eukaryota > Viridiplantae > Streptophyta > Magnoliopsida > Dipsacales > Caprifoliaceae > Lonicera > Lonicera japonica. Next base: position 637,078 of record JAKCWG010000953.1, on the reverse strand, counting down.
AATATAGATACTAAAATAACGAACTCCATACCTGTGGGTATAGGAAATTCCTATTTTAATACATATACCAGCCACTATTCTATTCCAATTAAATTATTATAATAATCACTTCCTTATGAACTTAAATAATTATTTAATAATTTAACTGAAATTTCATCGCCGTAAAAATTTAATTTTAGTCACCCGGCTAATAATCTTAATGTGATTCCATCAAAAAATCACGCATTACAATAATTATGATGGCGATACATTAATCAAAATTTATCAACTCATAATAACAAAAGTTCTTAAAATGTTCCGTAATAAGACATTAGCAAAATATAAATCCATCCGAAACTAATGATAAATAAAGGAACCGTCACCAATTAATGATTCTGCCAAGCCCTTAAGGAAATAAGGGTTATATTTTCCTATAAAGGAAACAAGTCTTCGTGTATGCAATTTATAGCCAAGACTCATATATTAAAATAACTAAGGAAACAAAGATCAATATTTATCATTAAAATTAATTATAACAGTAAGGTCCCTTCTCTCTCTCTCTCACTAGTCTGGCAATTAAAAGTGCCTCTTTAAAATGTAAAATCTTCTCCAAAAATATAGTGCAACTGTAATATATCTCAAATAAAAGTTAGAAGAATAAAATGAACCAAAAGTGGACAAAAATGTGGTCCGAAACCTTGATGCATAATGCTTTTTAAATAATTATGATGGCAGTAGATGTAAATTCATTTTTAGTTTGTACCTTAAAATCGCTACACCAAATCAAATACATATATATGTGAGAGGCATCTAAATCAAAAAGCCATTCTTTATTAAACCACTATATTAAAATATTGGTGCCGATTCTGTATGGCTAATGGTATTCAAACAATACAAAACTAGATCATGTTTTATGAAAACTGAACAATAAGATTTGAATCATGTTCTGATATTACATGTAAAAAATTCAAAAAAATTTAACGGAAAAATTAGGATCGTACTTTCAGCCATTGTTGTTCAAGTGGAGATTTGAAGCACCGGTCTTCTGATTTTGATCTAAATGTACTCCAAAAGAACTCTCAGTTATTTAACTATATTTGATAAAAATCTTCTAACATATTCTCTCATAAAAACTCACGACTATTTCTAATGGGAAACACAAATATATATAAGACAAGCTAAGGACCTTTACTCTTGAATATGTTTTTAATTATTTGTTTCCATCAAACAAATATCTTTCTAATTTGTTTGCATCAAATAAACTTATTGATTTGTTTCCATCGGTTTACTAAGCATCTAAAATGAATTTTCTGATTTGTGACAATAGTAGTAATAACATTGATCTTTAACTAATTTATTATTATACTATACTGTGGTGCATAATGTAATTACGGGGAAAAAAAAAAGAACGAAGTGAACGCGTTCTTTGACGTACTTGAGGAAGAAGGATGCTACCCAGGGGGAATTCATCTGGAGATTACAGGTCAAAATGTGCTGGAGCGCTGGGATGATAATCATGAACCCGATGGTAGCAAATTCTATCTCACCACCGATGTCGATCCGAGGCTCAATGCCAATCAATCTCTAAAGCTTGCCTTCATGGTTGCTGAACGCATACGCATTAAAAATAAGAAAATGTCTTTGGCAGAGTACAACTTTGGCAGTTAGGCTGTCTACATATCTGATTTGGATTGAATCAGGGTGGATCTAAATTTATATTTGAATTTTTTTTTTCAGGACCATATCACTAAAATATTGCTACATATCCAAATTTGTCTAGATTAGATTTAGATCGGATAGTATCTGATCATTTAAAATTTTTAATTATGTAATAATTAGTTTATAACTATATTAGAAATACTGAAACTAATATAATACTTGATGTTGAAGGAAATTACACGTAATGTGCTATCGTTTAAATAGAATATGTATTAGTGATTTTATTGTGTAAATCATGTATTATAAGCTATATTGGACTTCCTTTTTACTATTGTATTCATGTCCTATTTAAAGGAGTTATCTAATGAAAGACATAACTCAGTTGTTCTTACAACACGTTATCAATATGCTTATAGTTAATAACCCTAATCTTAAAAAAATTCTAGCCATCAACCACCATTGTCACTGGTCTCTTCTCTCATCGCCCAACTTTCAAGGAAAAAAAAGAAGCTATGATATACGTACATAATTAAGGTACGAATCTTACCTTCAAAAGAATTAATGTTTTATTGTGAATTGACGGTTTAATTTGACGGCATGCTTTATTGAGAATTAATGCTTGCACATATATATGACTACAACTACGTAAAGAAATTCGATGAGATGGTAATGATTGTAGGGTTATATAATTAATGCTTGAGTTTCGGTTAAGTTAATTATTCTTGTATGTGTACATCATATTTATCATTAAATTAAATCATCTAAGGGATCAAAACCCTTCAGTTAAATTTCTCAATTATATTAAAAAAGTTAATGAATCTCAAAGATATTTCATTCACAGGTTTCTTCATTCCTCTCTGTTGAATGCATGTTATTATTTATTATTTTTTATATTAGATACTTCCACTTACCAATCTCAGAGTTTTGCTTATTTTATTTTACTACGTTATTCGAGAATTCAATTTTCTAGGTTTATTATTAACTTTAATTTGGGCAATCCAGTAAGAGGGATTATTTATTTAGTAGCCTATCTTTTATTTGTTTGATGTTGAGGTTTGTTGGGCTGTGGGCTTCTTTCTTTATTATAAATAAAAAAAATTGGTAATGGTCATCAAGCACCACAAAATTTAAAAGAGTTGTTTAATTAACCATTGTCATTCCTCAGAAAAAAAATGCAATTGAGAGAATATTTGGCATTCTTAAGACACGGTTTGCTATTTTAAAGATGCCACATTCATTTCATTTCCTACTCAAGCGAAATTAGTTGTTGCATTATATGTTTTGCATAACCATATTCGCATAGAATGTGAGGGTGATGATTGGGTTTATGAAGAATATGATTCTCAAGTACAAAACATGGACATTGGAGTTCGATTAGAAGGTCAGCCTCATGAAGTTGTACAAAAATCTTTGATCAGAAAACAACTTTAAGAAGCCAAAGCATTATGGGATGTTATTGCAATTAGTATGTGGAATAATTATCTTAAGTAATCGAGTTTGTCTATTTTATGACTTTGGACATATTATCAATTTTGATGTTGATTATGATATATTTTAAAGTTTGGATCATATTCTATTTTTTGTAAGATCGTATTATAGCATGGTTTTATGCTTTCATTTATGGTTTTTGGAGTTTTTATTTAGATTGTGTGGTTTAGCTTTGGTTGAATTTTTTGCTCCCTAAAAAAAATTCAAATATGTTAGGTTGAGGCACTTTAAAATAACTTTAAAAAAATACGTTGGATCACTCTTGGTGGAGCTTCATCACCAATCACTAGGTTTTCCAGCCAAGGGGTTACCCCGAACACAAGTCCTACAAGCTAAAAATAGGCACAAACTAATACGTCAGTCTACTTTGTACCCATTGAGGAGATACCAAGGTATTTTTCTTCTTCTTCTTCTTCTTCTTTTGTTCCCAAAATTTGAATTTAATTCCATTCAAATTTCAAATATAAAAATTGGGTATGTTTTATCAAGTAAGCGAATGTGAGGATTTAAGAGAACTTATCGAACCAATGGTTACAGACGCTGTTAACTCCTCCAATATTAAGTGAAAAATGCCCGTTAATTTACTTTTGAACGATGCTTTCTCTTTTGTTAGGGCCTTTTCTGGTTCTTGGGCACTTACAGCTTGGCTTTCTTTATCTTCTTCACTATAGTTTGTCGTTGGTTCAAATATGGCAACGTACTATTTATTTTCTCCCTCGAGAACATGAGTCTTCTCGTTTGCGTCTAAGTCCTTGTTTGGCTTTGTAAATGTATCCTTTTTTGTCCTTCATTGCTTTGCATTTCATGGACGAACTTCATACTAATTGATAAGTGTAAGTCCATATGTAGAAACCACCAATCTTCAAAAACCAAGAAATACAACAATAAGAAACATATCATGAACAACTGGAATCTTTTTAGGGTCATCAACAATTCTAATACATGAAAAAATGGGATATAAATTGGCTGGCTTACCCCCATTGAGAAGGACAAATAGGAGAGTCCTCTAGACGCACAAATTTCGTGATTGCCAAATGGGCTTCCGTCTACACTGCAAATTACGGGGACAATAATCAAGAGAAGGTTCCCCAAATTTCCTGTTGAAAAATGTTTGAAATTAGATAATGTAAAAAAGGAATTGAGGTTTGCAAGTTATAAAATTAGATTTTGACGTTGATGATTGATACCAAAAATATGTGTTTTTTTACTGCTATATTTCTTTTCATAATGGAAGATATTCACCACTAGAATTAAGGGACAATTTACAAAACCTTCATACGGATAACAATTTGTAGAGAGATATCTAACCTTTAATTCATTTGTATTGTTAAATGCATTTGCATTATTTGTTATTTAACTAATAAATCTTGGTAGCGATATATATTATTAATTGTGTTAGAGCTAAAGATAAATTAACACTATTAGATGTAACAAATATCTATTATTAATTGTATTATTCAATAAGGATAATTTAGTTAGATTAGTGTTAAAAATACTAGAATATTATAAAAGAAAAATTTATTTTCGAATTTGGGCTTAAAAACCAAAATGATTGGGTTAAATCCTAAAAATTGGGTTATTCACTAATTTGTTAAATGAGATGGGTTTAAGTAAATGAATCCTTAAAATCTTGGGGCAAATACTAATTTTCATTTTTAACCATGAAGTTATTTATTATAGTAACTTTTTATATTTAAATTGCACATATTTGTACATGTAGTATTATTACATGAATTTTATTTATGATGGCTAGTGGCTGTGTTGTTAATTAATTTTCCTTTTTTTTTTTTTGATTTAACAGTAAAAGTGTTTAAATCAACTTGTACGTACTTTGGTTAATTCCTGGCGAGTTAGTTAAAAGATAAACTATTTATACTAGACTAGCAAACAACCCACGCGATGCGTGGATATATTGTAGTAAGGTGGTTACAATATTAGAAAGTTAAAAAGGAAAAAGTAATTTTTTGAGGTCCTAGACACAATATAATAATGGAAGCGTAAGAAAATTGAATATTAATTTTATTGGTAATATAGTAATGGTAAAATTACATAAAATGTTAAGAACTAATAAAAGAGTTAAGAAGGTAAAGGTTTCGTTCCCCAAACTGGCCACCTTTGGAACAAATCAAGACTATGCAATGACCAACGATTATCCGTCAAAAAAAAAAAGAAGAGGTAAATAAGTGCGCTGTAATAAATATTATTAACAACAAAAATAATAATTGCAAGTGAATACTGAAGAAGAACAAATGAAAATCAAAATACCACAAATAAATGCAATAAAAAATTCACAAACTTTTCAAATGACAGCGAGCCAATCACATTAAATAGTTATTTTACAAATTAAAAGAAATAAAAATGAAAAGCTCATACAATTTCATCCTAAAGTTTGCTTTTCATTATGTGCCTAACTCTACATTAGATTTAATCCCACTCCTGTATCCCGATTCAAACTGTGTCTTTAGCAATACTATAACTAATAAACAATATTTTGAAATGAACCAAACCTCCACCAAAATTTTCAAGCCGCGGTTGAATTTGGCGGCTAACGGCGAAAAATCGAACTTTTGCCGAATTGAGTTTTTGGCCAACTTTGGAAGGCCATAACTTCTTCATATGAAGTCCAAATAAGTCCCCGTTTGTGGCCATGGATTCATCTCATTCCCCTCTACAACTTTCGTTTGAAGGCCGAGTCAAATAGAAGTCGTTTCGGGGGTCTAAACGGGCCGCAAAAACTGTGATTTCTTAACAAAAAATGAGGAACTTCAACCAAGGTGTTCTCTGATCGATCAAAGGTACCCTAGCGGGGTTTTTAACCCATTTCCTTCCTCTTTGATGTTCATTCTTTCCTTCTCCTTTCTTTTCCATTTTTCTTTCTTTCTTCCATAGTAGCTAGAGAGAGTTGAGAGAGAGCTAGAGAGGGACATGTGAGGATGAAATAGCATGGTTCTTAGCTTCTTAAAACATCATCAATCATCTCCATCCTCTATCAATGGTGAATACACCATTTCCAGGGTTTTTTTTTAGCTCAAATGGGGATTTCGTGATGCGGGGATTGCGACTTGATTCAGCGCTTTAAACCTTCGATATTCGTCTTATAAAAGGTGGGAATACTAGTACCTAACCTTGATTTCAATTATTACTTGTTGCATCTTAGTTTTCTAGTGAAGATTGGGGTTTTTCTTCATATGTTGATTGAATGCTCATTAATGGGGATTGGGCTTGCTATTTATGATTATGTTATTTGATTTCATCATGTTTTTTATGGATTTATAATTATTGTAAAATATATATGAGTTGTGTTGAGTGATACAAGACCTAGGCGTAGGTCAATAGCGCGTAAGTGCGTGTACTGCGATTGGGAGCTTTACACGTTGAGTTATGACTTAGAAATGGAAATATATGCATGATTGGAGCTTAACATCCGATAAAATTATGAACTTAGTACTTTGGATGATATATGTGTATATATATAAGTATTCCTACTTATATCATTTACTTAACGAATGATTAAATAATAAGAATACTTGAGAGGTTTGGAACACTTTTAGCATATTGTGATGGGGTTGTATATATATATTGTTCTTATGAAGTAGATGATATACACGTGCCATTGATTTACTAATATCATGACTTTGGTGGAGAACTACTATTTTAACAACAATCTTATAATATTTCTATTTTACTCTTACACTTAATGAATTGTGGGTTCAATACATGATTTCCTTCTAGACATTATAATGATTATATCCATGAGATACTTATGCCATTGAGTGGATTAGTTGTTATATTCCTGATAATCTATCAAGCCTAGAAGTTATCACAAATATATTGCTAACTCACTCGTTGGGGTTATTCAAGTGCTACATGGATATAATCAGGCGACGATATTGGTTTCTTAACTAGCACATGTATTTAGATACATCTTAAGTCGTAAGCGTTATTACTGTCATTGAATCTATCTACCTATCATGTATACATATTTGGTGATCCGTGTAGTGCGTATATAGATCATATGTTTGCTGGGTGATAACTAGATAAGCTTTTGGTAAAGGAAAATACGATTTAGGGATATCCATGTACAGATATATGTATATGCAGAGTACATATGAGATTGATACATATACATATATATAACTTATTTGATATTTACTATTTTCATAAATTGTGCTATTTTGAGTACAGACAGGCACTAATGGTCCATGGGGTTGACTTCGCCTTGGTGGCTACAAACCCTGGTTTGCGTAGAGGGACCCTTTTATATTAGCGGCATACTCTATGATCCTTGTAGAGGGATCCCGCTTTGGGAACTACATACTCTAGGTCCAGCTAGGGGGATCGCGTGAGGCACCATACCCTGACCATCTAGGTGGTCCACGGGGGGACCCAGCCTTGGGGGCTGTATATCCTAGCCTTGGGGGCTTAGATCGCGGTCGCTATGCACAGTATAGAAAAATCCTAGATGTCGGATTTGAGAAAATTGGACATGAGATATAAAAATATGAGTCAGATGAACTAGAGATTGTAATTAGAAGATTAATGCCTACGCTCTTTTTACTATTTTACTTGTGATTGACATTTCATTTCTAATTTGAACATACAAGCTTTCTACATACAAGCTTTCTATTTTGGGTTAGGACATCATGCTGTGTGCATAGCATGCATGTTATATATATATATATATATAAGTTGAACCACTGGGGCAAGCTGACTTTGCAGAGCAACTTGGACGCTCATCTTTGATGGGTGGAGACTCGGTGTAGTATTTTACAGATTAAAGTATTGCGTAGCTATGTTGATAACATAAATTTATTACTATTTTCATTATCTCACGTTATATGTGTATAACAATGTGTATTTTATTATACAACCTCTGTAGTTCCCACTGAGCCCGTGTTTGGCTCACTCCCATTTTTCAAACCAGTTTTGCAGGTAAATCTCTTCGGGGGCGGCACGAATACGAAGTATAGGAACCTTTGATGACCCTAAATGCTTGTAGTTGTCCATGGATGACTCATTCCTTACGGGTTATAGATGTTAGAACCATTAGACTTTATTGTATCATTCATTTGTATTAAATTATTTTTATAAGTTTTGTAAAGGCCATTTATTTATTCTGGGACCTTGTTGGAGGGATTGGTATATATATGTGTATTGACGTATTAGATTTGTGTGGATTGCAAATCATTATGGATGTGGAGTTAACTTTCTAGTTAAGCTTTATTCTCTTATTTATAGGTTTGGTTTTATTGAAAATATGAACTCCACATGCCGAAATTTTCTGAAAAATGTGGCCTTACATGTGACTTTCTATTCTATCAGTTTTAAATTAAGCACATCAAACCCACCGCCGCGTACAGGACCGTGATTAACCGGGTCTCGGAGGTCTAAACCTCATAACGGGATTCGGGGCGTCACACCTACTCACTTCAGCCTCTATTGTATTTATCCTCGTCAATAGACCAGGTATAACAACCCTAGATTTTTCACACATTAGAGGGTCGACCCACCTAAAAAATCCAAAGTCATTGTTCTGCATTTTCAAAGGAAGAAGAAACCATTTTAGTAAGATTAAAGTTAAGAAATTAACAAACCCTAATTTCAAACTTACTTCAGTGTTCCAGCAGGTAAGAAATCTTCTTCCCGGATTTAAATCTGTCCATGAGGTAACCATTCTAGCTCTCCTAAAACAGTGGCAAGTGACATCCACCATTATTCTCTTTTCTCTTCTTCGCGAGCTCTTCTTTAATCTCTCATCTTCTCTATTTTCTTCTCTCCTCTTGAAGGCCCTGGTAATGTAAAAAAACAACGTGGTTGGTATTTATTTTAAACCCACCAAAGCAAGAGTAGCAAAAATGCCCCTTCAAATAGAGTTTATGTGCAGTTTTCGTCCAATTTTTAACAGGAGGTCTGGTTTTGGACGAGCGAGGGACAAATTTGAAACTTCAAGGATGCTTCAACCAAAAAATAAACTTTAGGGGTGAGCGAGGGACATTTTCTGAACTTCAGGGGTCATTTTTGGTGACATCCCGTTTAATTATCTCCTGCAAATCACGATTCATATCACGTATAAGGTAGAACCGGGCTTCGGGAAGCCAAATTGGGTTCTGAAAAGGTTGGCATTGTTCAAAAACTTTCGACAAGTCATATTAATGTATTTAAGTGTGTTATAATGGCCATAAGTCATTTCGGGTTGCTCAGACGAAAATCGGCTAGAAAATCATAAGTTTGGTCTTATGCAATTTATTTATTTCGGCCAAATTTGGAACTCCATAACTTCTTCATCTTATATCAGAAATGGTCTCCATTTTTTCCTATGCCTACTTTTCATAGCCCTCTACAACTTTCATGTTTTGGACGAGACCCAATTCCCACTCCTTAATGATGAAAAGTGGGTGCGAAGTCGAGATGTTGACCAAAAACTAAAGGGGGCAGAAATAAAGCCATGTAGTCGACTACATGGAAGGGGGGTTAGTCTACTACTTCATATAGTTGACTAAATGAGGAAAATGTAGTCGACTACATCGGGCTGGCGAGATTTTTTATATATCTCTTCTTTCTCATTTCAACCCCCCAATTTGAGAGCTCTTAGAGATAGAGTAGAGAGGCGATTTTGAGAGGGTTAAAGGTGTTTTCATTTACACACCTTCACCACAAAAACCCACACCAAAGAAACACCATCATCATTATCTTCTCTATCTTCATCCTTCATTTCTAGGGTTTCAAGCTATCAATTGGGGGTTTTCGCGTATGTGCTTCCTTGGCTCGTTTCTTCTGCAATTCTTCGGGGGATTGACCCTCCTAAGGTGGGAACAATAGTATTAAAACTTTTTTTCAAGTTATTATAACATATTTACACCAATTCAAGCAAAACCTATGGTTTTTACTTAAACTTGCATATACATGGGGCATGGGTCAATTTCTTCAGATAATTTTGATAGATTTGCATCATACATGACATCAATAACGGATTTGGACAAAAATCCCTAATTAGAAATGATTTATAAGGAAGTTTGGTATATGACCTTCAAGTATGTACACAATTATACACGTTAAGCTTTAATACGCTTATGTATTATGTCATATATGAGATTTAGTGTTTATTTTGGACAAAGTTACATATATTAGTGGTATTGTTTTTGTGTTTAAGTTATAAGCTATATTTATGAGATTTTCTACTTACCTAGCGAGTCCGTAACTATGCTGGTCAATTACATAAATATGTTTTGAATAAATGAAGTCTTTAAATCTAAAAGGGAGGTTATTTGGGAACTCATATATATTGCTGGATAGTATTAGACTTGGCTTGGGGTCAAATTGATGAAAACATATGAAACCTCCCAAATTGATGATTTTATGATTTCTCTTACTAAGTGACGGACTTGGCGGATCTTGTTTAAGCTCAACAACAATACCACTACAAATTTTAAGGCATATTGGCATACACACTTTATATACATTATGTTGAGATTGTATTTGGATATTCCCAACTATATTATATACTTTGATGAGATGATTATTGTGATTTCATATCGGTTAGCCACATCGTTCGTACTAGATAGATATTGGTGATTACTTGTAGCGTATAGCCTTGGTGGCTACGTGAGTATATATTATTGCCTTGGGAGCATTTTCCATCTAGGTGGACCTGGTAGGTGGTCCCTGCCTTGGGGGCAGAAGAAACCGAGTTGCCGGCTATCTCTGTGAACAGTAGATTTAAAATCCTCGATGTGACATATATATATATATATGATTTGAGACGATGATAGATCTGGTCGCGATGTTGTGGCATCTTTTATACACATTCGGGCTATAGATTTTTCATAGCTATAGCTTCATAAAGATATAAATGTATCTTGGAAATACATATTTTTTTACATGATATACATAAAAGCCCGATAAACCTATGTTCCATCTATTTTATTACGATTTGGGGACGGGGAGAGCATCTATATGCATTTCACGAAATGTTTTCAGTGTATCGGCTGCTTCAGAAATGTAGTATATATATTTACATTTGTACATACAAAAAGGAAAGGAAAATGAATGTTTATTAAATAGAGGAGATTTATTACACAGAAGCAGCATATAAACCAACCTTACTTTCATTATATTGCATTACATGGCATGCATGGTTTTCTAACCTATTTTCTTGTATAGAAACCTTATAGTTCCCACTAAGCCTGTTTGGCTCACTCCCATTTTCCAAACAGTTTTGCAGGTGTTTCTCGGGGAGGGTACACTATTGGATCCTAGTTAGCTCTGATGGCCAGTTGCTAAAGTCGTTAGGAAACGACTTGTATTATATACCATAAACTATTATTTTAGCGTGTATTGGATTTCCAAATGTATAATTTCTATGACAATTGGGACCTCGTTGGTGGCTCTGTACAAAAATTCCTATTTAAATGTGGAGTATCGATTGTAAATGGATTTACTTATATCTTATGATAGGTTTTGGTTTGCCTTATGAATAAACTCCACATGCCAGTTTTTCTTTTAAAACGACCTTATTACTTGAACATGTTTTTGGTATAAAATTCAAAATTTTATTACTTCATACCTGTCGTCGCGTACGACTTCGTGGCTAACCGGGTCCCGGAGCTATAATCCTCTAAACGGGATTTCGGGGCGTCACATTTTTGCTAATTACCCCTCTTTTTCCAATAAAGGACATTCTTTTTAAAAGATTAGTTTGAAGGATAACTTTTTATTAAGGAAAATCTACAAATTATTTAATTATTTTAGTTAATTACATTGAATTCCAAAACTACCATTTTTATAGATAAATACCCAAAACTAAATATAAAATTAATTACGTAATTAAGTCAATGATAATAAATTCAAACAAATTCAAAAACAGATAATAAAAAGTTCAAAACAAAGACGATAATCACAAGAATAATTCAAAAAAAATCAAATCAAAAATAAATTCAAAATAATTCAAACTTAGAAACTTCGAAATTCAAAAAAGTTGAGTTTTCGAAATCTAAAAAGATAAATTAAAACAAATAAATAAACAAATTAAAAACTAACTAACTTGGATGCTTACATTTGGACCAATGATAAAACAATACTCAATAGTTCAATATATATGAGTCATTAAAAAAAATTTACAAAAAATAAAATATTTTAGTTATTAGTTAACATGCCTGCAAAATTAACAATGATACAAAAATGCATATAAATTAATATGCCTACAAAATAATATGTTAGAAAAATGCTTACAAAATAAAATGTTGTACTTGTTAGTTAATATGCCTACAAAATTATCAAGGATATAAAAATGTCTAAAAATTAATATGCCTAGAAATAATATGTTATAAAAATGCCTACAAAATATATGATACAAAAATGCAAAAATCAGTAACAAGAAGAAAAGAAAAATGAGATATCAAAACTGTAGCTCACTAATATTGATTAGAGAGGGAGATAAATTACTTACATGTCCATCTTCTCTCTCTTTACATAGGCATGGGACTTGATCTAATGTTGCACCAAAGAGAAAGAAATTCTCTTCCCCAACTTCCTCCCTGATTTTCACATTTGCTCCATATAGTGTTCCTATAATAAGGCATCCATTAAGTGCTATGACAATTATTATATGGTTATTGAAAGATTGAGATTTAGATGGAGATGAATATACTGAAAGGTGAATACATGACTGAAAGTATGGAAGTACAGATCTGATATAGCTACATCGCCAGAAAAGGTGACGAACATTGCTTTCTGGTGAGTAAGAGGAAAGAGAAAAATGATTAGATTAAAGAATGATAATTCCAATAATATTTTAGTTTTTATGACCTTTTCTTGGTTGTCCGTAGTAAAAAATGAAATCATTTTTTCATTTAAAGTTTATCCAAATTTTAAGAATGAAACATTTTTTTAATATAGCCATTATTGCTAACTTTTATATAAGGAACGTGTACTTCTTTTGTTTAAGTATAATCACTTATGTTATGTTGTAACAATTATAAAAAGAAGTATTTCATTCATGAAACTCAATTAACATTTGCCTAATAGTATTTTTCATAATTGATATTTTCAATTTGAAATCATATTTATTTAAATATTTTTTGCAACAATATTTTAAATGTCGGCATAGCATATATGGATTTCTAATTAGTTTCAAAATAAAAAAATAAACATAAATGTTGTAAAGTATTAATATGTGGATATCCATAAGTAATATTTTAAGATACAATTTATCCCACATTGAAATTATGGTATGAATGAGGAGATTGCCTCATAGTATATATAGTGTAACTTGTCCCACATTTATTTTTTAGAGAAGTAAAGAGGTTAGCTCTTAATATAAATAGAGCTAACCCCTACCCATATTATATATCAGTTGGATAATAAGATTTCTCGTATTTTCTTTTTTCCCTCTTTCTCTATTATTTCAACACGACTGCTCTACGATCAATTGGAGGCCATTGCGAAAGCAGGCCGTCACAGTTAAATTTTTTCTTCTTTTTTGAAGGCTGGCCATTGCGAAAGCAAACCATTATATTACTCTTATTTTTTCATTGGTGATTTATGTTACTGTTAAATATTTTATTTGGCCTTTTATTATAGATTTTGATATTTTATTTCATAAATAATTTGGACCTGAAGTTTCCTAATTTTTATTTGGAACCTGAAGTTCCACAATCATTAATTTGGACCTGAAGATCCATAATTTATATTAAGGACATGAAGTTCTCTAATATTTATTTGAAACCTAAAGTTTCATAATTATTATTCTAGACTTGAAGATTCAGAATTTATATTAAGGACCTGAAGTTCTTAATATTTATTTGGAATTTGAAGTTCTATAATAATTATTCTGGACCTTAAGTTCCTTAATCTTTATTTGGAACTTGAAATGTTAATAAAAAAAAATATACTTAAATAATTAAACATTCAATTTTGATATTAACATTAAGGTATGAAAATCTTAAATTTTTGTGTTTATTCTAACTTAATAATTTTATATAAATTACATGTACATATATGTGTTCGCTATTGCTTTTATTTTCATTGCTTTTATGCGCTATTATTTATTCTACCATTCTTCTTTTGTTATAACCTTAATAATTAAGCGACAACAAATACAAGGGATCAAAATAATGCCATATTTTACAAGCCTAGAGTTTTGATAGAACCTGAAATTCTATAAAAAAAAATTATGAGCTCGAAGTCTCATATTTGTTTTTAAAGTAAGAACCTAAAGTTCTACAATTTCTAATGAGCCTGAAGTCTCATAATTTAAGAACATGAAGTTCTTATCCATGAAATTATAATTGGCCAAAATATTCGACTTTATTGATCCTTTATTAGTAACTAATTTATAATAATTCTCTTTTTCCGTCATAATATCGAATATCACTAAACTCGATTTTAAGACACTTGAACTTAATGGCAACAACTACTTAAACTCTTGGTTATGAACTATAGTTTTTTTTTATATTCATTGTTACAATAAATTAATTGCTTTTATAATATGTTTGGGTTATTAAATAATTTATTTATAATATTTCTTTTAAAGGTATGGATTATAGAATGCATGATACCAAGGATAATTTTTTTCTAGTAGACAGTGGCAAAACACAGAAGTTTTTCTCTAAGTTAGTGTTTAATACACACAAAATATCCACTATAGCTGGACCTGCACGAATAATTGAAGGTTCCAGAAGAGCCCATGTGATGTTACCAAATGGTAGCCACATATTTATCAAAGATACATTATTTTCAAGTAGTTCCAAAAGAAACTTGCTTAATTTTAAAGATATTAGAATGAATGGGTATCATATTGAAACGACAAGTGAAGGTAACAAAAAATTATTATGCATCACTACTAGTGTTGCGAGCCAGAAGCTCCCACTCGAAAAATTAAGTGCTTTCTCCTCGGGTCTCTATTGCACAACATTATCTAATATTGAGTCACTCTCGGTCTTAAGCTAGAAGCTCAAGAATAAAATACTGAAATTTAGTGATCCCAATGCCTTAAGATTGTGGCACGATAGATTAGGATAACCATGTTAAGAAAGATAGTAGATAACTCTTATGGGTACTCATTGGCAAACTATCAGCTAACCATATCAAGTAAGTATTTATGTACCCCTTGTTCACAAAGTAAATTCATCACAAAACCTTATTTGTGGCCCTATAAATCCCGCAAGTGGACCTTTTAGGTATTTTATGGTTTCAATTGATACTTCCACCCGCTGGTCAGATCTAAGCCTACTTTCGAGTAGAAACATTCCTTTTGCACGTCTATTGTCACATATCATTAAACTTAGGTCGCAATTCTTTGATCAACATATTAAGTCTGTAAGAGTTGATAATGCAATTGAGTTTACTTAATTCTCAAGTTTTTTATGATTATTTTTTATCCATAGGGATAGAAGTTGAACACCCTGTCCCATATGTCCACACCCAAAATGGTTTAGCCGAATCCTTGATTAAGTGTCTTTAACTTATTGTAAGGCCTTTGCTCATGCAATTTAGGTTACCTGTTAGCGCTTGGGGACATGCTATATTGCATGCATTAAAACTGATCAAACTTAAACCTACAGCCTATCACATATTTTCTCCCGCACAACTAGTAA
This sequence comes from Lonicera japonica, assembly GCA_021464415.1. NCBI lineage: Eukaryota > Viridiplantae > Streptophyta > Magnoliopsida > Dipsacales > Caprifoliaceae > Lonicera > Lonicera japonica. The sequence goes on along the minus strand of JAKCWG010000953.1, from coordinate 621,359 downwards.
CTAGTTTTCAACCAAATATATCATTTGCGTAAATTTTGTTGTGCAGTTTATGTTCTGATTCCACCTCCCCAACGCACTAGAATGGTCCTTCAACGACTACTAGGGATCTATGTAGATTTTGATTCACTTTCCATTATTCGGTATTTAGAACCAATGACAGGAGATGTTTTTACTACACGTTTTGTAAATTGCCAATTTGATAAGACAGTATTTCTGCCATTAGGGGGAGATAAGAAAGTTCATGCAGAACTACCCGTTGCAGAAAAACGGCAAGAAATATCGTAGAATAATCTCATTTTGTCTCATCTGGACCCACATACATGAACATGTGAGAAAGAAGTACAGAGAATAGTACATTTACAAGAAATTGCAAACAAATTACCCGATGGATTTAATGATGCATCGAATGTATTAAAATCACATGTGCCACTTATGAATGTACCTGCCAGAATTAATGTCCCTGAAGGACAAAATAAAAATATGACAGCTAATGAATCTGCACCACGCCAGAAGTGTGGTAGACCTATAGGTTCTAAAGACTCAGGCACTCGAAAGAGGAAGACTGAGCAATCATGCCCTAAGAACACTCCTGAAGAGGTTCACCATTTCACTCAAAAAGAGGTCATGGGAAAATTCACTTTCTCTAAGGCCCTAGAAGAGGTCATTGTTTTAGAAAAAGTCCCTGACGAGACTATAAAATCCTCTGACGAGGGATTGGTACCAAATAATGAAGAGATTTATATACTTTACACTTATTCGAGAGAGATGTGGAATAGAAAAAAAAAGGTCATCGATGATGTATTTGCATTTTCAGTAGCTACTGAAGTAAAGAAGGGCAATGATGAAAATGATATAGAACCACGTACATTAAATGAATGTCGACAATAAAAAGATTGGCCAAAATGGAAAATTGCCAATAAGGCAGGATTGGAGTCTCTAAATAAACGTGGTGCATTTGGACCTATAATACGAACCCCAAAAGGTGTTAACCCTGTAGGTTACAAATGGGTGTTTGTAAAGAAAATAAATAAAAAGAATAAAATCATACGATACAAGGCATGACTTATCGCACAAGGTTTCCTACAGAAACCTGGGATTGATTATGATCAAACATATTCCTCTGTTATGGATATAATAACTTTCAGATATCTGATAAGTTTAGTAGTTACTGAGATTGGATATGAGACTCATGGATGTTGTAACTGCTTATTTATATGGGGACTTAAACACGGACATATATATGAAAATTCCAGAAGGATTTACTTTGCTTGAAGCAAAGCCAAGGAGTACGTACTCGATACAACTAAGATGTTCACTATACGGACTTAAGAAATCCGAAAGAATGTGGTACAATCGTCTTAGTAAGTATTTGTCTAAGGAAATATATGAAAACAATCTTATTTGCCCATGTGTCTGTATAAAGAAATTCTTAAAAAGATTTTCTACAATAGCAGTTTATGTAGATGATATTAATCTAATCGGGACTCTAGAAGAACTCGAAAAAACTGCCAACTATTTGAAGAAAGAACTTGAAATCAAGGACCTTGGGAAAACAAAATTTTGTCTCGGCCTGCAGATCGAGAGAAGCACTAGTATGATATTAGTCCATCAATCTAACTATACTGAGAATGTATTGAAACATTTTGAAATGGACAAAGCACATCCACTAAGCACTCCCATAGTTGTTCGATCTTTAGATGTAAAGAAAGATCCATACCATCCTAAGGAAGATGATGAAGAAGTATTGGGTCCTGAAGTACTATATTTAAATGCAATTGGTACCCTATTATATTTAGCACAATGTACTAGGCCAGACATTTCCTTCCCTGTTAATTTTCTTGCTAAATATAGCTCAGCACTAACTAAACAATATTGGACTGTTATCAAACATATCCTCAGATATTTAAGAGGAACCACTGATTTAGGCTTATTTTATTCACATAATTCTAATGGTTCTGAGTTAATAAGATATGTAGACTCAGGATAGCACAAATTCAAGGAGGTTTCATTAATGTTGATAGGACTAAACATATTTCACCTAAGTTCTTCTTCACTCACAAGTTTCAGAAGAATAAATAGATTGAAGTCAAGCAAATCCATTCCAGTGACAACTTAGCTGATTTGTTCACAAAGTCATTACCGAAGCCGATATTCCAAAAGTTAGTTTATGATATTGGTATGCATTGACTTTATAATCAAACTATATAAATGTTGTCATTAGGGGGAATGAATAATCAGGGGGAGCATCCTGAAGTATGCTACATAATATTTGCATGTCGTTCTCTTTTTCCTTTAACTAGGTTTTATCGCATTGGGTTTTTCTAATAAAGGTTTTAACGAGGTAGCATATTGTGCATTTGATGCTAGTTCAATGATCTAGAAGAATGTTGTACTCTTTTTCCTTCACTTTGATTTTTTCCCATTGGGTTTTTCCTTATGAAGGTTTTAATAAGGCAACTGTCATTGAATTGTGTCATAATGGACATCCAAGGGGGAGTGTTGTAAAGCATTGATATGTGGATGTCCATAAGTAATATTGAAAGATACAATTTATCCCACATTAGAATTATAGTATGAATGAGGGGATTTCCTCATAGTATATATAGTGTAACCTGTCCCACATTGATTTTGTAAAGAAGTAAGGAGGTTAGCTCTTGATATAAATAGATCTAACCCCTACCCATATTAGATATTAGTTGAATAAGAAGATTTCTCTTCTTTTCTTCTTTTTCTATTTCTCTATTATTTCAACAATAAAGAAGTATTGACTCAATAGTTAAATATTTGAAAATTTAGTGTGATATTATGTATAAAACCAACAAGACCCATATATATCCCATACAACAGCCATTATGGATATTTCAAATCATCCATATAGTTATGTACGAATACTTCAAAAAAAAATTGTAATTACGTACTACGACTGCACATCCCTCAAGTTTAGGTATGTACATATATCACAAAATAACTACTAAAACCTAATGTATAGTTGACCCAAAAAAAATGTAATTACAAATAGCATTTCCAACTGTCTTGATAATTTTGATTTATGTAAAATTTATATTTTTTGTAAAAAAATAAAATATTGTTTCCCGCAGTCTTTTAAGAAACTTTGACATTTAAAATTTTGTAAATGGTTGTGTAAAATACAAACTCAGTTCGTATATCCACATCATCTTTCTCTCTCTCCTTAATTTTATACAAAAACTTTAAAATGATATAACTATAAATCTAAAAATTAGTTTTTAATAGAATTTATATATTTGAAATCCACTCATCAAGAGTTAATTACAAAATAAGATCCATTGTGACTATAAAATTATGTATAAAAAAATTCATACAAAACTATTGAACATTACATATAATGATAAATTCATTTTTTTTTTATTTTCATTGATCCATTTAAATTTTACACATTATAGTACAAAATGGATATGTGTATAATTTATGTGAAAAAAACTCTCTTATACATAAGATTTTACACAAAAAATATACACAACCATTGTAGATGTTCTACGAGTCCATAATGGATGCCTAGATGGAGTATTGCATGCAGAGAAGGAGTCAAGAATTTTTTCAAAGGGGAGCATGCTTAATTCTAATGTCTCTTTTTATAAATTAAATAAGAAAATGTAGTACTAATATTGTTTTTGTTCAAGACTAGTGGGTAAGAATAGTACTAACTATAAATTTTAAAAACTAGAGGGGGCAAGCTTAACTAATATGCATTTATTTATTTTTTTTAAAATAATTATGGGGGTAAATTGCAATTATAGAAAATGCAAGACATGTGACTAGAATAAATGCAAGTTTACACCAAAAGAATGTAATCTTTTTTCCCATTTTTAATCTGGATCTTAAAATTTTATATTAGGTTAAGGTTGTGCATCAAGTATTCAGAATACCATAAAAATCAACATAATTGCTAGGTAGAAGTCAATAGGGGATACCTTTGCCTTTTTTTTTTTTTTTTTTTTTGCATACTTACTACTGGCTATAGAATATTTTTGTAGTTCTAGAGCTCTCTGTCAACCTTAGAACTAAACTCATGACAATAACTGTTGGGCCAAGTTTAATGGTTAGATACATTTGATTCAAATCCTAAATTTACCTAGTTAGACAAGTTGAAGGGACAGACGCGTGAAAGAACAAAGAGAGAAGCAAATTGAGCTCCTGTGAGACAAAAATGGAGTCCGACAAGAGAGAGTAGATAGTTTGGCATGACATGCAGTAAACGTATCTTTTGTCATTGGTTTTGAATACCAGATAATGAGGGCTGAATCAAAGTTTACATGAACACATAAACAAATTTAAGTAAATAAGATTACTAGTTATGTTAGAGAAAATGAATGATAGGTTATGGTTCTAATTCTAATTAGCTTTCATGCTTGGGACGGCCCTTTGGTTTGAAAAGGGGGGGGGGGGGGGGGGCGTGGCGTCCCCTAACATTTTTTTAACTCGTTATTATATATAGCACATTTATCTACGTTTAACTAAATTTTATGCGATGCCCCCTTCCAAAATTTAATTTAAACCACCTATATGACTTAATTAATAAAAATAAATTTATACTTTACCGAGTTTTATATTACTTAGATTAAGTTAAATATATATATATATCCCATGCTTTGATCAATTTTTCTTGTTTGCTTATATACTCATACACCCATTGTATGTGACGCCCCGAATCCAGTTATGAGATTTAGAACTTCGGGACCTGGTTAATCACGGTGCCGTACGCGACGGCAGGTTTGATGTGCTAAATTTTAAAATTGATAAAATATAAAGTCACATATAAGGCCACATTTTTTAGAAAATTTCGACATGTGGAATTTGTATTTTTAATAAATCCAACCTGTAAATAATAAAAGAAAGTTTAACTAGAAACATAACTCTATTACTTTAAAGTCATTAATCGTCAAGCAATCCCTCCAATGAGGTCCCAACAATTATTTAAAAAGCTTTACATCTCTTATGAATAAACTTGGATACAATGAAGTTACAAAATTTATACAAATTACTATATGTACTAGCTAAGTCGTCCACGGACGACTATTTGTAATCTCAGGTCATCAGAGGTTTCTAATCACGTACTTGCGCCACCCTAAGGAAGTACCTGCAATACTGTTTAGAAAATGGGAGTGAGCCAAACACTGGCTCAGTGGGAACTATAAGGTTTTGTATAAAAAAGTACACGTTGGAAAACACATGCGACATGCAGTAATGAAAATAATTAAAACTATGTTTATATGCTTTTACCATTTCTCTCTCTCTATATATATAGATATATATAGTAACCTTATCGAAATAACTTGAAAACTATGTTATACGCAATGCACACCAAGTGCCGCCCCATCCCCGAAAATACCATAAATCTTTATCTCAAAGAAACAGGTAAGAAATAGTATTATCAATCGTAAGTCTAGATACAAAACAAATGTAGGCACTAATCTTTTTAACAATATCCTCGGATCCGTCTATCTCATCTCGAACATCTAGGATTTACTCTACTATGCACAGCGATCGCGATCTAAGCCCCCAAGGCTGGGTCCCCCAGTAGACCACCTAGATGTGCAGGGTATGGCGCCTCGCGCGGTCCCCCTAGCTGGACCATAGAGTATGCCGCTTCCAAAGCGGTGTCCCTCTACGCGGATCAGGTTATGTAGCCACCAAGGCTAGGTCAACCCCATGGACCACTAGTGCCTTACAAAACTAGGAAATCAATAAAAAGTATTCTCCCAAATAATATACTTCTACATAGTACACATACATGTACACACACACACACATATATATATATAAATATCTCCAATCTTCCTACTAGTCTCTATCCATATACACAAACTATATCTACCACCAAATATGTGTATGTGGTAGATAGATATATTTAACTTGTAATGTATTTAATACACATGTGCCATTAAAGAAACTAATACCCCTTCACATAATTATATCCATGAGATAAACAACTATAATAAGTGGACTAATAATCCATTCGTGCTTGATAAAATATCATTCATGGACATATTTGTCCATTCAATAGAGGATGTATCTCATGGATATAATATCATCTTGACTTTTGGTAGAGAAAGCATATACATATATCAAGCCCACCATTTATCAAATATATAGCTAAGTTAGAAGATAAGATTATTGCCAAAAGAGTGGGTCTCCACCTAAGTCATGATGTTAAGGAGTCAATGGCATATGTATATTATCTACATCAAGTAAACGTAACATATATACAATTCCATCTCATTTACTAAGCACATATATATATATATATATCCAATGCCCTTTATAGTTGTATATTTATTAAATAAATCCCTTAACAACTCAAAACATGTATCCAAACAAATACCCATGTAATTTACTTAGTGCTAGGCGCAAATCTTACAAGTATTATCTTTTGTAAATCATAATAATAAGTATATAGTCCCAAACTAATTATACGCGCATACGCGCTAATGGGTATCGACTAAAACTTATAATCATTTAGCATATAATGAGATTTCTTCATAATAGGGTGAAATAGCACCAAATACATGTATAATCCAAGTCAAATAACAACATATTACAAACCAATGCCCCATGTATGCATACATCAACTATCTTAAGGAAAAATCCCCCAATTTACATTGAAAATGAAGATGCAACACATAAGAGTAGAAATTGACTTTGGATGTTAGTATTCCCACCTCAAGTAAGTTAATTTCTTCGGTGTAAGAGCGATGGATTGAGCCGTAACCCAAGAAGCCACGAAATCCCCAAATTGAGCCCCAAAACCTAACAATGGTGGAAGGGGCTTAGAGAGGAAGATGGAGATGATGATAATAGGGGGTTTTGTGTAGGATAAAGAAGCTAGAAGAATCACTCACTTGAACCTCTCATAAGCAAGTTCTCACCTCTCTCTAGCCATATCTAAGGTGTGGGGTTGAATGGGGATGAAAGGAGGAAAAATGGTTAATAAAAAAACAAGGAGAAATGGTGAAAAAACCCGCTGGGCATGCTCTGATCGATCAGAGCTTTCTCTGATCAATCAGAGGGTCAAATTTTTGTAGCTTAACATTTTTGGGTCTGGAGCACTGTTCGTATTTTGGTCAAAACTTTTTGCTCAGTACTCCAATTGGCGTGAACTTTATGTCCACGGAAAGGTAATTCAAAGATATACAACTTCCTAAGAGGAATTTTTCCAAAATTCTGGATGAATAATTTCTAGAAATTCATCAAAGACAGCGCTCTGCCGAAACTCTACCGAACAATCAGATTTTTGCTAACCGGCCTACTTCGCACACCGTTTTGACCAACGAGGAGTCTGAATTGGCTTTTGGTCAAAACATGAAAGATGTAGAATGCAACGAAACCTAAAAATAGGCATAAACGAGGACTTAATTGAATTAGAGACGAAGGAGCTACGAAACCTCAAACTTAGCCAAACTTAAGAAATCGCGTAAAGCCAAATTACGCGTTTAACGCGACAAATGTGGTTCGGATCACCCGGAATGCTTAAGGATCACTCATGAAAGTTTGAATATATATATAATGTGTAGAAAAATATAAATTACATGGATTTCCAAATATCAAGAATTTCGTACCCAAAACGAAATTTTCAAAGCGAAAGGAACATGGGCTTGTGGGGAAAATTCTCAACTAAAAATGGGGTGTTACATTTTAGTTAAACTAGGATGGGTTAGTAACACTCCAAGTCTTAATTATTGGTGTTCTATGGTTAATTAAGGCGGGGGGGTTACATAACATCTAATCATTATTATATAAATAAATGCCTTTCAATAAGTCGAATGCATTTAATTAAGGACTATGCCTATCTATTTTGGATTTATAAATTTGAAATATAGTATTCAACATATGTCCTAATCCTAGTGCGCATGCCTCTTATTCAGCTTGTGTTGACTCCTCAAATGTTTCAAAGATTCATGATCGGTGTGAATCACGAACTCCTTACGCCAAAGGTAGTGTTGCCATGTTTTCAATGCTCTAACCAACACGTACAACTCCTTATCATACGTCAGATAGTTCAAGGCTGGCCCACTCAATTTCTCGCTAAAGTAAGCAATTGGTTTTCCTCCTTACATAAGAACAGCCCCTATTCCCAAACCCAATGCATCACATTCAAGCATGAACGATTTAGTAAAATTCGGTAATGCAAGTACGGGTGCATGGGTCAACTTCTCCTTAATCAATTGGAACGCCTTCTCTTGCTTGTCCCTCTATTTGAATCCCACATTCTTCTTGATCACCTCAGTCAGCGGCACGGCTATGGTACTAAAATCTTTCACAAACCGCCGGTAAAAGCTAGCAAGTTCATGAAAACTTTGTACATTCCCCACACTTGTAGGACTCGGCCATTCTTGTATTATACGTATTTTCTCATATTCTTTAGCTCCCGCATTAAAAGATTTTCTTATAACCAACATATCTCCTTGAACAGCAAGCTCTTCTTCTTCATCCACATCTTCTAATGATGGCATAGAATCAACATTAGACTCTTCATTGGTCTCAATTTCGCCGTTATCTCGAATCACCATAGCTCTTTGATTGGAACATTTGTTCGCCTTGTGACCTATGCTTTGACACTTAAAACATTTAATATCACGATTTTGAGGTGTATTAGGATCAAATTTACCTTGGTTTCCAAGACTGGTCGTCCCTTGTTTTGGCTCGATTTTGGGCTTTAACGCAACTGATTTATCCTCCTTCTTCTAAAGGGGATTTGATTTCCAAGAAGGTGTGGTTGGACTTTGGTTTTTACACAACTGATTTCTCCTCCTCCTTTAAGATGAATGATAAAACCGTTACTCTTGTTCCATTGCTACCAAAGCAAGCTCATGAAGATCGAGAAAAGTTGCAAAGAGAGAGTGAGCAAAGGAGAAATAATAGAGCAAAAGAAAGAAAAGAGTGGCAAGGAAAATAATAAGAGTGAAGAGGGAAAAGGATAGAGTAATGAGAGAAAAGGAGTGGAAAATGAGAGCTCTAGAGAACATAATAAGAATGGAATTAAAAAAAATGAGAGAGATGAGAAAAGAGAAGTAAAGAGTGAGAGCTCTAGAGAGCCTAGTGAAAAGCCTGGTGAGGAAAAGAAAGAGTGTGAAAGGAAAATAAAAGAAATTGAGGTAAAAGAGCGAGAAAAGGAAAATTCAGTGATCTCTAGTGAGAATGAGTTTGAAAAATACTTGAGTGAAGTGAGGGATATTGAGGCAAAAAAGAGCGAATCGGAGGATGTATTTTCAAATACTAACAATCTTAATCCTGTTTTGCCTATATCTGTTGTGTCTTATTTGCAGGGAATTTGAGATCAACACCAAGGAAAAGTTGACTTAGAACATGGAGAGCAATCTTTAGAGCAAGGTGTTGGTAAGCAGGTCGCAGTGGAGAAATTGAATAGCATGGCAGCCGTAGAGCTTGCATGGTTCGAAAAGAATATGGAGGTTAGTTACAGTAAAAAGTAAGGGATTTCCAAGGCATCCATGGAAGCTAAGAGGATCTTTGTAAAGGAAAGGAAGCAGATTTAAAGACTAGAGCTGATGGTAGATGAAGTGGAGAACATGGATTTCATTGGAGCAAATCGTTATGACTCCCATCCGAACCATTAACCAGGAACTTTTCTCCATGAAATAAGGATGATAGAGATGAAACACGATCTCAAGTTTGATGAATTTTGTTTGCAAAAGAAGAACCAGAGAAAGTATTTCGTCATTATCAATTCATGGCATGAAGGATGTAATTTGTTTCAATCCAAGTTCCAGCTGTGGCAAAGACTTCAGAATATGATCTATTATCAAGAAGATTTTCATGTAACGAAATCCTATACGAGAGTTGGAAGCGAATGGTTAAGTCAAGCAATGTTTAGCCAAGATTTGAGGACGAATCTTCTTGAAGAAGATGAGTATGATGTGATCTCGCCTAGTCCTCCATTATATTCAACCAAGGAAAATTGCAATTTACTAAGTGGAGGCTTGATTATGCTCATTTGCAAGGATTATGAGTGGAAATACAGGTGTCTAAGCCTTGAATTAATCATACTAGGGGATGCAAGAAGCTTAAACGATGATCATGCATTCTATGGGGTTCCTAAAGATTGGGCGTGGAAGTTCAAGAAGTTAGAACAGCAAGGAGGCCCATTGGAATAATATAGAAGATATTAATTTAAGTTGTTTTTAAATTAATAGGGCTTCTTGAGTCTCATTATTTAATTAAGAATTAGAATTAGTAGTTTCCTTTTTGAATAGTTTTCTTATTATTTTATTATTAATTTTTGTATTATATTAGGAATATTCTAGGAGTTATTATTTTCCTTTTCTCTAAGTAGGAATTAATTTCCTTTTTGAATTAGGTTTCTCAGGCTTTGTTTACTCCTATTTAAAGGAGGCACATTATTGTTTTATAATCAAGAAATTATCATTAATCAAATTGAGTGGTTTACACCTTAGTTCTTGCTAGAACTTGTTGAATTGTTTGAATTACTCATTCAAGTTATTCTTGACTTATCAATCAATTCTCCACCAACTGATTGTGGCGTCTTCAAATTATACCGAGATTCAATTCTTGCATTCAAGGGTTGGGTTTAGGTTCCGCATTCCATCTCTTCGACAAAATTCTAAGGTTTTTGCACTTTCGTAGTTCAAGGGTTGAGGTTCCATTAACCTAGCTAGGAAAACGATCCAAGATCGCGTCACTTACTATGGAAAACTGGAATCCGAATTCGAATATGAATTAATTCCTTCCATAAATTATAATTCACACCACTAAAGAATTATAATTGCACTCCCATCCTTATCTCAAATATATATTTCTAGTTCCTTTTTATTAAATGCTTATTATTCTCCCCACGCTAAGATTACAGATAACCGTCATTTAAATTAAATTACTGACAATTATATTTAAATGAATTCTTAATCCTTGAACTTACCACTTAACTTATTTGACATGTCGGATTAACATAATCCACCTGCAGAGTTTGACATTATCAAAACTTATAAGCTTCTCAAGGGGTTATCATCAGTCCCTATATTGGGACGTGAATTCTGTCAATAATTAATATTCATCATACATATAGTGTCGTTATCCAATTCACAGAGCTTATTGAACCAGAAATGAATCTCACTCTTAACGAGTCAACATAACAAACATTACATACATATATATATTAGTTATTTCAAGATTAAGAGCATAAGCAGTCATAACAACTGTGGGATTTAAATTATTTTATATAGTCAGTATAAAAACAATTAACCCAAACTGGTCCTTTTCAATACACACAAAGTGTACTAGCTCAACAAGTTAAAACTATATTGTTTCCTGTAATCAAGATAAACTAGTAAAACTTGTGCTACAATCCTACTGATGGGTGTCCAATTTCATCTAAGACCGTGAAACAATAAACTTATATTCCACAAGAACTGATGATATGGTCTTCTGTTTATAAGCTACACTCTACACACCAAATCATCTACTATATAGAATAAAAGATACACATGCACAATATTTAAATAAATAATATAATGCAATCATTACCCATAATGATTATCATTAACATATTAAGACTGAATCTATATAACATATCAAAACTAATAATAATAAAATCATGACTTTTAGTATATCACTCTAACAGAAAAAAACCCTAATTAAGTAATGAACTTTACAAATTAATCGCATTAATTGTAATTTTTATCACGCAAAGAGGCTAGAGGTTTTATTTACGGGAATTTTGTAATAACGCCCTAGTTAATGCGTCATTACGGAGGAACTCCGCAATACATAAATGGACATATATGATAATAATATATGTATACACACGCTATTTGTTTGCAATTATTTAGATATTAAATAAATAAAATTACAAATATTATATATTTCTAATTAGGTATATCTTAAAAAATAAGTATATAAAATCAGTTTTAAATTTACAACTTAAAATTATGGAAGACCATTTTAAATAAATAAAATTATAAATGTTTTAAATAAATAAAATATAAATGTTCTAAATTTATAACTTAATATTATAAAGCAATTAATGAGGGGCAATTAATAAGGAGTAAACTGAAATTTTAAAAATAAATAAATTGGGTGAGCCATAATTGGGTTGTCATTTAAATGCAATTAATGGGAGACAAAAACAATTATATAGATAATAAATTGCTGCCACATGTCAACACTACAAACAAAGAGAGCATTTTACTATATACTAGTCAGCAACCCACGCAATGCGTGGGTGTTTTAAATATATATGAGAAATATTTTTGTTGAATAAATACTTTCATGAAACGGAATAAGTTTGTAAAAGAAATTCAATTTGAGAATATTATAATCAAATGCAAAATAGTGGTTACATTTTTTATTCACATGGCAATCCACAACATAATTACAGCAAGAATGAATTGTTAGAGAAAATAAAAGCCAACAATGAATAATTCACTTTACATAAGATATGCACTATATATTCTTTGGCTGCCAGATTTAGCTACTTCCTTCTTTGATATGGGAGGATTGGTTCAATACATTTCAGGATTGATTCTATCACTCTTCACATTGCAGCAGGTCACATCAGCCTCATATTGGCCTTTTCTTTCTTCGCATTTTTCTTCCTCTCATAGTATCATGTACAAGTCTTTTTTTTATCGCAGTATTGCATATTTCACTCATATAGCAGCCATTCGGTTTCTTTTTTGTAAGGCTATGTCGTAATATGAAAATTAAATAATTTGTGAGAAAGGTAACATAAATTATAATATATATATATATATATGCTTATAATCTACTTGATCTAATTGTTAAACATTTGAAAGCATGTGGAAAGGGAAGAAGAAATCACTTACAAAGTTTTTACCTTCCTTTTAATTATCCGTATGCATAAAAGGCATTGATATATATACACGGGATACATATAAAAGATCAATCAAATATAAGTAAATACAAAAGCTATTTAAGTTATTGAAGCAAGAGAACAGACACCTTATCAATTGTAGACTGATCCAAATATGAGAATCGATGGTAGTGAAGAGTGAAGACCATAAAAAAAGTCATTAATCAAGGATAGAAGCGAGAGAAAAGAAAGATAAAACCCAAAAAAACAAATCGACGTAGAAACCAAAATGAGTGTCTAAAATAGTAACTAAAGGATTAAGGATACTTAATACAGGTGGAAAAAATTATAAGACGGTTTAGATAATCGGAGTATAGAGTGATAGCAAAATAGAAGATTAGAATCATTGCACGCAATAATTAACGCTTGACATGTGGCCTAAAACAAAGCAAAAGGGCAATAGCTTACCTCCCACTGATCTACTTCATTATGATGTTGTGTTTTCGAATTTGATCACATCCATTCCTCATTTTGAATATTAAAAGCCATATCAATTGTTTGCTCATTCCAAAAGACCATATATCAAAGCACATTTAAGCCCATACTAAAAAACATGCTCATTACTTTGAAGAATGAAATATTTCCAAATCATTGAAGGTGCTTTGATAAAAATGTTGGAAAGGGGTTGGAAACGAAATTGGAAAAAGAGATGGATGATTTGGTGAAATGTTGTATTACATTTTTTTTTTCAATGGAAAAAATATTTGCGTGGTGGGGAAAAAAATTCATGGACAATAAGAAAAAGATGAAAACCATTACACCAATTTGGTTTACCAACTTCTCATGAAAAAATATATTTATGTATAGATCCTTCTCCCTTTTCTCATTTAGATAAGAAAGTCATTTCTCTATCGGGAGACTTCATTTCCATGCACTTAAACTTTTATCATGTTACGAATCTTAAGTATTTATAAGGTGCTCTTTCAGATTCAATTACAAAGTCATGAAAGTCATTCTAACATATCCTAATTGACAATTTTCATTCACGGGCTCTAATGTCAGTAAGATATGAAATATCAATCTCTTAACCATATATATATATATAAATACTCTTTACGTCTCAAATTGGTAGCCACCCTTTTCTTTTCACGATGTCTCAAATTGATTGTGTCTCAAATTTATCAATATTCCTAACAATTGATTATGTTAAATGTTTCCTTAAAAGGATTATTAGTTTGAGATAAATTAAGAGAGTAATTAAAATGAATTATGCCCTCAATGAATTAATTATAACTAATTACTAAAAATTATGCTATCTAAAACATGTAAAACGGATGACTTAACACCTACCATGTCTCATTCCTCCTTATGGCATTTCAATAAATCAAGAATGGGAATCATGGACATATTATAAATTAAATCAACATACACCATAAATATGTACCACTCCCCTTTCTCAAATTCATATCCAAAATTAATTTACCAAATGTCAAAGGTCTCACAATATATAGAACATAAGTTGTAACAATGTACTTAAAAATACTGAAGTCTATATATCAATCTAAGAGGAGTAGAGTGTGTGTATCTATCAATCTATCCAAAATATTGATCAATATATCGACGGAGATACCCCTACATCCTATATTAACAACTGAGATTCAATTTCACAGCGTATGTTGAATTTGACGAATATTAGGCAATCAAAAATAAAAAAGAAAACGCATTATAGGGAAACAAAAGAATTAAATGCCAAAATTATAACACACATTAACAATCAAGTACCTTTTGGGATACCTGTGCATCATATATAAACAATTGAGATTCAATTTCTTAGCATAAATTTTTAACTTTGAATAAATATTAGGCATTAAAATTCGTAGGAAATTCGATATCAGCGAAAATCATAAAGTGTATTAAATATCGAATATGAATACAAGTGCATCATGTTAAGCATTTTTATTCGAGATCTTTATTTTCTGGTAAACAAAATTGGGTAGGCTCCCGCAAAAATCGCATATCTCAGAAACAATCAACCTTTGATTTGGATTCCCTAGTTTATAAAAAATCATCAAAGAATAAATAAAAATCTGCATGAATATTAAAGGATGCAAAAAATCTAGAAAGAAAGGGGGAATTCTATGAATCCAACTTGAAAAATCTTCAAGAGAAGAACTGTTTAATGCCTCTTAGTTCCAACTTTAGAGAAGGATAACAAAAGCAAATTAAAAAGTGAAGAGAGAAACCAAAAAGAAGAAAGATAGTATACCTTAAAATGAAATGGAGAGAAGCATCGAACAACTAAAATCAATAATTAAGATATATACCCATTGCCGAAAGAAGAAAACCCAATCAATGAAGAGAAACCCTAAAAGATGTGTTGAGAGGGAGAAAAAAAGTCAGAAATTTTGAAGAAAAATCAATCGCGAGAGTGAATAATCTAATTATTAACACCAGCTGCCGTTGTTTTTTTCAAGAACGGAGAGACACGCTGATGTGATCCAGCCTAGCCTCTTTAGCCAAGAAATTAATCTTATGCTCTTGCATATTCTCAAGACCAGCTGGCTGAAGAATTTAATTAGTTTTATTTATTTATTTTATATTTCTTAAAGCCCAAGGATTATTATTTAGAGTTATTGTCATGTTAGGAATATATTGGGCTTATTTTAGAGTGTTTATTAGTTTCCTTATTGCATTAGGAATATTCTAGTAGTTATTATTTTTCTTTTCTAAGTAAGAAATAGTTTCCTTTTTGAATTAGGATTAAGGCTTTGTTTACTCCTATTTAAAGGAGGCACATTATTGTTTTATTTGGAATATGAGTTTGGTGATTAATAATATTGAGAGTTTTCTCTTTGTGTTCTCTAAGAACATGTTGAACATGTTGAATTGATTAATTCAATTGTTCTTGACGTATCAATCAATTCTCCATCAATTGATTGTTTGTCTTCGACTATACCAAGGTTCACGCTTCTTTAAGCGTTGGGTTGAGGTTTCTGCCTTCCATCAACTTAGCGTGATTCCAAGGTTCTTGCGTCTTCGACGTTAAGATTTGCGGATCCATTAGCCTGGCTAGAAAAGACGATCCGGGATCGCGTCACACGCGTCAACTGTGGAAGGAGAAAGTAAAAAGCGAGGACGACGTCTATTAATATGGGAACGTTGAGTACGGCAGAGATAAACATGTGTGAAGTATTAAGGACGGAGAGACGCATAAACTGTGGATGGAGAAAGTGAAAATCAAAGACAACATCTCTTAACATGGGCATGTTGTGAACGACAAAGATAAAGGTGAAGTATTAAGGCCCAAAGGGCTGTTTTACTTAGATTTAATTAATAGATAATAATATTCGAATTAGAAATGGCCAAATTAAATGAATAAATGATTTCACGTCTCACATATTAAAGCTATAGAAGAATGAACACGTAATGTTTTTCTGTTAAAGTAAAGTAGGCAAATTTTCTTTTTTCTCTCTCTATATGCACTATGTGGGTTATTTAAATAATGCAAGAAAAAAATCCATTTTCTCTCGGCATATGCAATTATGCAGATGCAGTATTTATTTGGTCTCAAATGTTGAATCAGAGCCATCAAAGCAAATGAAGAGCTACTTTTGTTGCCCCTTATTATTCCAACTATGCGAGTATCCCATAGAAAGAAAAAATAAAAAATAAAAAAAAGTTAGTCTTGTTGAAATAATAGAGAGAGAGAGAAGAAAATAAGAGAAATCTTATTATTCAACTAATATCTAATATGGGTAAGGGTAAGGGTTAGCTTTATTTATATAAAGAGTTAACCTCCTTACTTCTCTACAAAATTAATGTGGGACAAGTTACACTACATATACTATGAGGTAATCTCCTTATTCATATCAAAATTTTAATGTGGGACAAATTGTATTTTACAATATTAATTATGGATATCCACATATCAATATTTTTATAGCACTCCCCCTTGGATGCCCATTATGCCATAATTCAATGACAGTTGCTTCACTAAAACCTTCCTAAGGAAAAACCCAGTGGGAAAAAACCAAAGGGTAGGAAAAAGAGTACAATATTCTTCTGGATCATTAAACCGGCATCAAATGCACAATATAGTGCCTCGTTAAAACCTTTACTAGGAAACCCTAATGAGACAAAACCTAGTTAAAGGAAAAAGAGTACAGCGTGCAAATATTATGTAGCATACTTTAGGATGCTCCGCCTGATTATTTACTCCCCCTCATGACGACAATTACATTTAATTTGATGATGAAGTCAAATCATAACAATCTCGTAAACTGATTTCTAGAATATCGGCTTCAACAATCACCATATGAGCAAACTCTATTAAGTTGTCATCAAGTGGATTTACTCAACTTCAATCTTTGTGTTCTTCTAATGCTCATGTGAAACATATCTCATTCTTGTCAACTTAAAACTTTCTTGAAAATGTGTTATACATGCTGCATTGTCTTCATAGATAATGCTCGAAACATTTTATGATAATTAGAAATATATCATGGATTAGCATAACCTATCAACTTGGAACCATAAGAGTTATGTGCATAAAATGAAATTAGTGGTTCCTCGTAGATATCCAATGATATGTTTGATACATATCTAGTGTCGTTTAGTTGGTACTAAGCTATATATATTGAGCTAGTAAAGAAAGAAGAAAATTTCTGGTTTAGTGCATTATGATGAGTACCAATTGCATTTAAGTATGGTGCTTCGAGACCAATACTTCTTCATCTTCTTCTTTAAAACGATTTGAATTTTCATATAAAGACCAGACAATCATGGGAATACTCTGCGGTTTTACTTTATCCATCATTTTAAATTCTTTCATCAAATAGTTAGCAGTTTTCTCGAACTCTTCAGGAGTCTCGATTAATGTATCCACATAAGCTGCTACTATTGAAAATCATTTTTGATAATTTGTTTGTAAAGACACATGGAAAATGGGATTGTTTCTATTTCATTCCTTAGACAAATCTTTGCTAAGACAATTGTATTGCATTATTTTGGAATGGATAAGTCCATACAATTAACATTTTAGTTTTATCGAGTACGTAATCTTTGACTTTGCTTCAGGCAAAGTTAATCCTTCTGGAATTTTCATATAAATGTTAAAATCTAAGTCCCCGTATAAATCAGCAGTTTCAACATATTTGAGTCTTATATATAGTATTTCAAGAACTGCTAAGCTAATTATAAGATATATAAAAATTATATATTGGATCCATAATCAGGGGAATACAATGCTCGTAATAAATCCTAAGTTTCTGCATGAAACTTTGTGCCACAAGTTGTGCCATTTTATTATTATAATTTAATTTTCTTACGAACACCCATTTGTAACAAAAAACGTTAATATCTATTTGGGGTTCGTACTATAGATCCAAATATACCACGTTCATTTAGAGACTCAAATTTTTTCTTAATGGCAATTTCTCATTTGGCCAATTTTTTTTATTTGTTGACATTTATTTATTGTACGTGGTTATGTATCATTATTATCATTGCCCTTTGATATTCCAGAAGCTATTGTATATGCAAATAAGTCATCGATGACATTTTATTTTATATTCCACATCTCTCTTATTAAATATTGAGATCTCTTTATTATTTGGTATCAATGCCTCTTCAGGGACTTATATATGTAGTCTCTTCAGAGACTTGCATCTTTTTCAAGACAATGGCCATTTCTGGGGCCTTAAAGAGAGTGGATTTTCTCATAACCTTTTTTTAAGTGAAATGAGGAACCTCTTCAAGAGTGTTCTTAGGGCATGATTAATCAGATTTTCTCTTCTAGAGAGTTGAATCTTTGGAACCTATAGGTCTGCCACGCTTCTGGCGTGGTATAGATTCATTAATTGCCATATTTTAAAGTTGTCATGTATGGATACTAATTATGGCAACTGCATTTATAACTAGCACATATAACTTTGTTACATTTTACTGCATCACTAAATCAATTGGTAATGTATTTGCAATTTCTTGCAAAACACTATTTTCCGTACCTTCTCACATTATGATGTACTTGGGTCTAGATGAGACATAGTGGGATTGGTCCACTATAATTCTCGCCGTTCTTCTGGAACGGGTAGTTCTGCAGGAACTTTCTTATCCCCTCTAACGGCAGGAATACTTTCTCATCAAAGTGATCATTTGCAAAACGTATAGTAGACACATCTCCTTTCATTGGTTTTAAATACGGGATAATTTAAAATGGATCAAAGCATATATGAAAAACACAACTAACTTTAGGCAAATTAAATTTAGTAGTTGTATTTTTGAATTAGCATGATAAGCTTGTAAAAAAAAATTAAGTCATAAGTTAAGTTTCACAATGTTGGCTAATAAACTTATAAAAATAATATATAGTAGAATGAAGAAAACTTACATATCAATAGGTGTCTATAGTTTTCGAGTCTACAAAGGCACAAATATTATCTTGCATTCTTTCAAAAAAATGTCAATCTATAAAAAAAATTTAATAAAATAATTTAGTAACAAGTTTACCTTTGCAAATATATAGTAAAAAAAAATACACATTTAGTATATAATAAATTCTTAATTTGTCAACTTGTACCCTTAAGAGTTGTTTATTATTTTTCTTAATATGGTACTTCTAAGATGCATACCTATCATGCAAAGAGTTGAGATTTTTAAGATAACTAAATTTTTGGACTTTGAGCTTGGCTTGAGCTTCTGACTCATAGTGGAGAGTGATTCAACACTAAAAAGTGTTGTATAATAGACACTCGATGAGAAAATATTTAATTTTTCAAGTGGGAGCTTCTGGCTCTTAACACTATTAATGATGCACAATCTGGTGCAATAAAGACCCGAGGAGAAAGTAATAATGATTCTAGTGTGAGCTTCTGGCTCCCAACACTAGTTAATAATGCATAGTAATTCATTGTTACCTTCACTATTTATTTTAATATGATACTCATTAAAGTTAAGCAAGTTTCTTTGAGAACTGCTTGATAATAATAATCTTTAATGAATATGTTGGTACATTATATAAGCTCTTCTAAAGCCTTCAATCTTTTGTATAAGTCTAGCTATAACGGATACTTTGTGTATATATTAAGAACCAACTCATTGATTTTGGACCTAGATTGGTTTTTGCTCTCAACTTCTCATCAAAAGCCTCTTTATCAAAAGGAGTACAATCAGCTACTTTATAAAAACAATTTCATGCTCCCCCCATTCAACATGATTGTCTCCACATCATTAATAGAGGTCTTGTATTTAACTACCACATCTTTTGGTATATAGTTATGATTTAAGATCCAGCGTTTCTCAACAAATCACTTCAGGTGGTTCTTGAATTTTATATTAAATTTTTTTTTTACCTCTGCTGGGACAGTTACCATTTTTACCTCTAGTCGAGAAAAAATATTATCCACCTCTTTTGGGGGATTGTTGGACCTATTTTCTTAACCTTTATTTTGATAAAAGTTTTCACTTTCTTCAGGAATTGCCTTAGAAGTAATTGTTCTAAAATTATGATTTCATCAATATTTGGTTGTTATATTCTAATATAAGGAGACAACCAACTTGCCTAAACCACTTGAAAAATAATAATCTTGATAATATTACTTCTGGAGCATATTTAAGGTATAATTGATGTAGAGTCTTTAATAGTGCTACTTCAAGAGCAAAGTATCAAAAGTAAAAGTGTTGGCATGATGACCATCTTGTTGTGGTCATATCCATCCTTCAGGGATTGCCAAAGAACTAATAAGTCCTTTTTAAGTATGTATAAATTGATGACATATAAAGTTGAGAGCTGATACTTTATCTTATGAGACTTTAGACTCATAAGAAATAATGAATTGCAGGTTCTTGATTAAATATGAAACTTTGGGTTCATAAGAAATAATAAAACTTTTGGTTTTATTAAAAAAAAACTTCAGGCCTGAAAATTCTAACCTTATACGTTGATCTATTATGTTCGTAATACTTTATTTTACTACTTTAAGCAATTATAAAGAAGGGGTAGAATAAGAGGTTTATTAAGTTCAAATAGGAAATAATATAACAACAAACTTATATATAATTCTAATTAAATAAGAATTTAATAGTTATATGGGATTTCAGGCCCAAATTTATGTTACCAAATTAATGGGACTTTAATTCAATATCCTCTTATATCAAAATTTCAGATTTGATTATTGAGGCATATTGTTATTGGAACTTCATATCCAAATTTATGATTATGGAGTTTCACGTCCAAATTTATGACTACATAACTTCAGATCCAAAATAATTATTATGAAACTTCAGGTCCAAATTTAAAGAACTTCAGATCTCTAAATAAAATAAAAGCATTTAACTTCAAATATAAATTATAGATTTTCGGGTTCAGAATAATGAATTGGGAACTTCAAGTCTCAAATATAAATTACGGATATTCGGATCCATAATAATGAATGGGGAACTTCATGTCCCAAATAGAAACTATGAATCTTCGGATCCATATTAATGAATAGGGAACTTTAGGTCCCAAATATAAATTATGGATTTTTGAGTTCATAAAAAATAAATTATGGATCTTCGGGTCCATAATAATTAATAGGAAACTTCAGGTCCTAAAAATAAATTATGGATCTTCGGGTCTATAATAATGAATAGGAAACTTAAAGTCCCAAATATAAATTATAGATCTTCCGGTCCATAATAATGAATAGGGAACTTCAGGTCAAAAAAATTTAAATCGTGAAACTTCGAATCCAAGATAATTAAGATTATAAATTTCAAGTCCCAAAAGTATACATCTTGGAACTTCAGGTCCAGATTATTTATAAAATAGAATATTTAAAATCTATAACAATAATATAATAGAAGATAAACAACAAAAATCGTAATATTATGAAAGAAAAAAAATCATAAATATAACATGTATGAAGAAATTACGATGCTTGATATTGAGCTAGCCTCCAAGAAAAAGAAATATAAATTTTAAACTATGATGGCATGCTTTCGCATGACCGGCTTTCAAAAAGAAAGAAAAAAAAATTTAACTATGGTGGCCTGCTTTCGCAATAGCCTTCAATTGACTGTAAAGCAGTCGTACTGATAACGTGTTGAAATAATAAAGAGAGAAAGAAAGAAGAGAATAAGGGAAATCTTATTATTCAACTGATATCTAATATGGGTATGGGTAGCTCTATTTATATTAAGAGCTAACTTCCTTACTTCTCTACAAAATTAATGTGAGACAAGTTACACTATATATACTATGAGGTAATCTCATCATTCATACCACAATTTCAATGTGGGACAAATTGTATTTTACAATATTAATTATAGATATCCACATATCAATATTTTTACAACAAGTCTCAGAAAATTTTGATTATCTTCGTTGGAAAGAAAATCCATTGCAAATACATAGAATATAAAGATAATAGGTTATAGGACCTTACTTCATACTGTTTTATGATTTTAAGGACGTGCTCATATTTAATAAAAGGGAGTAATACTAATTATATAATTTAATTTTACAATAAGGACGCTTTTCATAATATTCATTTATTTTAACGAAAATGATAAATGTTGATGGACAAAAATACCCTTAATTAAAAATTTTGGTGCGCCTGTATCATTAACTTTTTCCATTCTATCAACAACGTTCTCATCTTCTTTCTTTTTTTCCTCTTTAGTTTTTCACTTATTCTCTCTTTGCTTCTTCAATCCCATCAACCATTATTGCCGCCCGAACTCCACTGTCACCAACACAGCCCCACCGTCCCCCCCATCACCGCTACCTGGTTGAATATACACATGTTCATATCTATAATATTTTGAATATAATTACATAGATTTTACATTTTTATGTTTAGATCCAGACATACATTATATATATACATGTACCATTTGTGTATATATGTTTAATATATACATACATATATATATATATATATAGATTTGTGTGTGGTATTTACTGATGAATAAAATGAACATATGTGTATTTATGCTGTCAATGTATGGATCTAATGCTTTAAACTAGTACGCACTTAGAATTAATAAAGTTTTAGAATTCTGATGGTCTTTTACATCAAATTTGGTTATCTTAAGCTCTGTTTTTATTGCATTTAAGTTGTTTGAACAGTGCCATTAATTTGTTGATGGACATGTAGTGCTAAAACTATTTTAGCACTTTCAGTTTAGTTATATGTGTTCACCTGTGGTGTTAAA
Source organism: Lonicera japonica (assembly GCA_021464415.1). Classification (NCBI taxonomy): domain Eukaryota; kingdom Viridiplantae; phylum Streptophyta; class Magnoliopsida; order Dipsacales; family Caprifoliaceae; genus Lonicera; species Lonicera japonica. The sequence goes on along the minus strand of JAKCWG010000953.1, from coordinate 598,342 downwards.
ACCTTTTTAGCACCATTCTAGTATTGGACAATTGGTGCTAAAACTGTTTTAGCACCATGTAATTAGTTACTTTGGACAAAAATTGTGCTAAAACTGTTTTAGCACCATGTGATTAGTTACTCTGGACAAAAATGGTGCTAATTCTATTTTAGCACCTTTGAATTTCCTTGTTCTTTGTTTTCTATTGATGCTAAATATGTTTTAACAGCATGTAAATAGTTACTCTGTTCTAGAGCATTGGTGTTAAATCTGTTTTAGCACATTAATGTGTAGAATTGGATGGTTACTAAAACTATTTTAGCACATTCAATTTAGTTTTATGTGTTCATCTGTGGTGCTAAAATCTTTTTAGCATCATTCTAGTGTTGGACAATCGGTACTAAAACTATTTTAGCACCATTTTAGTGTTGAGCAAAAATGGTACTAAAACTGTTCATATCTATAATATTTTGAATATAATTCCATAGATTTTACACTTTTATGTTTAGATCCAGACATACATTTTTTTTATATATGTGTACCATTTGTGTATATATGTTTAACATATACATACATATATATATATATATATATATATATAGATCTGTGTGTGGGGTTTGTTGATGAATAAAATGAATGTATGTGTATTTATGCTGCCAATGTACAAATCTGATGGTTTAAACTATTAGGCACTTAAAATTAATAGAGGTTTTAGAATTCTGATGGTTTTTTACATCAAATTTGGTGATCATTTACTCTATTTTTATTGTGTTGAAGTTGTTTGAATAGTGCCCTTAATTTGTTGATGGACACGTGGTGCTAAAACTATTTAACCACCTTCAGTTTAGTTATATGTGTTCACATGTACGTGGTGCTAAAACTTTTTTAGCACCATTCTAGTGTTAGACAATTTGTGCTAAAACTATTTTAACACCATGTGATTAGTTACTTTGGACAAAAATTGTGCTAAAACTATTTTAGTGCAATGTTATTAATTACTTTGGCTAAAAATGGTGTTAATTATATTTTAGTACCTTTGAATTTAGTTGTTCTTTGTTTTCTATTTGTGTTAAATATATTTTAGTGCCATGTAAATAGTTACTCAGTTCTAGAGAATTTGTACAAAATCTGTTTTAGCATCTTGATGTGTAGAATTTGATGGTTGCTAAAGTTGTTTTAGTACTTTCAGTTTAGTTATATGCGTTCACTGTGATGTTAAAATATTTTTAACACCATTCTATTTTTGGACAATCGGTGTTAGAACTGTTTTAGCACCAGTTTGGTGTTGGACAAAAATGGTGCTAATACAGATTCTGGGGGTAACAAAGCAGCATAAGCACACAAACTGATATCAATTTATTTTATTCATGGGACAAAGGGAAACCTAACTCAAGAATCCCTTTGAACTTGCCTTGTAGATACAGTACAAACCTTCTATGAAAAGGAGCATCAATTTACATACTATTCCATCACACGAAGCGAGACTTGAAATCATTTTTATTGTTATTTTTTGCATATATTTACTCCGTCAACATATTTGATTTCACCATTCACCAGTCTTTACTGGGGTAGTAGGTAGCGGATCACATATCACCATTCACCCATGCTACTGTAGCATAATTCGTATGAATAATCTACATATGATATAACGTTAAAAAAAATAAGTGTCGTTTTATTGAAGAACGTGATATGCATTCATGTATTTATGATAAGTTACTGCAGCTATGTTGTTTGCCCTGAAAAGTAAAGAACTAGAAGGAGGAACACACAATTACAGTACTCGATACTCTATAACTTTGTATTACTGAATCAAACACACCACGGTATAAATGTTTATCCCTATTAATTCATATATAACGATCCTCCCGATAACTCCACTAAATTATAAATATATGCAGCCACAGGCGGAGCCACATTGGGGCTATATAAAGGAATTTATGTGTAGAAATTTATACTTGAATGTAACCAAAGTGTAAGATAACAAAACTATACATAGGGATCTTATTTTTCTTAAATGCTTATCAATTTTATAAAAGGTGATCTCTTATAAACCCATCAATTTTTCCAAAAAATTCCCATGTGGGACTAACTCATTTTCATTACATTTTTCTATCTTAAGTAACTCACTTTGGGTGACAATTTCTCATTCACCCCATAATCATTTTGAGCAAACAAATATATAATTTCGATATCCTCGCAGAGGAGAATACAAATCTACGAATCTATAATAATATTTCACAACTGATCGAGTGTGAGTTTCCGCTCAAAATTACCCTTAAAATGGCTCTAAAATGGTATTTTACCTATTTTTTCAACACTACCAAGATAAATCCTTTATTATATCTACTTTTTAATATTAGGTGTAATTAAATTTCTTAATTATGTATATAATATTAGTTGTGATTTTTCATTAATTGCATAATATTATTAATATTATTATATTTGGATTATATTATTGTAATTTCTCGTAATTGTTTGCATTCTTTATTTGAGCTGTATGAAGTACGTATTATTATTAATACTATTATATTTTTGTTCAAATTTTATGGTTTTAAATATATTTTTTTGTGCTTTGAATTTTGCCCCCACTTAGTCAGATTCCTAGCTCCGCCACTGTGCAGCTATTATAGGAGGCACAACATGTCAATTGAATTGCTAGTAAAACAAATTTAAATCAATTATATTAAATGTAAATATAAACCAATTAATTTAGCAAGTTCTAATGTTATAGATGGTGAAGCCAATCCCATTAACCTTGAGAATGAGTCCCATAAGACATAATGCAAAGGGGAATCTCCCATTCGAGGTACGTAATCCTTGCAATATATAAAGATGGCAAGCTAACAATAATACGTGTATATTGACCCAAAACAAGGTTCTAACCATAAAATTGAAACAAAATTCAGTTTCAGGTGGAGCTCGAAAAATCATGCGAGCGAAAAGCAATATAGGTGGATGCCTTCAAGAAAGCTTAATCAAGTAATGAAGGGGAGAAGCTTACAAGGAAAGACGAGCAAAGTGAGTCAGGTGACATTGATGAGGTATGTATCATGTAATGGTGATATCCGAATCAGTGATACAAATCATATGTAGTATTAAATTTAGTTGTAAAGCTATCTTACCGGGTTATATATGCATGTAGGGGACACAGCAAGAAGTAATCGCTGTTAAGAAAGACCAATACAAGTCTTCGTTAATTGCATTTGTGAAGCTGTTACCCAAATTATCTAAGAAAGTTTTGCGAACAACCCCATTTTAGACTTTGTACTGCACATACAAGGAAAGGTGGATCATAGAAGAGTTGTACTCAAACCGACAAAATGTTGTTGAAGTTGATAAAATGCTTCGACCTAGAGCAAAGGGCATTCTGTATAGGGGTATAACTATTAAAATTTATATCGTCTTATATGTCTAAATTATTAGGATTGCCTAACATAGGCAACCACTTAAGGTTACACATAAAATAGGGGTTGAAGGCAAACTATGGTAAGTGTCATTTCACAAATGTAAGACAACCAAGTCTCAAGAATGTGAAGCACACTTTAAAACAAGTCATTCAAGGCAAAATTGGGGAGAATGTGTGTCACACAGTAATACTCATATGCCTGCTGATACAAACTACACCAACAACGTGACGAAACCCGCAGCAAATACGGACGAAAGATCATTTCTACAATTAGATTCAGATGGCACCGCGACCCGTTGCTTAGAAAGAAGTAAGAACCTTGGTATATAAGGGTAGATGGATTGATGGACACAGCGAACCAACACCTATAAAGAAATGCGAACCTTGGTATATGCGAATGATGCCACAATTGATAAGTCGAATGAACATTACGGACAAACCGAATTTGTTCAACATATTCTTAAAGAACAAAGGAGAAAAGCTCTCTCAATGTTTTTAATCCATATCTCTCTTCGTTATATTTCAAATGGAATGGGATGGGGAGATATTTATAATTGTTACAAAATACATCCAATGGTCTACATTCAATCCCACCAACTACGATCTAAGGGCTCATATTTATTTTCACTTACTACAAGTGACATAAGCAATGACATCACTAAAGACTTATGTAAGCAATGACGTCATCGATGCACGATGTAAGCAAAGACATTATCGATGCATGATGTAAGCAATGGAATCATCAAGTAATCATCAGAATACTAATTTTAAAACAACATAAAATGAAATAATAAACAAGTCCTATAATTAAAATACAATCTTTTTTTGAATTTTCTTGTAATCGGACCCATGAGAACTTGAATTAGGCATGTGTACGCTTTAATCCACGTGCTTGAGCATGTGCTAGCCTTATCCACGTCATTCCCCTCCTCTTGAAAATGATTTGTCCTCAAATCCTCTTGATGATATTGCCCATACAAATAGATATCTTTTGAAAATTCATGCACTACTAGGATTCACGATTTTTTTTTTGACCTTGTCATAAAACTGCAATAACTTCTAATCAAACCGTTGGATCGGGCTGATTTTTCGATATATTATTTGGAAGACAAAGTTACCAAATTTGTGTCAAAAATCAGGATGATCAGAGTTTATTTCGATAGTGAAATTTACAAATTTCAACAGTCTAGCAGGATTTTGAAAAAATAATTCTGATCTTAACTTTTTTTTTTTAAATCAAATTGAAAGTCAAACAAGAACAAGAAATAAAAAGATAGATAAATCTGAAAGTAGAAGCTCTCCTCTGATACCAACTGATACGAACTACGCCAACAAAGTGACGAAACCCGTAGCAAATACGGACGAAAAATCATTTCTACAATCAAATTTGGATGGCACCGCAACCCGTTGCTTATAAAGAAGCAAGAACCTTGGTGTATATAAGGGTAGATGGATTGATGCACACCGCGACCCTACACCTATAAAGAGATACAAACCTTGGTATACGCGAATGACGCCACAATTGATGATGATGAATCAATTGATAAGTCGAATGAACATTACGAACAAATCGAATTTGTTCAACATGTTCTTAAAGAACAAAGGAGAAAAGCTCTCTCAATTTTATTAATCCATATCTCTCTTCATTATATTTCAAATGGAATAGGATGGGGAGATATTTATACCTGTTACAAAATACATCCAATGGTCTACATTCAATCCCACCAACTACGATCTAAGGGCTCACATTTATTTTCACTTACTACAAGTGACATAAGCAATGACATCACTAAAGACTTATGTAAGCAATGACGTCATCGATGCACGATGTAAGTGATGACATTATCAATGCATGATGTAAGCAATGACATCATCAAGTAATAGTCAAAATACTAATTTTACAACAACATAAAATAAATTAATAAACAAGTCCTATAATTAAAATACAATCTTTTTTTGAATTTTGTTGCAAAAGCTCTTGTAATCAGACCCATGAGAACTCGAATTAGGCATGTGTACGCTTCAATCCACGTGCTTGAGCATGTGCTAGCCTTGTCCACATCACTTGCTCTTGTGTATCACACTCCTGTTTGCCAACACAAGAAATTGAGTTGCGTGGTTCATATGTAATTGGGTTAGAAATTTGGAGAAGTTGTTGTCAGATAATTGGGCAGAGGCTATCCATGCATGCGTGGATAATTGATGACTTGTTGAAGAAGGAAGGACGACCATCATCGGTTACTGGATGCACAATACTACTTTTAGTAACTAAATCAATCAGTTAATTACAGACATGAATACTAAATACTTCACAAACACATATGTATTAAAGTAATGAAATTTGATTTCAACCAGTTCTAGCTCTATGAGGTAACCAACTTGGTTAAACCAATGGAAGACATGATCAATATGGAACCCGCCTTTCTCTGGTGGGATAAACTAAACTATTTCCCCTACTGATCGATCAACACAGATTATGAAGAGTTGGAGGTGAGATATAATAATTCAACTTTTTTGAACAGTTCAATGTTACATATACAATTGACACAATTGGAAACTGGAATAACACAATTTTAATTTGTATTAATTGTATATACATACCAATGGATCTGCTATGGACAACTACAAAGATGAGTGCGAACCAAAAACAAAGGACATGATCGAGAACACTAACTTCAATGAAAAAGGTCATAAAACAAAGAATAAATACTGTGTGCATCGTAGACCTAAATGTCCATCAAGCATAGAAAAGAACAGGGGAAGTGAAACACGTGAAGATATCAATCCCAAAAAGTTGTCACCAAGTGCACCTAATTAATATCCAAAGATAAGAGCTGAAATTGACGAAGCCCAATGTGTAGCGCATGCCACTGATAACTCAAGCCCAATAAGGATTGATCTACCCAAGCGATTAAAAATGAACGCAAATATACGAAGAAGACTTCGCCTCTGATATTGTAGTATGTCCCCTAGTCGGGACACAATTGCAAGCGAGTTGGAAGATAATGATGTTCATATGGAAACTATAGAGAATGATGGCAAAAATAGGGATCCAGCAGGAAACAAAAATAATGAAATGTCTCCACCTATCAAAGAAGATATAGTGGAAACAGGAATGCGCGACCCTTCAAGCCCTGCAGCTAATCTTCTTGAACAAGAAAGTGTACAAAGAGTGATGATGTTACCGTTGCAGGGTTGAATAATGATGACCACTGTATTGGCCAACATACACAGAATGTAGAGGGAGGAAGATATGTCAGTAGCGATGAAATTGAAGGCCAATTAATCAAAGCAACAGATCTATACCACAATGAAATCGAAAAAAGGCCCTAAAATCCACACAATTGGACCTGGCACGTACGATATTAAGGAACCCAGCAATGGTCACACAAACACCCGTCACGACTCACCTTACAGAGCAGATGTTACCCCAGAAATGGCAGTTAAAACTGTTTATTTAATATGAATCGAGAGAAAGCTATCAAGAAACACCTAAAGTGACTGAAACCTTAGTGACTTGCATTTAATATTAATGAGAAGAAAGCTATCAAGAAAACTCTAATGGAGCCTATAGCACACAACGATACAAAACAACAAAAAATCATAAAAGACGAAAAATATATACAAAAATCAACAAACCTCGGACGGGTAAAAGGAACAAGATATCAATCGAACACATGCAAAACCGCCACATGTAATGACAACTACTAGTATGAAAAAAATCATATACCGCAGCAGTAGAAAAAACAACCATACTTGTTCGCAATAATGATATCTACTAAATTTGTTCAACTGTTACATCTTCATTGTCAGAAAATATCGAATCTTTGATTTACTAGACTTTGTGTAGACTTTGTGTATACTATGTAAGATTTTTCCACCAAAAATCCTGAGGAATCTGGTTAATTGATTCCCAGTTCCTCCATTTTCTCCAATCCCTTGTGCTATAAATTAGACAAGCTATTGTTGTACAAAATACATCAATTGAATAATAATACAACATTCTTTCATTTTTCTACATGGTATCAGAGGAAAGTTTAGTCATTGTTACCTCAACAAATCCTTTGTTTCACTAATCACCAATTTGCCTCATCTTCCCTTCTCACTCCTCTTCCAATTCACAAATCCTCACACCCATTTCTAGCTCCTAAAACCACCTCTAAATCAACACCGCTCAATCAAACCCCAACTACACCAGTGCCGCTCATGATCTTCTCACCAACTTCATCCCACTGCCACCGGTAATCTCACCGGCACCGCTGCATCATCTTCAACTCTACCTTTCTCCGGTAGCTGGAGCACCGGTTCACCTCCTTCCTAGATCAGGTAGATCTACAGCTCCTAGCCAAGAATTTGGTTCCTCCAGTACCAAAGCCGTCGCCGATAGCTGTTTCCTGTCGCTGTCCAAAAAAAAAGAGGAAGCAGAAGCAACTAGATTGACGAAAAAAATAGAGAAGGAGAGGAAAGGAGAGATTTTAAATTAGGTAAAAAAAAATCGCCACGTGTCTACCCACATAATTAGTGTCTGCCCACTTGTTGATTTACTGTCATAATTCTCTACTTTTATAAATTGATTTTTCTAAATCTAACTTTCTTATTTTCAAATCAACCCTAACTTTTCAGATATTTTCAAATTAGCCCAAACTTTATATTATTCTCAAACTCCCAAATTTTCTGTTATTTTTAAATCGACCCCCAACCTTCCAAATATTCCCCCCAAAAAAAGAATTATATTATTTCCAAATCCACCCCAACTCCTTTTTTTATTCTTTTCAAAATTAACCACAAACTTCTCGTAAGAGTGTCATGGACCGTTCAGAAATCTCTCGGCTTATATCCATTATTCTTAATGGACAGAACTACATTCATTGGGCTTAGGCAATAACCAATTTTCTTCAGGCTCATCGCGTTTGGCGAATTGTTATGGGAGAAGTCAAAACACCAGTCCAAAAAGAAGGTGAATCTAATGAGAAATTTGTAAATCGACAAGACGAATGGATAGGAAAGAATGGTGATATCATCACTTGGTGTCGAAATACCTCAATTCCTACCATCAGTCAACAATTCGGGCGATTTTCTACCGAAAAGGTGGTTTGGGACTTTCTACAAACTCGGTATACCACCAAAGATCTTGCTCATCAATATCAACTTTTGACTGTTCTTCACTCCAAGAGGCAGCATTCTGATCAATCAATTGATGATTTTTTTATCCGAAATACAAGCCTTATGGGATCAGTTAGCTCTTTTCAAACCTATCTGGTTATGTTATGGTGATGCTGCTAAATTCGATATATAAAAGACACAACAACAAGTGATGACACTTCTCATGGCTTTTCATAATCGCTTGGAGCTTGTTCGGGCTTCACTCCCACATCGCTATCCTCTCCCAACATTTGATGATGTTGTCACTGCACTTCATTTCGAAGAAACATGACTTGATCCAAAATTTAAGAATTTTGATACAGTCCTTGCCGTCACTTATCCCAAATCTGAAAAGCCATCAACTGATAAATTTAAGAAATCATCTAGCAAGTGTGCATATTGCCATGAGACTACTCATACGCTCCTCTATTGTCCCAAACGAATCTGCAAATACTTCCATAAACGTGGCCCAAAACATTATGGTTCTAATTGCTACAAGAATGTTACCAGACAACACAATACCAAGCCCATCACTGCTGCTGCCACTGAATTATCATCCAACCAACTCTCATCCGTCAGTAACAATGATATTGCTGATTTTTTAAAACAAGTTTTATCTGGATCATCCTACGCAATGTCTGCTACATCAGGTACCTCTTGGTATTTTGATTCCGGCTATTGTAATCACATGACTTTTGACTCTACACTCTTTCTCTCTAAATCCCCTACCACACACACATCTCCAATTAAGACTATTGATGGATCTCAATTGAATGTCACTCATATTGAACCAGTATCTACATCCCACTTATCCCTTCCCTCTACTTTTCGTATACCTAAATTGATAATTAATCTTATATCTGTTGGTCAATTATGTGATCTTGGATTAAATGTTGTCTTTTCCTCATCTAGTTATCATGTACAGGATCCACAGACGAGGCAGATTATTGGGATAGGCCGTAAAGTTGGTCGTGTGTTTGAGCTAGTTCATCTTCACACCCCACCAGATATAACTGCTAAAACCCTTACCACTGCTCCAGCTCTCTCCACCTCTCCTCTAGAACTTTGGCATTCTCGGTTAGGTCATGTATCTATTGATAGACTTAGATCTCTTATTTCCATGGGTCGACTAGGAAATGTTCGATCAGAAAATATTTCATGTTTGTCATGTCAACTTAGAAAACAACTCGCATTATCTTTTAATACAAGTGATTCTATTTCTTCTGCACCTTTTGATCTTATTCACTCTGATGTTTAGGGACCTTCTCCTCATAACACTATGGGGGGATCCAAATACTTTGTTGTTTTCATAGATAATTATACCCGCTTTACCTGGCTATATCTCATGAAAAACCGTTCTGAATTGTCGCAAATATATTATAACTTTGCACAAATGATTCAAACCCAATTTTCCAAACCAATCAAGGTATTTCGTTCTGATAATGCTATGGAGTACAAAGAAACAAAATTTATCCATTTTTTGCGCCAACAAGGAACCCCCCAACTCATCCTAAAAAATAGAAAGGGACAATACTGCCAAAATACCTATTTAAAAAGTGGGAACTTTTTTTTAAGGACAAATATCACTCTTTTTCCAGTAAAGGACATTTTTTTTAAGAGATTAGTTTGAAGGACAACTTTTTATTAAGGACAATCTACAAATTAACAATGATAGAAAAATGCGTACAAATTAATATGCCTACGAAATAATATGTTAGATAAATGCCTACAAAATAAAATGTTGTACTTGTTAGTTAATATGCCTGCAAAATTATCAAGGATATAAAAATGCCTAAAAATTAATATGCCTAGAAATAATATGTTATAAAAATGCCTACAAAATAATATGCTACAAAAATGCATAAATCAGCAACAAGAAGAAAAGAAAATTGAGATATCAAAACTGTAGCCCACTAATATTGATTAGAGAGGGAAAGAAATTATTTACCAGTCCATATTCTCTCTCTTTACGTAGGCATGGGACTTGATCTACTGTTTCACCAAAGAGAAATAAATTATCTTCCCCAACTTCCTCCCAGATTTTCACATTTGCTCCATATAGTGTTCCTATAATGAGGCATCCATTAAGTGCTATGACAATTATTATATGGTTATTGAAAGATTGAGATTTAGATGGAGATGAATATACTGACAGGTGAATACATGGCTAAAAGTATGGAAGTACGGATCTGATCTAGCTACATCGCCAGAGAAGGTGACAAACATTGCTTTCTGGTGAGTAAGAGGAAAGAGAAAAATGATTGGATTAAAGAGTGAACTTCCTTCTCCTCATAGACTTTGATTGAATAATTTTTATGTTTATCCTCTTAATTGATTTTGTTGTGATATGTATTTGAATTGGTTTTAATTTATTTTCATTGATTTAATTCTGAATTTAATTGTATATTAATTTTATTATATTTATATTTAAGAATGGTAGTATTGAAATTTAACTTAATTAATTGAAATAATAAAATAATTAATATTTTGTCCTTGATTAAAAACTTTATCCTTTAAACAAAAGTTTGTCCTGTAAATTAATTAAAAAAAAAGGGTGTCCTTTATTCTAAGGACAAGCTTATCATTGTCTTTTATAATTATTTTCTAGAAAAATGAGCGAAAATAACAATATCCTTGGGACGAACACATTGTCCTTTGCTACAAAGATTATCCTTGAAACTAATGAACTAAACTTATTTTCCTTGGTTAAAACCACCTGCTAATTATTGTCATTAGTTATAATTTTATACTACAATTTTTTAGAATAAAATAAATGCAATTCTTTCTCTTTATTGCCATTGCTCTCTCTTGCATTTAATTTTCTCCAGTAACGATACAAAAGTTATGGCTATTTAATTAATATTCTTCTTATTCTCCCATAGCTATGATTTTTGCTTATTTTTAACTCTCTTTTATTGCAGTTCTTCTTTCTTTTTTGTTACTTTTCACAATCAAGTTATTTTTCTAGAGATATAAAATTCCAATAATTGTTTAATCAGATATAGTTTCAATTGGAGATTTTTTGCAAGCATAATATTTTTTTCCAAAAAGTGGTAAGATAGGCTTTCTCTCTTAGTATTGTTTAAGAAATTTTAGTATCTTTATTGCTCGAATATTACTTTATTGCTCGGTGGTCGTTGTATTTGGATTAATTGGACAACAATTACTATGCTTATGTTATATTTCTTCCTAAAAGTTGTTATATGAATATTGAATCAATGATTTGTAATATATGAGAACTTGGGTGTGCGTTTTGGAGCAATACATGCCATTTAAATACAAGAAATATGTTATAATGGAATTATATGACATATTTCATGATGATATGGGTACCATATGTTGAAGGAATGGATTTGTTGATTGATACAGAACAACATGGAATATGTGTTGAAATTTATCAAAGTATGTGTGGCATAGATTACTCCTAGCACTCATTTGTTAGCATACACACATGTTTGCATCTTTATTATGTCAACCGGGAGCTTGAAAACTGCTCGGAAAGCGTGGGAGCACTACTATGATTCATGGCTTAATTATTTAGTTCTTGGAAGATGATGTATTTTCATTTATAATGCGTGATGCTTGTATCTCCTAAACGGAATGTCCTTGTGTGTATAGTAATTGCGAGGAGGAATTTCATTCTTTGTGTGATAGCCAGTTATAACTTATGCATAAAGGACCTCATTGTTCAGGTAGACTGAATGTGAAACGAGTTATGATTACACAATGTTTGTCTGATCATGAAATGGATTGATTGCCCTTGCAAAATCGTAGTGTTTCTGTTCAATCCTAGATGAGCTTTTCCATTTTTTGTTGGAAAGTTTAGGTTTTCAATCTCCGATTTTGCGTAGTGTTCTACATGACATAGTGAACTTCATTTCCATGGTTTGGATATTTCCGATGAGTCCTTTCAAATGAAAATGCTTTACTAATAAGTTCATTTTATAATTTGACTTCTTAATCATCAATCATTCTATGACCTCCCTAACTAAATGTGACGTTGAGAACTCTTTCTTTTTGATTGTGGATGGCACCAGTGGATCGATCTGATCTTGTATATCCGTAGCCTTATTGCTCAATATCCTTTAGCATCCTAGTAACGAGAAACCGTGTTTAAAGTCATTTTCTCTATCCCTTGTTCGGATCGAACATTGATGAAGGCTTTATGTGCCCTAGAATCCATTATTTATTTGTTCTCTTATAGCAATGGCTACTCAAACGTTCAAAATTCAAATATTACACTCTGAAATTGTAAGTGCCCTCTTAAGGAGGGGAGACTGACATTATTGGGAGTGTTGTTTTGTATCTTACCCATCGTTGTTTAAGTTTCAAAGATGAAACCTCTTAAGGAGGGGAGATTGTAACACCCCGTATTTCAATTCTGAGCAAATCCTTCTCCATAGCTAGTTTAAGGCAAAACCTCCGTTTGAGGAGTTGATTTTGTTTCGGGACCTCAGTGGTTGAGCCAATACTTCTAATATGTTATTTTAATGATATTAAGTATGCAAGTATGGTTAGAATGCATTTCGGAAAGCCACGGTTGAATTTGGCAGCTAACGGCGAAAAATCGAACTTTTGCTGAATTGAGTTTTTGGCCAACTTTGAAAGGCTATAAATTCTTCATAAGAAGTCCAAATAAGTCCATGTTTACAGCCATGGATTCATCTCATTCCCCTATACAACTCTCATTTGAAGGCCGAGTCGAATAGAAGTCATTTCGGGGGTCAAAATGGGCCGCAAAAACTGCAATTTCTTAACGAAAAATGAGGGACTTCAGCCAAGGTGCCCTATGATCGATCAGAGGTACCCCATTGGGTTTTTAACCCCTTTCCTCCCTATTTGATTTTCATTCTTCCTTTCCTCCTTCCATTTCCATTCTTCTCCATTTGTCTTCCCTCTTCCAAAGCAACTAGAGAGAGTTGAGAGAGAGCTAGAGAGGTATTTGTGAGGATGATTTATCATGATTCCTAGCTTCTTATAACATCATCAATCATCTCCATCCTCCATCAATGGTGATTTCACCATTTGTAGGGGGTTTTTTAGCTCAATTGGGGATTTCGTTATGCGTGGGATTACGACTTGATTCAGCGCTCTAAACCTTTAATATTTGGCTTATAAAAGATGGGAACACTACTATCTAAGCTCAATTTCAAAGAATATGTGTTGCATCTTTATTATCTAAGCAAATTGGGTATTTTTCTTACATGATTGTTGATGCGCATATATATGGGGCTTGGGGTTGGTGTTTATGCATATAATTCATGGTTTCTCTATGTGAATGTTGTAGTTTCATGTAATTGTGGAAGAAATCCATTATATGTTAAGTGTATTTCATTCCCTAGGTAATACCCATTAGCACGTAAGTACGTATACTTGGGTTGAAGTCATATATGAATTGTTATGGATTAGAGAAGAGTATTTATACAAGATTTGGACTATATTACACTTGAAATGAAACTTAGAACCATATAAGTTATACATGTTTGTTCTACATGTATATTTGGGTTGATATAGGAGTTGTTATGGACCTTGCACCATACAACCTATATATATGTATATAATTAACCCTTCGTATATTACTGAGTTAATGAGGAATTATATGATAGTATATGTTTCCTTTCTTTCATCATGAAAACCCTACTATATACACTTGTGCACTTAACTAGTATTTGTAAATAACTATGAAGAGGTGTGGAGCAAGTTTAGTATATGATATGGGTGGTGCAAACATCGTGTTTGCATGATGTAGATGATGTATATATATGCCATTGCATTGTTAATATCATGACTCTGGTAAAGACCCATTATTTTTAAAATAACCTTATTTTCGAATTTAGTTACACATTTAGTAAATGGTGGGTTAGTACATAATTTCTTTACCAAAGGATATGGTGATTATATCCATGATATACTTATGCTATTTAATAGACTAATTGCTTTATGGATGGTGTCTTATTGAACCAAGAGATTATCGCAAATAAACTAGTATTTTCTCGTCGGAATAGTTCAAGTAATACATGGATACAATGAGGTGATGATATTGATTTTCCTAATGGCATTTATATATATATTTATATATTAAATGCATCATAAGTTTAATCTATCTGTCACGTGCATATATAGTTTGTATAAGGAACTCGATGCGCCTTTGGTAGGTAAAAGTACTACGAAGATACGATTTGTGGATATATATATATAGAGATGTGATATATGTATGGGTTGTGTACGTATGTGAGATATATATATATAATTTTTGGACATTCACTATTTTCGTAAACATGTTATTTTGAGCTCGGACAAGCACTAATGGTCCATAGGGTTGACTTAGCCTTGGTGGCTACATACCCTAGTTCGTGTAGAGGGACCCTGCTATATTAGCGGCATACTTATGATTCGTGTAGAGGGATCCCGCTTTGGGAGGGGACCGCGCGAGGCGCCGTACCCTGCACATCTAGGTGGTCCACGGGGGGACCCAGCCGTGGGGGCAGCATACCCTAGCTTTAGGTGCTTAGATCGCGATCGTTGTGCAAAGTACAGAAAAATCCTAGATGCTGGATTTGAGATAATTGGACATGAGATAGAAAGATATGAGTCAGATGGACTAGAGATTGGGATTAGAAGATTAGTGCATACGCTCTTATTACTATTTTACTATTTTACTTATGATTGATATTTCATTTGTAATTTGAATATACAAGCTTTCTATTTTGAGTTGGGACATCATGTTATGTTCATAGCGTGCATGTATTATATATATATATATTGAGCCACTGGGACAAGTTGACTTTGCAGAGCAACTTGGACACTCATCTTTGATGGGTGGAGACTCGGTGTAGTATTTTACATATTAAAGTATTACATACCTATATTGATCTACTTTCATTATTTCACGTTGTATGTGTTTGACAATGTGTATTTTGATATACAACCTTTATAGTTTCCACTGAGCCCGTGTTTAGCTCACTCCCATTTTCTAAACCAGTTTTGCAAGTAAATCTCTTCGAGGGCGGCACGAATACAAAGTATAGGAACCTCTGATGACCCTAAATGCTTGTAGTTATCCATGGATGACTCATTCCTTATGGATTATAGATATTAGAACCATTAGACTTTATTGTATCATTAATTTGTATTAAATTATTTTTATAAGTTTTGTGAAGGCCATTTATTTATTCTGGGACCTCGTTGGAGGGATTGGTATATATGTATATATTGAACTATTAGATTTGTGTGGATTGCAAATCATTATGGATGTGGCGAAATTAACTTTGCAGTTAAACTTTATTTTCTTATTTACAAGTTTGGTTTTATTGAAAATACAAACTCCACATGCCGAAATTTTCTAAAAAATGTGGCCTTACATGTGATTTTCTATTATACCAATTTTTAATTACGTACATCAAACCCGCCGTCGCGTACGGCACCGTGATTAACTGGGTCCTAGAGGTCCAAACCTCATAATGGGATTTGGGGCGTCACACCCTGGGGGATTAATGTTTGGCCACCTATAAGCCACCGGTGTGGAGCCCGGAAACCTAGGCAAATTGGCAAGGCACTATGGCTTATTTTTTTATCTATGTTTATATTGGATCAGGATTATTGATCCCAGGGCTATTGTTATCAATGTTTATATGGGATCAGGACGATTGATCCCATGGTATCAGCATGATAATCTTATATCTCGGGTAACTAGGGAGTGTACTCACAGCTCAAGTTCTTTATCATACGGTAATCGATTGACACGGGAGGTAACCTGCATTAGCACGTTCATACATCACTACTTGATGATAATGGTTCTAGTTGATATTATTTAACTAAACATGGTTTGAAAGATATGATTATAAACCTGTTTTCAAACATATGCCCTATATTTTCCCCTACTGAGCAAATAGCTCACCCTTGTTTTCTTTCAAATATTATAGGTACTCACGAGTCCCATGAGGACAGAGAAGCAATGGGATCAGGGACGAAATAGAAGCTCTGATACAATTCATTTTTGGTATATAATGTTTCCACGGGAAGCCATAGCTAACCCAATGGTTGTATATGTTTTTGCTTCTACTCTGTTAATTTTGTATACCTTTATATGCATGTTTAATAGTTATGTCGTAAATATATATATATATATATATATATCCCATGCTTGATCTGTTTTTCTTGTTTGCTTATATACTTAAACTAAGATGGATTAGTAACACTCCAGGTCTTAATTATGGGTGTTCTTCGGTTAATTAAGGCAGGGGTGTTACATAACATGTAATCATGATTATATAAATAAATGCCTTTCAATAAGTCGAATGCATTTAATTAAGGACTATGCCTAATTATTTTGGATTTAAAAATTTGAAATACAGTATTCAACATATGTCCTAATCCTAGTGAATGATTAGATTCTCGTGTTGGTATTAGAGGTTAGTTAGGACCTATCTCTGAAGTTGATTTTTTGGTTTCCTACAATTTATCTATCTATCTATCTATCTATCTATTAATAATAAAGAGAGAGTTTATATTAAAAAAGAATTCTTCTATATTTAATTGATTATTATTATGTGTTTAACTATTAGTAAGTGGGGGCCTCTATATAGGCATCAAACATAAGATACTTATGGTAGATAAAATCAGAAAAACTAGATTAGTAGATCATTATTGATTCTCGACAGTTGACTAAATCAATGAGGATGATATAATGAGACACAAATATATTATTAACATATATATATATATGTTAACATCCCGCCTCAAACTCAAGGTCGTAACGAGAGACAAATTTGAGTTTGAAACTAGTTTTTAAAATCGGGCAGTGACCGAAATGATAAACAGCAGTATGATAGTCTGGTGCAATTAGTAATCCAACATGAGAGAGGTTTGCTTGAGTGGCGATAAACATGATAGATTGAGGTCATCACGATAGTGATTTGGCACAGAGGTGCACTGATTGTCGACGAACTCGATGACTTGTCCGGTGCAATAATGATCCGACAAAGAGGTCTTTGATGAGTTGTTCGGCGTGATGGTGGTCCAACACAAAGGCGATGGAAGACTTATCTAGCCCTATGGCAGTCCAGCACAAAGGTGATTGGCATTTGTCCAGTACGATGATAGTCTAACATAGAGGTGCTCCAGTTGTCGACAAATTTGGTGGCTTGTGCAGCATGATGGTTTAAGTGTAGTAAGAGAAGTGCGGAACTAAGCGATGGATTGAATAGTGGCTAGTTAAAGTAGTCTAGATGATTTTGGTGAAAGAGTTGACAATTTCGTTTGGATGGTGCTTACTATTCGATTTGGAAGATAGGGTAGCAAAGTCTTGGGGTAGGGTTATTTGATTTGGGTTTTATGGCTTTTACGGGTTTGATGAGAAAGTGAATAGGGGACAGTGGTTTGATAGTGGGTGGTGGTGATGAGACAATGGTTTTACAATATACAGTGGTGATGGTAGTCTGGCAGATGATAATATTTATCGCCCGCTAGCAATGGCGGAAGCAAGATCAACACATAGGCTAGGGATCTTAATCTTTTGATACTATGTTAATAACAGAGAAAGCGAGAGGGGAAGATAATTCTACTATATTGGATTGATGATTATTATGTGTCTAACTATTACAATAATGGGACCTTTATAATCGTACATGACATAATTATTGTATATAGAATCACTAAAACTAAGTAGAGGATCATTATTAGTTCTAAAGAGTTAACTAAAATTAATGAGAATGATATACAAAAAGAATATCTATATAATATGGAATGATTTTTTTTATGAAGGTACAATTTTACAAATCAACCCAATTAAGGGTCCATATAATATTTTCATGAAGTTATTTTTTATTTTGGCCATATAATATGGTTTATCTTAAGAAACAACTCATACCATTAGATTATTTTGGTTCTACACAATCTCCACCATTCAATAAAGATGCATACATAGAACGATATACATTACCACACTCAATCACACACACTCAATCACTTCTTCTCTCTCCTTACATTTTTATAAAACTTTGAAAACATATATAATAACTTTTAAGCCAACTTTTAAAATTTAATAAAAATGGTATATTTTAAACCTACTCACTCAGAGTTATATAACAAGATCCATTGTGTCCGTAAAATTATGTATAAAAAAATAAAGTCTTTTCTAATAAGTGTTGATTTTTGGGCCTGTTGGTTTAGCCCAATAGGGACACCCATAGTGGGCCTTAGGATTTCAAAGCCCTTTAAGCCTAATGATATATATTTAGGTCTGTAGACCTAAATAATAACACACAACACACAATACACAACAGAATTAGAGGCGGCCGTCATCTCTTCTCAAGCACATTCTAGCATTCCTTGTAGAGAGTACTTGAAGCTGTGGGCACAGTGGTGGTCGTTCGTGTAACGCTACACAACGCAAGTATCGTAAGGCCAATCGCACAAGATCCAAATCAATCCGCTACATATACAGGTATGGGATACTTGTACTGTATTAGTTTTCCAACATTGGTATCAGAGCTTTAGGATTGGTCTTCATACACAATCACTCATGTGCAATCTCTTGTATATATGTATGTATGATTTTCATAGGTAATGACCTGTTGTGTTAACATATATATATACACTTAGGAGAGTTTTTTTTTTATTAAAAAAAAAAAAGTTTTCTGTTTTTTGAAGAAAAACTATTTTTTTGATTTAAAAAGAAACAGTTTTTTGATTTAATAAAAAAAATAGTTTTTTTTTCTGTTTTTTGGAAAAACAGTTTTTTGCTTATAAAAAAAAGTTTTTTTTTTCCTTTCTAGAAAGACAGTTTTTTTTTTTCTACTGTACATGCATTTTTTTATATTATTTACTGTTATATATATCATTGTGTTGCATGTTTTACCTATTTTATATATAGTGGGAGTGTAGTGGTAACTTAAAGCTCCTATAGAATTTTGCACATAATTTAAATTTTAATTTAATAATATCATATGATGGGAGTGATGATTTTGAGCGTAGCAATCTTTCGATCTCGTGCCATGTGTGAACTATTAAATTTTATTTAAGATTTGTGCTGCAAAATATTATGTGTGTTGTGCTGATAATAATATCCTTATTAAATATCCTTATTTTTTGCGCATAATTAGATGACTTCTAAGAGTATTGTTGCTGACTTGAACAAATAAGAGAAATTGGATGGTGACAATTATGATATTTGGCACCGTAAGATCCAATATCTCCTTGACGAGCAAGAGATTTTGAAAACCTTGACCCAGTCCTTAACCCCACCACCGGAGGATGGCAATGGTGCCCAACATCGACGCGATCAAGAGGCCTACACTCAGTGGGTTAAGAAGGATCGTTGTGCGCGCTTTGTTATGCTTAGCAGCATGCACAATGACTAGATCAGCGCGTTCGAGGACTGTAAGACTGCTCAAGAAATATGGGATGCCCTGAAAGCTAAGTATGGTTCCACTTCAACTATTAGGTTGCGCGCGTTGACTTTGAAGTTTGACTCATATTAGATGCGCTCTAACACCCCGATGAAGCAGCATCTTAGACAGATGTCAACTATGATCCGCGAGCTCAATGCATCTGGGAACTTGAGCGATGAACAGCAGGTTTAAGCTGGGATTCGTTCTCTACCTTATTCGTGGGAACATATGAGAGTCAATATGACACACAATGAAAACATCAAAACTTTTGATGATCTTGCGCGTCATTTGGATTTAAAGGCGGAGCGCTTGGAAGCTGCTAAAGCTAATAATTCCTCTTATGTTGTTCACTCTGGTTCGCACAAGGCATCTGAGTTTAAGCGCAAGAACCAGAACAACGGGAAGAGGAACGATGATGAACTTACGCCTAATAAGGTAAACTCTACCAAACACAAGCGGGGCAAGTGTGGTGGTAAGAAGGGCAACGCCGACAAAGCATGTTTTAACTGTGACAAGGAAGGTCACTTCGCTCGTGACTGCACTGAGCCGAATAAGGTACTCTTAAGTTCTAATTCTCCTTTTGTTTTTTTAACAAGTCATGTTATGGTAGCCCATCCTTCCTATGATTGGATTGTGGATTCAGGAGCATCCGAACATGTCGTGAGGGATAGAATTGGATATGTGGAGTACCGCCGAATACCAGCAGGAAGCAGAGTACTTTATGTGGGCAATGGAGAATCTGTTCAGGTTATAGGTATTGGTACCTACAAGCTGTGCATGCGCGGTGGACGCGACCTATTGATCCATGATGTATTGTTTGCTCCTGATATTCGACGGAACCTTTTATCAGTTTTTGCTTTGCTTAGGCTAGGATTTCGAGTAGTTTTCGAGAACAATAATGTTAGCATTTTTAATGGAACAATTTTTTTTATGGTACTGATTTTATTTCGGATGGATTATTTGTTTTGGATATTTGTCATTCCAGTAATAATAATTATATTTCTTTTGTGACTTTTGCTGATAATTCTACAATTTGGCATGCTAGACTTAGTCATATAGGCTAAGACATAATGAATCGATTAGCTAGAGATGGCTTATTAGGTCAGCTCGCTAAAGTTAGTTTGCCCAATTGTAAGCATTGCTTAGTAGGAAAGTCAACTAGAAAACCATTTGGAAAGGCCACTATAGCATCTTTTCCTTTGCAATTAGTACTCCAGGACAGAAACATGAAGTTATTTGAAATGGTCGAATCAATCGAAGGCGTTTCAAATCCGAATGAGGATGTTGAGAGCAACTCGCTTCCTAGTGGGAGTGTCCCTCCATTAGAGACTGATTCCTAAAGTCCACACTTGCATAGGAGCAATCGTGAGAGTATCGCACGTCGTCGTTTTGAAATTGAGGGGGCAGCTTTCATGTGTACTCCGCAAGATGTAGATGAGCCTAAAAATTATCAAGAGGCTATCACATCCCTTGCTTCGACTAAATGGAAAGTTGCAATGATTGATGAGATGGAGTCTATGAGGAAGAACAATGTCTGGGACTTGGTAGATCTTCCGCCGGGACGAAAAACGATTGGAAACAAATGGGTTCTAAAAGTCAAACGCAAGGCAGATGGTTCCATTGATAGGTATAAAGCTCACCTTGTGGCGAAAGGCTACACCCAAAAGAAAGGCATTGACTATGAGAAAAAGTTCTCACCGGTAGTGAGGTTTGCCTCAATCTGCCTCATTCTAGCTATTGTTGCTCATATGGAGTTATAACTTTTTTAGATGGACATTAAAACTGCATTTCTCAATGGAGAACTAGATGAGGAAATCTATATGGATCAACCTGTTGGTTTTATAGCTAGCAAGAAAGAGCACATAGTTTGCAAGCTCAAACGATCCATTTATGGGTTGAAACAGTCATGTAGACAATAGTACCTGAGATTACATCAAGCCATTTCTTCAAATGGATTTACGATGATCGAGGATGACCACTGTGTGTGTACGTTAAACGTTCTGGGAATAGTTTTTTTATCCTCTCTTTGTATGTAAACGACATACTATTAGCTGAAAATAACAAGGAGATGGTTGTCACCATACAAACGTGGTTGTCTTCAATTTTTGAAATGAAAGACATGGGCGAGGCAAGCTATGTGCTCAGAGTTAAGATCCTAAGAGATCGAACAAGGAAACTTCTTGGTTTGTCTCAAGAGACTTACATCAAAAATGTACTTGAACGGTTTCAGATGCAAGCTTGTAAATCCATTGACACTACTGTTGAGAAGGGTAATACCTTAAGTCTGGATATGTGTCCTAAGACTCTTGATGAGAAGGAAAAGATGGCTCGTGTTCCGTATGCTAACGCTATTGATAGCCTAATGTACGCAATGATGTGTACGCTACCCGACATTTGTTATGCAGTTGGTCTTGTCAGTAGGTTCCAAGGGAACCCAACCATTTTCTTCATGACATGGTTGCACAAAAGGACGTAGTCCTTAAGCATACCTCTACTAGTTGCATGGTGGCAGACCCCTTGACTAAGCCTATAGTTAGAGACATTTACCAGGCTCATGTTAGGAGTCTAGGGTTACGTAGGTTGTGATTGTTTGTTTCCTGACCATAGAGGATATTTGATGTCGTTGATATTATTATTAATAATTTTTTAAAATGTATTGATCTTATGTTATTATTTTAATATAACTGCTAGCACACACATTATCCATGATTGGGATGTCATGGTATGAGTATATCAACAGGTATAGATCAACTCTCTCACACGAGTGATCGCCTTTGGCGCCCGAAAGGCGAGCAAAGATGAGACACGTCAAGCTTATGGGGCTGTGATAGCGAGCTAAGCTGACATTGATTGAAGTGTCAACTTGGAAAGGGCCAAGATAGAGTCTTTCGAAGACTGAATATGGATACCCCACTATCCATATATAACCTGTGAATAGCTGGATGCGAAATTTCAACTAGGCGTTGAGACGAGCGAGCAAGTAGATTTTTCTAGTTAGGCACTTGACAGCGACTGAACTAAGATCTGTACGGTGTTTGATAGTGACATACGCTCTTTATTGAAAGAGAACTCCACTGTAACATGTAAGTCATACTACATGTGCTTGGCAACTTATATAAGGAAGTGAAATAATGATCCCTGCTTCTTAACTGTGTGAGTCCTTATAGATTGATACAATATGTATGATCCTCTACTATTTTTGCCCTATGTGACTTTTGACTGTATCATGACGAGGAAGTTCAGTGTATGCTACTTTGATGTGTGTATCCTTTGGCTAAGATTGATGCGGCCTAAAGGGACATCGTTGGGAAAGCAATTGAATATAATCTAAGTGATATGAGGGCGAAAGGATGACTGTTTGGTAGCACGTTCAAGTTTTATGATCACTGGTACCAAGTTATGTCGCTTTCTGAGAGTAGCGACGTAGCTGTGAGAATAAAAAGGAAGAGGTTTAAGCATTGATCCGAGATGTGACTCCGAGGGATTGGAGATGCTTAATCTGAATATGGCTAAATAGGTCAGGGGTAGAACGAGACACTATGGGGATGTTCTATGCTGGTTCTTTGGGAATTTGGCATAAAACTCCAAAAATTCTTTTTCAGGTAGCTCGCGGTCGCACAGCTCATTTACTAAGTATGAACGGAAAATCTAGAATGGTGTAAGGGAGAATGCGATTATTTGCCCACTATCTGCAAGTAGGAAATCTTGGTTTTTGGGCTTGTTGGTTTAGCCTAATAGAGATACCCATAGTGGGTCTTAGGGTTTCAAAGCCTTTTAAACCTAATGATATATATTTAGGTCTTTAGACCTAAATAATAACACACAACACACAATACACAACAGAATTAGAGGCGGTCGTCATCTCTTATCAAGCACATTCTAGAGTTCCTTGTAGAGAGTACTTGAAGTTGTGGGCACAGTGGTGGTCGTTCGTGTAACGCTACACAACGCGAATATCGTAAGGCCAATCGCACAAGATCCAAATCAATCCGCTGCGTATACAAGTATGGGATACTTGTACTGTATTAGTTTTCCAACAATAAGAATTACATATAATGAGTTCTTTAGATATTTTTTAATATTATGTTTTGATCAAATATTCAAAGAGAAACTACTCGGATTTAATTTGAATTATTTTTTTATTTTTTTTTTACAGGAAGGAATGTGTTTTATTATTATTATTATTATTAAAGTACACGATAGAGATCTACATACTAATCAATGGTCTAGATGAAAGTTTAAAAAATTGTGCTATATTTTAACCACCCGACATGGTTTGTCTCCAATAACTTATTCCCACCCTACATTCTTATATTTTTACACAATCTCCATCATTGGATCAAGATTCATATATATAATGATACACATCATTTCACACAGTCAAATTATACACCCAACCGCATCAAATTTTTATCTCTTCAAATTGTTTATAAAACTTCAAAATATAATAACACTTAATCCAACTATCAAATCATAGTAAAATTTTTATGTTTGAACTTACTCATTGAAATTTAAAAAATAAGATATATTATAAGATACAATTGCTAAGGAATAGGTTGTTTAATTTGCATGCATATATGGTACTTTCAAAATATGATTTTGTTAAACATTTTCAATAATTATTTTCAAAATGTATACTCTTTTCGGCTTAAATTGAAAGGTTCATTTTCGTTTTAAAACATCTTAAATTAAAAAATCATTCCATAATAATGTCCCAAAATTTACGGTATCAAATCAGTTGAATTGATGACCAGTGACTAACTTTTTTTTTTTGTTGGAACAGTGATTAAGTTGAATACATTTTTATTTTATGCGGTACGAAAGTTAACAGTACAACTCTTAATTGGAGTATACATTTTTTTTAATACATAGAATTGATATATCTAGGTTATTCAAAGGAGAGGAGGCGATGTATTATATTATTTTTGAATAAGCATAGCAAATAGAAGAAAAACTAAACAAAATGGAAGAGCGTACAGTGAGATTATTATTGAACGCAAAGGTCGTGTTTTCAACTATGATACCGAAAAATATTCCAAGATCTAACCCTCACTTAATTCAACGAAGCGATGGGTATAATTGTAATTTCAACATACATGACATCAGCCACTTTGTTGCCTAAATCATGAGCTCGGGGTTTTTACTTTCACTTTCACTTTTTTATTATTATTATATAAACTTTCATTAAAAATACGTTACTTTTAACTAATCTTTATTTTGACAAAATATTTAACCGACATTAGCTTTAAAGCTTACATTTTTCAACTACCGGTTCTCGCCCCAGTGCAAAACCGTTGGTTTCCTCCTCCTCTTCCTCCTCCTTAGAATCGGTACAAAGTGAATTTCAATGCAGCTGTGTCTGCAGATGAGGCTTAAGTGGAGGCGGGTATAGTGATCAGGAATTCAAATGGTGACTTTGTGGCAGCTCTTAGCAAAAGGGTTAATACCCCGCTGGATTCGGCTTTAGTTGAAGTGCTTGCAGCCTTCTAAGTTACAGACTTTACTCTCAATTGTGGTTTCTTTGAAAGCTCTTTTTGAAGGTGACTCCCAATTAATTATTAATTTGATTAACAGTATCGCTAATAGTTTAGTCTTTTATGGACATTTTATTGATGACATCACATGCTTGTCGGGCTAGCTTGTGTAGATTTTGTAGTTGGTCTTTTGTTTCCCGATGTGGTAATTATGTAGCCCACTGCCTAGATAAGCATGCTAAATTTGTGTCAGATTTCAAGTCCTAGTTGGAGGAGGCCCCGGATTTTTTGTTTTCTCCCCTTCAGGCTGATTTAGTTACACAATAACATTTGTCTTTCTCCTTAAAAAAAAAAAAAAAAAAAAAAAAAAAAAAAAAAAAAAAAAAAACCTGTTGCGTTTCTAGGTGTGAGGAGGGGTTGTGATATTTTCATGCTTACAATAGTTGAGTTGATAGCTAGGAATATAACAATTCGCTTATAAATTCTAAATAAATTCGATATTGGGTATCCCATAACATAAGAGTTTATTTGCATGAAAAACTTATTCCCTCCTTTAGTTGTTAATTTGATTAGGATTTGATATTGGTATCTCATTACCATAGGATATCGATTTCCAATTTTGTTGAGTATATCAACCCCACCAATTATGTCGTATTCGTATATATTTCATTATTTAAAATAAAATAATTTGACAATTCACTTTTTTATTTAATTTTATAATATTATATAAACAAAAAAATTATAAAATAACAACCAATTACTTCGTACGTGATAAAAAGTACTATTTTTTTCTATTGAAACTGAAAAACTAGTAATTTTAACAATATAGATGTTCAAACTTGCTAACTAAACTTATACAAATTTATGGAAAAAAAAAACGAAAAGTAACGAAAAAGTTAAAATTATATTAAAAAATATGATGGACAACCATTTTTAGATACTATAATATAAAAATTCTAAAATAATAATTGAACTACTTCTAAACAGGGGCAGAGACAAAAAAAAAGGGGGGGGAAAGCTTAATATTTTTTAAAATTAAATGAGAAAATATAGTATTCAAAATTCAAATATTGGTGAAATTTCTGTATTTATTGTAATTGAGTTAATTATATTGACATGAACGGATCGATGTTGCTTGCTTCTTTCTATATTTATATTCCCAAAACAAACCAAATATTTTAATTTAAGATTACTGGGAATGAAATAACTATCTCAGTAAAAGGTGAAGTCCAAACGACAATCAAAACCTACCTATAAACACTCCCTAGATTAATATTTAAAAAAAAAATTCTTCTTTTGTTTCAATTAAAGGTCTTATGGAAGATAAATATTAGATTTATCGTTATTTAAGAATAGGCGGTTATTCAACGTAGCGATCTACGTGGAGGCCAATTTTTCTCTCTTTTACCTAAACAATAAGGTTATAGATGAAAGTATGAAACACCTAAATACATTAAATGTAGTTATATATCTCCATGTATAGAAGGAATTATTCAAGTGCTAAAAGGAACACAGTTTACCTTCTTGGTATTGTACTTTATAACTTTATTTATGCATGAATTTGGTTAGTTTCATTGTGCAGTCATGGGATGTGGGAATTTAAGTTAGAGCTGAAGTGGTTTTGGTATATATCACTGTTTATAATTTTTATTATCTTCGTATAATTTTAGGATTTGTTTAATTCGAGTTTTGGGAATGGAATGGACATTTTAGATTCTCAGAAAACTTTTCTCCCAGTAACTACGATGCCTTACCAATGATTGGTTTAAACATGAATTCTTATGTCTTGGAACATTAAATTACCTCTCTATATTTGGTTCAAACAAAAATAGTGTGAATTACCAAAAGGTTTTTCATTTATAAAATTAAAAGACAAATTCTAACAATTTTACAAGAGTAAAATTTAAATTTTGATTGTTAAGAATTGTGAAAAGTCACCGCATGTATTTAATAATAATAATAATAATAATAATAATAATAATAATAATAATAATAAAAGAAAAAAATTAAGAACATATTTTTCTTTTGAAAAGAATATAAATGAAAAACAAAAGTTGTATCGGTAAGTAAAAGGGATATTTTAGTCTTAAGAGAAAATTTTAGGAGAAATTTTAAAATAGAATACTTAGAGTAATCATCTATTCTCATCCGTTTAAGAAGGAGAACTTTGAAGGAATGCTACATTTCTGGAATGATGCATACCTACCTAAAACTTGAACAAAATATCGGAATCTTTCTAGAATGGAATGTAGCATTCCGGAAATGATTTAAAACTATCCAAAATAGCCCTTAGCGCCTGTTTGGTTGAGCTTTTGCGAAGTGTGAAAGTATGTTAAAACGTGAACTTAGTTTTTGTTGGAGTTTTTTTTCAACTAATTCAAAAAAATTCGTGAAAAAAATTCAAAAATAGTTTCAATTGATCTTATTTTGTAGATTTTGATGAATATGTTTCAAATATATATTTTTTTATCTAATTTCGATTTTTGAATTTAAAATTATGGTGTTTTAAAAAAATTATAAAAAAAAATAAAATAAAGTAAATTTTAAGAAGTGTAAATTTTAGAGTTTCGAACCAAACAGGAACTTTTAGAGCTTCTTGATGTCAATCACAATAAATAAAACAAAATTCACGATACCTTTTAAGAAAGATCTAGAGGATATTTGCCACTCCAACCGCCGGAGCGGTTCGTACAAATCCACTTCTTTTTATTTTCCATATTCATTACTATTTTATTTTATTGAAATTATTCTATTTGTCCATTCTTTGTCTTAATTAGAATGTACGTATAGGGTAGTTATATATATTTGTGTGTACATATTCATGTAATTTATCATTGGCTTGGTGGCTTGGTGCGTAAATATATTTATTCTTCTTGTACAATTTGTGGGCTTGTTAGTGGGACTTGTTGATACTCATTTAAGAAAAAACTTTTCAATTTTAGAATACTTGCAGTTAGAAGAGTAATTTTTTGTTAGCGTCGCTATCTCTGGTTATCATCAATTCGTTCCTTCGCTTATTATGTGTTCCAACTCGATATGAACGTAACTACTACCCTTATCTCACTCTTCTATTCCTTGCTCTATTTTGTGTTTTATTTTTATGCATATGCATATGCATATAGTAAATTTAATCAAACCTCTTGGTCCAGTGGTATAAAATTGTCATTGAGCCAACTTAATTTGGGGTCGACTTGGTTCTCCCAAGATCAATTACTGGTGTTGTCAAAATAATATTCGGCCAACTGCAGCTACGCCCCGCGAGTAGGAAAATAGTCAATGTGCACGAAAGCTGGTCCGACTACGCCGTAAGGTAACCCTTGAACCAAAAAAATACATATAATATGTTTAACCCTATAGTTTATTCAAAAGATAAAGAGAAAAATTGGACTCAAAATAGTCCAAGTCATATCCCATGTGGATCATCATGTAGGATCATTAGTAGTTTTAAACATATGTTAACATAGGGTTTCAATTGAGTCACTAGTTGTACTTCAAGGTTCAATTTATAACAATTGAAACTTGGGGTGAAACACTAAAAATGTGGATCGCTATTGATATGAAACCACGATCGTATTTCTACCCAATAAGATGAATCCGCAACCCTTGACGCTGAAAAACGCAAGAACCTTGGAACCACGCGAAGTTAATGGAGGTGGAACCTCGACCCAATCCCGAAAACGAGAAAGAACCTTGGTATAGTCGTAGACAAACAATCAATCGATGGGTTAATTGATTGCTAAGTCGAAGAACAACAAGAACCCTAATTCTGGCTGTTCGAGACGTTCTTAGAACGCAAGAGGTGAAAAACACTCGAAAATTAATTAATCAAAGCTGCCTAAAAACAATAGCGTTAGCTCCTTTAAATAGGAGTAATTAAACCTACTAGGTCTAGGAAAATAAAGAAAACGAAATTAATTGGTTTCCCACATAACTTGGGCCCCAAGCAAAACTAAACATAAATTAAACTTAAAATAAACAAAGCCTAGCCCATTTATCTAATACATGCTTTTTAATCCCTTGGGCTGCTATTTTGAACATCTTCAATTGGGCCTTTAAGTAATGTCTTCCATTCTTGAACCCGATCCCCTTCAATGATCCTCCATGCTTCAGCTTTGCTCATCATCTCTTGGACCATGGTCATAAGTGCCTCCTTGATCTTCTTGGCTCTAGCTCGAGTGATTGGGCCACTTGGAACCCGGATGGGATCTGCACAGCCTTCACTCCATGATCCAGCTCCAGTGTTATTCTTGGGCTCATCATTCCCCTCCTCTTGAAAAGGAATTGTCCTCAATTCGTCACCTGCACTAAACGGACTTAGATCAGCAACATTAAATGTAGCACTCACATTATACTCACCTGGAAGATCAAGTTTGTATGCATTGTCATTGATCCGTTTCACAACTTGAAATGGTCCATCTCCTCTAGGTAACAACTTAGAACGCCTTTGAACTGGAAAACGTTCCTTTCTCATGTGCAGCCAAACCCAATCTCCTGGTTCAAAGACCACCTTTTTCCTTCCTTTGTTTGCTTGCTGCACATACTGCTCAGTTCTTCTTTCAATGTTTTGCCTCGCCTTCTCATGAATCTGTCTAACAAACTCAGCTTTCGTCCTGCCATCTAGGTTAGCATGCTCAACAGGTAATGGCAATAAATCCAAAGGAGCTAAAGGATTAAAACCATACACAATCTCAAAAGGAGAAAACTTAGATGCAGAATGAACAGATCGATTATATGCAAACTCAACATGAGGCAAACATTCTTCCCACTCTTTCAAGTTCTTCTTAATTATGGCACGCAACAAAGTGGACAAAGTTCTATTCACTACTTCTGTTTGACCATCAGTTTGGGGATGACATGTAGTAGAAAACAACAATTTAGTACCCAACTTTCCCCACAAAGTCTTCCAAAAGTAACTCAAAAACTTTGCATCCCTATCAGAAACAATGGTTCTAGGCATGCCATGCAATCGCACAATTTCTTTGAAGAACAAATTAGCAATCCGTGGTGCATCATCAGTTTTATTACAAGCAATAAAATGAGCCATTTTAGAAAACCTATCAACCACCACGAAAATAGAATCATTCCCATGCTTAGTCCTAGGCAATCCCAATACAAAATCCATAGAAATGTCAACCCAAGGGTCACTAGGAATGGGTAATGGGGTATATAAACCATGGGGGTTTAACTTAGACTTTGCTTTCTTACAAGTAACACATCTCTCACAAATTCTTTCAACATCCCTTTTCATGTGAGGCCAAAAGAAGTGTTCTTGTAATACTCCTAAAGTCTTAGCTATACCAAAGTGTCCCATTAGACTCCCACCATGAGCCTCTTTCACAAGCAACTCACGCAATGAACTTTTAGGCACACAAAGTTTGTTTTCACGCATTAAGAACCCATCATGCCTAAAGTACTTATCAAACGCCACTTTCTCACATGCATTAAAGATATCTCTAAAATCAGCATCATCACAATACAATTCCTTGATGTATTCAAATCCAAGCAATTTAGCATCTAAAGTAGCAATTAAAGCATACCTGCGTGACAAAGCATCTGCTACAACATTTTCCTTGCCCTGCTTATACTTGATCACATACGGAAAAGTCTCTATGAACTCTACCCATTTGGCATGGCGCTTGTTCAACCTTTGCTGTCCCTTCAAGTGCTTCAACGATTCATGATCTGTGTGAATCACGAACTCCTTCGGCCAAAGATAGTGCTGCCAAGTATCCAATGCTCTCACCAATGCATAGAGCTCCTTGTCATAAGTAGGGTAATTTAGGGTCGCCCCACCTAGCTTCTCACTAAAGTATGCAATTGGCTTCCCTTCCTGCATAAGAACAGCACCAATACCATTTCCTGAAGCATCGCATTCAATTTCAAAAGTCTTTGAAAAGTTAGGCAAAGATAACAAGGGGGCGTTACTTAGCTTGCTTTTTAGTAATTGGAATGCCTTCTCTTGTTCCTCTCCCCATTTGAACCCAACATTCTTCTTAATCACTTCAGTCAATGGCGCCGCAATTGTGCTAAAATCTCTCACGAATCGCCGATAAAAACTAGCAAGTCCATGAAAACTTCGCACTTGCCCAACACTCGTAGGACTTTGCCATTCTTGAATAGCCTTCACCTTTTCCTTATCAACCTGAATACCTTGTGCACTCACAACAAAACCAAGAAATACAAGCTTATCCGTGCAAAAGGTGCATTTCTTCAGGTTAGCATATAACTTCTCTTTTCGCAAGACATCCAAAACATATTTTAAATGAATTACATGGTCATCTAGACTCTTGCTATAAATTAAGATATCATCAAAATAGACCACAACGAATTTGCCAATGAATGATCTCAAAACATGGTTCATCAATCTCATGAAAGTGCTAGGTGCATTAGTTAAACCGAAAGGCATAACTAACCATTCATATAAACCATATTTTGTTTTAAAAGCTGTTTTCCATTCATCTCCTTCTTTCATCCTAATTTGATGGTATCCACTTTTCAAATCAATTTTAGAGAATATGCTAGACCCATGCAACTCATCAAGCATATCATCTAAACGTGGAATGGGATGACGATACTTTACCGTGATATTATTAATTGCCCGACAGTCCACGCACATCCTCCACGTCCCATCCTTTTTCGGCACTAGCAATACTGGCACCGCACATGGGCTCATACTCTCTCTCACATACCCTTTCTCTAGTAACTCCGTCACTTGCCTTTGAAGTTCCTTCGTCTCCTCTGGATTACTCCTATAGGCTGGTCGGTTTGGAATGGATGCTCCGGGTACGAAGTCAATTTGGTGCTCTATTCCTCGAATAGGTGGTAAACCGCTTGGCGTATCCTCCGGAAAGACGTCACCAAAATCCTGCAACAAAGAGATAATAACACTAGGCAAAGAAGAATTTAGTTCGTTAGTGTTCAAAAGCGCTTCTTTGTACACAAGTACAAGAAGTTGGTTACAAAGCATCGCTCTTCTCACTTCACTAGCTCTAGCATAGAAATTCTTTTGCCTCCTCTCAAACTTACTCTCAATAGTCACTGGTTTTTCCACTCTACTTTCTTTTTTCTCAATTTCTTTTCTTTTTCCCTCACTCTCTTTCTTTTCCTCACCACTCACTCTCTTTTTCTTTTCAGCTCTCCGTTGCTCCTCCTCATTTTGCAACTTCAACTGATCAGCATAGGCTTGCTGTGGCGGTAAGGGTGCCAGAATGATTGTTCTCTTGTTCATCTCAAACGAATATTTATTGGTGAAGCCGTCGTGTTTAACTCTTCTGTCATATTGCCAAGGTCTCCCCAATAACATATGGCCGGCTTGCATGGGAACCACATCACAAAGTACTTGGTCCTCGTACTTCCCAATGCTAAAGGACACCAAAACCTGCTTGTTCACCCTCACTTCACCGCTATCATTCAACCACTGAAGTTTGTAAGGCCTTGGATGTGTAGTCGTGTGCAATGCTAGCTTCTCCACCATAGTTGTGCTAGCCACATTAGCGCAACTACCTCCATCTATTACCAAGCTACACACCTTGCCTAGCACTAGGCACCGAGTGTGAAAAATATTCTCGCGCTGCTCCTCATCCTCCCTTGCTTGCACACTGAGCGCTCTCCTTGCAACTAACAACTCGCCCTGTATAGCGCTCTCCTCTTCTTCGATATCCTCCAAAGGTGGCATAGCTTCAGCGCTTTCTTCATCCGTTTCATATTCCCCATTATCCAGAAGCATCATTACTCGCTTGTTCGGGCATTGAGTAGACACGTGGCCTCTCCCTTGACACTTCCAACAGATAATGTCCCGGTTTCGAGTAGTAGGAGTATTAGTAGTGTTAGGTTTACCTTGGTTTCCAAGGCTGGCCGTCCCCTGTTTGGGCTCGGTTTTGGACTTTGATGCCGCTGATTTCTCCTCATTCTTCCAAAGGGGATTTGATTTCCAAGAGGGTGTGGTTGGACTTTGGTTTTGGCGTAGGCTACCCCTCCTCTTAAGTTGTCTCTCTATTTTAATTGCCGTGTGAACCATATCTTCAATCTCGACATACGGCTGCAGTTCAACCGCATTGGCAATTTCTCGATTTAACCCGCTTAAGAACCGCGCCACGGTAGCTTCTCTATTCTCATCAACCTTGGCCCGAATCATGGCCATTTCCATCTCCTTATAATACTCATCAACACTACGATTCCCCTGTGTAAGCCCTTGTAATTTTTGGTACAATTCCCGATAATAGTGATCGGGTACAAATCGCTTCTTCATCAGGCGCTTCATCTCTTCCCATGTCTCCACGGGCCCTTCATCACTACGCCTTCGCTCTGTCATCAAACGATCCCACCAAACAAGTGCATAATCGGAAAATTCAATAGCTGCCAATTTAACCTTTTTGGACTCGGAGTAATTATGGCAAGCAAACACCAATTCCACTTTCTTGACCCACTCAAGATAGGCCTCGGGGTCATTCTTCCCTTGGAAGGATGGAATCTTCATTTTGATCCCATTCATGTTGTCATCCTCCCGATTAGTTCCTCTACCAAATCGCCTACCATTCCGTCGGTTAGCGGTTATCGAATCAATGTCACTATCTCCGTCATCAAAACTATCTCGGTAATAGTTATTAGGATCATTCTCAGCCCTCCTTTCTCTAGGCTGCATTCTCCCAGTCCTTTGAGCACTACGCGATTTGCCAGATTGTTCATGTTGAGCGCTCTCAACTCTATCTACTTTCACCTGCATTCGTTTTAATTCGTCACTGATCTCCTCCACTTGCTCTCTAAAGCCACCCAACTCCTCTCTCATCATATTTTGTAAGGTACTTGTCATGGCTTCTTGGAACAACTTAGGATCGAAGTTCGACATATTGCTGCAAAACAGAGATTAGCACAATATAAAGAAATAAAGATTTCCTCACTGCACTCCCTTACGTGTTTCACTCAGAATATGTCACTCTGATTTTACCGCTCGTGTTTAGCTCTCAAAAGTAATGATAACCCTCACAATTTCACCTTTTGGAACTTTCAAACAAATCGAAAAGCCAGAACCTTCGCCTTGGTTCCCAAACAGACCAATCACAACCCAGACAGATCAATTGTATGGTAGGACAAGTATGTTTTCACCAAGAACTCAATAAACAGGAATCCCAGTGAATTATGGACACGATGTGAAGCGAGAAAATCGATAAGAATGAGCGAAAATTCAGTCTTGTGGAAACAAGATTTTTGGAATCCTTGGACCCTATATAACCCAAATCCAAGAAGAAATAATTGCGAATTTCGGAAATTTTTGTACTCTTTTTTTTTTTTTTTTTTTTTTTTTTTTTTTTTTTTTTTTTTTTTTTTTTTTTTTTTTTTTTTTTTTTTTTTTTTTTTCCTGGGTGTCTCGACTTCTACTTTAATCTGGTGTAGTCGAAATTTCCAGAATTCAAAATTTTAGCAGAATAAAAAGCACAATTCAAATCGACAATTAAAAAAAATTCGCAATCGAAATTCGCACTGTTTGTACGCAGCAATCAGAATTAATTAACCCTAATAGGCGAAACTCAAAACTAGGGTTTATACGCAGCAATCGAAACTCATCACAATCGAATCTCAGCAACTAGGGTTTATATGGAGTTATCGAAGTTTCTACTAACCCAACAATCAAGAGCAGATTCGAAACGCACTTAGTAAGAACAAATACGAAGATCAATCATCAACAAGTTCGAAAATTACTCAGCCGCACAGATTCGATAATTATGTAGCAAAACAGAATCGATATTTTTTTATTTTTTTATTTTTGGAATCGAAATTAACAACCCTAGGTTTAAGAAGATACGAATTAAAGCAGCCTACGAATTTATCAAAACAGAAGCAAACGAAAGATAAAACCTGGATAGAAAAATTCCCTCTGATACCAACTGATATGAAACCACGATCGTATTTCTACCCAATAAGATGAATCCGCAACCCTTGACGCTGAAAAACGCAAGAACCTTGGAACCACGCGAAGTTAATGGAGGTGGAACCTCGACCCAATCCCGAAAACGAGAAAGAACCTTGGTATAGTCGTAGACAAACAATCAATCGATGGGTTAATTGATTGCTAAGTCGAAGAACAACAAGAACCCTAATTCTGGCTGTTCGAGACGTTCTTAGAACGCAAGAGGTGAAAAACACTCGAAAATTAATTAATCAAAGCTGCCTAAAAACAATAGCGTTAGCTCCTTTAAATAGGAGTAATTAAACCTACTAGGTCTAGGAAAATAAAGAAAACGAAATTAATTGGTTTCCCACATAACTTGGGCCCCAAGCAAAACTAAACATAAATTAAACTTAAAATAAACAAAGCCTAGCCCATTTATCTAATACATGCTTTTTAATCCCTTGGGCTGCTATTTTGAACATCTTCAATTGGGCCTTTAAGTAATGTCTTCCATTCTTGAACCCGATCCCCTTCAATGATCCTCCATGCTTCAGCTTTGCTCATCATCTCTTGGACCATGGTCATAAGTGCCTCCTTGATCTTCTTGGCTCTAGCTCGAGTGATTGGGCCACTTGGAACCCGGATGGGATCTGCACAGCCTTCACTCCATGATCCAGCTCCAGTGTTATTCTTGGGCTCATCAGCTATGTAAGATCATTAGTAGTTTTAAACATATGTTAAAAGAG
Source organism: Lonicera japonica (assembly GCA_021464415.1). Lineage (NCBI taxonomy): Eukaryota > Viridiplantae > Streptophyta > Magnoliopsida > Dipsacales > Caprifoliaceae > Lonicera > Lonicera japonica. The sequence continues at coordinate 562,319 of JAKCWG010000953.1, read as the reverse complement.
GATTTCAATTTAGTCACAAGTTGTACTTCAATGTTCAATTTAAAACAATTGAAACTTTGGGTGAAACTCTAAAATAACCCCAAACTTCAAGGTTTATAAATTAATTGTACGCGGTGTGAGTGACCAGCCGAAGAGGTCCCTCGGTTGTGAATAGTAAAACTAATTGCACTAACAAAAGATCTAATTAAAGACATTAGAATTTAACAAAAGCAAAAGCATAGAAGTAATTCATAAGTGCAAAGAGTTTTTCAATAACGTAAAGAATCAATATATAAAAATTAAGGCAATGTTTGTGTGGGTGGTAGAAATCTGACCAATCTCAATAAAGAGATAATCGGCCTAAAATAATGAAATTGGCAATTAGATGTGATAAAGGTAATGAACAATAAAATTGCAATAAATAGAGAAAGGATTTGATTGTGGGGTAGGTTCCTCCGGTGGGTGTTATTCCCAATCCAGCAGTACGTCATCCCTTGTGTGTGAGTGTTCTTTACTTCGCTCTAATGGCCTTACTCAAAGTAAATACAATGGTGAGGGTTTTCTATTGAAGGGAATATGTGGAACTGAGTGTAAGGATAATGATAATTTGATCCCTGCTAAATGAGCTATACATTTCTATTTATACGTATAGAATTAGGGTCACCATGCTTATTATAGTAACCGTAAAAGACTATTAAGGATACAACTGGGGTATCAATATAGCAATTTTCACGTGAGGATAAATCCTTATCTATAACTAACTTTGCATTTTACAGGTGTCTATTAGCTATTTGCTCAGACGCCCATTTTGACAAGCAACGCCGGACGTGTCTATAAGTACAGATGTCCCATCCTTGTTGGCTGGATCGACCATATCGGCACTTTCGTCATTTTCGACTATCAGTGGACAAAGCCCATCAGTTGACTAAACAGCTTTACTCAGTCGACTAAGGGTCCATTAGTCAACTGATGAGCTTTGCTCGGTCGACTGATGCTTCAAAATATAGCCGTTGAATTTTTGATTTTTTACCATTTTTGGTACCAAACTTCTACCAAACCTCAAAAACGGCTATATCATTTTTGGGACTATATATACACCATCTAAGATACATTTTGAAATACTTGAATCATTCTCATACTTTATTCTTCATCTATCTCAAACATTCTAAGATACAATAAATTGTTTTAATCAATCATTCATATTTGAGCTATATATTGTGATCAAACAAGATAACTCTAGTGTGAGCTTAAATTGTATCTATTACACACTTGAGAGAGTTATTATTGTAGGTCGAAAAATACCCTAGAGGGGGTGAATAGGGTTTTTAAAACTTAAGCGGATTTTTAAAATAAATTTAAAAATGTTTAATGTCTATATCAATCAAGCAATCAAGAAACAAAGTTAATTCCAATCACAAAGTATAAATATCACAATATAAGAGATCAAGAGATAGAAAAATTGAACCGATAGAAGTCGAAGACTTTTTGTCCACACGGTTCGACTTGTTAGCCCCTACTTCCGCGCTCGGTTAGTACCCCGAGAATTTTCACTATTTTCGATCTTCTTCCGGGTGAAGATCAAACCTCTACAAGTGTATTCTTCTCACACACTCTTATAAGTATTAAATATCTCTCAATACTCTCACAAGACTTTCACTCTTGCTATCTTAAGAGACAAACCTCTCTTAATGTTTGAAAGAAAAGATTTTGTGACTAACACCAATGTACAATAGCTCTCAAGTGTATAAAGATTACAATTTATGCTCACACTAAGAGATATCAAATTTGATCAACAAAATATAGCTCAAAATAAAGATAATTGATCAAAAGAAATGTTCTTGAATATTTGAATATTGAATGTAGATGAATAGAATAGTGAAGGAATAATTCAAGAGTGTTTAAATAAGACTTAGATGGTGTATATATAGTCTAGGACACCATATGGCCGTTTGGAGGGAGTTGGTAAAAGTTTGGTACCAAAAGTGGTAAAAAATCTGAAATGCAACGGCTAGTTTCTGGGCTATCAGTCGACTGAGTGGCCATCAGTCGACTGAGCAAAGTCCATCAGTCGACTGATGGTCCCCTCTGGTCTGCTGCCAGATTGACCAAAAATCCCATTTTTCACACTTTTGCAAATAAGCTCAAAAATCAATTTTGAAGCTAGGGGATACTTAAATATGAGTTTCTAAGACTTCTATAATGTAAAGAGCTCCAAATTGAGTTCGTCTAATATTTAAAATGAATTTGTTCCAAAAACGATTTTTCCCAAAAATAAGATTTTTGAAAGAAACTGATTCAACTTTTGATTTGATCAATCTTATAATATAGAAATATTGTATGAGCTATTATGATAATCAAATGAGAATCTTTACAAGGAAACTAAGGCACTCACTCACATATGCAATAACGAGTCTTCGAGGGCTTTGTTTGTTTCTTTGTTTCTTTTCTTCCTTGACTCATTGTACTTTAGAAATCTCATTGAGGATGCATTGACAAGAGTTATGTGAGGTGTAAGACTTTGATTGCAATGCTTTGTAGATGAATGATCTTGATTCCGACTTTTCGGTTAAGTCCACGTATGATCAATTTTATTGTGGCTATAACTTAAAACATCAACTAAGTTAAATTACACAAGATTAAGTTTATTGTTATTATCAAAACAAGATTAGTGACTTTCAAGTCAACAATCTCCCCTTTTTTGATGATGACAATAAATTAATTTGTGTTTGCGATTAAGATCATTAGTTGTATCATTAATTTGAATATCCGAAATCTTTTGGATAATTTCAACATCTTCATCGAAACGTACTATAGGTGAGAAAGTATTTGACTCGTCAAATATAACATGCATAGACTCTTGAACTACTAAACTTTTCTTGTTATAAACTCTATATGCTTTACTATTAGTGGCATACCCAAGAAAAATTCCTTCATCGGATTTAGCATCAAATTTACCCAAGTGATCACGATCATTCAAAATAAAATATTTGCAACCAAAAACCTTAAAATATGCAATATTTGGTTTCTTGTCATTCCATAACTCATAAGGTGTCTTATCTAACTTTTTACGAATGATAGTACGATTAATCACATAGCATGCGGTGTTAACGGCTTCCGCCCACAAATACTCCGGTAAAGAATGTTCATTAAGCATAGTCCTAGACATCTCTTGAAGAGATCTATTTTTCCTTTCAACAACACCATTTTGTTGAGGAGTTCTAGGTGCCGAAAAATTATAATCAATACCATGCTTATCACAAAAGTTTTCAATATCAACATTATCAAATTCTCTACCTCTATCACTCCTAACATGCACAATAGAAACACCTTTTTCATTTTGAACTTTTTTACAAAATTTTGCAAAAACGTGTGGAGTTTCACTTTTGTGGGATAAAAAGAACACCCAAGAAAATCTAGTGTAATCATCAACAATAACAAGAGTGTACAATTTGCCACCAAGGCTAGCAACCGAAATAGGACCAAACAAATCAAGATGCAACATATCAAGTGGTCTAGATGTAGTAATATCCTTTTTAGACTTGAAGGAGAATTTGTGTTGTTTACCAAGTTGACATGCATCACAAATTTTATCTTTAACAAATTTGATTTTGGGCAATCCTTTAACAAGCTCTTTCTTAGACAAAACATGAATTAAATCCATATTAGCATGTCCTAGTCTCCTATGCCATAACCAAGATACATCATTTATAGCGGATAAGCATTTAACATCTTATTGTGATAAATCATCAAGCTCAAGAGTATACACATTGTTAGTTCAATATGCAACAAGTAGAATGGAATCATCACTTACATTCTTAACAATGCAACGATCGGATTTAAAAATAACTTCATAACCCTTATCACATAATTGACTAATGCTAAGTAAATTATGCTTCAAACCATCAACTAATAGAACATTATCAATACATGTAGAATGCTTACCAACCTTACCTATACCGATGATTTTGCCCTTGGCGTTGTCCCCGAAAGTCACATTCCCTCCTCGCTTGGGAATTAGACTTAAGAAATTGTTCTTGTCTCCCGTCATGTGCTTTGAGCAACCACTATCCAAGAACCACTTGGTTTTGCTACCCTTGGCTTTCAAGCACACCTACACCATGACTTTGAGTAACTTCTCCTTTGGTACCCAAAATGTGTTGGGTCCCTTTGGGTCAGCAAATATAATGGTTCCTTTTGGAACCCAAGCAAACTTCCTCTTAGGGAAACCTTCATTTCGATAAAAACAATGATCCACATAATGAGTGTTTCTACCACAATATGAGCAAAGATGAGTGGGATCATGAGGTGTGCATGTTTTAAAAAAGTTCTTGTAATCCTTTTGGTTGTCAATTTGGTTATAACCCAAACCGGCTTTATCAAATACACACCTTTGCATTCCTAATAATTTATCCAAATTGTCCCTTCCATTGGTGAATTTGGCTAAGCTATTAGTTAGATCATCCACTTGATCTTTTAATTTGACATTTTCTACTACAAGTGTGTTTGGAATTTCCTTTTCCTTTCCTTTCTTCAAAGTTTTGATTTCATTTTTCAAAACTGTATTTTCTTTCTCAAAAATTTCAAACTTGTTAGACACTATTAAATTTTCCTTTTTGAGGCTTACATACTTTTTAAATAGATTTTCAAATTTGCTATGCAATCCCTCAAACATTTCATATAATTCATCGTAGTCGTTCTCATCATGAGCATCATCATTTATGGATACATTATCATCACTAAATGAATCATAAATAGAGTCTACTTCATCGTCTCTTGCCATAAGGCAAAGGTTTGCCGTCTCTTCGTCGCTAGAGTCGGCATCGAACTCACCCTCTTCGGAATCACTCCAAGTGCCTTTGAGGGAATGTCTAACTTGTTTGAAGGCTTTGTCTCTTTTATCTCTTCTCTCCTTTCTTCTAACCGAAAAATTAGTTTTGAAATGTCCCGGTTCATGGCAATGAAAACATTTCTTGACTTTTTCGTTTTCAACTCTTGGTTGAATTAATCGATCATTGTTCCTCTTTGATGAAGAACCAAAATTGTTTCTTTTTTCTTGAAACTTCTTCTTCTTGGCTAGAAATTTCATGAAATTTCTAGAGAGAAGAGCCATGTCTTGATCATCACCCATTGACTCTTCATCATCCTCTTGTTGACTTGCTTTGAAAGTAAGAGTCTTTTTGGCTTTTGAATCCACTTCTTCTTCTCTCTCCAATTCCTTTTCATGGGTTTTAAGTGAACCCAAGAGTTCATCCATGCTTAGCTTCTTGAGATTTTTGGCTTCTTGAATGGCCGTTACTTTGGGTCTCCACTTCTTGGGAAGAGTTCTAAGAATTTTTCGAATCTTGTCTTCATTAGAGTAAACCTTTCTAAGGAGATCTAAAGCATTAGTGATAATGGAGAATCTACTATACAAAGAAGCAAGTGATTCATTAAGCTCCATTTTGAAGAGTTCATAATCATAAACAAGCATATCAATATTGTCATCCTTGACTTGTGAGGTTCCCTCATGAGCAACCTCTAATTTGTCCCATATTTTTTTTGCGGTTTTACAACTAAAAATTTTGTTGTATTCGTCCATAGTTAATGCACAATGTAAAGAATTTAAGACTTTGGCATTAAATTGGATTTTCTTAATGTCATTCTCATCATAATCGGAAATTGATTTAGGAGTGACATTACCCCTTTCATCGGTTTTGGTAATCTCATAGGGTCCAATGAGTGTAACCCTCCATTGTTCAAAATCACTAGCTTGAAGAAAAGTACACATGCGATTTTTTCAATAACTATAATTTTTGCCATCAAATAGAGGTGGCCTAGTGGTGGAAGAACCTTCGTTAAGTCCGGTTCCTTGATAGATAGACATGATCGTAAACTCTAAGATTGTAAAATCAAAACAAGAGTACAACCTCTGATACCAATTGTAGATCGAAAAATACCCTAGAGGGGGGGTGAATAGGGTTTTTAAAACTTAATCGAATTTTTAAAATCGATTTAAAAATGTTTAATGTCTATATCAATCAAGCAATCAAGAAACAAAGTTAATTCTAATCACAAAGTATAAATATTACAATATAAGAGATCAAGAGATAGAAAAATTGAACCGATAGAAGTCGAAGACTTTTTGTCCACGCGGTTCAGCTTGTTAGCCCCTACTTCCGCGCTCAGTTAGTACCCCGAGAATTTCCACTATTTTCGATCTTCTTCCGGGTGAAGATCAAACCTCTACAAGTGTATTCTTCTCACACACTCTTACAAGTATTGAATATCTCTCAATACTCTCACAAGACTTTCACTCTTGCTATCTTAAGAGACAAACCTCTCTTAATGTTTGAAAGAAAAGATTTGGTGACTAACACCAATGTACAATAGCTCTCAAGTGCATGAAGATTACAATTTATGCTCACACTAAGAGATATCAAATTTGATCAACAAAATATAGCTCAAAATAAAGATGATTGACCAAAAGAAATGTTCTTAAATATTTGAATATTGAATGTAGATGAATAGAATAGTGTAGGAATGATTCTAGAGTGTTTAAATAAGACTTAGATGGTGTATATATAGTCTAGGACACCATATGGCCGTTTGGAGGGAGTTGGTAGAAGTTTGGTACCAAAAGTGGTAAAAAATTTGAAATCCAACTGCTAATTTCTGGGCCATCAGTCGACTGAGCAAAGCCCATCAGTCGACTGAGCAAAGCCCATCAATTGACTGATGGTCCCCTCTGGTCTGCTGCCAGATTGACCAAAAATCCCATTTTTCACACTTTTGCAAATAAGCTCAAAAATCAATTTTGAAGCTAGGGGATACTTAAATATGAGTTTCTAAGACTTCTATAATGTAAAGAGCTTCGAATTGAGTTCGTTTAATATTTAAAATGAATTTGTTCCAAAAACGATTTTTCCCAAAAATAAGATTTTTGAAGGAAACTGATTCAACTTTTGATTTAATCAATCTTATAATATAGAAACATTGTATGAGCTATTATGATGATCAAATGAGAATCTTTACAAGGAAATAAGGCACTCACTCACATATGCAATAACGAGTCTTCGAGGGCTTTGTTTGTTTCTTCGTTTCTTTTCTTCCTTGGCTCATTGTACTTTAGAAATCTCATTGAGGATGCATTGACAAGAGTTGTGTGAGGTGTAAGACTTTGATTGCAATGCTTTGTAGATGAATGATCTTGATTCCGGCTTTTCGTTTAAGTCCACGTATGATCAATTTTATTGTAGCTATAACTTTGAACATCAACTAAATTAAATTACACAAGATTAAGTTTATTATTATTATCAAAACAAGATTAGTGACTTTCAAGTCAACAATTATTAATTGGTATGAATTACCAAACAATTAGTATTCAATTGTGAGAGGTAAATCTCATAGGATAACAAGAATGTAAATTCTTATTTAGTATTTGTGAGAGGTAAATCTTATAAATTAGCAAGAGAGTACATCTTGTGGGAATATTATGGTAAAGCAATATTTGTAAGAGTGTGTGAGACAACAACACATGTAAAAGTTTGATCTTCACCCGGAAGAAGATTGATTTTAGTGGAAATTTTCGGGGGACTAACCAAGCGCGAACGTATGGTTTAACAAACCGAACCGTGCGGACAAAACGTCTTGGTCTTCAATCGATTTAATCTCTCTAACTTTAAGCTCTTTATTTTATTGCTATATCATTGCTTGTGTTTTGTTTGCTCTTGAGTTTGTTTCTTTGAGTTACCATTTTCTTGATACATTTGTTTAGCTAAGTTGTTTTGCTTAAACTTTTCAAAAAGTTTTTTAATTCCTCATTTAGTTTTTATAAACCCTATTCAACCCCCTCTAGAGTTGATTTCAGACCAACGGTATGAATCTAGATCCAATGATGGAGATTGTGTAAAAATATAAGAATGTATGGTGGGAATAAGCTAATAGGGACAAATCAGGTCGCGCAGTTAAACTATAGCACAACTTTATAAACTTTCATCTAGACCATTGATTAGTAAATCTATATAGTATACTTAATAATAATAATAATAATAATAATAATAATAATAATAATAATAATAATAATAATAACTTTCCTTTCTGTCAAAAACATAAAAGAATCAAATTAAATCCGAATAGTTTCTCTTTAAATATTTGATCAAAACATAATATTAAAAATGTCTAATGAACTCATTATATGTAATTCTTATTAGAAAAGACTTTATTTTTTTCATACATAATTTTATAGCCATAATGGATCTTGTTATATACATCTCAATGAGTAGGTTTAAAATATATAATTTTTATCAAATTTTAAAATTTGGTTTAAAAGTTATTATTATGGTTTCAAAGTTTTATAAAAATGTGAGAAGAGAGAAAGTTGATGTGATTGTGTGTGGTAATGTATATCTTTTTATATGTGCATCTTTATAGAATGGTGAAAATTGTGTAAAACCAAAAAAAATTTAATGGTATAAATTAATTCTTAAGATAAACCATATCGTATGCCTAAAACAAAAAATAACTTTGTAGAAATATTACCTGAATTTTTAATTGGGTTGATTTGTTAAATTAATTGTATGTTGGTTAAAAAAACTATTCCTTATTATAAAGGTAGGAAACTAAAGTTTTTGTCATGTTTTCTTTCCTATATTTGGTATAGCAGGGGAAGTATTTAGAAAATACCATTTGATTTTTCTTCCGGTGTTTAGTTAGTATAAGAAAGAAAAGTAAAAATATATCAATATTTCAATAATACTCTTGTATTTTAAAATAAAAACAACATTATAAAAATTTGGCAATAACATATTTAGGTAGGGGTATGGTTGTTCAAAACTTTTGTAATAAATGCCAGGAAATGAGAAGGGAAAATCAATCCCATAAGGGAAAATCAAACCCATAAAGCATGAGTGGAATAATTTTTTCCCATACTTTTCCCTTTGTCAGGAAAGTATTTTTGGAATTTATGTTTATCGAACAGAGGAAAATAATGACTTTCCTTTCCCGAATTTTCAAATCTGCGAACCAAACGAGGCCTAAGTTCTAGGTAAAGTAAAAAATGGCTCAAAGATTAAAAGTCTTATTCTAAATCGATTGTAAGTACAAAAACACCAAAAGTTGAAAAATATGTTATCACTGCAAGAAAAAAATACATATTTTTCACATAGAAAATAAATACAATCAAACACATTTAAATATTTTTCCCCTCTAATTAAATTGCCTAAGATAAAGTTATTTATATTTAAATATTTTTCACCTTATTTCTATGCTTGTAATAGTTTGATTTTATTGCTTCTTTTATGAGGAGCTATACGATCAAATGGTTATTAAACTTTCAAATGGTTACTAAACTTTCGATCTAATACCACTTTGATTATTAAATTTCAAAACGAACCACTTTGACCATCAAACTTTGGAGTGAGCACTACTTTGACCATTTCTTCCAATTTTTTATTCATCCAATTAACTTTGGAGTCAATACCATTTGTAATACCCAGTTCTTTCATTTCACCGCTTTTGGCTTCATTTGTTCTCCAATTTCACCGTGAAACCTCGATTTACGAAGTTTCATAGCATTCTAGCATCTTTTATTAGTTATATTAGTATGCTTACACTTGCGTGAGTAATCGTTTCGTGATTTAAGTGATCCGAATCGATATTGGCATATAAAACATATGTTTCGGTTTCACATGATTCATTTTTTTTAGCCAACTTTGGAGTTTCATAACTTCCTCGCTTCAATCCAAATAGGTTCCCATTTGTACCTATTTTTAGGTTTTATGCCATCCTACAACTTTCGTATTCTGACCAAAAGCCAATTTACACTGCTCATTGGTCATAACAGTGATATGATCTGGTCTAGCTCTAGTTTCTATTCAACCATGGTGATTCATGGCATCCCAAATGATGATCCACGCATGATGAATTACAAGGATAGAGCATGGAAATTCAAAAGGAATTCCATAGAATTTCAAGACTCCTATATTATTTTCTTAATTATTTAGGAGTTTATTTTAGTTGTCTTATTTTATTATTCAATTAGGAATTAGATTACTAGTTTCCTTTTTGAATAAGTTGTCTTATTATTTTAGAGTATTTATTAGTTTCCTTGTTGCATTAGGATTATTCTAGATGTTATTATTTTCCTTTTCTAAGTAAGAATTAGTTTCCTATTTGAATTAGGATTAAGGCTTTGTTTACTCCTATTTAAAGGAGGCACATTATTGTTTTATAATTATTATGAGTTTTGATGATTAATTAAATTGAGAGCTTTCTCTTTGTGTTCTTTAAGAGCATGTTGAACATGTTGAATTGAATAAATTCAATTGTTCTTGACTTATCAATCTAACAATCACACTAGATTGTGGCGTCATTCATTATACCAAGGTTCACGCTTCTTTAAGCGTTGGGTTGAGGTTTTCACCTTCCATCAACTTCGCGTGATTCCAAGGTTCTTGCGTCTTCGACGTTAAGGGTTGCGGATCCATTAGCCTGGCTAGAAAAGACGATCCGGGATCGCGTCATTGGTATCATAGCAGACTTTTCTATCCAGGTTTTCTATCTTTAGTTTATTGTTATTTCAATTTCGTAGTAGATTCTTGAAACCCTAGGTCTTCATTCTTGTGAATCGTGTTACAAAAATCTTTGTTAGGGTTTATAGATTCTGAAAGAAAAGAAAAGAAAAAAAAAGTGAACAATTCCGATGAACAGTGTCGGTGAACAGTAATCGGTGAACAGTACTCGGTGAACAGTGGCGTGAACAGTACTCGATGAAACAGTGCCGCGTGAATAGCAATCGCATGAACAGTGCCGTGTGAACAGTGATTTTTGGAAAAAAAAAACATAATTTCTAAATTGCTTTAAAAAAAAAAATTTGGATTATTTTGTTTAGGGTGAGTTGTTTAGAATTAAAATATATCAAAGTTTGAATGTTGAAAAGAAATCCTATGTTTTTTTTTATGCTTCATGGAATAAGGTTTTGATTGCTATGAACTCTTGCGCTATTATTGAAATTGAAGATTCCCATTGAACCCTAGAAAAATTCGAATCATAATCAATCGTTTGGGTTTGTTGATCCTTGTTGCATCTTCATTCTAGTTGGGATTCTTATTTTGTGTTCCATATAAATCTATTTTGCTTCGGAAATCTAGAAAGCCATAGGATATTTGATTTGCGTTAATTAAGGATTTGATTGTTGCCTATCGTTTGAAAATCTGCTTGCATTATTCTAGCAATTTTAGAAATTCGTTTGGCTCATTAATATTGCTAGAATTTGGTTTCTTGAGTCCTTGGTATTACATTGTTGAATGCGTCTAAATCTAATTGTTGGGTGTGCGATTGGTTGTTGAGGACTTGTGATATTCATATTATTCAACTTGTTTTGGAGTTCCAAAGAGAAAAAAAAAATTGTGAGGTTTATTATTACTGGAGTGACAAACACGAGAGGAATAAAAATAAAAATTGTGTGATACTAGAGTGATACACGTAAGGGAGTGCGTGAGGAAACTTTTATTTCTTTATTTGCACTAATCTTTATTTTGCAGCGAGAATGTCAAGTTACTTTAATTTTGAGCAAAGTTGGCGTGACGAGGAGTTTAAAGATGATAGCGAACGACTAAGAAATCTAGAAATTAGACGGTTAAGTGAAACTCCTAACGAGGAAAGGAGAAAACGAAATTTAGGTAGTAGCACGAAAAAGGCTTCCTTGTTTGATGATGAGGATTGTTCTAAGTTTAACGAATTGTTTGCCAAAACTTATGAGCAATTTAAGAGGAAGGAAAGTTTTGTGCCAAACCAAATTGAAGAGCATGCCGTAGAAGGTGAATTGCTAGCTGAATGTGGTGACCCAAGTGTGCGAACGAATATATTTCGAACTAGATGCCTCGTGCAAGATAAGGTGTGTAGTTTGATAATTTATGGGGGAGTTTACTCAAACTTTGCTAGCACAACAATGATTAAGAAGTTGAAACTGCCTACGTTCAAGCACCCGTGTCCTTATAAGTTGCAAAGGCTGAATGATAATGGAGTGATAAGGGTGAACGAGCAAGTGTTTATTTCTCTTAGCATTGGTAAGTACAAGGATGAAGTTTTATGCGATGTGGTTCCAATGCAAGCCGGCCACATGATTTTGGGTCAACAATGGCAGCTTGATAGGCAAGTCAATTATAATGGCGTTTCCAATAAATACTCTTTCAAGATGAATGAGAAAACCATTACTCTTGTTCCATTGCCACCAAAGCAAGCTCATGAAGATCAAATGAAGTTACAAAAGGAGAGTGATAAAAAAAGAGAGAGTGAGCAAAAGCAAGAAAAGAGTAGTAAGGCTAGTGAGGAAAGGAAAGAGAGTAATGAGGCTACTGAGGAAAAGAAAGAGTGTGAAAGGAAAATAAAAGAGACTGAGGTAAAAGAGAGAGAAAAAGAAAATTCAGTGATCTTTAGTGAGAATGAGTTTGAAAAAGACTTGAGTGAAGTGAGGGAGATTGAGGCAAAACAGAGTGAATCGGAGGAAGAATTTTCAAATACTAACAATCTTAATCCTGCTTTGCCTATATCTGTTGTGTCTTATTTGCAGGGAATTGGAGATCAACACCAAGGAAAAGTTGACTTAAAACATAAAGAGCAAACTTTAGAGCAAGGTGTTGGTAAGCAGGTCGCAGTGGAGAAATTGAATAGCATGGCAGCCGTAGAGTTTGCGTGGTTCGAAAAGAATATGGAAGTTAGTTGCAGCAAAAAGCAAGGGATTTCTAAGGCAGCCATGGAAACGAGGAGGATCTTTGTAAAGGAAATAAAAGAGATTCTAGCAAAAGAACTGGAGATGAAAGTTGATGAAGTGGACTACGTAGACTTCATTGGAGTGGACAAGTTCAATTTCCATCCACAACATCAGCTAGGAAGTTTCTTCAATGAAGTAAAGATGATCGAGTTGAAGCATAGCTCAAGTTCGATGAATTCCGTTTGTCAAAGAAGGCCAAGCAGCAAATTGAAAGATGCGGGTTGAATCAAACAATGCTTAGCAAAGATTCGAGGACGAATCTTCTTGAAGAAGAGGGGTATGATATGATCCGGTCTAGCTCCAATTTCTATTCAACCATGGTGATTCATGGCATCCCAAATGATGATCCACGCATGATGAATTACAAGGATAGAGCATGGAAATTCAAAAGGAATTCCATTGAATTTCAAGACTCCTATATTATTTCCTTAATTATTTAGGAGTTTATTTTAGTTGTCTTATTTTATTATTCAATTAGGAATTATATTACTAGTTTCCTTTTTGAATAAGTTGTCTTATTATTTTAGAGTATTTATTAGTTTCCTTGTTGCATTAGGATTATTCTAGATGTTATTATTTTCCTTTTCTAAGTAGGAATTAGTTTCCTTTTTGAATTAGGATTAAGGCTTTGTTTACTCCTATTTAAAGGAGGCACATTATTGTTTTATAATTATTATGAGTTTTGATGATTAATTAAATTGAGAGCTTTCTCTTTGTGTTCTTTAAGAGCATGTTGAACATGTTGAATTGAATAAATTCAACTGTTCTTGACTTATCAATCTAACAATCACACTAGATTGTGGCGTCATTCATTATACCAAGGTTCATGCTTCTTTAAGCGTTGGGTTGAGGTTTCCACCTTCCATCAACTTCGCATGATTCTAAGGTTCTTGTGTTTTCGACGTTAAGGGTTGCGGATCCATTAGCCTGGCTAGAAAAGACGATCCGGGATTTCGTCAAACAGCGTCCGAAGTAGACCGGTTAGCAAAATATGTTCGTTAGGTAGCACTTTGGCAGAGCGCTGTCTTTGGCGAATTACTGGAAATTACCTATCTATAATTTGGGAAAACTTCCTGTTAGAAAGTTGTAGATCATTGAATTAACTTTTCGGGGACATAAAGATTACCCCAATCTGAGTTTCGAGTAAGAAGTTATGACCAAAATACCAACAGTGGTTAGTGCAGTGATAAACAAATTTTGGACAGTGTGTTTTTGGGATTGATACCAGAACCCTGTGTGTCGAATTTTAACCTCTTTTAACCCATTTTTCTCACTATTTATCACCACCAAACATCCATTTCGATCCATACACCCCAAGACCACATCTAGAGAGTTCTAGAGAGAGTGTGTGAGATTCTTGAGTGATTTTGATGATTCTCCATCCCATATACAAAATTTGAGCTCCAAATCTCCATGTCTTCCATTATTCATCATCTTCTACCTTCTTTGTCCATTATAATTACTTGAGCTTGAGCTAGGGTTTCACGATACGGCGTCTACTATTCGTCAACTCGTGAATTTAGCCTCTATAAGGTGGGAACATTATTATTAAACTTGTTTTTTAAAAAGATTTATATGTTGCACTAGAGTTTTCCACAAAAAAATTTGAGGATTTTGCAAAAACCCTAGGTTACTTGTATAACATGTGGTTTGGGTTAGAAATAGCTTCGATTAATGATTAGTATTGATGGGTTGTGACTTCTATTGCATGATTAAACAAGTAGATTCACGTTTTAACTCACGTACGCAACGATTCGTATGGAACCCATATTATAATACATGCTTAAATTAGAAATTGGGGGTTTTGAGTTTGTGCATAATAAGTGATTGTTTGTGGGTTAGGAGCGATAAATATACATAAATATAACATCTGTTCCGAGTGTGGAGCCTTACATATGAGATTTGCACCTTAAACCAACTAAGGCGAAACTATAAGCAACGATCTTTAGGTCTAGAGCCAATTGTAGGCTATAGTTAACGTTAGTGGTGAATACTACTTAGTTATACTCTAATAATGTGAAATACATAACTTTATAAATTGTAGGTTGCAATGGCCATAATTAAACATATCTAAGCGAGCCGTAGATGTGTTGGTTAGACAAGAATTACAAGAACTAATGTTTGGTTGGGTAAATAACATAATGACATTGAAACGAATTACACTGACCTAATTTTACATGCTTGACACGTCATACAATGTGAAATGTCGATAATACACCAATTAGCTATATGAATGGGATTAATAATAAGGTGATAGGGCCTTGGATATATGGCTCGATAACGATGGTTATGATGATGATATATGAATGATATGTGATGGTATTATTGTGTTTATATATATGTGTGGGCTATCATACGTGTGATGGATGATATAATGATGATAAACATTGTTCAGTATATTCATGTTGTTATGATCACACGTATGGGCTGGATAGATGGACCAAGCGCAGGGATCGCTACCGTGGCTCGAAGAAAAGCTGCTTGTTGTGGCTCATGGGTGAAAGTCCCTAAACCGTGAACGAAAAAAGAAATCGGTGAACTCCACCGGGTGGTTAAAATCTCAAGAAAGGAAAGCCCACTCTACACATATTATTTTCTGATTGACTATGTGTCCTCGGGTTACAGAGTTTTCCCGGCAAGTAGAGCAAGTCCCATGTGCCACTACTGACCAAATGATGAGTTTTTCTGGAAGTAGTTAGATTACTAATGGACATCACCCTGCTAAGGTGTCTCCTGGTGTAGTTCCTTTTGAGTGTCGAGTTGGCTTGCATGAGGTGTTCTCCTCGTTAACTATTCAGAGTGTCGTCCCTGGAAAAATGTCCTGCATGGGTTATTTCCGAATGACTTACTTGGAGAACCAAGTCCCTGAGCCACCTCCCCACCTGGAGGAGACATGGAGAAGAGCCTTATACCCTTCGAGATCCGTTAGTCTAGGCCTGGTCAAACCGTGGGGCGAAACTAAGGCATTATACTAAAGATATGATACGAGGATTGTTGTGAGATTATTGATTATACTGTTATTATTATTGATGTTGTTATTATCATTTTATCGTATCATATCTTGTATTAATTTGTATATATATTCTATCGGCTATGATGTAAATGATGTAAGTATGTATGAGGACACTATTAGACACAACATGATACACATAGAGAACTGTTTGGCCATGCATAATGAACTAAAATGTGAAATGGGAATAGATGATAACTAATGAACCTTAGAAATGATGTATGAGTATGCAAACGCGTATGGATTACAGGAATAGTGAGCTGGATCATAATGCACATAATATACTAATAATTGAAACGAAAATCATAAACGGAATAGCCAAATGAAAGAACGTCGTAACATAACACTTAAACGAATGATCTTGAGGCGAAGCCTATTAATTGGCCAAGTATAGGATTCATAATGAATTATAATTAAAGTGGAAAAAAAATTACTTGGCCTATAGTTATCGACTTTCGATACATGCATGAATGTCCGAGAAATAGCGTAAATGCAAGCTTTAAAACTGATCCACCTTAGTATGACAAACCTTGGGAAGCTAATCATCGCAATAAGACGGTTTTAGACCAACGATCCTCTAGTAATACGGGAACGTGTAAGGAGTTATTCCATGGGACGTCTAGGGGCAAGGTTAGTTATTCAGGTAGGCAGCTTCCGACGACTATGATAGGATTCCTGGTGGGGTTCGGCATGCACTTGTGTGTGGATTGCATTGCATTGTATAGTTTTCAAACTATTGTATTAAAGTAAAGTACTTATTTTCTATATAAAGTTGCACGTGCTTTTGCATGCTATGTGTATTTTCTATTTAAACCTATATAGTTCCCACTGAGCTCGGATTTGGCTCATCCCATTTTATAATAATTTTGCAGGATAGGCTTCGGGGATTGGAGCGTGGTGTATCCATTTAGAAGCCTCTAATGTCCATGAACCTTTTTAGTCCTCCTCAAGAAGGACTAGATTATATAATTGATTTTGATCTTATTGTGATGTATATAAACTCTTTTTTAAGAACCGGACTTTGGTATTGATGTATAAAGGATGTGTAATGAGACTTATATAAATGGTTTTCATATATGTGGAGTGGATTTGATTGTTGTTGGCTGTGGACACATTTCTATGAAAATAGTTTGGATGTTATAGGTTGTTTTATCACTTAAACAAACTCCACATGCCGAAATTTTACAAAACAGGATTTTGTTCGAATCATATTTTATTAAAGAAAATTTTTTGAACGTCGCGATTTTATATTTTAAAACCTGCCGTCGCGCACGGCATTCGTGATTAACCGAGTCCCGAGGGTGAAAACTTTGTAACAGGATTCGGGGCATCACACCAATTTTATTAAAGAAAATTTTTTGAACGTCGCGATTTTATATTTTAAAACCTGCCGTCGCGCAAGGCATTCGTGATTAACCGAGTCCCGAGGGTGAAAACTTTGTAACAGGATTCGGGGCATCACACCATTTTGACCATTTCATTCAATTTGACTATTAAATTTAATCCATTTACACAACACATGACTTTGTATAAGGTCAATTTAGTTATATTGCAACAAAATAATCTTTCCTTCCGATAATTCTCTCCAAAATGAACCATACATTCTATAAAACATAGCAATATTTTCAACAAATAGTGCAACTTAGGCTATTTTATAACAAAAAATATTCAAATACGCTTAATTGAAAAAATGGCCAAAGTGGTATTCACTCCAAAGTTAAATGACTAGAGTGATTCGTTTTAAAGTTTGATGGTTAAAGTGGTATTAAATTGAAAGTTTAGTAGTCATTTAGACTGTTTACTCAATAAATTATAATTTTGGTCAAAGTCTCAAAACATTTCATTGGTTTGCTTAGGACGATGCCACGGGTATATTGAGACGATGCGTTGTCTGATTTGGGACAATTGCCTCGACGATTTTTTTTTCTTAATAACATCACTGAGCCAGGCTCCAGAATGGGTTTCCTTTTTTTAAATAAAGAATAGACTTCTCCTTTCGAGGAGGTAAATGATTGAATTTTTTGATGAAATTTGGTGGGGATGATCTCCATGATGAGTAGATCAACTCCATCAAATTTCATCAAAAAATTCAATCAGGATGTGGGTGAACTAAAAATTGATATATATGACTGCATTTCGACCGTTGACATTTTAGACTTTTAGATCACCTACTTCCTGGTTGAACTTTTTGAAAATTTTTGGTAGAGTTGATCTACTTATCATGGTGATCATCCCCACCAAATTTCATCAAAAAATTTAATCATGTACCCCTTAAAAGGGAAATTCCTTTCTTTAGTTAAAAGAAGGTAGCCCTTTCTAGAGTCTGACTGTAAGATCGCTAACTCCATTAATGTTGTCCGGCCTCAAAATTTATTTTATTTTTTAAAAATTATCGTGACAATATTATGCATATATTGTGTAAGAGTAATATTAACTTATCACTAATTTACAACATTAACAGACTAAATTTATCAATTTATTTAATTTTATTTTTTTTGTCGTATTAACGTATACTTTAATAGCACATACTAACAACTCATTTTAATTACACATTTAATAAAACACAAATTATCACATATAAAATTATTATTTTTATTCATATTCGTAATATGTGTAACATGCATCTTAAAAGCACAAATTATTATTTTCATTTCTTTTTTTAACACAAGACATTTTGTCTTACGCTTTCATTAATAAATGTAATAAATAAATAAACTTCTCACCTACTTCTCTCTTAAATTAATAATTACCCCCCCAACCCCCCCTCTCTCTCTCATGTCACAACTCACTTCACTTCACTTTAACCTTCTCGAGCCAATAAAAACTGGAGTGATGTGAGGAAAATTCACTGGGCTAGTGCAAATTTTGAAAACAATCTAAAGTTTAGAGATAAATATATAGCAGATAAGGGATTCTTGCTAAATAATCATCTTTTAAACTCTTGCTATCTTTTACTACAGGTCATCATTGGATATATTTTTGGAACAGCATGATGCAGACCTTAGGACCCTTTGGGCTCTGGTCGATCATTCTTGTTACAAACGTTACCCCAACTAAAGATATATGACCGTCTCAACAGATTTTGAGAAAAAATCTAAAATTTGGAGAGAAATATATGGCAGATAAGGGGTTCTTCACTGGCTCTTAAGTGAAGAATTTATTTCCATTCTTTCCTGAAGAATTTGGAAAGGATCAATTGACGGAGGTAAAATTTGTCATTATAGTTTTTTTTTAGTTTTATTGAGCCACTTTGTTCATAAGATTCTCATTGTATTTTATTTCTTTTCATTTGTTATAGGCTCCATCCTATTCACTACATGTGAATCAGTCAATCAGGAGTTACTGGATTCTCATTCTAGATGAATAGTGCCTAGAATATTATCCAACATTGGTGTCAAGAATTGGTCGGAGGAAACAAACAATCTCTTTTGTATTCTAGGTTTATTTCACTCCCCTTGCCAGTAACAATTGTGAATCAAAAGATATTATTTTATTGAACCAATCTTTGACACCAATGTTGGATAATATTCTAGACACTATATACCTAGAAAAAGAATCTAGTAACTCCTGATTCACATTTAGTGAACGTTTGTAACAAGAAGGATCGGCCAGAGCCCAAAGGGCCCTAAGGTTTGCATCAGGTTCTTCTAAAAAATATCCAATGATGATCTGTATTAAAAGATAGCAAGAGATTAAACGATGATTATTTAGGAAAAAAATCATCAATTAAAAGGAAAATGAAATGAAAAACAAATATAAAAACATACATGTTGAACGATGCCTTTATCCGGCAACGGAACTTTGGAAAGGATTTGGAAAAACTAGAAATAGAGACCACATGGGGGAGTTTTTAGAGACCACATGGGGGTTATTATTAGTGCATATTGTTTTTCTATTGGGATTGGTACGGCATTTCTTGCAGAAATTTTGACTCTTATTCAAGGTATTGAGTTTGCCCATCAACGTGGTTGGTGAAGGCTCTGGATTGAGCTCGATTCGCTGGCGCCTTTTCAATGCTTGAAATCCTCTTCTTATCGCCCACCTTGGCGTGTTTCCATGACATGGGCAACTGCAAACAGCTTCTTTTGGACATGCAATTTTATTGCTCTCATATTTATAGAGAGGGCAACACTGTAGCAGATTATATCGCTTCTATAGGGGTAGATCAACCAACCCCTTTGTGGTGGGATTCGGCTCTACCTCAAAAGATTACTTTAGTTGGGAGAGACGTGTCCATTATTCCTAACTATTGATTTCGATTCCACTAGCTATAATTTCTATTTATTTTATTTTCATTTTACTAGTGGTCGTCTCTTTTTGGTTTACTTAGTTCTGTTGGTTTGAATTTTCTCTTCGTTGTGTGCCCCCAAGTCTGGGCTTTTCAGATTCTTTTTTTCTTTTAATAATATAACGCTTTAGTGCCCGGATTCTCCGGAAACTTGAGCTTATTTTTTTAAAAAAAAAAAACCAAACACACTTATATTCTACATAGATTGCAAGTACACAAACACCAAAAGTTGAAAAATATGTTATTATTGCAAGAGAAAAATATTTTTTTTTCACATCAAAAATAAATATAATCAAACACATTTAAATACTTTTCCCTTTTGATGGGAAGTATGTTTTAATTAAAGGGTTTTGGGTGTTGCCTAAAATAAAATTATTTAGATTTAAATATTTTTCACCTTATTTCTATGCTTGTAATAGTTTGATTTTATAAAGCTATGGATGCCAGCATAAATGTAGGTAGATGCACTACAAAAAAAGTGGCTTTTCTCGGCATTAGTATAAATCCGTTATAAGTAGTATAAATGCCACTAAAACTTTTTACGGCATTTTTCTCGGCATTTAAATTATTAATTTGTTTAAGAATCTTTCCTTATTTTACCTTAAAAGCCAATGTCGTAAAAGATTTTCGGCATTTTGACAAATGCCGAGAACATTAGCGGCATTTATAGCGGGACTTGCAATTTTATCCAAAAATTGTAAAACGCTGACAAACTTTGGGGTGTTGAGTCTTTTTTTTTTTCTCTTCTTTTTTTAGTAAATTTTTGCGGCATTTATATAAATGCCGAAAAATTTACAATAACAAAAATAATAAATTCCACAAGTTTTACCTCTAGTGAGACTCGAACTCGTGACTAATACTAAGTTTCACCTTACGCATTTTTTATCTCAACTCATTAACCGCTGCGCCAAAATACTTAATTGTTACTAAATTGTAAATTCTTTTTTTAATAACTTATTTCTATATATACACAGAATATACATCCACATAGAAATATGAACCATTGGTACCATTACATAAAAAGAGATACTGAAATTTACATAAAGTTCTTCGTTGATTAAGTTTTTTAGGTTCTTTTTAATTATTTCAATTGATGACAATTTTTATTTATTTGTATATATTATTTATACTTTAATTTAATTCAAATACATATAATTAAAAATTTGATTTAAATAAACAAGATTATTAATATTTTGAACTATATTTCTTTTTCGACACAACTGACACATAAGGTGTGCAAAGATATACACACATATATAATAAATTTTTTTTTGGTGTTTGGGATTTTGGGTTACCTATAATTTAACATTGCTAACATTTGTTAAAAAATGTTGAGAATTTACTAAATCTTGTATAGAATGGCATAAACTCCAAACTTTTTGTACAAAATATTAGGAAAAGTATTAATATTGTTCACACTTGTTGAAGAGCATTGTAAATTTGCGGTAATTGTTTTTAAATACCATAAATTCTCGGCATTTTGTACAAAATGCCGAAAAAAATATTAATATTGTCGGCACTTATTGGCAAGTGCCACAAATTATCGGCATTTGTTATGAAATGCCATAAATTTCTGGTATTTTGTACAAAATGCTGTAAATTCTCCGCATTTTGTTCAAAAGTGCCGGAAAAACTTTTTTTCTTGGCTTTTATT
Source organism: Lonicera japonica (assembly GCA_021464415.1). NCBI lineage: Eukaryota > Viridiplantae > Streptophyta > Magnoliopsida > Dipsacales > Caprifoliaceae > Lonicera > Lonicera japonica. Next base: position 540,640 of record JAKCWG010000953.1, on the reverse strand, counting down.
TATAGTGGAGCAAAATAAATGCCGTAAAAACCTTGTTTTCTCATAGTGATGGTGCATAATATAATTTTTAGACTATGCCCACAATCACCTGCTGGTTGCAGGGGTGTTTAAATAAAGCCAATAAATATATAAAATTAGATGATGATGAGGAGACCTTCTTGTGTAACAACAAAAATGTTGCTCTTATATACATTCCTAAAATCTCTTGGTATATATTGATACAACCAATAAAAAATAAACAACCAAAATGACCGATGAATTGGGATGGAGTATAAATAACAAAAATGTGTTGTAACCAAAATAAACAAATAAATAATATAATTAAAATGTTTCATTTATTTTTATTTTTTTTATAACGGTAGAATTAATGAAAAAGCAGGATGTACAAAATAGCATTTTGCAAAATCAATTGACTTATGTAAGAAGTTGAAAAACGAGTTGAATGATTTGGTGGGAAAGCTTTTTTTTTACTTTTTCACTTTTTCCATGGAATAGAATTATTTTGGTTGCGATGAAGAAATTTTTTCACGGAAAATAAGGAAAGATGGAGAAGACCTCATTAAATTACTCATTCCATCTTTTAACTTTTGATATAAATAATTGTTTTTCCAATCATTTTCCAACCTCGTTATAAAGCGCGCAGAGCCTCAATAATCGTTCTGATATTATAGCTAAATTAAGAATAGATCTTTTGGCATGCCTTTTAGCATGGGATTTGGATATTTGAAGTGTTGTTTGTTTGATGTTAAAGGTTTTGAGTTGTCTAAGTTAGGTGTTGGTAAACTTTGTTAGTTTGTCCACTTTCTTACCTTATTCGAGTGTAGATGCAAATATATATATCTCTTCTATTTTTAGGGGTTATTATTTGATTCCTATTCTGCTCCTTTAGAGTCCAGGAATTCGTCAGATGTTTTTTCCTTTAAAAAATAAAATAAACAAATTGATTGCACTTGTAGTCACTTTTGGATTGACCTAGAAGGAGATTCAAAGAACTTGACCTTCATTTTCTGGGCAGATTAGTCAATTTATTCTGCAACCTCGAGCGTTTTAAGTTTTTTCAGCAACTTGGAATAGTATAGTACAAGGCGTGATAAAAATAGATTCCAATGCTTACACGCAACTCTTTTTTTACTTTCGTAACTATGTTCATTTCTCTCTTTTATTTTTTATAATTGGTAAATAATTGTTTATGCATCAGCCAGCTTTTGTCATTTCAAGTCTTCAAGATTAAGTTACACCGATTTAGGACATGTTAGATAATAATCTTTAAGGGCCAATTAAACTTAGTTTTCTGGCTATAAAATATAATGCTAGGGGGGATACCGGTCTAAGGTTTACAAAGTGATAGGTGAAAGGCAAGGGAATAAGTTATGACTCTGAGCAGTACTGCTAAGCTTTCGTAAGATGAATTGGTTCAGTCAAATATAGTACATCCGCTGAATTATCTGAAGAAAAGATTATACTAATATGTATATGAGTATGTTTTGTCGAGATTTCTACTTGGTCTTGTATTGTTTATCATCTTCGTGTTTGGTTGAAGTTTCCTATGAAAGAGATATATCTTAGGACTATTCATAGATTATGATTTGTAGTTGGATATCTTATGCTTATTGTCATTAATAAAGTTTATTTCATTTTACTTTATATTATCTAATAAATATTATATATTAATACTAGTTCATCAAGTATGTGACTTGATTGTGGGATGCTAGTAATGTTATAATAATATTATTTAAATGTCCCTAATCATTTATCAATAATCTAGGATCACATTGATATAATGATTAGAGTATGGGTTAGTTGATGGCTATGTTCCACAAGTCTTGGATATGGAGATATCAAGCTGAACACACTGATACTTGTTAGGGAACAAAGTATTGAACCGACCCGTTTTGGGGACACTGCGAGGAGTGTTATATAATGTCATTAGTGATGTTTCCCATTAGTGATATCGTATTATCCTCAGACCTGTGATCGTCACAGTTACCAACATAGGGATTAGCGTGTCAGGCATCATCAAACGTTGCTCTTGACGGGGTAATTATAAAGATGATGATCAAGTATACTATAAACTATGTAGAGGTATATAGTTGATCAAGATGGGATTTGTCACTCTCATATAATGAAAGAGATATCTTTGGGCCCCTTGATAAGTATAATTAATATTTGCATGGCCATGCACAAATGAGGTGTCATTTGTATTAGATTAATTATACTTAGAGATCAAGAAATAAAGATTGAACTATACAAGAATGACACTTGCCTAGTCTTGTGTTCAATCTAGATAGCGGTTGACAAAAGGAGTTAATATGTGGAATATCAATTTAAGGTTGTGACGTTTTGACCTTTATACCCTTTGGGTAGTAGCAATGTTTTACTAAAGACCGCTTACTATTCGTATAATAAAACGGGCTTTTAATTATACTGCCAAAGAGTATAAACCTACAGGGTCGCACACCAAAACGAGTTGGATCAAAACGAATTGAAAACGGGCCAATTGGACTTGGGCCTAATTCGTTTTGTTGCTTAGGGTTTCTCACTAGGGTTCCCCTTTAAAAGGGAACCGTTGTTCATCTTAGCCGTCTAAGGTGAGTTATAGAGGCAGAAAACGAAATAGGTGTGAGAACCCTAAAGGAGCTAGTACACCAAGTAAGGATCTGATCTCGTTCGTGTGTGCATACCGTAGAGGCGTTGTATTTTCAACGCTAGAACGACAACAAACAGAAGGTTCCATCCACCGTGTTCATCACCTTTAATTCGAAATCTCATACAAGGTATGTCTTTTATCGATTTTTATTGAATAGTATAGATCCTAGGGTTTAATGATTAGTGCATAAATTAGTGTATGTGATGCATGATTACTGTCCTAATTCTCTACATCCTATTTATTCTGAAATTTTTCGTTCTGCTAAAATTATTATTAATTTTTCTCTTTTGTAGGGAGAATCGTTCCTCTAGATTTGCTCTCTTCGATGGCCTTGATGGCATTGAAGAGGGTGGTCTTAGGGCCTCATCTTCTTATATTGACGAGCATGACAATGAGAAAGCCAAGGATAGCTTGCAAGATAGAGTTGTCTTCTTAAAGAGAGTAAGTTTCTTCATAGAATTTATTGTTTTCCCTTTTCAATTCATATTTGGAACTTGGACCATGTTTCATTTTCCGCATTTCTGCTGGTTTCTTGAATAATGTAATATTTTCTATGATTGAAAAAAATATATAACCTCCCCAACCAGATTAATAATGCTTTCACCCGTATTTGCTTTCAATCTTAAACACATGTAGCTTTTTGATTACACATATTTTATATGGAGAACATCAAAATTCATCATTTGGAAAAACCAAGTTGTACCGTGAAAATTGATTCCTAAGAACATTATGCAATCAAACACTACTAAATATGGAAAATGTGGAATCTGTAGCATTTTCCATGGAAAATACACCTTCCCCCTAATTTCTATGTAAGATTTCTAGTTGGCATTATCATAATTAAGAACAAAGATATGGCAATGGTTTGTGCTGGGTCAAATTTCAAAGGTGTTAGCTACTTCGCTTCCAAAAAAGCAACCAAAATGGTGGAAAAAAGTATTTCCCGTGTAATTGCATTCTTTTCTGGGTAAACTAATCAATGTAACCTTGGAAAAATTGGAGCACCATTTTTTTTTCTCTTCAACCATTTGAACTTTTGAGCATAATGTGTCACTACTTTGCTCATGTATGATGCAAGTAACTGCATCTGTACTAAAAAAATAACATAATTTTGTAACTTAATGGATATGGATTATCTTTCTAAACTGGACTTTTACAGATTTTTACTAGATTTTTGCACACATGCGATGTGTGTGCAATATAGATGCAAGTGATTTAAAGAAATAAAAGTTAAGAAAGTAGTAAGAGGCCCAACAGTTGAGGGCCTTATATAGCACTTGCAAGTGCAAAGGTTTAAGCTCCATTGCTTACACTAATATTAAAAACATTTTGTGAAATTAAAGCACGTAGGGGCAAAATGGGGAAGATCAAATACCTGACACGGGTTCAAGGCCAACGAAATGACTTGTATTATGAGTTTCGTGTTACTCTTTTAGGTGTTAAAGAAGAAATCAACTCGGAGATTGTGTTCTCTTGCAGGATATTTTATGGTTCCTTTCTTTCTCGTATACTACTTGATCACATACAAAATCTGCTAAATAAATTTTATTCTTGAGCATTGATTATAATAAAATTAGTGGATCCTTAAAAGTGCAAAAGTAAATTAGGTACTCTTAATTTTGGACATATGAAATATTTGCTATTTTTTTACTATAATACTATGCATGATATTTAGTGACAATGAGTACATTAGCCAATGAATACTCACTAGATGGGAATGTCATTGTTTTATATAAGATATATCCTTCTAAAGGATTTGTCTATTGATGACCATAACAAATCATTGCATCATAAACATTAAATTTTATGTTGGTTCTAATTGACCCATTTTTTGCAAGATACTCATGTATTTCATGAGACATCCCAAATTCCGTTTAGATGATTTGACCATCGGGACCCGGTTAATCACTATACTGTACTCGACGTCGGGTGCAAATTAAAATAATTTAGTTATTATTTGAAAGAATGTCTTGTTAGAAAGCCTTATTTAAGAAAATTTTGGGTTATAAGTTTAACAAATTCAAAACCTATATGCAAAAATATAAGTTTCAAGTCTTTAAATCAAACTCCACATTCATATATAAAAGTCCAACCACTTAAAGAAACAATTGTTTTTATATTATCTTTAAGAAAAAAATTAACGAAATAAGACATCTAAAAATTATTGTTAATAGATACTATTATTAAAAATACAAATATTGGTGAAATTTCTGTATTTATTGTAATTGAGTTAATTATATCGACATGATTTGGATGTTGTTTGCTTGTTTTTGTAATAATATTCCCAAAACAAACCAAATTCTTTAATTTAAGATTACTGGTAAAAGAAATGATAGATGTCTTATTACTGGGAATGAAATAACTATTCCCATTAGAAGGTGGAGTCCAAATGACAATCAAAACCTTAACCTATAAAGACTTGCTAGATTAATATTTCATTAGTTATCTGTAAAATAAGTTCTTCTTTTGTTTCAATTAAAGATCTTATGTAATATAACTTTTAAATTTATCTATTTAAGAATAGGCGATTCCAAAAACACACTACAAGAATTACACTTTTATAACTTTTTATAATAAAAGTCATAAAAGTTTATATGTGACTATTTTTTAAGTGACAAAAAAATGTTATTAGTTTGAAAGTTACAAAAAATATGTTTTCTTTAAAAAAAGGTCACAATGTGACTGTTTTTTAAGTGATAGAAAAATGTCAAAAAGGCGGATGCTGTCAGGTTTCAATCCCTGCATGCCCTACTATTTCATTCCAAGCATCAAATCACTCTACATTCAACCATTTACCACTATGCCAAAAGTATCACTTAATTATTAATCGTAAAACTATATGTTTTATAGTATTAATGAGGCGCTTTTTGCACAAGACACAAAACCTTGCATAAAGATTTTGCTAAAACTAACATTAATTTAAATTGAAAAAAAATCATAAAAGGGTAAAATTATTATAGCGTCATTTGTTTGCCTTCTTGAAAATGATTATAAGTTTAGTTCTTTGTTTTTCGAGGTTGTTTAACTCAAGCCCCTTTGTATTACATTAGAAAATAATTATTTTTATGACCCATTTTTTATTAAATATGAGATAATGAAAAATTCCAATTATTTCATGAATAAAAATGGATTGACTTTTGATCTAAAAAAGATTGAAAATAATTAATAAAACTAACTAATTTCATCTTTTTTTAACTTCTTTGTTGAAAGTGACATTAAGTTAATTCTAAATATTTTTGTACCACCAATTATAAATTTTCCTCAAAGCAAAATAAAGTTAAAAAAAACAAATATAATGGTGAATCCGGAAGTGTCATGAAAATAAATAATACTTATTTTTTTAAAAATAAAAAAGGTAGTTATAATAAAATCAAATTATTTCAACTTTTTGTGACTTTTTTTTTATAATTGACATAAAAAAAATGATGGTTAATCAGAAAAGGTCATGAAAAATAAACAAACTATTTTTTCAAAAAAAAAGCCATAAAATCAAACTATATCACATTTTATAATATTTTTGTCAAAATTGACATAAAGTTAATTTAAAAAACAATCATAAAAAGATAAAATTCTTGTAGTGATAAGAGAAAAATAATGACGATAATTTGAATAAATATTATATTTGGTCATTAAATTATTATAAAACTTTAAGAATAATAATCTAATTAAAGTTAGTTCTATTTGAGCCACTAAATTATTTAAATGATTCTACTTTATCCACTCCGTCTAAATTAACGGTTAATTAATGACGGAGCTAGAGGTACTATAGCCAAATAATCCAAAATTCACTATTCATCATCCCCTTCCGCCAGCATCACCACGCCAACCCTACAGCCAGCGCCGCCTACCTCGTCTTACATACCCTTCTTCCATACCCACCTCTCAGATCCTCCCATTTCTTGAATCTCGGATTTTTGGTTTAAGAGTTCAATACACTCCCTTGCCAGAATGTCCAATTTTCGGTTAGAGATTGTGTCGGACGACATGCCATTGGACAAACAGAAGTGGAGTCGGTCTTCGTCGTTGTTCATGTCAATGTCTATAAAGTGCTCGTCACCAACCTCCGATGACAAGTCCGGTGAACCATTCTCGTAACTCTTAATTACCAAATCGATAATATATTATATATGTAAACCTTAATTAATGGACCAGAACAAGGAAAAGATTGTGGATGGTTCGTGAGGAGATTGAATTTGGAAGGGATTTGAATAGAGTGAGATCATTGGTTCGTGAAATTGACCACAACTTTGCTGTTAGAAATTGAAGGTGCTTCATGTTCTTCGTCCTTCGATGACACCGATGTGAGGATCTGAGAGATGGGTGCGGAAGAAAAGGTAGGTGGGAGAGAGGTGGATGCGGAAGAAGTGGTAGGCGGGGCCTGTTGTAGGATTCTGGCGTGGTGGTGCTAGCCGGAGAGGACGATGGAATAGTGAATTTTGAGTATTTTGAGTAAAATATCTCTAGTTTTATCATTGACTTATTGATTAATGGTTAATTTAAAGGGAGTGGACAAAATAAAATCATTTAAATAGTTTAATAGTGATTATTTTTAAAGTTTTAGAATAATTTGATGACCAAATATTGCATTTACTTTGATAATTTTTCTATTTCTTTTATATATGTTAAACAATTATCTAAAGTAGCGATCCATGTGGAGGCCAATTTTTCTCTCTTTTACCTAAACAATAAGGTTATAGATGAAACACCTAAATACATGGCTCCGTTTGATTGCAAGGTGGAAAAGGAAAATAAATTGAACTAGTTTTGGTAAAAAGATGAAAAATAAGTTGAGTGATAGGGGTGATATCTTCTTGATTTTTAAGTTTTTCCATGAAGAAATTTTCTTTGCTTGGTGGCGAGTAAAAATTTTCCACCAAAAATATAGAAGGATAGAGGATATCTATTCATAAAATGTGTAACATATCTCACCTTATGTTCTATCTTTTCACACATATTAACTAAATTTATTTTCCTTTTCCATCTTTGGAATTAAACGGAGCCTAAATGTAGTTATATATCTCTCCATGTATAGAAGGAATTGTTCAAGTGTTGAAAGGAACATAGTATACCTTCTTGGTATTGTACTGTATAACTTAATTTATGCATGAACTTGGTTAGTTTCGTTGTGCATTGATGGAATGTGAGAATTTAATTTAGAGCTGCAGAGGTTTTGGTATATATCATTGTTTATAATTTTTATTAACTTCGTATAAATTTAGGGTTTGTCTGGTTCGAATTTTGAAAATTAAATAGAATGGACATTTTAGATTATTGGAAAACTTTTATCTTGGCAACTACGATATCTCGCCAATGTTTAGTTTAGACATGAATTTTTTTGTTTTGGAACGTTGAATTGCCTCTTTATATTTGGATCAAACAAGAGTAGTGTGAATTATCAAAAGATTTTCATTTATAAAATTAAAAGACAAATTCTAACAACTTTACAAGAGTAAAATTTAAATTTTGATTGTTAAGAAGTAGGAAAAGTCGTTGCATGTATTTAATAATAATAATAATAATTAAAAATAATAATAATATTTTTTTTCTTTTAAAAAGAATATAAATGAAAAACAAAAGTTGTCTCGGTAAATAGAAGGAATATTTTGGTCTTAAGAAAAAAATTTAGTAGAAATTTTAAAAGAGAATACTTAGAGTAATCATCTATTCTTGTCAATTTAAAATGGAGAACTTTAAAGGAATACTCCACTCTTAAAATAATGTATTCATAACACAAAACTTGAACCAAATATCGAAATTTATCTAGAATAGAATGTAGTATTACAGAAATGATTTAAAATTTGAACTAAACTAGTCCTTAATTAGAGTTTTTTTATGTCAATCGTAATAAATAAAACAAAATTCAGGTATCCTTTTAAGAAAGATCTAGAGGATATTTGCCCCTCCAACTGCCAGAGCGGTTGGTACAAATCCACTTCTTTTTATTTTCCATATTCATTACTATTTTATTTTATTTTATTTGAAATTATTCTACTTGTTTATTCTTGTCTTAATTAGAATGTCTAAGGCAGCTATATATATATATATATATATATGTGTGTGTGTACATATTCGTGCATGCAATTTATCATTGGCTTGCTGCGTCCATGTGAGGTTGTGGTGGCTTGGTGCGTAATAAATATATTTAGTCTTCTTGTACAATTTGTGGGCTTGTTATTGGGACTTGTTACTCATCAATTAAGAAAAAACTTTTCACTTTTAGAATACTTGTAGTTAGAAGAGTAATTTTTCGTTAGTTCATTCCTTTGCTTACTATGTGTTCCAACTTGATATGAACATAAGTACTACCCTTATCTCACTCTTCTATTCCTTGCTTTATTTTGTGTTTCATTTTTATGCATATGCATATAATAAATTTAACCAGACCTCTTGACCCAATAATATAAGATTATCACTAGAACAACTTAATTTAGGGTCGACTTTGTGCTCTCAAGATTGGTTTTCGGCGTTATCAAAATAATACTTGGCAAGCAACATCTATGCATCGGTGGCCGGATACCTCGTGGGGTAACTCTCGAACCAAAAAAAATACATATAATATGTTTAACCCTATAGATTATTCAAAAGGGGGAGAAAAATTGGCGGCCTCAAAATAGTCCAGGTCTGATCCCATGTGGATCACCATGTAGGATCATTAGTGGTTTTAAACAGATGTTAACATTAGGTTTCAATTGAGCCACTAGTTGTACTTCATGCAAGGTTCAGTTTAAAACAATTGAAACTTGGGGTGAAACATTAAAATGACCTTAAACTTCAAGGTTTATAAATTAATTGTACGCGGTGTGAGTGACTGGCCGAATAGGTCCCTCTATTGTGAATAGTATAAACTAATTGCACTAACAAAAGATCCAATTTAAGACATTAGAATTTTACAAAAGCAAAAGTATAGAAATGATTTATAAGTGCAAAGAGTTTTTCAATAATGTAAAGAATCAATGTATAAAAACGTACTAGGGCAATGTTTGTGTGGATGGTAAAAATCTAACAAAAGCTAATAAAGAGATAATTAGCCTAAAATAATGAAATTGGTAATAAGATGTGATAAAAGTAATGAACAGTAAAATTGCAATAAATAGAGAAGGATTTGATTGTGGGGTAGGTTCCTCCGGTGGATGTTACTCATAATCTGACAGCACGTTCTCCTATGCGTGTGAGAGTGCTCTTTACTTGGCTCTGATGGCCTTGCTCAAAGTAAATACAATGGTGATGGTTTTCTTTTGAAGGGAATGTGTGGAATTGAGTGTAAGGATAATGATAATTGGATCTCTGCTAAATGAGCTATCCCTTTCTATTTGTACGTATAGAATTAGGGTCACCATGCTCATTATGGTAACAGTAACAGACTATTAAATGGATAACATGGGTATCAATATATCACTTTTCATGTGAGGATATTTCCTTATTTATAACTAACTTTGCACTTTACAAGCATCTATTAGCTATTCGCTCAAGCGCCCATTTCGACAAGCAACACGAAACGTGTCTATGAGTATAGATGTCCAATTCTTGTTGGCTATATCGACCATATCAGCACTTTCGTCATTTCCGACTATCAATGTATACTCGGCTAGCTAGGGAAATTGTATTCGGCCAAAGACTTAGCCTCTTCTGATCGTCACAGTTCCCGCATTATATTTAGGTTTACCCCCAAAATGTCCAGTATATTTAGGCTTGGCCCCAGAATATCCGGCCCAAATGGGAACTCTATTTTTAACCTCCCACAGTTTGCACATATACAATTAAAAAAATTAAAAAAAATAGAAAAAAGGAAAGAAAATTCAGAGAGTAATTAATATGTATCAATGTATGTATACCGGCCTAGTACCAATTAACAAAAAAACTTTATGTTTTTGTTAAATTATGGTATGCTCGTGCCATCCAGCATGGCGCACCAATTTTTTTTTATCAAAGACATTTATGTTTTATTTGTTCCGAATTTACTATTGAAATCATCCAATTTAGGATGCCTTCAAAAAAATTTACACGTAAAAAAATGGAATTCATTATAATTTTTTTGTTGGGATTTAATTTTCTTTTAAAAGTACATGATTTGATTTAATATCTTGCTACCAAAAATTACTAAAGATATATACACTTGCATGTAACAAATTAAGTTGGCAGGAAGGTCAGCTTCTCGACCAACCAACTAAAGCTTGAGCCTCGGGACCCCCCTAATTCCGTTTCCCATCTTTCAAAGTTGATGCCAACATGTGTATCCATATATTTCTTGTAATTACTAAAGATTAAAAATATGACTGTAATAGTAATTTAGTTATATTCATTTTCAATGATAAATTACATTTTCTTGTTTGCCAAAAAAAAAAAAAAAATTTAGAGATTTTCTTAAAGAAAAATATAATTCCAATGACATACTAAAAATATCCAAAAGATGAACAATGTTTTATCTGTTGCCATTCCATAACCATCCCCCCCCCCCCCCCCCCCCCCCCCCCCCCCCCCCCCCCCCCCCCCCCCCCTTCCCCCTTTCTTCCATTTGCTATATTTATTCAAAAATAATAATACATCGCCTCCTCCCCTTCTTTGAATAACCCGGATATATCAATTCTATGTATTAGAAAAAATGTATACTTTACCTAAGGGTTATACTATAACTTTCATATTGCATAAAACAACAATGTTTTCAACTTAATCATTGATAAAAAAAATCCAGTAGTCATCAATTAAACTGATTTGATATTGTCAATTTTGGGAAATTATTATGAAATGAGTTTAAAATTTAAGATATTTTAAAACGAAAATGAACCTCTTAATTTAAGCCGAAGTAAGTATAAAATTTGAAAATAATTGTTGAAAATGTTTAACCAAATCATATTTTGAAAGTACTATGCATGCAAATTAAAACAACCTAATCCTTAACAATTGTACCTTATAATAGATCTTATTTTATAAATCTCAATGAGTAAGTTTCAAACATAAAATGTTCACTATGGTTTGATATTTGGATTAAATGTTATTATATTTTGAAGTTTTATAAATAATTTGAAGAGATAAAAAATTTATACGGTTGGGTGCAAGTATAATTTGATGGTGTGAAATGATGTGTATCATTATATGTATGAATCTTGATCCAATGATAGAGAATGTGTAAAAATATAACAATGTATATATAGTGGGAATAAGTTATTGGAGACAAATTATATCGAGTGGTTAAACTATAACACAACTTTATAAACTTTCATCTAGATCATTAATGATTAGTAGATCTATATAGTGTACTTTAATAATAATAATAACAACTTTCCATTCTATCAGAAACACAATAAAAATCAAATTAAATTCGAGTAGTTTATCTTTAAATATATATTTGATCAAAACATAATATTAAAAAATGTCTAATGAACCCATTATATATAATTCTAATATATGAACCCATTATATATAATTCTTATTAGAAAAGTCTTTCTTTCTTTTTTTATACATAATTTTATAATCATAATGGATCATGTTATATAAATCTCAGTGAGTAGGTTTAAAATATAAATTTTTATTAAAATTTAAAATTTAGCTTAAAAAGTTGTTATTATGTTTTCAAAGTTTTATAAAAATGTGAGAAAAGAGAAAATTGATTTGATTGTGCGTGGTAGTGTATATCATTTTACATGTGCATCTTAATTGAATGACGAAGATTCTGTAAAACCAAAAAAAAAATTAATGGTATAAATTAATTCTTAAAATAAATCATATTGTATGATTAAAACAAAAAAATAACTTTGCAAAAATATTATTCGGATTCTCAATTGGGTTAATTTGTTAAATTATACATTGGTCAAAAAAGCATTTCTTATTATGTAGATGACTTGACAAATTGACTGATTTAATCGGTCATTTCACTTCTTTGCACAAATACACGATTGTAAGTACACAAACACAAACACTAAAAGATGAAAACTATGTTATCATTGTAAGAAAAAATTACAGTATATATTTTTCACATAAAAAATAAGTACAATCAAAACCTTTAAATATTTTTCCCCTCTAATTAAATTGCCTAAAATAAAATTATTCAGATTTAAGTATTTTTCACCTTATTTCTATACTTGTAATAGTTTGATTTCATTACTCTTCTTATGAGGGGCTATACGATCATTTCTTAGTTTTTTTCTTCCAAATTGTCCGGCAATAAATGTGTGTTATTTTATAAAGCTATGGATGCCAGCATAAATGTAGGTAGGTGGTGTAGGGAATTAGGGCAGCAAACATACATCACATACATCGATTTGTGCGCTAATCATTGGACCCTATGATCTATGCTGTTCAATAAAATCGACAGATGACATACCTTAATCGAGATTTGGTGTTAATGAAACGAACAGGATGGATCTGATCCTTCTGTTGTTGTCATCCTTAGCGTAGAAAACACGACGCCTCTACGGTATGCACACACGAACGAGATGAGATCCTTGCTTGGTGTACTAGCGCCCTCTAGGGTTCTCTCAATTAATTCGACTTTCTAGCCTCTCTGAGTTTGTTTGACGGCCAAGAAGAATAAAGGTTCCCTTTTAAAGGGGAACCCTAGTGAGAACCCTAAGCAACAAACGAATTAGGCCCAAGTCCAACTTGGCCCGTTTTCAATTCGTTTTGATCCAACTCGTTTTGGTGTGCGATCCTGTAGGTTTATACTCTTCGGCAATATAATTAAAATCCTGTTTTATTATACGAATAGTAAGCGGTCTCTAATAAAACATTACTATTACCCAAAGGGTATAAAGGTCAAAAACGACACAACCTTAAATTGATATTCCACATATTAACTCCTTTTGTCAATCGATATCTAGATTGAACACAAGACTAGGCAAGTGTCATTCTTGTATAGTTCAATCTTTATTTCTTGATCTCTAAGTATAATTAATCTAAGACAAATGACATCTCATTTGTGCATGGCCATGCATATATTAATTATACTTATCAAGGGGCCCAACGATATCTCTCTCATTATATGAGAGTGACAAATCCCATCTTGATCAACCACATACCTCTACATAGTTCATAGTATGCTCGATCATCATCTTTATAATTACTCGGTCAAGAGCAACGTTTGATAATGCCTGACATGCTAATCCCTATGTTGGTAACCATGGCGATCTCAGGTCTGAGGATAATACGATATCACAAATGGGGAACATCACTAATGACATTATGTAATACTCCTCGCAGTGTCCCCAAAGCGGGTCGGTCCAATACTTTTTCCCTAACAAGTATCAGTATGTTCAGCTTGATATCTCCATATCCATGACTTGTGGAACATAGTCATCAGCTAACCCATACTCTAATCATTATATCAATGTGATCCTAGGTTATTGATACATGATTAGGGACATCTAAACAATATTATTATAACATTACTAGCATCCCACAATCTAGTCACGTACTTGATGAATTAGTATTAATAAATATTATTTACAAGAGAATATAAAGTAAAATGAAATAAACTTTATTAATAACAATAAGCATAAGATATCCAAGTACAAATCATAATCTATGAATAGTCCTAGGACATATCTCTTTCAGGTGGCACATGGAAAAAATTTTGAGGGGGCAAAATTGAATGGGGGGCATAGGGTCTTAATAATAAAACGACATGTGTCTATTTTTATTTATTTAAATTAAATGAGAAAATATAAAAGAAATTAATTTTAGATAAAAGTGGACACATGTTTTTTTATTATTAGAGATCTCATAACTCCATCTAATTTTACCCCCATTAGAAATGGTCTCGGTGGTACGTAATATAATTTTTAGACTATGCCCGAAATCACCTGCAGGCTGCAGGTGTTTTAATGAAGCCAATAAATATATAAAATTAGATGACGAGGAGGAGACCTTCTTGTGTGACAATAAAATGTTGCTCTTATATATATTCCTAAAATCTCTTGGTATATATTGACACAACCAATAAAAAATAAATAACCAAAATGATCAATGAATTGGGAAGGGGTACGTGTAAATAAAAAAAAATAAAAAATTGTGTTGTAACCAAAATAAATAAATATATAATTAAAATGTTTCATTTATTTTTTAATTTATTTATAACGGTAGAATTAATAAAAAAGTAGAATGTATAAAATAGCCACCTAAGGCCATCTTTAGTGGGTAAGCTAAAAAAAGTAAGTTAAAAAGGTATATTTATACTATCAATAAATTAGAGATGCATCGGGAGAAAGTTAAATTTAGCTTACACGATTTATGAAGTGTCGGGGGCAGCATTTTAATCATTCACACGATAGATGATATATCGTCCAATGCTATTGCTTCCCACGACACATGATGTGTCGTGGCAGGCATTTTATGGTTTTTTTTTTTTCTTTCTTCTTCCATTTCTGAAATTAATCCTTCCCACGATATTTGAAATATCGGCTGAGCTAAAATTTTCATTTCCCCCGATACATCATGTATCGGCCGAAGGATTTTTGTTTCTCACGACACATCATGTGTCGTGAGAAGGATAATTTTTTGCCACGACATTTCAAGTATCGTCCGAGCTAAAATTTTGTCCCCTGCCAGATTTGGCTTTGGTTTACACTTTTACACAGATTTTTAGCCAGCTAGCCTACCGAATGGGGCAAGCAAATAGCTAAATTTAGTCATTTAGCTTGCCCAGTAGAGATGGTCTAATAAAAATCTAATAAGAAGTTAACTTCTATCACTTTTTTTTACATTACGTTGTTTGAGATTCTAGGGTTTTTGTCTCACACTTACATTAATGGAGCCAATAAATAATCTCGTACGTGCCACTAAGTCACTGTTTGAATATAATCTTAACATTACGTACTTTTCGAATGATGACATACATAGTAATTTTTTTTATGCAGGAAATTATAAAAATAGTGGTGCAATGACAAATAAATTATTATAATAAACAGTTCAAATAAATGGTTACTAAATTTTCGATCTAATATCACTTTGATTATTAAATTTTAAAACAAACCACTTTGACCATTAATTAAACTTTGGAGTGAGTATCAATTTTATTTTTTAGTCATCAAATTAACTTTGGAGTGAGTAACATTTTGACCATTTCGGTCAATTTAACTATTGAATTTAATTCATTTGCATGACACATAACTTCGTATAAGGTCAATTTGGTTATATTACAACAAAATAACCTTTCCTTCTTTTAATTCTCTCCAAAATGAAACATAAATTTTAAAAGACATGATAATATTTTTAACAAATAATGCAACTTGGCTATTTTATAACAAAAATTATTTAAATACGCTTAATTGAAATCATATGCCTTGCACATGGTTTCTTATATACATTCCTAAAATCTTTTGGTATATATTAAATTTTAAAATTTGGCTTAAAAGATATTGTTACATTTTCAAAGTTTTATAAAAATGTGAGGAGAGAGAAAGTTGTTATGATTGTGGGTGGTAATATATATCATTTTATATGTGCATCTTTATTGAATGGTGAAAATTGTGTAAAACTAAAACAATTTAATAGTATAAATTGATTCTTAAGATAAACCATATCGCATACCTAAAATGAAAAATAACTTTGTAGAAAAATTATCCGAATTCTTATTTGGGTTGATTTGTTAACATTAGAGGATATACTTATTTATCATTGTTATATATTATATTTTTTATTATTATAGTATAAATTTTATTTTATTTTTTAACATATCTCAAATTCTATGTAGAAAATGTACAAGTTCCATGGAAAAATGAACAAGTTTCATAAAAAATAATAGCTATCAAACAACAAAAGTTGAAAAAAAAAATTACAATTTTCATGGAAATAATGATTATCAAATACCAAAAGATGAAAAAATAAAATATTTTCTAAGTAGAAAATTAAGACAATCAAACACATTTAATTGACGTTTTTTCATGCAACTTAATTCTAAGCAATTGAATTACCTGTAACTTATTTTCTTTCCATACAAGTTTTATACTTGCAATCAAACGCACTTGTATTTTAGAGTTTTTGGTTAAGATAGGGAACTTTTTAAACTTATTTAGCAAACTTTTGGGCTTATTTGGGAAAATGGGGTTAACATAAAAACGTGATATGTTATGCCTATTTTACAAAAAAAAAAAAAAAAAAAAATTTGTAAAAGTGTGAGATGGTCTCACGTTTTTACCCATAAAAACGTGATTATAAAAACGTGATTTGGTCTCACGTTTTTATGTGTAAAAACGTGAGACCTTCTCACACTTTTATGTTCACTAAATTTTTCCTTCCCCGTTGATACCCCTTCCGTATATGCTCTTATATTTTTTTCTTATATCATTTAATTTCTTCTTTATTTCAAATATTTTTTTTTTTAATTCATTCTCAAATTTTTTCCTTTTTATTTTTTAATCACATGAGATTGATGAAGTCAAATTTTTATGCTCTTATTTTTTTTCTATATCATTTGTTTTTGTCTTTATTTAGTGGATAAATTATTTTTGATTCACTCTCACATTTTATTTCTTTTTTTAATCACATGAGATTGATGGAGTCATGTTTTTATTTTTATTTTTTTCTATATCATTTGTTTTCGTCTTTATTTCATGGAAACAATTATTTTTTCTTAATTATTTTTTTATTTTGTATTTTAATCTTAGGACTTATCTTACTTTGATTGTTCGATTATTATTAAAATATGAATTATATTTTCCTATCTACTATTACTATTAATTTAATTATTTAGACACAATAAAGATAACTACTAATTTTATTTAACAAAATTATTTAAAAAGATACATGAATAAAAGTGGACTTACGATAAATCATTACATATAGTTGAAATTATAAATGAACATAAAAGGTATCCCTCATATACTTTAGACGAAGAAGCATTACATCCCTCGGACGAAGTGAAAATAGAGGAGTCGTAGCCATCTACGTCCGTCTGATTAAAATAAACATATTATTTTAATCAATTTCCATTTGCATCTGTGCATCTGGAGTCGTTGCCATTTCTTCAGTATTGTATGCAATACCCGTGTTCAAAGACTCTGCTTTCCATATGGAAGTTTGGCATACATTGTTCAGCAAATCTTCTGGGTCATGTCCGTGCAAGGATCCATCTGTATTGGTTACCCATTCGAACTGAGTTGGTTCATGACTATCTTTGTCCATTGCAGGCTTTTTTGAATTGAACTTTGCTATCAGAATGACATGTTTATCAATAGGGGAAGTCAATGGATGCAGTGAGCTTTGTCCGGAAGCAACCACCCTCCAGTCTTCACCAAACACTTCAAACCAAAACTTGTCAAATAGAGTATAGTCATAGTATACCCATTGATTCCACGTAATGTATAAATGTGGTGAGAAAACAATAGGCATGTGATAAGTATTTAGCAAGTACCACAGATATACATAAAATAAAGGCATCCAAGAGTGTAAAGGCACGAACGCAAGGGGTGAACGATAAGGAAATTCGAGATTAGGCCAATGATATAAAAAACTGCTTAGCCTCAAAAGAGGAAGTGGAGTTCGCAACAACCTTTGACACATTGATATAATTCTACGAGCTTCATTTCGCAATAATCGATCTCGTATTTCTCCTTGAGTTTCAAATGGAAGGAGGGGAACCAAATCATCAATTCTGGACGAGTTGGTCATGTTTTGTGGCTAGTAAGACGAGAGTAAGATGATAGCTGAATTTTTGTAGTAAGATTGGAGTGAAATTAGAGTAATATGAACATAATTATTATATAGGAGTGAAATGGCTACCTTTTTTTAAACATGTATTGTAAAATCACGCATTGATATATGTGTTGATTTATGATTAAACACTGTTATCACCTTTCATAAAGCTTTTACAGTGATGTGACAGGACAATAAAAAAATATCAGCTTTCATAAAGCTTGACGCATTAGTTTCTACAGTTTTTACAGTGAATGGTCATATCATGTCTTGTAAATCCAGTACCCTTTACAATTTCATTTATATTTGAAGTGATTCGTCACATCACTCATAACAACACATTTAAGTAGAGAACACGTGTATAGTAGAAAACGTAGATATTTTTTCATTAATTAGAAGCTTAATACATAACTAGAGACGAAAACTTATATATAAGTGTCCGTGGTTACAAGTTCGATAAAATAAAAACATTACACTTGAAAAAAATTAGAACATAAATAGACATCAACTTAAACATTACACTTGAAAAAGATTAAAACATAAATAGACATCAACTTAAACATTACATAGTAGATACCAAATCTTAATTAATAGTGCTCTTAAGTTGCCTCCAATACATCTTGTAGGGAAAGTCCACGCCTTCTTCCATCAAGTACATCAGATCGGCATGTTCCTCCTGCAAAAATGAAAATTTTAAGTCATTAAATGTTAAAATAGTGAAAATAATGTCAACTAATAATTAATAAAATACAATTACTAAAGCAAACTTTTACCATTTCCTTCTCTACTTCCCTGGAAAATTTTACGAGGTAGTGGGCCCTACTTCCAGGATAATCAATCAAAAATTTTGGATGAGGAGTAGGCCTTTCCTTTTCATTGTAAAAGCGGTTCCATTTTGCAACCGCTGGTTCTACCTTTGCCCACAGTTGAGCAAGTTGTTCAGGGGTCACAACCCTGTCATTCCATAAAGAGCTCTCTGTCTTAGGTTCTGCATTAAAAATTGCAGCCATTCTCTCCCATGTTTTGGGGTTATCCCTTTCACACCAAGTACCACCACGGGTGACTTGTTTCCAAGCAAGACACAAGTTAATTTCGTCAATGTATGAGAAGCCATCGGGGTTATTGTTTGAGCTTGAAGATGCCATTGCTGTTATGAGTGATAGAAAGTAGAGATGTGAAAAAACAAGAGTTACTTTTCATCTTTATATAATGTTTACATATATGTGCATTGCTACAATGCGCCGATATGACAACACATTGCAAAGCCTTCGTGATTTGACCTGTCACTGATATTTTTATTTATTGCTATAACTTTTTAAATAAAGTAAAAATTAGGGTTGCAGATATTATCAGTGGTCAAAATTAGGGTTGCAGATGAGGTGGGGGGTGGTGGATTTGACATGTCACTGATATTTTTATTAGTGATTTATATGGGGGTAAGATATGAAAACACACGACAATCTGATAATGATTTTACAATTCACTAATGGGTTTAAGTCATTGATAGAAGTGCATATGACTCACGTTGGTCCTTAGGGTTTCTAATTTTTTCAGTGATTGATACAATAGCACGATATGAAAACGCACTGATAAGTGTAAATAATTTCACACCTCACTTATGGCCATAAGTCATTGCTTGTATTGTGATATTATGGGTAGTTAATTAAAAAGATTATATTAGGATTTTAAGAAATTTTTGACAGAGTTTCCTTTGTTTTATAGCAAACCGAAATTTTTGAACCTGTAAGACAAGTATGTAAATCAACATTTGTAACAAATTATCTTAGATCCCAAAAATAATAAATAAGTTAGACAAATAAGTCTACTATATACATATCTAGTATATAATAATATTTTTATATACAATATCAACTACAAAAAAATTAAGTACTAAGTACCACAAGCTGGTTTTTTTCTTTTTCTTTTAGGCCGAGCATCGTCAACTGCACCTATATGTGTCTCTATAGGTCTTTCATCGCCCCTACCTCTACCCCTGCCTCTACCCCTACCTCTCCCAATAGGTACATGTGTCAAGTCAAGATCTGTACCCATACCTCTACCCCTGCCAATATCAACCATAGTACTATCTACATGCTCAATATACTCCACTTGTTTCAACACCTCTGTACTAGGCAACGGTGAAAGTGTCGTCACTACTGGAGCCATGTGTCCGGGGGTATGAGGTGATCCAAATGCCGGTAAATATTGGTTGGGTAGCGAATGCGGGGAAAATAACGTGGAGGGTGGTGGATATGCAGTGGGAATGGTGGAGATGCGGTGGGAGGCCGCAGTGAGTGGTCGTGGAGATGAGGTGGAGGGTGGTGGATATGTGGTGGGAGTCCGTGGAGATGATGTGGGGGGTGGTGGATATGCGGTGGGATGTCGTAGTGAGTGGTCGTGGAGATGAGGTGGAGGGTGGTGGATATGCGGAGGGAGTCTGTGGAGATGATGTGGGGGATGGTGGATATGCGGTGGGGGTGGTGGATATGCGATGGGAGGCCGCAGTGAGTGGCCATGGAGATGAGGTGGAGGGTGGTGGATATGCGGTGGGGGGTCGTCGAGAGGTCGGGGGTTGTGGATATGTGGTGGTATGTGACGATGAGGTGGGGGTGGTGGATATGCGATGGGGGGTCGTCGAGAGGTGGAGGGTGGTGGATATGCGGTAGGAGGCCGTGGAGAGGCAGTGGGGGGTCGTCGATATGTGGTAGGAGGCTGTGGAGATGAGGTGGAGGGTGGTGGATATGTGATAGTAGGCCGTGGAGATACAGTGCGGGGTGGTCGATATGCGGTGGAGGGTGGTGGACATATGGTGGGAGGTCGTGGAAATGAGGTGGATGGTGGTGTATATATGGTGGTATGTGGTGGAGATGAAGTGAGCGGTAGTGGAGATGGGGGCGGTAGTGGAGATATGGTGGTATGTGGTGGAGATGAAGTGAGCGGTAGTGGAGATAGGGGTGGTAGTAGAGATGAGGTGGGTGGTAATGGAGATATGATGGGCGGTAATAGAGATGTGGTGGTATGTGATGGAGATGTTGGGGGCGGTGGTGGAGATGTGGTGGTATGTGGTGGACATATGGTGGGAGGTTGTGGAAATGAGGTGGAGGGTGGTGTAGATATGGTGGTATGTGGTGGAGATGAAGTGAGCGGTAGTGGAGATGTGGGGGGAGGTGGTGGAGATGTGGTGGTATGTGGTGGACATATGGTGGGAGGTCGTGGAAATGAGGTGGAGGGTGGTGTAGATATGGTGGTATGTGGTGGAGATGAAATGAACGGTAGTGGAGATGTGGTGGGCGATGGTGGACTGTTGGGGGGATGTACATGAGATGAAGATACCTCTGGGTGAGTAAAGGCGGAGGAACTGGATGTAGCTGTATTTGTACGCCTCTTACTCACTCGACGTCCACGTGGACGTGGAATTGGGGCTATAGGCTCTCGCAACTGAAGTGGGTCAACGCTAAGTAGAAACTCTTGTCGGACAGCGACAAGTGCCCCATGTGACAAGTCCGATATCTCCTCTAATGTGGGGTCTTCAGTAGTTGACCGTATAGGATGTCTTTGTGTTAAAGCATATATCCTTGCAAGCACATCTCCCTGTACAATGAAAAACAAAACTTAAAATTGGAAGAATTCAAATATAAGAATAAAGAATATAAGGATCGCTAACAACATAAATTTAATTTACCAATTTCTCCATTGTAGCTATGACGGGCTTAGCCCCGAACTCTGGTGGGCGGTCCGGTGGGGGACTCATAAAACGACGTGTGATGGTACGAAACCAAATCATATATGGATCGTCGTAATTGATCGGGCCCTGTAATGCGATCGCGTTCACTACATAATCATTGCGCCCGCCCCAGTAATCAATGTAGTCGCGATGTATCTGGCTCCAATCACAAGGTTCCCCTCGTGCCCTCCCCCTCATATCCATATCATGAAATTGTGGAGCGGTGTCGAATGTTTCTTGGATGGCCTGGTGTAAACCAAACTGACGCATCACCCGATCTGAAAGGTGCCACTCCACAACCTCAAAGCAAATTAGGGGTACCCGTGCGCGCCATACTTGCTGACCAACAACACAATATGTAGGCAACGATGCCAATACATGTGCTGTATATGGTTGCCATATCATCTGTAACATATCACATATGTATTATTAATAAATAATGAATAAAAATATAAGTAATTAATACAAATTCCTAAGTAAATTTCGGCAGAGTTCCGTCTGTTTATTGAACAATCCAATAATTTCAAAGAAACCTGTTAAGTGCAAATAATATCAACCATACCACAATTTCATATTTAGTTTTACAATACATTAATAATTAATTAATACAATGGTTACTTCCCAATTTTTACAATTTCCTAAGTAAATTTCGGCAGAGTTCCGTCTATTTATTGAACAATCCAATAATTTCAAAGATACCTGTTAACTACAAATAATTTCAACCATACCACAATTTCACATTTCCTTGTATAATACATTAAATATTCCACATATACCTGCTCGGTGCGCATACAATCCAACTGGTCTCTATAGTGAGCCAATACGTGTGTCGGCGTCCGATCGAGTGAAAATCTCGTTCGCCACCTATACGAAATAATGCTTACATCAAGGGGAATGTACATGTATACTCCACTTGCAAAAGTACTATAATATCACTATGCTTGTTATATATTCCTTACCTAGCTCCATGGGGTGGTCCATCAATCACAGGAACAACTTCCCCGTCTGCAATTGGTGTACCAAGTCATCGGGGTCGAATATGTGTCAATCGCTCCCAACTCCATAGCTGACAAAAAGAAAATTGGGGAAAAAATATAAGTTAGATTAATTACAATAAATAATAATTATATTTAATAAATATAGCGTTGGACCTGTAATATGATAAGGGGGCCCGCAATCTGCTTGGATTTTCTACGTAAGGCCCGGCACATCTCTCTATATAAAATAGCAAGTGCAGCACTCCTCCAATTATACTGTCCCACCACATTTAAATCCTCAAGAAGTGGGAGCAGTGAAACCTTGACAAAAGAAGTCGATTTATCGGACAAAATAGACCCCCCAAACGAGTGAAGAATCCATGCCCGAACATATCGCTCTACCGCCGCGTCATCAGCCTCGTCATCAGGTACCTCCCGGAATGTATTAGCTATCCAAGATAGCTTTATCTTTGACTTGTTCAAAGATGTAGCGTCAGGGCGGACGCCTAGTATACGCTCACAAATATCAGCAGGATCTCCAAGTAATGGCGGTGCAATGATGGGATGACCATCGACTGGCAATCCTAGCAATATGGAGACATCTTGTAATGTGATGGTACACTCTCCAACAGGGAGATGGAATGTATGTGTCTCCTGTCGCCATCGCTCGACCAATGCAGTGATCAAAGCGTGGTCATACTATATATGGCCTACACGATACACTCCATAAAATCCAGCTCGTAAAAGTAATCGCTGCACTCTCTTAGGTAATATAATAGGCCGTCCATCTCTATTCCTAAAATCAGTGTCGTTCATGCGTACCTCTAATAAACCAGGATCCTCGCCATCCCAAATAGAAGACGATCTGTGGTCCTCCTGTAAATATAAGACGCGTTGGTCTTCAGGACCTGGATCCATCTATACCAACACACAAAATATAAAATGTATATTAGATTTAATCATACCACAACGTAATTAACATCAACATATAAGAGAGTATAATAATATAAGTAATAATTAGTAGCCTTAAGTCACGAAAATAACACATTAAGATTAAAATTCAGGATACAACATTACATTAAGATAAAAATAAACTTGAATATTACATTACATCATAAGAAGCCGAAACAACTAACACAACTTCATAAGCTGAAATAGGTAAATTACATAGCGTCTTTATAACCTAAAAATGAAAACAACTAACACAACTTCATTTATTCTTATTCCGGCCACAAGTGCGTCGGTCATGTCCCGCTTCCCCACAAAGTCCGCAATGGTTACTTCGTCGTTGATCACTTAAGTCCATCTCGTTGTGAATGCGCCTTGACGGTCGACCCTTCTGTCGTAACAGAATAGGATTAGGGATCAAAACAGTTGCAGTAGATGGGATTAATTCCCCCCAGTACTCATCTGGCAAAGCAGGATTCATCGCAGGAGCATAAATAGCCACGTAAGCCTCAAGACTCAAATATGGATCAATTAAATACTTTGGCTGCAACCTTAAATCAGCACACACCGCCATGACATGAATACAAGGATACTTATAAACAGACCACCTCCTGCAGCTGCACATGCGTTCCTTAATGTTGACATTCTTAACTTTACCTTTACGAGATGTGACGGCCGCATGGCCCTCAGAAAGATTATGCCTAAAGACACAGTATTTATTGACATCCTTTTCGAGATCCGCTAATTTAATCGCCATGTTCGGGGTATGTTCCAACTCTGGATCATTTTGCCTTTCTACGCCCTGATGTCTTCGTTGACAAAAATAAGTAACGAGGCGATGAAATATGAGCTGCACGGACGCACTGACAGGCAAGGACCTCGCACCTAGTAAAACCCCGTTGAATACTTCTGAAATGTTTGTCGAGTTAATCCCATATCGATGCCCTCCATCATAAACAAAAGTCCACTTTTCGAGTGAAATCTCGTTTAACCACTTCCACGGTTTTTTTCCTTCAATCTGTTGGTGTTCATCATACGCTTTTATCATTTCCATGTAGTGAACGAATTTTGGAAACTGGGTTGCAGTAGCAGCCTTCCACATTAGTAGCCTTAACATTCTATCTGGTTTACATTTGCTTGTGAAGTTACTACGAATGTGGCGCATGCAAAATCGATGATAAATTTTCGGCTCCTGAAATTGGGCATCTGAATTTATTACTGCTAGTATACCCCTGTGGCGATCAGAAAGCAAGCATATACCTTCTCATCCCTTAACAACATAATGCCAAACCCGCTTTAAAAAACAATGCCAGGTATCGTAACTTTCTTCCTCTCCGTATCCGAACGCAAGGGGAAAAATACCCTCATTTGCATCCATGGCCATTGCAATAAATAACTTCCCATTATACTTGCCCCGAAGATGTGTCGCGTCTACACTAATAATAGGCCGGTAATGCACGAAACTTTCAATAGAACCGCTAAAGGCCCAAAAATTCTTGTCAAAAACACGACTATTCGCATCAAATTGGTTGCTTCTCAACTCATGGATCGTCCCTGCGTTGTTATACTTAATAGACGCCAAGTATCTTGGCATTATCGCATAGGACCTTTTCCAATCACCAAATAAAGTGGCAATCGCTTTCTGCTTTGCATTCCATGCTTTCCAATAAGAGACCTTGCAGCCATATTGATCCTTCATATGAGCAACAATAACGCCAATCTTAAGGGCTGGATCAACCTTCAGCATGTTCATTATTTTGTTTGCAATGAAGTTACTATCCAGATGTTTGTGGTTTAGTTTCAAATAATCAAATCTGCATGTGTGGGGACCCTCGTACTTGGTTATTTCAAATTGACCGTGCTTCTTCTTCCTCTGACATGCACGAAGACGCCATTTGCACCCTTTTTGATGTAATTTACAATTAATTGCCCATATATCTGTCTTTGATTCATCAACAATATATTCATTAGAATTCTTGATTGCGAACAATTTCACGGCAGTCTTCAAGTCTGCTTTCGTCTCGTAAATCAGCCCTTTACGCAGTTCATCTCCACCCACAAGCTGCTCTTGTATTGACACCTCCTCGTCCACATTTATAACCTGAAATCATGTATAGAAGGGCGGAATATCATTATCAACCTGCCTAATCTCATTCGGTTCTTCCCCTTCATCACTTTCGTTATTGCTCAAATTTTCCATAACTTCATATTCGGTGTCTACGTCCTCTCCAATGTCGTATTCTACTTCAAAGTCATAATCTATACCACCTCCTCCCCCAGACGTGGACTCGGGCGGGGGCTGAGATGATTTGTGACCTTTTTTACTAGTGCCACCAAAGTTGAGGCGTCTTAATGGCCGTGAAGTGGAACCAAAGTGAGAAATATGAGGGCCTTCATTGATAGGGTCACAAAACTCCTGATGTGGTACTGGATCAATGTACATAGGGGCAGAATGTGTTAACGGTGGTGATATGTATGGTTCGGACAATGGAAAATTTTTGCCAATTGGGTATACATCATAATCCAAATCCACTTTTTCAATATACAAATCAATTGCATTAACAACGGGAGCATTGAAAATATTTGTCATTGCAAAGTCCAAACTTCCATCATCTTTAATCTCATGAAGGAAGTAATTCCAAGTAGTTGTGGTTACAAAAAAGGGACATCTACAAGTCATCTTAAGCGTGGACGGCGTACGGTCAATATCCATAATAGAATAAACTTTCTCGACTAATTCTAAGTAAGTACTGCCTTCTTCCAGGACAATGCCACTTCCGTGTGGTTTATCGTATGTCCAACCCTGCTCCCCATTAATTATATTGCCACCCCAATAAAGCCGAAGACAGTAACGTCTACTTCCCATTGTCCACCTTCAATACAATAACCCACTTTAGTTTATTTTCAATAAAAATATTTTGAACCAATGAAATATGAAGTTCTGGGTTTGGGTTTGTAATTTTTAATGAATGTATAGTTCTGGGTTTTGGTTTGTAGTTTTTAATGAATGTATGGGTATTAATTTCATTATAGTCTTAAAATAAGGAAAGACTTGTTTGTTTTATCTATTTCTTCAAACTATAAATTTTAATTATAATTTTGCCAGTCAAATTCAAACTCTAAATTTTAAGCGTGGACGACAACTACTAAAGGGGAGCATGGACTGAGGCAGAAACTAAACAAAATATACAAACTAACTTTTTTCCTATACCACACATTTTTACTATTATCAACTTTTTAATTAAATATAAGAATATCATAAATTTAAATTCAAAATGCAAAATGCAAAATGCAAATTTTAACATATTTGAACCCTATTAATCCATATCATTAAATATGGATAAAAATTATATATGTTATGGTGTAGCTTAGTTGCATAGCCTTGGATATTTTTTTAACATACAAAAATAATTCAGATTTTAAATATATCTCCTCAGTTCTCACTTTTAACTTTTGGGAAATTATCACTTTCCAATTTGGGCTGAAAAAAATAGGGTAACAAGAAAAGTAAATTTTTTATTTTTGTATTTTTAGTAAAGTTGTGGGTTTTGGTTTGTAGTTTCTAATTAATGTGTGGGTAGTCATTTCATTATAGTCTTAAAAAAAGGGAACCAAAGACTTATCTCCTTTATCTCTCTATTCAAACTACAAATTTTAATTCTAGTTTTGGCAATAACATTGAAACTCTAAATTTTAATTATAATATAACAACTAAAGGGGAGTATGAGCTGAGGCGGAAATTAAACAAAATATACACATTAACTTTTTCTCTCTACCATACCTTTTCATTCTATTAATTTATATTCTTAGAAAGTATAAAAAATTAATAATGGTTAAAAATATATATAGTATGGTGTAGCTTAGTTGCATAGCCTCAGATATTTTTTATACATACAATAAGAATTCGAATTTAAATAAAATTGATGTAATTAAAATATATTATTCAAACTATGTAATTTATGTAATTTATACATACAATAAGATTTCGGATTTTTTATATTTATACATACAATAGAAAGGAGAGAAATGAGAGAAAGCTTTCCGCTCTTATATTCAAAAGTCATAAATATTGCCCATCACTTTTTGTCCTTACCCATCATTTTTGTCCTCCACCCACCTCCACCCACGTGATCCCATTTTCACTCCTTTGTTTTTATCTTCTTTTTTTGTTATTCTATTAGACTCTTACATTCTCTCTCTCTCTCTCTCTTGCATTTTTCTCTTCTATTTCTTCTTCTTTCCTATCCGTTTCTTCCTCTCTTTCCCACTCAAGCATATTTCTTCCATTAACCCTTCATCTATTCTCTTTCTATATCCGTGTATATATACACATGTTTAAATAATTATAAATCAAAGAAATACAAGATCGAATAAATCGAAAGGTGGGCGTTAGTTCCCTTCTTTTTTATTTTTGTATGCGTATGCGTGTATATTATGTATGTATAGTAATTAGATCTAAGAAATGTTTTGTAATTTTTTTTTTCAAAAAGATTTTGTATGTATATTATAAATATGTTTGTAGATTTGTTGGTTGTGGAATGAAGGTATGGATCTAAATATGTTTTAATTTTCCTCTCAATACATGATTATTTCTATACTACCTCTAATCCTTATTTCTATACTACCATTTACAAATAAGCAGAAAAAATCCATATTTCTATACTACCTCTAATCCTCACAATAGATCTTCAAATTATCCAATAAAATCAGTTAATCATAAAGAAAAAATCAGTTAATAAGATTACCTTGAGTAGATCGGGCAACGAAGACGGGAGGACGCTACGGTGGAGGAAACTCGGCGAGGGAGTGCCGTCAACGGTGGCTAGAGGAAGTAGCAAAGAGGGGAAAGCGAGGGAGAGAGATACAGATCTACGGACCTTTGCCGACCGGCGCCGGCGATGGCAAAGGCGCCGCCGACAGAGGGGGATAGAGAGAGGCAGATCAGCGGGGACGGAGAGGTACCTGCGGAGACCGACGGGGAGGGAGAGAGGTGATGGCGTGCAACTGAACTGGGCGGTGAGGGGCGGCGGCGAGGGGAAGATTTCGTTGAAGGAGGCGACAGACGGTGTGAGGATAGAGAGGTTTGGGTTTTTTTTTTTTTTACTTGAACACAGACAATCAACGGTGAAAAGGAAGGGGAAAATTTAAGTGAGCCTAAAAACGTGAAAGGAGCTCACGTTTTTACACATAGAAACGTGAGACCAAATCACGTTTTTATGTGATACCATATCACACTTTTACGAATAATTTTTTTTTTTTTTTTTTGTAAAATAGGCATAAGGTATCACGTTTTTATGCTCAACCCCATTTTCCAAAATAAGCTCAAAAGTACCCTAATTTGCTAAATAAGTTTAAAAAGTACCCTATCTTAACCAAAAACTCTGTATTTTACATAGATTGCAAGTACACAAACAAACAAAAGTTGAAAAAAATGTTATTATTGCAAGAAAAAAAATGTATTTTTTTCACATCAAAAATAAATATAATCAAACACATTTAAATATTTTTCCCCTCTAATTAAATTACCTAAAATAAAATTATTTAGATTTAAATATTTTTTACCTTATTTCTATGCTTGTAATAATTTGATTTTATTACTCTTTTTCTGAGGGACTATACGATCATTTCTTAGTTTTTTTCTTCCAAATTGTCAAGCAATAAATGTGTATTATTTTATAAAGCTATGGATGCCAGCATAAATGTAGGTATGTGGTGCATAATATAATTTCTTCCATTTTGCTTAGTTTTTCTTCCATTTGCTATATATGTTTATTCAAAAATAGTAATACATTACCTCCTCCCCTTCTTTGAATAACCCGGATATATCAATTCTATGTATTAAAAAAAATGTATATTTTACTTAAGAGTTATTCTGTAACTTTCGTACCGCATAAAATAACTTAAATAAGAATGTTTTCGAATTAATCATTGGTAAAAAAATAAAAAAAGGTCAGTGGTCATCAATTCAACTGATTTGATATTGTAAACTTTGGGACATCATTATGGAATGAGTTTTTAATTTAAGATGTTTTAAAATGAAAATGAATCTCTTAATTTAAGCCGAAGAAAGTATAAATTTTGAAAAATATATAATTGTTGAAACTGTTTAAGCAAATCATATTTTGAAAGTACCATGCATGCAAATTAAAACAACCTATTCCTTAACAACTTTACCTTATAATAGATTTTATTTTATAAATCTCAATGAGTAATTTTCAAACATAAAATTTTCACTATGGTTTTATATTTGGATTAAATGTTATTATATTTTGAAGTTTTATAAATAATTTGAAGAGATAAAAAAATTTATGCAATTGGGTGTGTGTATAATTTGATTATGTGAAATGATATGTATCCTTTTATGTATGAATTTCGATCCAATGATAGCGATTGTGTAAAAATATAAGAATGTATGGTGGGAATAGTGTTCTTTTTATGACTAAGGTAGTTTTATAATTTATTTATAAGAATAAGATACTTTTCTACTTATTTGTATAAATAAGATATTTTAGACTTTTTGTCTTTATTAGACATTTTTAGAAATTGAACTTTAGTCCCTAAACTTGGTTATAAATTAAATTGTAACCCTTCATATTTTAGAAAGAGACGAAACCCTATTTTGGTATCAAATGTAGAGAGTTATCCCAAACTCCTTTCCTCACAGACTTCAAACGATAGACGTCGGTACATAGATGCCCTTGGGAATATTCTCTCGCATCTACGCCTCTATTTTTGGAACAAATCCAGATTACCAACCTATTCCGATTCACCATATCAGAGCAAAAAGGTGTTTAACAACTCAGACTGAAGGTTGTTCACATATAGAACATATACCTTTAAAACACTCAAAAAGCAAACAAGTTATTGCAAGAGTAATAAATTGTTTATTAGACTAAAACCAATACTTATTATTAGTTTTGCAACAGACTCATAGTGATCTCCAAAAAATCATATCAGACATCCAGCTTTTGGATTTAGAGACCAAAAATAATACTAGACGAATTAAAAACCTAGACCAACAAATCCCTTCGGATTTTGTTACAACATTGAGAGAAATTCTCAATACAACTAGAGAAACAAAAACTATTTGCAAAGAGCAAAATTCTTCTCTAGAGACAAAAATTGACGAATTAACAAAACGTATTTGCCAATTAGACATCGAGCTCACAAGATTATCCTCTGAGCAATCCAAAATTATACCAAGACTACATAACTATATTCCAGAAATATAAAACATGGAAATAGTTAACTCAGACTGGAAAGAAGTTCCAGGAGGAATTATTCCTCAAGATATATCAAACTTTTATCGAAAAATAATAGACAAGATGAGCGATGAAAGATTCTCTCGTAGATTTATTGAATCAGAAATCAATAATGCTAATAAAGCAACAATCTGCATCCTAAATAGATTAAATTTCATTTCTACAGCCATAGCAGCTACCCAAGACTGCGAGTATAACTTTACTCAAAATCTAAGAAATGATTTGCAAGCTAAGACTGAAGGATTAAAAACCTTCTATTTAAGTTCTAACAAAACTTAGCATATTATCTAGATGGAAAATGGGAAAACCATTTTAAGACTCAAGAAGTTATCATAAACAAATTTCGAGAAAATTCAGACAAGGTAAAGAAACAATTAAAAGAAATCATGAATGGAATAAAAGTCATTTATGAGAAACCTAGTCAAACTAGTCAAGCAGATTTAGACACGCCTCACATATTGATGTATGTCGATAAACTTGAAAGAAATTTCATGGCTTTAGAAGTTAGACTTACAGAAGAAATTGCTTCTAGACAAGATTTAGAGAATATAAATGTGCTTAAATTAAAAAAATATATTGCAACAGCACACAGTTCTCTAAAGGAGAACACTAAGACTATAAATGAATAATTATACATTAAATTGTATAAAGACCAGTTGGCTCTTAGGGAAACCCTTATTAGCCAAATTAAGAGACAAAATGATTACTCAAAATCATTAGAAAAAATTGAGAAAAAAATTGAACAAAAGGAAGAAACCGCTTGTAAGTTCAAAGAAACTCCATCCGTCATAATAAAAAAAAGAATCTTCAATAGGAAGAATTAGAAACGATGGATTAGACAAGACTAGAAGAATAGCTAGCCTCACCCCTAGCATTGGACATCAAAATATGATGATTCAAATAGTAAGAGACTCCTCTTCCAACATAAGAACATGGTGAAGAGAAAGAAATATTTCACACCCACTTCAACGGAAGGAATGGGGAGAAATGGACTGGAAATATGCAGAAGAATCCATAAGTAATGGACAGCTTCCTCCATTCAGATACGTAGACTTGTTCCGAGAAGGAGCTATTCCTAAGACCCCTAGCTACAATATGACTTATTGTAGTAGAAATCATATCCTCGAAAAGAATTATATAGAAATTCAAATCTTCGAACTAGACTGGTTAAGATCAAGAGGAACAGATAGGAATTTTCAATTCCTAACCTTTGGACTCTTCCGAGCAAGAATCCAAGGACTTTATACACCACAGAATGGAGTTAACATCCTTTGTTGCTTGGTTGACAAAAGATGGAAAGATTTCCAAAAAAGCCTAGTTGGAATAGCCCAATTAGAGATGTTAGATAATATAAGATATTTCAATGTCACTCCGGTATTTACAGTATCTATACCAACAGCTAAACACTTTAAGCTAATCTTATACGCTACAGGCTATAAAGATTACGTGTTACCAGACGCAAACATTAACATAGAATATCAAAGTTATGTTAAGTTTTCCCATAAAGCATTCGAATGAATGCAACCAGGTATTTCACAAGGAAGAATGAATGAACAAATCCTTGTCAGAACGAATACTTCAGACTTTAATAATACGTATAGTATAAAGAATACTGGACCTATGAAAGAACATGCTAAGACTCTCTGGCAATTGCCAGAATTCCAAGAAACAAATGCTGTACAAAACGAGTCGTTATATATTGCTCAAGATAATATCACAGGCAATATTAATATATAGTTTGCTCCTCCAAAGTTCAAGGCAAAGAGCATTAGAACAGAGGAATCAAGGTTTAGAAACATGGGAGATTCAGCAATGGATGATCCTTCAGAAGGAGAATGTAGTAATGCTAGCACTGCTAGAATGTTACAACATGCTCCAAATTATAGACCAATAAATTCTATAGATAATCATGATATATTTGTATGAAAAGGCCAAAATCCAAAATTTTGGACATGACCTAACAGAACAAGAAAGAGAAACACACAAAAATAATCTTGAAAGAAGTAAATCGACTAGATACAATATGATGATATCTAGGGAATTTATAAAAGACTTAAGAAATTCTCAGGATACGAAAGAGCTCCTAAGAAAATTAAGACTCCAAGAAAAAGAAGAATAACAACAAATGTTTCCAGTTGCTACGGCAATCCCAGGAGGAAACAATGTTCAGACAGGAGAAACTTCTAGAAGCAGGTTCAATCTATTCGAAACCCCTGCAGCTATAAATATTCCTATTTATAGTGACAGTATTATTAAGACTAAACTAGACTAAGTCAAGGGATTACCCACGACAGCCATAGACTTCCAAAGTACAAAGAATATGGCATCAGTAGCCATCAACCCAGTAGGTATCTACCTAAACTTAGACAATGTGCAAGATAGAAAGAATGACTTAAAGGAATGGCAAGATCAGATGCACATGTGCTTTGCGTCTAACGAAAGTTGGGATGCAGAATCATGTAGAAGATATGCTAAGCAATCTCTAAAAGGAATTGCAAAAAACTATTTAGACAATTTAAGAACAACAACAGATTAATCTAGTACACCTAAGCTAGCAAGGTTCAATGAGACAAGAGACCAGAGATCTGTAAATGGGTATGTACAACTCTTTACAACTGAATTCATTGGAGCAAACCACATTGCCCAAGAATCAGAAGTAGATGTAGCAAAAACTAAGTTACCATTACTTAGTATATGCAGTTTAGACAAGATCAATGAATATAGTAATAACTATGAAACATTGTACTATCAGATAAAAGAGTTCACTACAACTCTTAAAGACGAGTATTTTAGAAAACTCCCAGATATTGGGCACCTTTTTATTAATGAATATAGAAAGCGGCCTGGAGTTAATAATACTAAAGAAGATACTCTTGGTGAAAGAATAAATTTCGCCAAAGACTACATTATAGCCAAAAGACGCAAGAAAGCACAAGACGCTTTGATCAAAGAGACATTTAAAAATATGCCTTCAATCAAAGATGAAAGAGATATAGCGCCCATCTAGGGGTGTTTTCGGTTTCGGTCGGGGTAGGAAACGAGGTACCCCAAACTCAAACCAAATGTAAAATTTCGGTTTCGGTTTAGAAATCTTATAAACCTAAACTCGAACCAAATATTTCGGTTCGGTTTTATTCGATTTTTACCTATATTTTTTTAAATTATTTTAACAAAAAAATAGTGGCATAAATTCATAAAACAATGAATATTACTTGCGGCAAAAAATTGTCCACAAATGATCAAAACAGTCCTACAAAATGATCAAAACAGTGGCATAAAAGTGCTTAAAAATAGCACAAAACTGTCAAACAAACTGTTTAAAATAGTCCCACAATTTGATCAAAATAGTGGCATAAAAGTGTTTAAAATAATAGCACAAAACTGTCAAACAAATTGCTTAAAAGTTAATACTAAGGAACAGAGACCATCCACTTAAAGTTCTTCTTTTAACTCCACTACTTAATTTAATTTACATGAGATAAAGAGTCTCCAATCTCATTTCCCAATATTAATTACATTATATAAGAAGAAACATAAAAGTAAAGAAAGTTGATTGGTATATATAGCAAGAACAGAATGTTCCAATTATTTTGAGCTAAGAGATTAAACATATTGCTGCAACCAATAGGGCTACTGTCCATGTTTATTTTTTAGGAGAATGTTAGCTTAGGGAATTAAAACTTAAACCAAATTCTAGAATGTCAACGAGGCTCCAACTCCCTTGGGCCTAACAAGACAAATCTATGCATAGCTGCAACTAATAGGGCTACTATTCATGTTTATTTTTAGAAGCATCTATTCATATTTTATCTTATGAATATGATATATACGTGTGTATATACATATATATATATATATATAAATATATGACGTGACTCCACTAGTTCTCAAGTTAATCCTTCAATGAATCTATGACTAAACATTTGTAATTCTAATCCATGATAACCAAATAATTAAATACAAAAATAAAGGTCTTTTATTAGGATGAATAAAAAAATCTGTGTTCATGACAAAGTAGATTACATATGGTTTTGAGTATGGTCACATGAATCAAGAAGTAATCAAGCGTTTTGAATTTATATATCCGTTAATGTTACATCAAATTCCTGAATATATAAATAAAAGCATTCTCTGAATATATATATATATATAGGTATATATAGTCCACCAGATCTGAGAAATAGAGGACATACCTGATCAATTAAATGCGTGACGGACCAAAGGCAACGACGGTGGAAGGCAGCGACGGTGAGCGTGAGTGTGAGCCGTGAGCCACTAAGGAAGATTGGAAGAGGAGAGAGTGAGAGGCGAGAGAAAGGGAGAACTGAGAAACGGCGGAGGAAAAGAGTTTGGGACTTTGGGCAAAAGTCTTGTGTTTCCTTTTATATTTAGGGTTAGACAACTTTAAAAAAAAAAACAACTCAAAACAACGTCGTTTTGCTCTTTATTTTTAAATTTCGGTTCGGTTCGGTTTGGTTCGGGTCTGGACAGACCAGCCCCAAAACCGAACCAAATTATTCGGTTTCGGTTCGGTTTTTCTATATTCAGTTTCGGGTTTTTTTTGGTTTGGGGTTTTACGGATCGGTTCAGTCCGTTCGGTCGATTTTCGGATTGGGTTTAACAGCCCTACGCCCATCCAATAGGGATGTGGAAGAAGTACTTCCAAAAGCCATAAAAAGAAACATTGGAAACAAACTTTCAAAGCTACAATTAATACAGACCCTAATAGTAAAAAATATAAATTCAGAAAATCGACTAGCTTTAGAAATCCAAAGAAGAGAAAGAAATTATTTCCTAGAAAGAGATATTTCAAGAAGAATTCAGACACCAGAAAGAAAGTGCTTAATTATAGAAAGGGCGAAGATAAGAAACCAACAACCTATAATTCAAAGAATGAATGTTGGGTGTGTGGAAAGATAGGACATTTCGCTAGAAACTGTTCTCAAAGAGAGAACAAAGAAATAAAGCCTAGCGTTAGACTTGTAGAAGTCATGCTTACCCAAGCTGACTCACAAGATTTAGACCTCATATATAATATTGAGTTATCAGACTTCGAAGTAGATGACAATGCCAGTGTGTATAGTGCATACACAACTGAGTCAGCTACTGAATCTTCTTCTTCTGAAGAAGAAGAAGAATTTAAGGAATGTTTTGTCATCACCACAATTGATGACGATGAACCATTAGAAGAAGCTATTTATCTAGACTATGAATAAGCCATTTACTGCTGTAATTTAACAGATGTATGGCGACCTTCTCAACCAGAAAAAATAGTTAGAATATCTCAGTGCTACACAAATCCAAGCCATAGGTGTAAATTCGAAATGAAATGTAGCCATGCATACTTCACTTGTGACTATTGTTTTACGACAATATCACTTGAATTATTCATGGTATGCATTACCTGCAAACTTCATTACCATGAAGACTGTTGGAGACAGGAATTTCATATTATGTATGAAAATAAGTATGATCACATACTAGACACAGACATAGATAAATACTATCAAGAAATTGATACAAACAGACTTAGAAAAATTAAGGAGGGAAAAAGAAAATTAAATGAATGTCCTCCTAAGACAATCCTTGATATTCCAAATCCCTTAAAAGGAATCGAAATCAGAGAACAGAATAATCTGGGAGTCCTAGCTAAAGGAGTTTTTATAAGTTTCATTGAAATAAAAATCCTTAATCCAGACTATCCTAGACTACTCTCTGCTATAATTGATACCGGTTGTACTACTAATATCTGTAAATCAAATGCATTTCCAGATGAGTATTATAGACCTAGCAAACAACTTATCTTCGGACGAGTTGCTAATAGAGATTATTTTGAACTTCCATTACAGACTATTCCTATTTATTTTCAAATAGGAAAAAATGAATTTACATATGAATTTTATGTCATGGATCCACCTTGTAAATTCACAGGAAATCTTTTAATCGGAAATGATTTCCTTCGTAAGACTCAACCTTTTGCTCAATATGACGATAAAATAGAACTGTCTCATATAAGCAAATTCGATACTCAAACTATGCTCATATCTAAAGACCGAGCATTTGACCTCATGCAAGTCAAACCTTCATGGGTCCCCCCCCCCCTCAGAGTTCTACCGCTAAGTGTGGTGAAATAGAGGAAATTACTGCCCCTCTCAAACACAAATGCACTTGTCCAGACAGAAAATGTTATAAACAGATAATATTAATCCAACAAGAAATTGTTGATCATAATAGACATCATCTCTTGGCTGCCCAAGAAATAAGAAAAAGAAAAAAGATAGACATTAGATCCTTAGAAGTAGAAAAAGATAAGATTAAGGAATTAGCAATTCCTACAACTAGAGAAAATCCTATAAAAAAAATGGAAAAAAGATAAGGCATATTGCCAAATTATACCCATAAACCCAGACGCCACCATAAATGGAGGCACCTATAAAAAAGGATATTCTCAGAGAGATAGAGAAGAATTTCAAACATAAATAGACAGTCTACTTAAGGGTGGAATGATTCAAGAAAGCATTAGTAGACATAATAGCCTTACCTTTTATGTTGAAAATGAACCAGAAACAAAATGAGGAAAAAGACGAATGGTATTAGACTATAGAGCTCTCAATAAAAATTGTGAGTTCGATTCATATAAAATATCAAATAAGAATAATCTTATTAGTCTTACAGAAAATAGAAACATATTTAGCAAATTTGATTGTAAGTTCAGATTCTGGCAAATCAAAATGCATCCAAACTCCATACCATGGACAGCGTTTAGCGTACCACAAGGAAAGTATGAGTGGCTAGTAATGCCATTTGGATACAAAAATGCACCCCAAGTCTTCCAACGAAGAATATACGGCATTTTTAGAAAGTATTCAGAATTTTGCTTAGTATACATTGATGATGTACTAATTGCAAGTCATATAGAAGAAGACCATATAGAACATTTTAGAATAATAATAGCCGAATTTGATAATCACTGTATTATTATTTCTTATAAAAAGATGCTTCTATTTCAAGAAGAAATAGACTTCATAGGAGTCCATATAAAAAATGAAAAAATATCTCCTCTAGACCATATTACTAGAAAGATTTTAGACTTTTCAGATAGAATTAATGACATAAAACAATTACAAAGCTTTCTTAGATTGCTTAATTGTGCAACAGACTACCTTAAGGATTTAGCCAAAAAAAGAAGAAGTCTTACCGCTAAATTAAAATGAACCAAAAAGACTAATCCATTTAATTGGACAAAAGACAACACGGATATAATGACTAAATTAAAAGAAGAAGTCAAAAATATCCCTGGACTAGAGATGCCTAATGTAGAGGATATCTTCATAGTAAAAACATATGCTTCAGATAAACAATGGTGCGCAATCTACTATGCTTTAGACTATCAGACTAAGAAAAAGAAGTTGTGTAAATATAGCTCAGGAACATTTACTGATCCCGAAACAAAATACACAACCCACGAGAAAGAAGTTCTCGCTATTGTAAGAGCAATAGAAAAATATATGCTCTTTTTAAGACCTAAACACTTTACGGTGTATACAGACTCTAGTTATGCAGTAGGATTTAGAGACCTAAATCTAAATAGATCGAAGACTAATAGACTAATTAGATGACAACAGTCTCTTAGTGATTATGATTTTAGCATAATTCATATTAAGGGAAAAAAGAACACAGTTCCTGATATTATCTCAAGGGAACCTATGTTTGCCGAAAATCTAATAATATGTTTCATGTTATCTACAGATAAGCAGAATAGACTAATGAAGATAGGAGGAAGCTCCAGTAGAAAGACCAGATTTATCGACCAGGTTGAAGTCGCCAGGTACCTACAGGGTGCATATGACCCTCAGACCCAGACCAACGATAGAAACAAAATGAAGATGCCTAGACCTATTCTAGAGAATCTAGATGATATGCTCATTCCTCCAGGGAAAAGGAGTGAAAAAATTTGCAGGCAAAACAAGATCATCGGAGGAATGTTCTTCCTTGAGTACAGACCAGACCAGAGATTTCCAAACTTAGTTAAATTCAGAAGAGAATTTACTAAGTAAACTCTCACTCTCATAGATGCTCTATGGTGGAACCATTCCAACAACCTTAAAATAGAGTTCAGACAAAATTTGGTTGCTACAGCAAGATTTATGAGAATGTAGTGGCTCGCCATCTCCCAGATAAATCCAGCTCCTCCCAAAAATTTAATAGAAGGTCCTAGACCCCAAGAAATGACCTATGCTAGAGCAACAGGTCAAATAACGCCACCTAAAGAAGACAAGAAAAGGATCTTGTTTACAAGAAAAAGAGATTCTTCATCAATCTTCTTACCCCGTTGAGAAAGGAACGAGAGGTAGAAAATAATGAAACGATGAATCTAGACTCAGACATTGCCGAAACCCTAAAAGAAATGGGTAATTATCTCTCCAACAGAACGATCCCAGGGCATTCCACATTCATCAAGGAATTCTGTGAGGAGATGCCTCAGATAAATATTTGGGGAAAGACAGACATTCCAGTAGAGCTCCTGGTTAGCCAAGGACTCATTGGACAAATTCTCGTGCAGAATACTACAGACGCAGACTGTTTTGGCGAAAAGGTACCCAATTACATCGAGACAGTTAAAGAATACCTTCCTATCTATTTGAGAAGCTATTCTATTGGGCCCGAAGCCGGATTCAACCATGAGATTGGGGGATTCCAGCTCGTCCGGCTCTCAGAAGAGCCATGCCTAGACATGGAAGGACTCTGTTCAGCCGAATTCGAGCCCATTAAAGGTAGACAGAATCCCACGGCCTTAAAGGTTAACAGGTCATTAGGAATCTTAAGGATTATGGAAGAACTTTTAAGCGAAGAAAAATGGTACACAGTGTGCCAAGAAGAATATCTAATCATCCAAGCACAAGAACCTTTTGGAGGGAGGATGACTAGAGGACAGACCAAAAGCACGGAGGTAATAATAACAACTACCACCTCCAATATCGCCAACATAGAAGAATATTGGAGCACCATTAAAGGCTCCACCCAGACATACCAGCCAGGCATCACTAGCAAGGCATCCAGCCCAAACAACTACATCAAGGTAACGGCCGACGACTAGTGACGTAAGAAGAAGAGAAGGAGACATTATCTTATAAAGAAACGTAAGCAATGACGACTCATAGACATCAGCTTATAAAAACGTAAGTAATGACCACTCTAAGACTTGTAATTATTGAGACAGACCAGACGAATCTTTTAAAGTTATAGATTTTGCTTCTTTTTTCTTTGTAAAAAGACTTTTGCATTACTATGCATGCATATGACGATGGGGCCCACAATAGCAGCACCCGATGTGTATTATTGTGTGTGTGATTGTCTGTTTAGTGTGTCGGCAGCCTCCTTCACTCACTATTCGCCGAAAGGCGTTTAAAGCTGTGGGGTATGCTTAGTTAATCAGATAGCTTTTAGCAGCCGGTTGAAGGTTAGGGAGTTTGTATCTCTTCTATATAAGGAGAGATAGTTTTTATTTGTAAGTACGAGTTTTTCATTTCTCAGCTTAGACTAGTTTATTCTACAGAGCATGAGTGAGTAAAGCTTCCTTTAGTTAGCAAAAGGAAAGCGAGTAGTTTGTAATAATAATATTTCTTGAATAAAATTATGTTTCTCCTTTAGTACAACTTCCATTGATCTCTGAGCTCTGCTTAAATTTTCTAAAAACTAGACCTATTTTTACGCGGGTTTCCAGTAAGGACCTTCTCTCTGATTCATACAAGATGATGTGAATCGCGACCGTATTTCTATCCGATATGACGAATCCGCAACCCTTGACGTTGAATACGTAAGAACCTTGGAATCACGCGAAGATGATGGAGGTGGAACCTCGACCCAATCCCTAAAATGAGAATGAACCTTGGTATAGTCGAAGACAAACAATCAATTGATGGATTAATTGATTGATAAGTCGAAGAACAACAAGAATTCAATTATGGCTGTTCGATGTGTTCTTAGAACACAAGAGGTGAAAAACTCTCCAATTCGTATTAGAAAACAAAGCCGCCTCATACAATAGAGTTGCCTCCTTTAAATAGGAG
Source organism: Lonicera japonica (assembly GCA_021464415.1). Classification (NCBI taxonomy): domain Eukaryota; kingdom Viridiplantae; phylum Streptophyta; class Magnoliopsida; order Dipsacales; family Caprifoliaceae; genus Lonicera; species Lonicera japonica. The sequence continues at coordinate 499,388 of JAKCWG010000953.1, read as the reverse complement.
GAGAAGAAGAAAAACCCTAATGAAACCCTAAACAAACCCTAAAAACGAGAATAATAAAACAAGCCCAATTTGAAGGCAACAAAAATAATGGAAAACTCTTAACAAGCCCAAAAACACTCTTAGCAGGCCCATCACTCTAAATACTAATTATACATAATCCTTGGGCTTTAAATGATGCAAATAAATAAAACAATAATAAAACGCCCTAATTATTCTACGTCTTCTTGGCTAAGCATTATTCTTCATTCTCGTTCTTCATCTCCTCGAATACTTCTCCAAGCTTCAGCTTTATTCATCAACTCTTGGACCACGTTCATGAGTTCTTCCTTGATCTTCTTGGCCCTAGCTTGAGTAATTGGACCACTTGGAACCCGGATGGGATCTGCATAGTCTTCACTCCATGATCCAGCTCCTGTGCTATCTTTGGGCTCATCAATCGATGAATGGCCAGTTTTGAGTTGTCGCTGACAGGTGCTGTAGCCGTGAGCCGTTAGCAAAGGTGAGTTAGGCGTTGAGGCGTAAGCAAGAAACGGACAACCAATCCTTTCAGGTGGATGAACAACGAGAACAAACGCAAAGGAGATAGAACAGACCGAAGACGGAAGAAGAAGGCAAGAAATGCGATCAAAAGTAAGGTGGACCAGACGTTTTATTCAGGTATATTATTGTTTAAACTATTTGCGGGTACTTTTTGCTAGCTAAATATTTACAACAAAGAAAATTGGCACATAATTAATTTATGAGCAATATAGACCATAATTACAAAAAATTTATAAACCAGACAGATATTAGAAGTACCCAACCTATATTAAGGTGGGGTCTAATAAACACAGAAGAACAAAGACTAGTGCGTATAGCACACTTCAGATCAGGAGGAACCTTTCCCTATATACATCACGTTTGCAAGTGGGTATCTAGAGAAGTAAGGAAACTCCCAGATTTAGAAGATTCTACGGATAAGTACATCCAATCCTTAGTAGAAAATATAGACGAATAGGAAGTAAATAATCCTTGAAGAGACCTTCCTCAAGGAAGAGATAACTTGCAAGTAGACGTTACTGGAGGAATACATGATCTTAGACGTGTACTGCAAGAAACTTTAGAAAAATTAAAGTTTGTACAGAGAAGAAGACTTGCAGAGATTGCAGAATTTCTACGTGAAAACAGAAGAATTAGACGTCTCAGATTTATAGAGACAACTAGTACGTATAACCTACGTGCTTACAGACAGTTGTTATCCGATTACGGAGACCAAGAATTAGACTCGTTTATAGAAAACAATATCTTACATCCCATCAGAGATATTGTATACGACATAAACTGGAATATTCCAGATTATAGACTAGAAGCCTTAGACTTAATAGACTTCCCGTAGAAACCGCTGATAGCTTCACAGCTTCATTAGTGTCCATATGGACTAAGCTGGAGTGAAACACGTAGACCTCCCCCACCAAATTCACCAAGTGAATCAGATAGTGATTTACCAGCAAAAGATCCGTCGGATAATTTTAATACAGACGATAATAGAAATTCAGATATAGACGACATAGATTGGTCGGACTAGATTCCTTATTTTAAAACAATAAGGGTAGACAGAATTAATCTAAGAAAGCTTAGGGTAAAAACTTGTAATTACAAGTGGTCCCCTCATAAAAGACAAAGTGGTCCAACAAGTGGTCCACATGGTCCCTAGTCAAAACTACCCTATTTAACTAAATAAGATTAAAAGAACCCTATTTACCAAAATAAATTCAGAAAAGACCCCATTTATACAAAAAACTCGTGGGAATAAGTTATTGGATACAAATCACGTCGTGTGGTGAAATTATAAAACAACTTTATAAACTTTGATCTAGACCATTAATGATTAGTAGATCTATGTAGTGTACTTTAATAATAATAATAATAATAATAATAATAACTTTCCTTTCTGTCGGAAACAAAAAAAAAATCAATTCAATTCTCTTTAAATATTTGATCAAAACATAATATTAAAAAATGTCTAATGAACTTATTATATGTAATTCTTATTTAAAAAGTTTTTTTTTATACATAATTTTATAATTATAATGAATCATGTTATATAAATATCAGTGGATAGGTTTAAAATATATAACTTTTATTAAATTTTAAAATTTGGCTAAAAAGTTATTATTAATATTCGAAGTTTTATAAAAATATATGGAGAGAGAAAATTGATGCGATTATGTGTGATAATGTATATCGTTTTATACGTGCATCTTTATTGAATGGTAAAAATTGTATAATACTAAAAAAATTAATAATGCAAATTAATTTTTAAGATAAATTATATCATACCCTTAAAATAAAAAATAACTTTGGAAAAATATTATCCGAATTTTTAATTAGGTTGATTTGTTACAGTACACCTTGGTCAAAAAATCCATTCTTTATTATACAGATGACTTGACAAATTGACTGATTTAGTTGGTCATTCCACTTCTTCGAACAAGTGATGGGTTTACCTGCTACTCGATTAGTCATTTCGCTTGGGATGTTTTTGATCGTCAAAGTCTAGTTTTTTACCAAAACGTTTGCAAAATATGAAAAATACGTATTTTTTTTTGTTAGTATTGACTAAATAATACCAAAAACCTTTAAAATATGTTCTAAGTTTTAATTAAATTTTTAAATTTAATTTTGTATGAATTGAGTTCTTAAACTACTTAAATTGAATACTAATAGCCCTTCCGTCTAAATTCTCCGTTAAATCAAACGAATTGAAGAATTTTTTAGTCATTAATAAAGTTAATTGAAAAAAACAAGGGAAGAAAATTAGAAGAAGAAAGAGAAAGAAGCAAAATCATTTAGAAAATTATAACTTAGAAAACTCATAAATAAGAGATTTATGTACAAATTTACATATATATAAATACATATATATATATATAAATATATGGTTCATATATAAGTATACTAATTAAATGAGTTTTATTTCAAGAATACATTTATATATGTGAATGTACACACACATGTATAAGTGATCAAAATTAATTAGTGCGAATGAGTTTTCAATTCAGATTATTTTTGTGTGCGTGTGTTGGGGGGGGGACAGGGGGGGGGGGGGGGGGGGTGGGTTTGTGGGTGACGAAGCGTGATATGGGAGGGGGGGGGGGGGGGGGGCGTGTGTTATGTGTGTGTATAAATGTATCATTGAAATAAAACTCAATTAAATACACTTATCTTTGTAAATATGCACATAAATTTCTTATTTTGGGTTTTCTATGTTATGATTTTTGTGATTTGTACAAAAAAATAAAGATGGAAGAAGTAAGATGGCGGAGGCGGAAAGAATTGGCTTGACATTTTAACAAAATAATTAATGTTAATGTAGTATTTCAATTACAATACTTAAGTGTTCCATATATTTTTGTAAATTATTTTGCTTCTTTTTCATTCTTCTTCTATTTTTTTTCCATATTTTTCCAATTAACTTTATTAATGGCCAAAAAACTCATCAATCCGTTTGATTTAACGGAGGATTTGGATGGAAGGGTCATTAGTGTTCAATTTGAATAGTTTAAGGGCTCAATTAACACAAAATTAGGTTTTGGGGCTTAATTGAAACTTAAGACATAGTTTGAAGGCTTTTGGTGTCATTTAATTACCTAATTTTTTAAATAATTTTAATTCTACGTAGTTCTTTAGTACAAGTAGATAATGTATAAAAGTAAAAATTTATTTTCTTAATCTACCTCAAAGAAAGTAAGGCTTTGTTTGATTCACGAAAGAGAAATTATTTTTCTTATCTTTTCCATAGAGGTGAGAAACTAAAGTTTTGTCATGTTTTTTTTCTTATGTTTGGTAAAATATGGAAAGAATTTAGAAAATATCATTTGATTTTCCTTCTAGTATTTAGTTGGTATAAGAAAGGCAAGTAAAAATATATCAATATTTTAATAATACTCTTATATTTTAAAACAAAAACAACATTATAAAAATTTGGTAATAACATATTTAAGTAGGGATATAGTTGTCCAAAACTTTTATAATAAATGTTAGGAAATGAGAAGGGAAAATCAATCCCATAAAGTATGAATGGAATGGTTTCCCCCCTACTTTTCCCTTTGTCTAGAAAGTATTTTCAGAATCTATATTTACCAAATAAAATAAAGTAATGATTTTTCTTTCCCGAGTTTTCAAATCCACATACCAAACAAGGCCTAAGTTCTTGGTAAAGTAAAAAATTGTTCAAAGATTAAAAAGTCTTATTCTAAATAGATCATAAGTACGCAAACACTAAAGTTGAAAAATATGTTATCATTGCAAGAAAAAAATACATATTTTTTGTATATAAATAAATACAATCAAACATATTTAATTAATATTTTCATCTCTAATTAAATTGCCTAAAATAAAATTATTTAGATTAAAATATTTTTCACTTTATTTCTATGCTAGTAATAGTTTGATTTTATTACTCTTTTTATGAAGAGCTATACGATCATTTCTTAGTTTTTTCCTTCCAAATTGTGAAGCAGTAAATGTGTATTATTTTATAAATCTATGGATGGCAGCATAGAGTGTTTTACTATCTGAAATGGTTTTCAATATTCTACCTTTTCTTTGTAGAGAGAGAACAATTTTACTATTCAAAGTTAAAATGTGATGTAGGGAGTGAAGAAAATGGATGAAAATTTAAGTAAGAAGCGTAAGTGGATTGCCATGCTTTGTTTTATTATGAGGAATTTTCTTATATTGGGCGTTATTCAAATGGGCGTAAATGAAACGGGGGTAATAAAAATAAGTTATCAATCATAAATGATTAAGTATAAAATAAGTTGTTAATGATAAATGATTAAGAATAAATATTTTTGGAAAGGAGTGTTAAGGAGAGTATTGAAGTGTAGCAATAACACCGCTTTTTATATATGTACTAGGTATTGTCCGTGCCGTCTAACGCGGTGAAATAAAATAATATTAAGTACAAATAAAAAGACCCTGTGTTCGAACTGTACATGTTAACTTTACTAAATTCACATAATAAATTATTATAGATAAGAATAGCCTTAGATGGGGGCTTACGGGTTTTTTTTTGGTCAAATCTTGAATCGTAAATGAAAAAATATATTAATTTGAGTATAAAATGGTTAGCTTGAGTAATAAAATAGTAGACATCGCTACGGGAGGTTAGCAAAACTCATATACATGAAGAGAGAGGGGGAATAAAAACCGAACAATATTATACAAGCATATCAAAAAAGTATAAAACTCACATGCATATATGCATAGAAACTTTTTTATTCCTATTCCTATTGATTATAAACTGGATATTCACACACATAAAGGAAAAAATTCAAAAGTATATGCACTATTTTTAACCTAGTCTGCCACTAAAACAAATAATTATCGGATAATCAACTAAATATACATATCATAAAATAAAGTTGCGATCTCCAATTAAATGAGTTAATATTTACTGAGCACCCATATATATATTATTCAAATGAGTTACATAAGCCCATATATATACCTTTTTCAAAAAAAAATTCAAAAAAGTAAACCACAAAATATTACATTCTTAAAAAGGGTAAACAACAAAAAGTGTAAAAATTTTCAAATATTTTGATGGGTGTTTAGCCATGAAAATCTTAAGAAAGAGAGAATATATATATATATATATATATATATTTGGTGAGAGAGAAAGAGTATTCTTGTATTTATAAAAAAAATTGTGAGGGAAAAAAGTGAGAAAATTTTGAAATTTGAATTTCAAATTTCAAATTGTATATTTTTATTATCAAATTAAAGTGAAAAAAGATAATAAAAAAGTATTATGTAATTTGGTAATTTGATATCTTAAAAACAAATCTAAAGGGTTTACATTTCTTTTTGGTTTGTAAACAAATTTTGACCATTAGTTAATAATAACAAAATAAAGAAAAAAAATACATCTTACGGAGTATGATATAGATAGAAAATTGCCGCTAGAAAAAATGAAATAGTTTTAAGAGTAGTGTGAAAATTTTATAATAAGAGTAAGAAAAGTGAATCATAATTTAAATATACAAATTTTGTCTTACACGTAACTTTATATCTACAATTTTAAACATACAAACTTTTATTGGTAAATTTTAAATATACAAATTATTACATGGTATTTTGTTTTAAATTTAATGTATTTTTGAATTTCATAAAAATAGATAGAGAAAAAAGATAAGAGATTAAAACCGGTGAAATAAGAAAAATAAAAAGTTGTTAACTTTTTTGATTTAATGGGTTGAAAACATATCTAATGGTCTAATATTTTTTTGCAAATTAATGTGGACTATTGATTAAATAATTTAGTAATGTGATAATTCTTTTCCTTATAATATAGATATATCCTATCATCGTATCTCCTTCGAACTAAGTAGGTACACCCATGTATGTACCATTATGATTGAGAGTTTGAGTAAAACTAATAGGGAAGGACAAATTTCCAAGAAGTGGAACCTTTTTTTTTTTTTTTTAATACATATATATTCCGGCTTGCTAATTAAGCAGCTCATTGCGGAAATTTACCAATGTTGTCTCTCATAGGTAGGGGTGTGCAGAAACCGATTCGGACCGAACGGACCGACTAAATCGAATCGAAATATAGGGGTTTTTTTAGGTTTTATAAATATAACAGTCCGGTCCAGTTCGAAACATTTTGGACTGTTACTATTCGGTTCGGTTTACGGTCCGACTCAAAAAAATTACCCAAAAACCGGACCGGACCGATATACTTATATATATATATAATTTATTTATTTTTAAATATATATACTTATTTCTTTTCTTCTCTTTTTTTTTGTAACCTAAAGTCTAAACCTAATAAATGAGCCTCTGATATTAATTGAACAAACTGTACATGAGTTTGTTATATTTTAAGCCTATGTATTTTTATTCGTGTGTGTAGAAAGTATTGGTCCATTAAAATGGACTTTATATATATATAAATATGCGAGTATTTATGTCTCTGTTTGTTCTTGCTAAGGCTGTTAGATTCGGTAGATATCTTATCCTCTGTGCTTTATTTTTCTTCTTATTGTCATTGTACTTTTTGGGTTTTTATTAAAAGTTTTTGTTTCCTATTTAAAAAAAAAATATCTATATTATAAGAGAAAGAACCATCACATCACAAAATTATCTAATCAATGGTTCACATTGATTTGTCAAAAAGAAGAAAAAATTTGGACCATTAGATGTGTTTTCAACCCATCAAATCAATAAAGTCAACAACTTTTTATCTCTCTTATTCCACCAATTTTAATCTCTTATCTTTATTCTCTATCTATTTTTACGAAATTCAAAATACATTAAATTTAAAACAAAATACCATGTAAGAGTTTCTATATTTAAAATTTACCAATAAAAATTTGGATATTTAAAATTGTAGATATAAAGTTACGTGTAAGACAAAATTTGTATATTTAAAATTATAATCAATTTTTCTTACACTTATTATAATTTTTTTACATTACTCTTAAAACTATTTCATTTTTTCTAGCGGAAATTTTCTATTGTATTTTTTTCTTTATTTTGTTATTATTAACTAATGGTCAAAATTTGTTTACAAACCAAAAAGAAATATAAACCCTATAGATGTCTTTTTAAGATATCAAATTTCAAAATTTTCTCACTTTTTCCCCTCACAATTTTTTTATAAATACAAGAACACTCTTTCTCTCTCATCAAATATATATATAATATATCTATATCTATATATTATCTCTTTCTTAAGATTTTGAGGGCTAAACACCCATCGAAATATTTCAAATTTTTTACTCTTTTTGTTGTTTACCCTTTTAAAGAATGTAATATTTTGTGGTTTACTCTTTTTTTTTTTTTGAAGAATGTATATATTTGGGTTTATGTAACTCATTTGAATAATGTATATATTGGTGCTCAATTTTTATTAGCAATTATTAACTCATTTAGTTGGAGATCGCAACTTTATTTTATGATATGTATATTTAGTTGAAAATTCGATAATTATTTGTTTTAGTGTCAGCCTAGGTTAAGAATAGTGCTTATGCTTTTGAATTTTTCCCTTTATGTGTGTTGAATATCCATTTTATAGTCAATATAAATAGGAATAAAAAAGTTTTCATGCATGGATGTGAGTTTTATACTTTTTTGATATTCCTATATAATATTATTTTATTCAATTTTTATTCTCCTTACCCCTCTTTATGTATGTGAGTTTTGTTAACCTCCCGTAACATTGTCTACCATTTTATCACTCAAATTAACCATTTTATACTCAAATTAATATGCTTTTTCATTTACGATTTAAGATTTGACAAAAAACCCGTAAGCCCCACCTAATGCCATTCTTATCTATAATAGTTTATTGTGTGAATTTAGTAAAATTAATATATACAATTCGAGCATGGGGTCTCTTTATTTGTATTTAATATTTGTTTATTTCACCATGTCGAACGGTATGGGCAATACCTAGTATATAAATATGCTATAAAAATGGGCTAAATAAATGTGAAAAATATATAAAAAACCCAAATAAAATTGGCCAATTAAAAAAGCCCAGACAGGTTGGACCGACCGAAATCGGACAGTTTAAATTGGTCCGGTCTAGTCCGATCTTAACTAGCAATTCGGTTTGGTCCGGTTCGGTTCAAAAATTTCTAAGATCGAAGTGCTCGGTCCGGTCCGGTCTAATGATTAACGATCCGATCAACCAGACCGTGCACACTCCTACTTATAGGAGTTTGGGTTCCTATCTCTTTTTTTCTTTTTTCTTTTGTGAAGATAGGCTGAAATGCCCCTAGGTTAGGCTTGTTGCCCGTAAAAGTTAAAATTTTAATTTGACACAAATTGAATACAATTTATGTAATTTGAAACGACGGGATACAATTAGGTCTCGTTTGATTCGTGTATTAAAAAGTGGAATGTGATTATTAATACCACTATTTTTATAATACTATGTTTGGTTCGCACAAATGTGTTGTGATTAATTACTAATATCGGTACTAACTTAATACTATTCTTTGTGGTATAATTTAATATCAGAGGGGAGGTGGTATTGTTTATTTAGGATTAATAAAAATGAACCATATATTTAAAAAAATGCAATTACTGCTACTATATTATTATTATTATTATTATTATTATTATTATTATTAGAGTTAGAGTTACATTATTATTACTATTTTTTTGTTATTCTAAAATATAATCCCGTATACGAGTTACAGAATCAAATATGATATTAACATTAGCATGAGATATTCCAATATTAATACTGCATGAATCAAACATGGTATTGATATTAAATTAATATCAGGATTAATAATCCAGTACTATTAATACTTGTATTATTAATCCCACTGACCATAATACCCGAATCAAACAAAGCCTTAGGGAACTATTTTAATTAATGCTTGATTTTTTTCTTTGGGGAACTAGTGTTAATAGTTTTAAATTCTCCCTTACAAATATTTTTAAAACATATTATATATATGCGACCATATTATATTCCTGCATGTGGTATTTATTTTAATAGGTAGCTACTATTTGCACAATATTTTCATTTGATAATATTCAACTTTTTTATTTGTCTGATTACAAGCAATTATATAAGTGCATGTTATTCACTTCAAGATGGATTGAATATAAATTTAAAAATATTTTACTCAATTTATAAATACTAAGTAGATAAATATATTTAAACTCATTTATAATCGGCCGATAAAAAATAGTGTGTTAAAATTATTCAAATGGTTAAAACAAAAAGTAATTTTATAAAAATATTATTCGAATTTTTAATTGGGTTAATTTGTTAAATCGAACGTTGGTCAAATAAAACTATTCCAGATTGATTGATTTATTTGGTCATTCCACTTCTTTGCACAAGGAATGGGTTTGCCTACTTCTTGATTAGTCATTTCACTTTGGGATATGTTTGATCGTTAAAGTTTAGTTTTTTACCAAAAGGTTCGTAAAATATAAAAAATATGTATTTTTAATTTTTTATTAGTATTTAATTACCTAATTTTTAAAATAATTTTAATTCTACTTAATTCTTTGATATAAGTAGATGATATATAAAAATAAAAACTTATCTTCTTAGCCTAAGAAAGTAAATTCTAGGTAAAGTAAAAAATTGTTCAAAGATTAAAAAGTCTTATTTTTAAATAGATTGTAAGAACACAAACACCAAAAGTTGAAAAATATATTATAATTGTAAGAAAAAAATGCACATTTTTCACATAGAAAATAAATACAACCAAATACCTTTAAATATTTTCTCCCTCTAGTTAAATTGCCTTAAATAAAATTATATAGGCTCCGTTTGATAACAATATGAAAAAAAAAAAAAAACTTGATTTGTTAAGAAGTTAAAAAATAAGTTGAGACATGTAATAAAATACTCTCAATTTCATACTCATTTTATAAGTAGATGTTTTTCATCCTTTATAATTTTTTGTGAAATTTTTTTATTCCTCAACTAACAAATAAAATTTCTTCGTGAAAAAATCACAAATTAAGAAGATATCTCACAATATATTTCAACTTATCTTCTAACTTCTCACAAAAATTAATTATTTTTATTTTTATTTTTATTTTTTATATTATTAACAAACGAATTCCTAAATTTAAATATTTTTTACTTTATTTTTATACTTGCAATAGTTTGATTTTATTACTCTTTTTATGAGGAGCTATACATCAATTCTTAGTTTTTTCCTTCCAAATTTGTTGTGAAGCAATAAATGTGTATTATTTTATAAAGCTATGGATGCCAGCATAAATTAATGTAGCTAGGTGGCGCATTATATAATTTTTAGACTATTCTCGAAATCACATGCAGGCTGCAGGTGTTTTAATGAAACCAATAAATATATAAAATTAGATGATGAGGAGGTGACCTTCTTTGTGTAACAATAAAAATGTTGCTCTTATATACATTCCTAAAATCTCTGGTATAATATTGATACAATCAATAAAAAAATAAATAACCAAAATGACCAATGAATTAGTATAGGGTATAAATAAAAAAAATGTGTTGTAACTAAAATAAATAAATATATATTTAAAATGTATCATTTATTTTTTATTTTTTTTTATAGCGTAAAATTAATAAAAAAGCAAGATGTATAAAATAAACACTTAATAAGAAGTTAACTTCTATCACTTTATAATAAAAAAAATTAATTACACATTTAATAAAATATAAATTATCACATATAAAAATTATTCTTGTTATTTATATTCGTAATATACAGAACATTATATATCTTAAAAGCACGAATTATTATTAATTTTTTTTTTAATGCAATATATTTTGTCTGACGCTTTCATTAAGGGTGGTGCTATTACCACCCCCACTATTACTTGGTTCCACTCCCACTCCCAATAACACTCCCTTTAACTTAATTTTACTTATTTTCACTCCCATAAATCTTTACACCACTCCCATCTTCTAATACATATAATTAATAATAATTTTTTTAATTAATTAATTAAGTAAGAGTTACAACACATCAAATTACTTTCACTAAAGATTAAATCCCTAAAATCCACTTCTCATTCATCTCCCTCTCGTGCTCTCCCTCTCCCTCGCTGCCTTGCTCTGCCTCACATCACGCCCAGCTCCTTCTCCTTCCTCTCCCTCTCCCTCTCGTGCTCTCCCTCGCCGCCTAACTCTTCGTCGCCGCCTACGCCTCTCCTCTCCTACCCCGAGCTCACGCATCTCTTACCCGAGCCCACGCCTCTCCTAACTCCGAGCCCACGCCTAACTCCGAGCCCACGCCTCTCCTACCCCAGCTCCGTCGCCGCAGCTCCGTCGCCGCCTCTCCTACCCCAACTACGTCGCCACAGCTCCGTCGCCGCCTCTCCTACCCTAGCTCCGTCGCCGCCTCTCCGACCAAAGGTAGCTCCACTCTCCTCCCAACTTTTCGATTTCTTGTATTGAAATTTCATTTAAGTCAAGATTATTATTTTCTTCGTAGTAGTAGTAGTATTTATTAGTAGATGTATAAAGAATTGTTTGTTGAATTAGCGCACTACTCTAATGCGCAAGTTATTACTAGCTTTTATTAAGATCAATGTAGTAATTAATTTAAGTGTCTTGTAACTTCTGTTTTATGGGGTTTTAATTTCGATTCTGCCCAGGAGCAGAAGGGCTAGGCAAATGCCTTTTTATTTCTTTAATTCTTTTTCTTTGCCTCTGGTAAAATGATTTTTAACATGTTAATTATTTGTTACACTAATTTTTCAAGTGAAATAGTTAGATGTATCTTTGTTAAAAGAGCATACATTTTTTTTATATACATACTCAGGTCGTTTTTGTTAAATTTCTTGTATTGAGTTTATGTTTTTTAGTTATATAATTTCTTGTATTGAAATTTCATTTCTTATTTGGGATTTATCTGACCCCATAAAAGCACTTCAATTCAAATAAAATTGGACGATCAAATACCATATATGATTGTTTTGAGTTGAATTAGGGGCTGACTTAGACATTTTCCAGAGCCAACTGGGTATTGCTTCTGAAATGCTAGCATTCGTAAGAAATATGGTATCAAGTTGTGTTTGAGTTTGGAGCCATTTTGGGAATTTGGGACCTAACTTGAAATCATAAATATTTATCGCTTTCAAGCTAAATGGAGGTACCCGGTCGGGGCTCAAATTAAGGACAAAATTTCTGTTCAAGGATGACATTGACAAGAATTTCAATTTCGAAAGGCCTTGGAAGTGATCTTGTGATAGGACCCCTTCCCAATCATTACTGCCAAGGTGCAACTCTTTTAGTTTCGTAAGTCTTCCGAGGCTTTTCGGGATGGAGCCATTCAGGTTATTGTAACCGAGGTTTAAATTCTGTAATTTTGACAACTCTCCAATGGATGTTGGAAGTGGGCCTGATATTGAGTTTGAACTGAGGTCAAGTGTCCTTAAAGAGTTGTTAAGGTGTCCCCATGAATTTGGAAGCTGCCCACTAAGAAAAACACCGCGAAAGGCACGTGAGGAACAATGTATCGCAAATGATAAGTTGGTAAGCATTTTAATCATATTTTCAATCGATGTTTAATAAAATTATATAGTATAGGTACTCCAGCTACTAAGTTATAAATGCTAAATTATTATGCAGCAAGTTGAAGTTAAAAAGGTAATATCAATGCTATATGAAGCGTTCCATGGTGACGAGGCAGAGGATATCTCTATTGTTGCACGTAACGCCTACGACGTACTTTTGAATGCAATGAAGGCAACGGCACCAGAGAAAACCCAAGAGACATCGGGAACCACAAGACCTCTACCAAAAGACAAAGGGAACACATATGTGACTAGGAAAAGGAAGAATTAACCTTTTGGATTTGGAGATATTATGAACTTGTATTAGAATTCTGTGAACTTATTTAATTTTTGCTAATTATTAAACTTAAGTATGTAGTTTCTTGGTTGATGGTTATCATCTATTTGCTAATTGTTAGTTTATGTTGATGGATACCATCTTTTTGGTTTGGTTGATGGATATCGGTTGGATATTATGTACTTGTTTTAGTTATATATAGCAAGGAGTTGGATATTATGTACTTGTTTTGGTTATATATCGTAAGGAGTTGGATATTATGTACTTGTTTTGGTTATATATCGTAAGGAGTTGGACCTTACATTAGCCTTTAATTTCTTTAATTTTTGGTAATCGTTAAACTTAACTATGTAATTTTTTGGTTGATGGATATCATCTATTTGCTAATTGTTAGTTTAGGTTGATGGATACCATCTTTTTGGTTTGGTTGATAGATATCAGTTGTGGTTTGGTTGATAGATATCAGTTGGATATTATATACTTATTTTGGTAATATATGACAAGGAGTTGGATATTATGTACTGTTGGATATTCTGGTTCATATTTAGCACTCACTTAGTAACCTCGGCCTTTAATAACCGAGGTTTATAAATAATTTCGGTTCCTTATAATTGAGGTTTCATAATTTATTTATCGGTCTCTTTGGACCGAGGTATTATGGTTCATAATTGTTAGCTCTCGGTCACTAACCTCGGCCTTACACAACCGAGATTTATGAATAATGTCGGTTCCTTGTGATCGAGGTTTTTCAAATACCTCGGTCTCCTTGGACCGAGGTATTGTGGTTCATTTTGATAGCTCTCGGTCACTAACCTCGGCCTCACACAACCGAGGTTTATGAATAATTTCGGCTCCTTATGACCGAGGTTGCTCAAATTCCTCGGTCTCCTTGGACCGAGGTAGTCTGGTTCATTTTGATAGCTCTCGGTTACTAACCTCGGCCTTCCACAACCGAGATTTATGAATAATTTCGGTTCCTTAGGACCGAGGTTGCTAAAATTACTCGGTCTCATTGGACCGAGGTAGTCTGATTCATTTTTTTAGCTCTCGGTTGCTTACCTCGGCCTCTAAGAACCGAGGGTTTTGGAAAATTTTAGCTTCCTATGACCGAAATTCATTAATATCCTCGGTATCCTAGGACCGAGGTTGTCTGTAAGTTAATCAAATTACCCAAAAAAATTGAATTTAATCAAATTGCTTAAAGAAATCGAATTTACTCAAACTACTAAAAGTTGTTGTCATTCATATACAAAAAATTACATGTTTACAATTCAGGAAAAGCAAAAAATTACACCGTTCAAACCAAGTGAACATCAAATAGCCACATCTAATGACAAACACTTTATATGCGACATATTTTGCATATTCGCATAAAAAAAAAAGCAAAAAAATTATACAATAGACTTACCAATCACTCAATTATCCAAGAGTGATTGGTGCGTCTATTGTTGTTAAATCGTTTTTTGGCTTAATGAGTCTATCAACATAATTTTCCAACCAAGGGATGGCTTCTTTCTTACAAAAAAGTTCCCACCAAGCAGCAAGGGAAGGAAGCGGTGCATCGTCTTTCAACTTAATTCTTACAAAATGATTCCCCCGGACGTGCGCCAAACATACTAGCCGGTGTCTACCATCATCCGGTGGAGGGCTTGAGTGTGGGAAAAATGTCACACTCAATGTCTTTGAAATTGATACAACCGCGCAATTGAATGCCGATGCTATAATATAACCCATTACGGGCATCTCCATCCAATTTTTTGGGAGACACGGACTTATGTCAGTATCAATTATTGATAACATATCTTGGTAGAACCAATTACCCCACGAGCTATCGTATCGATCTTTATACTTTAAAAGATTGGCTATCATAGTCCTTCCAATTGTTAACCACCCATTTTTTTCGGGCAATCCCAAATCTGCCGCAACACACCGAAACCCACAATTCCCATCATCTTTAACATCTATTATTTCGGTTATGAACTCATGCATGTCTTTAGGGATATAAGACATAAACCTCGTCAATTCAACCACATTTTTCTTCCTATTCCTTATATTCGAAACTTGTGACGACTTATCAGGAACGCTTGCGGCTAATTCTCTCTCTTCAATAGTCTTTGCGAATTCATATCCCGACGGATCTTGCTTAGTTGACATCTCATGTTTCATCTCCTTTCGAGATATTTTTTGCTTACTACCACGCGGTCTACCCTTGGGAACAACGGGAGTTGGCTCTTTAAGCGATATCGTTGTTAGAGTAGCAAGATCCTTTAGTTTTCTTAAAAGAATTTTCTTTTGGTCATCTGTTGAATTTTCATAGAATTTCTTGAATGAAATCATTTCTACCGTACTATCAACATCTTTGTAAGTTTCACTATTTGGCAAAACGGTGAGCTTTCCCCAATGTTGATCAACAGCCTCTAAGGGTATACGCCGATTTTCACGACGATACTCTAACAATTCGTGTGCGCACGGTAACCCATAAACCGCTCGAAACACATGATCACACTTCGATGGATCTAGGCCAACATCCTCAATGGACCTATCACTCTCTGTCCTGATCAAGTCTAAAGCTAAATGGGAAATTCTCCCATGAGCTCTCGATATGGCATTCCATTGTGAAACAATTTTGTCGATCCAAGACTATTCTCAAAATTAGCTTTAATTTCAGTAAGCTGGTTGTTCAACATATTGTCCATCGCCCCAAATACTATGGGAAAACTACCTTGACTCGAGTCAAGGTGAGCCTTCAGCTTGCCATGTGATCCTTCGGCTCTATTCGTAGTGTTGTTGCCACGGTGCTTTATTCTGTTAGTCCATGCGAGTACGAAATGCTCTCTATGTTGGAACCACTTATTTGCTAAGTATTCAACACACTTCGGAAAACAAGACCAATCCGTTTTAAATTCCTCCCATCCTTTGTAAAACTCTGTTTCTGATGTCGCTCGTGTAAGATTAGTCCACGATTGAATAAACTTATCCCAAATAGAGTTACTTGTAAAATTCGGTTTACAATGTTGTTGCACACATTTTGAAATATGGAATGTGCATAACATTCGGTGAGATTCTGGAAAAATAATACGGATGGCATTAATACAGGCATTTTCTTTATCCGTCACAAATACATTCGGTATGTCATGCGGCGCATATAACATCTTCAATTTTGAAAGAGCCCATTGGTAATTATCCTCCACTTCCTTATGCATAAAACAATGAGCGATAGAAAATGTTTTTCCGGTTGACGTAAGTCCTACCATAGCAAACAATGGCATTTTATATCGGTTGGTCTTGTACGTGCAATCGACAATCACAAGCGAAGGAAAACACTTCGCCAACAAAATGCTCTCGGGATGCGCCCAAAAAAGGTCTAAGATCTCATCCGTTGTTTCGTTACTCCTATGCCAATAAACATAATGCTTTTCAATGAGAACTTTAAATAATTGTTGCATCGCACTTCTTCCTTCCATGGCATGTGTTCTCATATTAGACTTCACATTATAAATCGTCTTCATGATGGACGCATTCTCTTTGTGACGCCGCTTAATTGCATTAAGAATCTCTTTTGGTTTAACTCCGGCAAGACTCATGTCCACAACAATTATCTTCTCTTCTTTGCTTAATCTTCCGGCATATGGATGCCCTACCAAGGTTTTGGGTAACTCATGATTATGAATACCACATTTCACTTCTATCTTCCAATTATCTCCACCAATATTCACACCCCGAAGTTTAAACGGGCAATTGCACTTTCTTGAAGCACATTCTCTTTTGTTCAGATTTTCTTTCTTTTTACGGTGTATCCCGCCTCTTTCACAACCCAATAATAGCCTTGGTCGCCTCCTCGTACCATTTCCTTTGTCGGATTTCAATGTAACAACAATAGTTCGGATGCCTCTTCCTTGACTTTGGCACCAATCAACTAAATTATATCGAGAAGTAAATACCTACAAAACATACATTATACACAATAAATTAACTCAATCCAAATCTCCAAATCATATGACAATATATAACTTCGCTTGTACTTACTTGATCGGTTGTAAATACTGGAGTCACATCAATTTTAATTTCTTTGACATTATTCGTCGTATGACTCGGATTGCTACCCACCGTCGAGAGAGATTGTTCGCAAGGGATATCAAATAAACAATCATCATCAGGTTGAAGCTCATAAGGTTGTTCACAACGGCCATTGGGGTCAAGGCGACTTTCACCATTATCAAGATTACAATCAATGCCATTAAAATATGAATCAAGAGGCACAGCTATAATCGTATCCTCGGAACTTTGGCCATCACCACCAGCAATATTATTTTTGATTGAATTCGGAGGCTCTAACTCGTTAAACGTGTTAACACATTTTGGATTTTGGGATATTCCTGCAATTGAAGTGAAATCAATTGCTTGAATAAATGAACAATCTCTCCATATTGTAGAATCAAGAGAACACACATCCTGCACATAAAAAAAATCTAGTAAATTTTCACATGACTTATATTTGATTTTGATTGACCAAAACCGAGTATATTATCTTAACTCGGTTTGGTGAACAAGTTAATACATAAATGTCAGTTCTTAAAGACTGAGGTATTTGGAGAAGAACATAACTTTTTTTAAAAAAAATTCACTATCTCGGCTCTTAAGAGCCGAGTAATAGGAATATAGTCGACCATTAATGACCGAGAAAAATGATAAATCTCGTTTCTGTATAACCGAAATATCATTCTCCTTCACGTCTTCATATTACACATTCGGTCACCGAAAAACCGAACAAGTGCTACAATTTCGGCCCCCCGTAACCGAGGTAACCTGTTCTAATGCTATAATTCGATCTGTTAGTATACATATTTTTTTTCATATTAACTAAACAAAATAAACATTAAACATTATAAAAACAAACATACCTCTCCTTCAATAGGTTTTTCTACTTTGTCAATCTCCATTTCTCTTTTCTCTAACATTCTCTACAACTTAGGGTTTTTTGTATTGCATCAATGGAGTTTTTGTGGGTTTTTGGTGAAATTTTGGTAACTAATATTGTTTTAACTCAATATGGAAATAAAAATTAGTTGAAAATGATCAAGAAATTTGGAGGGAAGTGCATTCAATGTGGTGGGGTAAGTTTTTTGAAATGGATTGAATGAGATGAAATGAGTTAATGATGCAAGAGGTAGAGTAGAAATGAGTTAATGGTTAATTATTAACCATTAGGTAAAAACAAATGTTAGTAAAACTAGAGAAAATGGGAGTGGAACTAAGTAATTATATTCTTCTTTTAAGTGGGAGTGGAACCAAGTAATAGTGGGGGTGGTAATAGCACCACCCTTCATTAATAGATGTAACAAATAAATAAAATTTTCATTTACTTCTCTCTTAAATCAATAAATTCTGAGCGAACCCACTTACCTACTCCCTTTTTTTTCTCTCTCTGTTGAGTGTCTTCATTTCACCTCACTTCATAGCCCTTCTCGAGCCAATAAAAACTGGCGTGATGTGACGTGACGACTCTTAACGGCTATTTCACAACACCAACCAACCACCCCCCCTCCAACCCACGAGAAAAACTTACATGCACCAAGTATACCACCTCAATATCTCTAGCCAATTAAATTCCGCCACGTCACCCTCCTCTTCCCTCTCTCTGCCACGTCACTCTCTTCATCTCCCTCTCCAGCGTCACTCTCTTTCTCTCTCTCTGGAGAGGGAGAGGAAGAGAATGACGTGGCAGAGAGAGGGAGAGAAGAGGGTGACGTAGCGGAATTTAATTGGCTTTGGATATTGAGGTGGAATGTTGAGGTGTTACACTTGATGCAGGTAAGTTTTTCTCCCAACCCACGCATCCCCTCTCTCTCTATCTCTAAATCAGATCTTTCCCCCAGACATCTTCCTGGAGCATCATATTATTAATTCATTTAAATTTAATGGTTATATTTAATCTTTAAAGTAGCTACTCTGATCATAAATAAGTTAAACAAAAATTTTCAAATTAAGATTTCGTTTAATATAAAAAAATAAATAAAAATAGTTCACTTATGATGAAATATTCTAAGTATCATGTTAATTTTTTTAATTAAATATCTTCTATTTTTTATTACTTTTTTTTAAAAAATTTCTTTCTCAACCTTATAAAATAAATTTTCTATAGAAAAAGACAAAAAATATGAAAATATCTCATTACATATTTTAACTTAATTTATTTCTTCTCATAAAAATTAATTATTTTAATTATTTTTTCTTATTGTTATGAAACACACCTTAATATAGTCCTTAAATCTCATAATCTCGATAAATCCTCGTGAAAAGTTGTTATATTAATTTTAAGTTAGTTTTAATTTATTTAGATTTTGATGTTCACGACGATGCAGAAAACATAATTGAAAGAAATTGCGAATTGACTGGATGAATTACATTGGAAGGAGATATTTGGTTTTCAAGTAAAGTAATGATGACCTGCAGCAATTTTTAGTCTGAAACGTACATCATGATCAATCCAACTCAACTGATAAAGAGTGAGAAGAAGTAAAACTTTTGGAGACCGACCTTATCAGTATGCTAAGTGAGGGTATATATTAATAATATTTATAAATAAAAATTTGTGCCATTTTAAATAAGTATTATAATTTATTTATAAATATTTAATATATATTTTAACATCACTCACTGATAATATTATAACATTAAGCATAATTAGATAAGATGGGAGAACAAATTAAATGATCATTACTTGTTTATCAATGCATTAATTAAACCATCAAACTTAATAAATAATGTGCAGGTGCACGGAGAACGAATTCTAATACTATTATGAAAGAAATGAGTTTGTCCGTCTAAACACGCAATGGCCAAAAAAAATAAAATAAAAAAAGCACCAAAACTGCACTATTTATCTGCACACCTAGCTATTTAAAATTAAATGTACGAATCCGTACTTTGGTCCTTACACCATTTTTTTTTTTTTTTTGTTTGGGGGTTGGGGAGTGGGGCGTGGGGAAGGGGAGGGGGACGGGGGTTGATAAAAATCATATATAATGGTTTTGTTAAATTTTTGTGATGCAATATCAAACAATAAAAATAGGGGTTTATTTAGACTGCAATTAAATTCCATTGTTTGAACGAACTTTTTATGAGGATAAAAAATGTAGTTATCAATTTAGCATCAATTTTTTTTTTTATTTTGACTAGCAATTTTAATCTATGTTACAGTGTTTCTCGACAATTAATTAAAATTTAATATATAATCTAATTAAATCTAAACTAATTTTGATACTTTTAAAAACAAAAAATAAATAACGGATCATAGCTTAGGCCAATTAATAGTTAACAATATCAATGTACACATAAATTAAGTTTTACAAATAGGTAAAAAAGAAAAAGTTACTTTTGTCCCTTTAATATATACCCCTCGCCCTTTTCTAACCTCTCTCCC
This sequence comes from Lonicera japonica, assembly GCA_021464415.1. NCBI lineage: Eukaryota > Viridiplantae > Streptophyta > Magnoliopsida > Dipsacales > Caprifoliaceae > Lonicera > Lonicera japonica. The sequence continues at coordinate 478,647 of JAKCWG010000953.1, read as the reverse complement.
CTTCTCTAACCAATGAGACCACAACTGTTATCTCTCTCTCTTTCTCACCCAACTCTACGCCATTTTCTTCTGCTTTCCGCGCTGCACTCTTCTGTTTTTGCTTGCAAGTTTCCTTACAAAAATCCGTTCTTCTTAATCGAAAGAAATTTATTCGGCAAAAATACCGCTGAAATTTTATCGTTATCATCGCATGCCTTTTAAAAATACTTCAAAATTTTATTAAACACCATATTTTAAAAATTCAACTTAAAAACTTAACTCAAAATATCAATCAAACATTACCTTATTTTTTCTTGCGCGTCATCCATACAATGAAGGAAATGAAAACCTTACTCTATCAGGTATAATTTCTTCCCTGAAGGAGTTTCAATGTCTGTTGGAAAATAATGTACTGCTGAATATAAAATAAATAAGGTAGAGAGTACACCGGGTTGAGTCGCGGACTAAGTCGCTCTCTTTAAGACGTTTCGCGGCTCTGCTCGGAATTGTGCTAGCAGTTCAGATTATGCCACGCCGTCCCCAGGATGAAACAGCCCAGATACCCTCTGTACGATTGATTTGCACTTATTCAACCGCTCGACAATAACACTCTTTTAATTGCTCGGGATCGAATTTATTTTCTACCGCCGGAGGCTAAAAATTTTTCTGCCGGAAAATATTTTTGTAGATAGATCTCTCTTTTTTTTGTTCTCTGCGAGTGTATGTTTTTGAAAGCTATTTTAGATCCGTTTAAAGGGGAAAGCGTTGAGACAAACAAACACCTTTCCGGAAAATCAGCAAGAAAACATGGAGGAAAGTAGAGGAGCGTGTTGGAGGAAATCATGGGAGCGTGCAAGAAAACACGGAGGGAAATAATTGAGCCTTGTCCCATTTTTTAATTTTTATTTAATAAATAAAATTCTTTAAATGTATTTTGTATAAAAAGATAATACACTACGCAAGACAAGCCCAAAGCCCGAGCCCGAGCCCGAGCCCGAGACCGAGACCGAGACCGGGCCGGGCCGGGCCGGGCCGGGTCGGTCGGTCGGTCGGCGCGCGTGTGGTGAACCACATTCATCCAAGTCCTCACCCAATAGCACAAAAGTCTAATGCCCAAAGGGCTTAAGCCCTTAAGCAAATTCTTCCATATATAAACCCATGAAAGGTTTTATATCTCTCCTATGTGGGACTTGGGATAACATCACATCAACCATCACATCACATTAAATCACCTTGTCTTGGTTTTATTTTTCTTTAAATACACAAAAACTCCAACAATCCCCCACTTGTATTTTAGGAAAAACTTTTTCATCGAGCATATATACATAGGACAGTGCATAAGTAAAGGTATTTTTCAACTTGAACCTTTACGTAGTGTATGTGTTTCAGACTATACTAGAGTAACTCGTAGTTTTGAACTCTATCTCTGACAATCACAACACACACCGGCCCCAAGAGTGTTGTCCAAAAAGCCAGCACGTTATGGCCATGTGCTTATATCCCGGTTAGTGAATGCTCTAGAGAATTTGCCCAAAATTCCATAGGAAGCGACCTCTCTTCCACATTCACATAGGTGAGTCTATCAAGAGTACTCTTGTAGCATCGGTACCCCACTCCACATAGAGCTATAGAACTCATTAAGAGCATGTGCTCAACCTTTTCGCCGCTTCAAGATATCATGCTCCATAGGGATGAGATAATACTACATGATTTCTAAAGTATCACTTGTAACTTGTTGTTTACCCTTTGAACCTATTTCTTGGGATCTCCAGTCCATAGGTTGGGTTACTATTACAGTGACTCAAATTTCGTTGGGCGTTAACCCCATCCCTTTCGAGGTGTTAAGCACCTTCTCTCTCGTTAGTCCTTTCGTCAAAGGATCAGCCAAATTTTTCTCAGACCGCACATAATCCACTCTTACAGCACCTTTGGAGAGTAACTCTCTAACCGTGCTGTGTTTACGACGAATTTGTCGTTTCTTACCGTTATAGTAACGGTTCTGAACTTTTGCAATAGCCGCGGTACTATCGCAGTGGATAAGGACAGCTGGGATCGGTCTCTCCCATAAAGGGGTATCTGCAAGAAAGCTTCTCAGCCAACTTGCTTCTTCACTAGCAGCAGCTAGTGCTATCATCTCTGACTCCATCGTAGACTGGGCCAAAATGGTCTGTTTCTTGGATTTCCAAGAAACCGCACCTCCAGCAACACTGAAGATATATCCACTAGTGGCCTTGGAATCTTCTGACAGGGTGTTCCAGTCAGCATCGCTATATCCTTCTAGGACAGCGGAAAACTTTTGATAGTGTAACTTTAGGTCCATGGTTCTTTTTAAATAACGCATGACCCTCTCAATAGCATGCCAATGCTCCATACTAGGACTGCTAGTAAACCTGCATAGTACCCCCACTGCATAAGCAATATCGGGCCTAGTGCAATCAGTAGCGTATCGAAGGCTACCAATGATGCTCGCATACTCAGTTTGTCTAACACTGTCTCCAGTGTTCTTGAACAACTTCACACTAGGATCATATGGAGTACATGCTGGTTTACAATCTGAGTAATTATATTTCCTTAGAATCTTCTCAATGTAATGAGATTGATCCAAAGAAAGTCCCTTTTCCGTCCTAGTAATTTTAATCCCTAAAATTACATTGGCTTCTCCCAAATCCTTCATATCAAAATTTTCACATAGCATGGATTTCACATTATTAACTACATGGATATTAGAACCAAAAATAAGCAAGTCATCAACATACAAACATATAATAGTGCAAGCATTATTCTCAGTCTTATAATAAATGCATTTATCACTTTCATTAATTCTAAATCCATTTGCAATAATCAATGCATCAAATTTCTCATGCCATTGCTTAGGAGCCTGTTTCAAACCATAAAGGGATTTATCTAATTTGCATACTTTTTGTTCTTGGCCTGTAATAATGAATCCTTCAGGTTGTTCCATGTAAATTTCTTCTTCTAATTCTCCATTAAGGAAAGCGGTTTTAACATCCATTTGATGCACAACAAGATCATGCAAGGAAGCTAGGGCAATCAAAACACGTATAGATGTTATTCTAGTAACGGGAGAATAAGTATCAAAGAAATCTACATTTTCACGTTGTCTATAACCCTTGACAACTAAACGTGCTTTGTATTTATCAACAGTGCCATCAGGATTTAATTTCTTTTTAAGTATCCACTTACAACCTATGGTTTTACAACCAGGAGGAAGGTCTACTAGATGCCAAGTTCTATTTGATTCTAAGGAATCCATTTCATCGTTAATGGCTTCTTGCCAAAGGTCAGCATCTAAAGAAGATAACGCTTCTTGAATAGTGGATGGATCATCTTCTAAAGTGTATGCATAAAAATCAGGTCCAAAGTCTTTAGCGGTTCTAACTCTTTTACTTTTCCTAGGTTCAATTGATGTACCATGGTGCACGGTACTAGTAGGTAAATTAGAGCTAGAAGGTAATGAGCTACCCCCACTATTCTTTAATTTAAAAGGAAATTTATTTTCATAAAAATCTACATCATTAGATTCAATAATAACCTGATTTTTCAAATCATAAAATCTATAGGCCTTACTATTAATAGCATATCCGATAAAAACACATTCATAAGCTCTACTAGCAAGCTTAGATCTTTTAGGATCAGGAATACGTACGTAAGAAAGGCACCCCCAAACGCGTAAATAAGAAATATTAGGCCTTTTATTATTTAAAATCTCATAGGGGGATAAATTAGATTTAATCTTAGGCACCCTGTTAAGAACGTGACAAACGGTTAATAAAATCTCTCCCCACCAATGTGAGGCAGCCCCCGAATTTAGTAGCGTAGCAACAATTAATTCGGCAAAGGTTCTATTTTTCCTTTCGGCTTTTCCATTCATTTCAGGTGAATATGGAGCAGTCGTCTCATGAATAATACCAAGTGAAGTATAGAGATTTTTAAAATCAGTTGAACCATATTCGGTTCCTCTATCACTCCGAAATCTTTTTATTTTCTTATTAAACTGATTTTCAATTTCTGTAGAAAATATTTTAAACATATCAATTGCTTCACTTTTATTTTTCATAAGGTAAATATAGGAAAAATCCGAATTATCATCAATAAAAGTAATAAAATACCTTTTTCCATTTCTCGTTAAAACACCATCAAATTCACAAATATCCGAATGAATTAATTCAAAAGGTACAGTTTCTCTTAAAACAGATTTGTGAGGTGTTTTAGTAATCTTTGCTTGGCTACAGAATTCACATTTTTCGAAATCATTTAATGATAAGGGTGGAATAATTTCCAGTTTACTCATGTTCTTAATAAGGCGCTTATTAACATGACAAAGTCTAGCATGCCACACATTAAATGAACAAATCATATAAGCAGAACTAGAAACAACTTTATTAGCATCAACATTCAATTTAAACATCCCATCACAAGCATACCCCTTCCCCACAAATACACCATTCTTAGTAAGAGTAAACAAATCTGCCCCAATAGTTTGAACAAATCCAGCTTTATTAAGGATGTAACCCGAAACAAGATTCTTCCGAATTTCTGGAGTATGCAGAACATCCTTAAGGATGACAGTCTTTCCAGAAGTGAATTTCAACTCGACATCACCCGTCCCAGCAACATTAGTGGTGTGGGAATCACCCAACAACACTTTCTTATCAACAGCATCAGAATAGGTCTTAAATAGAGCATGATCATGGCAGACATGACGAGAGGCGCCAGTATCTACCCACCAACCTTCAGAACCCGATACCAGATAAATTTCTGTTATCATAGCCACTAAGGGCTCTTCTTCAGTAACATTCGCCTGAGGAACTCGGCGTTTGTTTCGACAATTTCTTGCCATATGACCAGGCTTTCCACAGTGATAGCAAGAAAACACACTGTTATTATTATTATTATTATTATTATTATTATTAGCCTGGCCATTTCTGTTTTGGTTCTGAGTTTGGTTGTTCCTATTCTGGTTCCCGTACCGGTTCGCATTATTTCCACCGTTCTGATTTTTCATATTTTTCGGTTCGGCCTTAGAGCAGGAGGGGTGTTGTTCGAGCGATTCTGATTTTGGTTACGGTTCTGATTTTTGTTAAAAACAACCAGAACCTCATCATTCCGATCTTGCTTACGGTTTTCCTCCTCAATCCTGAATTTAGTAATCAAACTTTCAAATGAAAACTCTTTAGATTTGTGACGCAAACTATTTTTGAAATCTTTCCATCCAGGGGGTAATTTATCAATCAAAACTGCCACTTGAAACTGCTCATCAAATTTCATCCCTTCAGAAATAATCTCATGTGCAATTTTCTGAAGTTCGTGAGACTGTGTAACAATAGACTTGTCGTCCGTCATCTGATATTTCAGATAACGACTGACAGCGTATTTTTTAGACCCAGCCTCTTCGGTGTCATATTTCTTTTGAAGTGAATCCCAAATTTCTTTTGCGGATTTGCACGGGAGGTAAACATCATAAAGCTCATCGTGAAGAGCATTCAAGATCAGATTTCTGCAAGCATAATCATTGTCTTCCCAAGTTTTGAGAGTCTTATGATCTGCCTCAGAAATCGGATTAAGGAAAGTGGGTTTTTCAGAAACACAAGTAGATTCCACTTTCTTAAGAGTTAAGTAAAAAAACATTTTTTGTTTCCACCTCCTAAAGTGCAGACCCTCAAATTTAAAGGGTTGATTCAATGAGCCAGAAGCAGCAGCTTGATTATGTTCATTAGCCATGACAACAGTTATACAAAAAATAGCAGAATAGAAAACGTCTTAAAATTGTTGGAAAATAATGTACTGCTGAATATAAAATAAATAAGGTAGAGAGTACACCGGGTTGAGTCGCGGACTAAGTCGCTCTCTTTAAGACGTTTCGCGGCTCTGCCCGGAATTGTGCTAGCAGTTCAGATTATGCCACGCCGTCCCCAGGATGAAACAGCCCAGATACCCTCTGTACGATTGATTTGCACTTATTCAACCGCTCGACAATAACACTCTTTTAATTGCTCGGGATCGAATTTATTTTCTACCGCCGGAGGCTAAAAATTTTTCTGCCGGAAAATATTTTTGTAGATAGATCTCTCTTTTTTTTGTTCTCTGCGAGTGTATGTTTTTGAAAGCTATTTTAGATCCGTTTAAAGGGGAAAGCGTTGAGACAAACAAACACCTTTCCGGAAAATCAGCAAGAAAACATGGAGGAAAGTAGAGGAGCGTGTTGGAGGAAATCATGGGAGCGTGCAAGAAAACACGGAGGGAAATAATTGAGCCTTGTCCCATTTTTTAATTTTTATTTAATAAATAAAATTCTTTAAATGTATTTTGTATAAAAAGATAATACACTACGCAAGACAAGCCCAAAGCCCAAAGCCCAAAGCCCGAGACCGGGCCGGGTCGGTCGGTCGGTCGGCGCGCGTGTGGTGAACCACATTCATCCAAGTCCTCACCCAATAGCACAAAAGTCTAATGCCCAAAGGGCTCAAGCCCTTAAGCAAATTCTTCCATATATAAACCCATGAAAGGTTTTATATCTCTCCTATGTGGGACTTGGGATAACATCACATCAACCATCACATCACATTAAATCACCTTGTCTTGGTTTTATTTTTCTTTAAATACACAAAAACTCCAACAATGTCCATCCATATTAGGAAGTTAGGGTAAACTTTTTGTATCAGGTAATTTATTTTAACTACATTGATTTGTATCATTTAGCAACATTAACCTTTATTTTTTTAATTATTAAGAAATAATTATACTCTTTCTAGTATTACTTTTGGATTCAAAATGTATAAGCGGTTCGTCTGCTTTTGAGAAAGATTAGTATATTATCTCGTGAAAAATAATGTAAATTTAAAGTAATCCAACATAGTATTTTTGTTTCATTCCAATTCCAACTATAAATAATCTAAGTGTTGTCACTATTTTAAGGCATAGTTTTAACGTTATATTAGTAGTTTTCGACTAAGTTCTAATATTTAATGTCAACTTCTGGAATTGGAATCTTCAAGGCTCCCTTCTCCGGTTTTGCTCCGGCCAAGGGAGTCGATATGAATGGCTGTATGCCGTCGTCTGTTTCTGCTTTTTCTAAATCCTCTCCCAAGTTTCGTTGCCGCATAAAGGCATCGTTCAATATGTATGTTTTTATTTTATTTTTGTTTTTCCTTCCATTTTCTGCTTAATGATTTATTTTCTTTAAAATGCATTGTTGTCTAAACTTTTGATATATTTTAATACAAGTCATCATTGGAAATATTTTTTTGAAGAACTGGATGCGGACCTTAGGGCTCTGGTCGATCGGTCATGTTATAAACTGTACCTTAATAGGAGATATATGACACTACAGATTTTGAAAAAAATCTGAAGTTGAGAGAAACATATGGCACAGGTGCGGTTGTTCACCAACTCTCAGGTGAAAAATTTCTTTTCCATCTTGTCTGAAGAATTTGGCAAGGATCATTTAACGAAAGTAATTTGTAATAGTTTTATTTTTCGTGTTTTGTTTTGGCATTAATGTTTAGAGTTTTCAATCTAATTTTTTTATTGTGTGATAGGCTCCATCTTATTCATTATATGTAAATCAGAATTTACTTAATTTTTACTTTAAGTTTGTTTTTAGAATTTTGTCAAGTGTTGTTGTGAAGGAGTGGTGTGAGGACTCTTTTTTGATTTGCAACTCTTGTAGGTAAGTAAAGTTCAATGTTTTGTTAGCATTAATTATTGTTGCATGGTGTATGAATGATACAAAATTATATTTTTTAAAAATTTTTCTACTTTGTAAATTATTGTTGTTGATATATTTTTTATTTTGATTCATTATTTGAAATTACTCTAATATTTATTCTTTAATATTTATTTGTAGTTTTTATCACAAGTCATTTATTCTGGTTTTGAGTTGGCTGAAAATGCCTACTCAAATTATTCAGATGGCATGCGGATTCTGTTGTAAAGGAGATAGAGTAAAGTTATATTATTTAGTTTTAACTTTCTACGATTTAATTTAGTTTAAAAAATAAATTAAAAGTTAGAGAAAAAAAGTTTATTAAAGAATTTCGGGTTGTAAAAATAGATAGTCTACATTATTTGCTTACGGAGTTGTACCTGAATTATATTGTACCAAAAAAGAAAACTCTTGCCATTGAACATCTTATTTTCTGTGATATGATTGCAAACAAATAAATTTTAGGCAAGAAATGTTGGGCTTATATGTGTAGTATCTATTTTTACTCTCCGAAGTTTTAATGAGTTTTTTTTTCTTTAGCTTTCAATTTATTTTTTAAACTAGATAAATTATAAAAGATTGAAATTAAATAATCTAACTTTATTTTGTTCCCTTCTATAATGAGAATTCAGATGTTATCTGAATAGTTTGAGTAGGCATTTTTCAGCTAACTCAAATCCAGAATAAAATAGCTGAAACAATAATTTGCAAACTAGAAAATTTTTAAGACATAATTTTGTATCATCTATACAGCACACAACAATAATAAATTTTAACAAAATATTGAATTCTACTTATTTGCAAAAATTGCGAATCAAAAGAAAGAGTCTCGTCACATACTTCTTGACAGCAACGCTGGACAAAATTCTAAGAACAACGAACCTAGAATAAGAATCAAGTAAATTCTGACTGAGAACCTAGAATAAGAATCAAGTAAATTCTGACTGACATATAATAAATAGGATGGAGTCTGTCACACAATAAAAAAAATTAGATTGAGAACTCTGAACAATATTTTGTGTGATGATTCCATACAAATAAATTTTAGGTTAGAAATGTTAGGCTCATGTGTACTAGCTATTTTTTTTCTTTAGCTGAAATACCGATTTTGTCAATTGCATGTGTTATGGACCTGTACTAATGTTTATTACTTAATCTGTTATTTTTTGTGATGATTCCATAACTCTTTTAAAATGACATTCTTCTAAGTTTTATAACAATTGATGATGTCATTTATTTATTTCTGTAGCAATGTAGGTTAATTGTTGTTGGAAAAAAAATTTCTATTTGCTATTTCATCTAATTTAATATCAGTTTGCAACATTTGTATTTATCTAATTGATAAGAGCATCTCCAGCAGTCTTTTAAATATTTGTTTTGTGTAAAATTTACACAACTTGTAAATATTTTTGTCTCCAACCGTCTTTTAAAATTAAAATTTGTGTAAAATAGTTGTATAAAATACACTCATGTTTTACAATGTCATATCAACTTTCTCTCTTCAATTTTTTTATAAAAATTTAAAAAGTAATAACTTTAAATGTAAAATATATATTTTAATAAAAATTACATATTTGAAATCTACTCATTAATACCTATAAATCAAGATCCATTTTGATTACATGATTATTTGTAAAAGATTCAAGAAAAAATTAATAAAAATTTGCTTGAATTAATATTTAACATGTGTTAGAATTTCATTTGTTATTTCAAAATTTACACAAAACTTTACAAAAGTATCATTGGAGCACTTTCTTTTTAGCATTCAAGTTTTTTGTAAAAGTGAGTCGACACATGTGATTTACAAATCAATTTTTACACTACCATTGGAGATGCTCTAAGAGTCGGTAGCTCTTGCATTTATCGATTTAATGAGAGTCGAATACATCGGCTGGACGGCTAGTAACGGTGCATGTGAGGGATCAACTGTTTTTAATTCTATTTTTTCTGAGAACAAATAAAAACTATCTGTAGTTCAAAATTCATATATGTATAATTATATTTATGTATTTATATTTATGTATAGATGAGTTTTCAATAGTTACCTTCTCTTTTTATTCATTGATGGGTACTGACAATAATTAATATACATTGATGAGGTGTTAAATCTTTTAACCTGTTGAGATTTTAAGATCAAGTTTTTAAAAATTTTACCAAAAAGTCAACTTTTTTTCACATTTTTCAAATTACTTTACTTTCTCTCATAAAATTTTTAAAATACTATAACTTTAAATTCAAAAATCGGAATTAGATAAAAAAATACAATTGAAACCTAAGACCATCTGCAATCGATAAGCTAAATTGGTAATCAAATTTAGCCATTTACCAAGTGTCTCTCCGCAGCGTGTAGGGGGAAAAACAAAAAAATAAAAGCCTCACGATGGAGTGTCCATCGTGCCAGCCATGTCATCCTCCTCTCACGACATTCTGAATGTCGTGAGGTCTCCCACCTCCAACGGCACACTCCCACCTCCAGCCATGTCATCCTTCTCTCCAAGCATCACACGATATTCTGTACATCGTGTGATGATGACTGGACATCACACGATGTACAGAACATCGTGCGTGTGTGTGTCAGTGTCTCACGACACTCTCTCTATCGCGAGTCAGAAATGTTTGTCGGCATCCAATTTTACCATTTCTATATCATTTTAGCATCCCATTTTACCGATTATCATCCGCGCTGTACGTTAAAAAAGGGTAAAATTACAATTTTAACAAGTGCATTGCAGATGGTCTAATCATCGAGATTTATAAAACAAGATTCATTATTACTATTTTTTTAATTTTTTTTTACGAGTTTTTTTGAATTGGTTGAAAAACTTTTTAACAAAAACTAAATTCATTTTTCAAAACATGTTTTAAAATCTCAACCAAACATGATTACTTAAAGATTTTATTTGCCGAATAGACTTAGGATAACTCAATTCCAAATTATGGTAAGTATTTTTGGGTGTTTTTGTTATTTCAATTTTATAATTAATTAATAACATAAGTTTTTGAAAAATAACATTTTTAAAATATATTTGACTTTGAATCTTCATCTCTATACAATATGTTTACAAATTACATACAACTCAACTATTTTAATAACACTTTTAATTTAATCATTTTATTATCATTCGTGACAAATCATATTATAATAAAAAATCAAAAATTAATTTGAAGCATCTCATATAACTTCTGCTATTAGTTTTATTAGTCACTGTTCAACTAAATAATAATTTTAACACAATAACATAAAATAATATTAAAAGAAACGTATTTTCGTAATTTAAAGTATTTCAAACAAACTCAACTTTTAATAATTTGATCAAATACGGAAGTATGCGTACAACTTCCTAAATAACACTTAAAATATATTTTATTTAGTATTAAATAATTAATTATTTGGTTCAATAATCAATGTATTGTGTTTGACAAACAGATTTTGTACCATTTTCGAAATTGAGAAGTATATCCACTAATTAAAATTAATTTATAATTGTACTAATTTAGATTACATTTTAATTTAGATTTCTAATCGAAATCTACTTCTATTTTAAATTATTTTATATTTTCTTTTATGGTGCATTTGAATTATATAATTGAATTTAGCTTTAAAATTCATAAATCTAAGATTCAAAAATTACATATTTGAAATACAAGAGTTTAATATTTTGTATTTACTTAACAGATACAAAGAAATTGATTTATAAATCTAAATATTATTTTGCTAAAATTTATATTTAATTGATTGGTAAGCTATTTTTATTTTTTAACACCGTGACGGAACTCATGCTTACAAAAAATTAACTTGTTTGACTCGACCCGCCCCTTTTATAATATTTTATTCCTTATAATGTAGAGTAATTATTACGGGGAGGGAGTGGATTCATGCGTACACTATTCACGACGAATTTATATTTAAAATAATAAAATTTACACCGGGTTAGGATATGTTTATATGTTTGTTGGGTTTGGGTTTGGACAACACACGACCCTTTTGTCATCCTTCGTATTATTATTATAATTAATATTACAAATATATTTATAATAATAAAAAATAATAATTTGTTTAAAAATTAATTAATATTTTTTTCAATTTCACAAGTTTAGGATCTATAAGGAACAACTCCATCTCTAAAATTTGAAAGTTATAACTTTAAGATAAGTATCAAATCTTATTATTTGAATATATTTATAAATCTCAAATCATAATTTCACACCAAACAAAAATATTTAGGTTTGAGATTCCAAATACAAATCTCATGTTAAAATCTTCTCTCAATTTCACATTCCAAACACACCCTTAAAGAATTTTAAAGGGTTTTATTAAAAAATATTTTCAATTAACTATGTTATTAATACTTCCACCTTTTCCTTTCATATAATAATAATAAAAATTTAAGAATCAAGTATACATATTCTTCTATGTTGACAATCACATTAGACCTATTTCATGTTTATCAATTTTTTAATATACAATCTAAAGTATTCATGATCATGGAATTAATTAGCTAGCAGGATATTTGGTACTGTAATTGATAATACGAATAGTATTTTCTTTCACTGGAATAGTTTGTAAGAAGATAATTATGCAAACAACATACCATAAACTTTTGAGATTTATTTGGTGCTTCAAAAAAAAATATTTTTTATTAAATTATGTGAAATAAATGATCCTACAAATAATTCTAAAAAAAATTCATCAAAATTTTAAATTTTTTTTGAAAGGTTTACAATTCTCAAGTATTTTTATTTTTCTTTTTTGTTGTATATAAACTTTTTTTATTTTTAAAATTGTAGCATCTTATCATTTGATAATTAATTTGAAATTTAGATTTTTTGGAATTAATAAAATATATATATATATTTAATACTTGGAGCATCTCCAACCGTAGTGTATAATTTTGGTTTGTGTAAAATTTACATGTTTTGTAAAAAAAAAGGTCTCCAGTAGTCTTTTAAAAAACTTTGACGTACACTTAGGATTTGTGTAAAAGGTTGTGTAAAATACAAACACAATTCACACAACCATGTCAGATAATCTCGTGTCTGTTTTTCCTCATTTCGTTTCTAGAAATAAATGGATTTGAAAAGTAAGGAATAAATATATGATAAGTTTCACTTGTAAGTATCTAATTGGTGATTTAATATTTATACAAAAGTCTAAAACAGACTGTTGGAGTATAAAACTAATTTTTTATTATTTTTGTGTAAATCTCACTTTGACACGTAGGATTTACACAAAATTTATACAAGACGATTGGAGATGCTCTTATGTTCTTAGTTGACATTTGTGATATAATTTCGATTACATGTTTAAATTTGAAATCTTTGTTTGAGATATTTAGTTTGAATTTGAGTTTTTGTTATTTATTTTTTTATTATTTTATTTTTTAACAGTTGTTTTTAATAAGGGATAATTTTAAAAATGACTATATTTTATTTATAGTAAATTAAAATTTATTTTGTCATCGATTAAAAAGTTATCCTTGAAACTAATTCTAAAAATAGAATGTCATTTGTTAGAATGAGAGTAATTGATTTGTAATTTAAAAAAAAATCCATATTTTTATTTATTTAATTAAAGTAGATGTACCTATGAATCTAATTTATTTTTTAATATTAAATCATTAATAAAATAATATTTATAAAATTAAATCAATAATATTTTTTTGTTAGTTTATCTACACTTATAGATTAATTTAAGCAATACTAATTAACTTAACAATGTAGATTAACTGCAAAATATCAATATAAATAAAATCACCCATTTTATATGGGTAAGGAATAGGGATATCCTGTATTGGAATTACAAAATCATGTAATGAATATTTAATTTATGATTCCTTAAAATTAAATAAGAAAAAAATGTCATGTCATCAGGTAACAACAAGTTACCCACTTAACCTTGCATTTAATACTTTGTATTTCTCCAATGTGCATTAATTAGGTTAGCCAATTACACTTTTGATCTCAACCATTGGTTTTTCATCCAATGGTTAATATTACAATAACCATCAATGGGTAAAAAGAACAGTAACCATTGAAACATCACCCATTTATGTATATGTTCCATTTTAATTCCGTCAAATTCGTGTTTTTCCTACATCAATTTCACCATACTATGTAACAAAAATTTTAGATTCAGACTATTTAAACGCAACTCATTTGTAGTAATTATCAATTTCGGAAATGCTTTCATCTCTTTCTCAGAGATGCACCGCCGCTTGAAAATCTGCAAAGTATTAAGGGCTCAAAATAAAATTACATCATAAGCATTAGACCAACAAAATTGCAAAACCCATAAGATTCTGTACATACTTAAAACTCGGAGGATAAAGGTTTTGCTAAAAGTGATTTCCCATCTATGAGGTCCTCCATAGCCATACATATGTATAAATCTGACTGAATTAAGTTTCTTTAAGATATTCATAATAAAGGCGAGTCTTTCCTCCTATAAGGGGAATTTCATATGTATTTTGAAGGCAAGTAATTTTTTATTAGAAAACCTCTTCTCTACGATTTGGGGAGATTTTATCTTGTAATCTCTCCGTAAAAAACTCTTAAGCAAGAGAATTGATAAACTTCCTCCCATTTTCTCTCCATATCTTTCCAAATTAAAACTTTCAAACATAGGTTAGAAAGGAAAGGGAGGTAAGGAAACGTAAAATCAATTAAGAAACATTAGATCCAAAGTTTACCTAGATTTCACCGGACTTGATATCGAGGGGACCAATTTCAGATCTACCAGGCATTTACATGGCACTAGAAATGAATCAACTAATTTGGACGGTATATACAACTGCAAAAAATAAACAAAATCTTTACAAGACATGATGCTGGTTAATAAACCTATTGTAGTGACCAACGTGTATCTTCCTTCAATTGTTTTCAGTCCATTTGAAAATAATGGCATAATTCTAGAAGTAATAAGCCATTGCCAGAGAAAACAATCTTTGAGAAAAAAAATATAGAAAAGAAATTAAGAGTTAATTTAAGACTCCGTTTGATTACAAAAATAGAAAAATAAATAAATTTAACTAGTTTGTGTGAAAAAATATAAATATAAATTTAAATTAGAAAGATAGGTAAAAAGTTATTATTGTTATTGAGTAATTTGTTTGTTTTATATTATCTGTAAATACATCGAATTAAACTCAAGACCTTTTTTTTTTTTTAACTCAAGATTGAGCATAATAGATGGATAATGTCTAAGTTGGTATATCTTGCCAAATGAATATTTCCAACCAATTAGTTTTTTTGATTTGTGCACTATTTTTCTTTTCAAATTGCCGTGCTCCGTTATTTATTTACAACATATGATACAAACCAAAAGGAATGCCAAGATCTAAATGTAGTAAGTTTCAAATTTTATGTGCTCTTTCTTGTTTAGCATATCGAAAAAGTTTGAAATGGAATAAAACCTCAGGCAACAAAATTGTACTTCAATTTAGTGGATTACCAAACACATGTACATAGACCTTCTAAAGGAAATGTTATTCATGATCTTTTCACTCCGATTTCTGTACTTCAACAATTTCCATTCCCATTGCTTCAATTTTTCTATACAATGATTTTTCTTTATGCCGATCATTGATCACTACACCAAAACTTGCAAACAAGCACCACAGTCTGGGACGACTTATAACCGTTCCATATTTAAGTACGACTTTGTACGAATTTGGAACGGCCTACCGCCCTTCCAGATTAGGAACGGTTTCAAACAACCGTTCCAGATTGGTGCAAAACGTTTTTTTCTACCAATCTCAGTTGACCAGCTTTCCCTCCACTGCAACGAAAATTTGAACATGAGCGTGAATTTTTCCCTCTAAAATGGATTTCTCCACCCAAACCAATTTTCACTCAAAAACATATTCTTTTTATTTAATTTTTAATTTATTATAAAAGTGGTAATTAATATATTTGCTTTTTAAAATTACATCTTTTTAAGGAAACATTAGTACAGGCAAAATGTGATATTAGCATTTATGATTTACCCATTTATTAAAAAAATTGAAATTGATTAATTTTAATTGTGATAATTAATATATATATATATATATATATATTATAATGTTACCTTTTTAATATAAATATAATGGATTTTTAGTCCACTACTTAAATTTCCCACTTAAATTAGATAACATCTCTACCATTCATTTTTTTTTGGTATTCTTGACAGTCAATTTAAGTTCCACAATCAAATCATAAGAATTTTTTCACAATTTAACCAAAAATTATCACAATTTTACCAAAGTGCACTGGTTACCCCTAGTTAGTAACTAATATAGAAAGCAAATATTCAATTTGCTAGGTGTCGCATTGTAAATTTTATGTACATTTATTTTAGTTTGTATGACGTAATGAAGTTTAAGATACAATTGCAATATTTGCTACGATTTGATAGCTCACTGCATTGTTGCAGAAGTTGACAATTCAAAGGTTGAAATGAAAGTTTTGAATTTGAATTTAAATTTCCACCGTATATATATAACACGAGAAGAGAGACAACATCTCAACGTGAATAGAAAGTATGACTCATTGTTTCTATTAAACTGAGGTTAGTAATTAGTGAAGTTTATGTTCACTTAAGAATATGTCGTGTACTTGTCATGGCTACCTAGGGAAGCATGATCAACAAGGAATGAAGGTTCAATTGGGCATGTAGAAAACAGACAGATATATTTTAAATACCTTGAAACGGGGGGGGTCCATGTCCATGCTACATCATGGTTGGGATCTTATCCTTCCAACCGTTGCTCCACAGGAAAAAAAGAATAAAAAGTGGTACTTCTTCAGCTTGATGATGCCTCGAAAAATGATACGTTAGTATTCTTATATATATATACACACGCACGTATGTACTCTAAAATCAAGTATCATGAAAATGAAATTAGTTCATAAAATTAAAAATGATACTAAAAATTAAAATATATATGTTGAGTAATTATATGAGAGGAATTAAGAAGCTAGTATAAATTAATTAAGAAGAAAATTATTGGTGGTGGATTGATGAGAGAAAAAAGAAAAGTAAAAGAGGAATTAATCAACTGGCCGGCCTGAACTTGCAGTCATGGAGCAAGAGCCTTAAGAGAGATTGGGGAGCAGTGGGATCAGTTAAGAAAATGGGGATCAATTCATCTTTCACCATGCTCTCTACATTTGCGCATTTGAGCTCATAGTAATCATAACCAACAAGCTTCTTCTTCTCCTTATTATTATTACTAGGGTAATTTACCTTTTGACCCCCATTTATTTATCCCTATTTCACTTTGGCACCCAAAGTTTGCATTAATTACCCTTTGACACCCATTTGGACGGATTCCGTCCGGTCAAAAAGTCAAACCGTTATATCCTTTTTCAATACCGAAAATACCTCTGTGGCTAGATTTAAATGAAAATCAAGCCATTTTCACAAGGCCATATCTCACTCAATTCACGTCCAAATGATGCGATCCACATATGGTTGGAAAGCTCTTACAACATAGATTATGAATACATTAATAATATTCAATAATAATAAATCTAATTGCCTCGAAATTGCTGCCAAAGTTGACAAAAAATTACTTTTTTCAAAAAAAAGTTTCACGAAGCCATTTTCGGAAGGCCATATCTCACTCGATTCAAGTCCAAATGATGCGATCCACGTATCGTTGGAAAGCTCTTGCAACATTGATTATGAATACATTAATAATATTTAGTAATAATCAATTTAATTGCTGCCAAAATTGACAAAAAATCACTTTTTTCAAAAAAAAGTTTCCCGAACTCATTTTGAAAATTTCTTTTGAAAAAAGTGATTTTTTATCAAAAAAAAAGTGAGTTTTTTTGTCAAATTTGGCAGCAATTTAGAGGAAATTAGATTGCTTATTATTGAATATTGTTAATGTTTTCACAATCTATATTACAAGAGCTTTCCAACCATATGTGGATCGCATCATTTGGACGTGAATCGAGTGAGATATGACCTTGTGAAAATGGCTTCGTGGAACTTTTTTTTTGAAAAAAGTGATTTTTTGTTAACTTTGGCAGCAATTTCGAGGCAATTAAATTGATTATTACTAAATATTATTAATGTATTCATAATCTATGTTGCAATATCTTTCCAACGATACGTGGATCGCATCATTTGGACTTGAATCGAGTGAGACATGGCCTTGCGAAAATGGCTTCATAAAACTTTTTTTTGAAAAAAGTAATTTTTTGTAAACTTTGGCAGCAATTTCGAGGCAATTAGATTGATTATTATTGAATATGATTAATGTATTCATAATCTATGTTACAAGAGATTTCTAACGATACGTGGATCGCATAATTTGGACTTGAATCGAGTGAGATATGGCCTTGCGAAAATGGCTTCGTAAAACTTTTTTTTGAAAAAAGTAATTTTTTGTAAACTTTGGCAGCAATTTCGAGACAATTAGATTGATTATTATTGAATATTATTAATGTATTCATAATCTATGTTGCAAGATATTTCCAACGATACGTGGATCGCATAATTTGGACTTGAATCGAGTGAGATATGGCCTTGCGAAAATGGCTTCATGAAACTTTTTTTTGAAAAAAGTAATTTTTTGTAAATTTTGGCAGCAATTTCTAGGCAATTAGATTGATTATTATTGAATATTATTAATGTATTCATAATCTATGTTGTAAGAGCTTTCCAACCATATGTGGATCGCATCATTTGGACGTGAATTGAGTGAGATATGGCCTTGTGAAAATGGTTTGATTTTCATTAAAATCCAGCCACAGGGGTATTTTCGGTATTGAAAAAGGATTTAACGGTTTGACTTTTTGACCGGACGGAATCCGTCCAAATGGGTGTCAAAGGGTAATTATTGCAAACTTTGGGTGCCAAAGTGGAATAGGGGTAAATAAATGGGGGTCAAAAGGTAAATCACCCTTATTACTACTATGACATTCATTATATATTACACCAATGGATACACCAACTACTCCTAACACTAATAAATCTATATTGTTATTCCTCAGTCTCTCTCTCTCTATATATATATATATATGAGCAATGTGCTGTGGAAGAAAGAAATAGAAAGTGCATGTGAATATATATAATTAGTCCTAATAGCCACAATTCCTATGACATCCCTAGAATTTTTAGTTTATTACACTCACCTCCCCCTTGTTCAAAAAAGCACATATTAATTTTGAATTTTATTTTAATTTTATTTGCAGTACTATCAGTAATTAAGTTAATTTTTAAAGATTCAATGCATGCATGATGGTTGATGAGGGCCCTAAGATTTATGTGAACCTAGTACAAATACTAGCAGAGGACTAGCTAGTTTAAATAATTCATATGAACTGTATATATATTTTGCTCCTCTTGTGATACAATTGAATAGGATGATTTGAATAAATGTGATACAATTGAGTGTCTGATTCATGATGCCATTAAGAATCTAGAATTTTTGGAATTGGGTTTATGTCATTTTTGCTATCTAAGAACATACTCCAAAAAGTATATAAATAAACCACAAGCTACTTTTATTTTATTTTGCTTTAATTGATATTGTTCTATATCAATTATTAACTTATAATATTCTATGCATTATATTTTGTTGAAGGAATTTTCGGAGGTGAAGGATAGGCAAAGAAACATCTTTTCGAAAAAAGCGAATGATGTGTGTGGAAGTTCAAATCGAATCTAAGAGTTAATTTTGTGGGTGATGATGTTAGCAAATGGAAGGCGTAATTAAACTTCGAGGGTTTTGCGCATTGTAGTATTGGATTTAACTTGTATTTACATTAACATCAATGTTTTGTGCATTGTAGTATTACTAATTAGTAATTATGACTTGCTGATTATTACGTGGGTTATAATATCGTCCTTTTTAATTGAAATATATGTGGTGGAGTTAATTTGGATTAAATTGTGTTTTTATTTGAGATTTGATAGTGTGTAACAAGCGAAAAAGGCCGAAAAAATATGGCTGCAAAAAAAAAGGCCGCTAGAAAATTGTATCTTCAAATTGTCACGGTTTTGGCACAGTTCAAAACAGTTTCAAATCGGTGCCAATGGTCCACGTTTACTAATATTTAACTGACGTGTGGAAATAAAAAAAAATTATACTTGGACAAATGATAAAATTACATGTTAACAAATATAAAAGTTACACGTGGTCAAACAAGCACCACCTTTTCTGTTGGATAAGTTTCATCACATGGATACTCATATGTAATCTGAACGCATTCAATCAAATAGTTAAAGCTAGAGTATATATGCACCACTTAAAATTCAAAAGAGGAGAATTTTAGGAAACTATAAGGTTAAAGTTTAAATACATGTTACATTTGTTGTGTAAAATTTATACAACTTGTAATTTTTTTTATCTCTAGCAGTTTTCTAAAATCCAAATTTGTGAAAAATGGTTGTGTAAAATACACTTCCTTTTTATAATGTCACATCAGTTTTCTTTACTTCATTTTTTAAATAAAATTTGAAAATATAATAACTTCAAATATAAAATATGAATTTTAATAAAAACTATATATTTGAAATATGCTTATCAATACCTACAAATCAAGATCAATTGTGATTATAAAATTATTTATAAAAAAATGAAGAAAAATAATAATAAATTACTTAAATTGATGGTTAACAAGTGTTGGAATATTCTTATTGATTATTTCGAAGTTTACACACGACCTTACAAAAACACCATTAGATCATATTTTTTTTAGTGTTCAAGTTTTTTCTAAAAATTAGTCGACACATGATTTACAAGTCAATATTTACACTAATATTGTAAATGCTCTAATTGGATAAAAATTGCTACTTAAAGCAGATTCTAAATATTGATTGTATTGTAAAAAGAAAATGAGTCTCTCAACTTGGTACGTCTGAACAAAAAAGTGGAAAAGTTAAACAAATATTATGAGCAATAAAAACATAAGTGTCCCTTGCGAAGTTAGAAAATGTCGGGGCATTATTAATACTTCACATCAATGATCACTAGGCCAGAAATCATCTTAAGAGACTGACTCTCACAGTCGCTTAAGACCTCTTATCTGTCTCTTAAGTCTTAAGCGACTAAATGTCAGTCGCTTAAGTATAGTCGCATTAGCCGAGTTGCTGCAGCTCTTAAGCGACTGATAAATATGGATCCGTCGCTTAAGAAACTCTTAAGCCACGGAATCAAAATCCGTCGCTTAAGGCTTAGGCGACTTATGGTAAATAGCTTAGTTGCTTAAGCTAGTCCATCTTGAGCGACTGAAAATGCCTTGTCAGTCACCTAAGATAGTCCAGCTTGAGGGACTGACAATGCCTTGTCAGTCTCTTAAGCTAGTCCAGCTTTAGCGACTGACAATGCCTTGTCAGTCTCTTAAGCTAGTCCAGCTTTAGCGACTGACAATGCCTTTCAGTCGCTTAAGTTAGTCCAGCTTAAGCGACTGAGAATGCTTTGTCAGTCTTTTAAGCTTGGTCACTTAAGCCACTGACAATGACTATGTTAGTCGCTTAAGTGAAGAAACACCATTTCACCAAACTGTGCAATTTTAATAGCCTGCAGGTTTGCCAAACCTACAATTCAAATCAATTCACACCTACAATTCACAGCCAAACTTGATATTGAAACCAATTCACAAAGAAACTTGCAATTCAAACTAATTTACGGTCAAACTTGCAATTCAAACCAATACGATTTCAACATACATTCACATAGAAAGACAATTCACAAATATAAGTGTATAATTCACGAACAACATACAAACATTAAATGTGGTTCATTTACAACATCGAAAACTTGTTCACAAAAATACAAGTCTAATAACAAAAGTCGCGAAAGTACAAATTTGGTTAAATAAACAAGTTCACCTCTAACTGGTGTTCGAACCAGATGTTGCCTCATGGGTCTCTTTAAGCTGCCTCATCATCTCTTGCATATCTGAGAATTGTCACTCAAGCTGGTGAATGCGCTCGTTCGCTACCTGGAGCTCCGCCTCGATCGGTTTAGAAACACATGCCCGCACTCCACCTCTCTCCTTTGGCAACTTTCGGCCTGATCTTCCTAAGCCGGAGATTGTGGTCCCTCTCAAATGTTAGTGGTGGTGGTGGTGGTGGAGACATGTCCGTCAATGAAACGAGCAACAGAGGCTACGGCGGTGGTATGGAGCGTTGCATCAAGCACAATCGCAGCTCATCGTTGTCATCAATTTGACATAGTTTCTTGGATTTGCGTCTCGCCTATGGAGGCATCGTCAAATACCTGAAAAGGTCCTATTGAGATAAGGTCTGTTTGGAAAAGCATGGAGGAGTGTCAAAATAAATTTTCACTTGCTAACATAACTATGAGTAAGACTTGTACAATTATTTATAGCAATTTTTGTACAGCAGCACGAATCTGCCATAACACAACAATGTCATGTTTTCTAACTACTTGTTCCACATATACGACCCAAAATTATCAACCAATATCAAGAGGGTTTCATATAATTAGTATTTATATACATGTGTGTGTGAGAGATTTCATAACTACGTCACACTACTTAATAACTTTCAGAAATTAAAGCCAACATTTAAAGACACATAACTTCATCATGTAAGCTCCAAATTGAACTAATGAACCATTCATAGAAAGGTATGGAAGTCTACTTTCACTTGGAAGTGGTTTCAGCAGAGAACTCCGAGCATTCTAAGAGTTATGACCAAAATAGTGTATGCTATCCAGAAAATTCATCCTGAACACGCACCAAATTTAATGAAAAAGCTGTATTAATTGGGATACAATTAGACATTCTACCATACATTTCTAGAAAGGTCTATATGTCTACTTTCTAACGCACTTTACGATGCATCAAACAAAGTTTTGTACAATTATTTATAGCAATTTTTGTACAGCAGCATGAATCTGTCATAACACAACAATGTCATGTTTTCTAACTACTTGTTCCACATATACGACCCAAAACTATCAACCAATATCAAGAGGGTTTCATATAATTAGTATTTATATACATGTGTGTGTGAGAGATTTCATAACTACGTCACACTACTTAATAACTTTCAGAAATTAAGGCCAACATTTAAAGACACATAACTTCATCATGTAAGCTCCAAATTGAACTCATGAACCATGCATAGAAAGGTATGTAAGTCTACTTTCACTTGGAAGTGGTTTCAGCAGAAAACTCCAAGTATTCTAAGAGTTATGACCAAAATAATGTACGCTGTCCAGAAAATTCATCCTGAACACGCACCAACTTTAATGAAAAAACTGTATTAATTGGCATACAATTAGACATTCTACCATACATTTCCAGAAAGTTCTATATGTCTACTTTCTAACGCACTTTACGATGCATCAAACAAAGTTTTGTACAATTATTTATAGTAATTTTTGTACAGCAGCACGAATCTGCCATAACACAACAATGTCATGTTTTATAACTACTTGTTCCACATATACGACCCAAAACTATCAACCAATATCAAGAGGGTTTCATATAATTAGTATTTATATACATGTGTGTGTGAGAGATTTCATAACTATGTCACACTACTTAATAACTTTCAGAAATTAAGGCCAACATTTAAAGACACATAACTTCATCATGTAAGCTCCAAATTGAACTCATGAACCATTCATAGAAAGGTATGAAAGTCTACTTTCACTTGGAAGTGGTTTCAGCAGAAAACTCCAAGTATTCTAAGAGTTATGACCAAAATAATGTACGCTGTCCAGAAAATTCATCCTGAACACGCACCAACTTTAATGAAAAAACTGTATTAATTGGCATACAATTAGACATTCTACCATACATTTCCAGAAAGGTCTATATGTCTACTTTTTAACGCACTTTACGATGCATCAAACAAAGTTTTGTATAATTATTTATAGCAATTTTTGTACAGCAGCACGAATCTGCCATAACACAACAATGTCATGTTTTCTAACTACTTGTTCCACATATACGACCCAAAACTATCAACCAATATCAAGAGGGTTTCATATAATTAGTAATTATATACATGTGTGTGTGAGAGATTTCATAACTACATCACACTACTTAATAACTTTCAGAAATTAAGGCCAACATTTAAAGACACATAACTTCATCATGTAAGCTCCAAATTGAACTCATGAACCATGCATAGAAAGGTTTAGAAGTCTACTTTCACTTGGAAGTGGTTTCAGCAGAAAACTCCAAGTATTCTAAGAGTTATGACCAAAATAATGTACGCTGTTCAGAAAATTCATCCTGAACACGCACCAACTTTAATGAAAAAACTGTATTAATTGGCATATAATTAGACATTCTACCATACATTTCCAGAAAGGTCTATATGTCTACTTTCTAACGCACTTTACGATGCATCAAACAAAGTTTTGTACAATTATTTATAGCAATTTTTGTACAGCAGCACGAATCTACCATAACACAACAATGTCATGTTTTCTAACTACTTGTTCCACATATACGACCCACTTTATTATACATACAAGAAACTAATTAAAAAATCCCTAAAATGACCCAACAAGATGAAGCAAATATATATACATACATGGAGATAGAACCTTATTGTTGGGAGACAATGAAGGAGGAGTGGATGATGGCACGACGTGGTGCCGTGGGGCTGCAAAATCAACAAAACTAAGGCTGGAAGTGGTGGACCAGTGGTGGTGGTGGAGGATCGGAGGTGGTGTTGTGGATGAGAGTGAGAGTAAGGGTTTTGAAGTGAAAGAGAGTTTGATATTTGGTGGGGCGAGGGTGGAGATTTGGAGGAGAAGAGCTGGGAGATGGAGATATGGGGGCTTGAAATTAGAAAAAGGGGAGAGAGAATGAAAATAAGAAAAGGGGAGGGAGAACGAAAATTAGAGAGGGATTTCTCTCCTGCGCTCATATTTGGGTGAATGTACTTAACCGACTGATATTTATCAATGTCAGTCACTTAAGTGACTAAAAAAAAAATAATTTTTTTTTATTTTAAATAATTCATCAATTAACATACTTTTTTTTTATTTTTCTTTTACATAATAATAATGATAATAATAATAATAATAAAGGAGAGAGGGAGAGGAGCCTCCGACAGGAAGTATCTCGAGAAAAAAAAAATCTGCCGAAAGGGGCCGACAATAAAAACAAGGCTCAAAAAAAAGTTCCAAAAAAAAGGTGCAAAAAAAAATAAAATAATATATATATATGTATATATATATGTGCAAAGTTTTATGAAAGGGCACTATGTTAGGAATTTAAATGGGTTTGGCTCACGTTCATAATTTTTTTTATTTAATAAAATCATTTATTTAAAAATCTTTTTATTTTATAATAATAATTTTTGTAAAAACTAGTTAATTAAGTTTTTATAATAAAAAGTTTTTTGTTAAAAAAAATAAATTAATGATTCTTAATGATGGTGGGTGGGGTTTAGTCAAGATCCATCATTCTTAATGATTGTGAACAATAAATTAGTCTCTTAGAAAAAATGTGATCCACGTTCATGATTTCCGTTGTGTGAAGAATAATTTTCTTTTTATTTTAAATAATTCATCAATTAACATACTTTTTTTTATTTTTATTTTACATAATAATAATGATAATAATAATATAAAATAAAAAAATGCTGAAGAATATTATTTATTAATTTATTTAAGTCGTGAACACATATAAACAATCCGTCATCAACATACGAAACAAAGTTAATCGCCAAAAACTTAGATGGATAAACACACAAAAATGTCCACCACCCCCACAATGGAGAAGCTTGACACATCCAAGGGCAAGCAGCCTACCCAACCAAAAACGGAGGAAGATGAAGGTTCAAACAAGGTAATCCCCCAACGAAAGCGTAAAGAGAGGGCAAGGGAGGGGGCGATCATTGACAGGCTAGAAAAACAAGAAAGGAAGGTGCTGAAGAAGAAGCGTCCAAAAGAAAAAAAAGAAGGAAGTCCCGTTCGGGATCGACCCAATTGACGGACTACCAATAACCGGAAATCCCAATCGTACTCCGCCCCTAAGCCCTGGTGTTTTTGAAGGAGAGATAAGCCCTCGTGACCCCTTTGGCAGCCCAACTTCAACAAAGAATCACAGCCCAAGTTCAAATAGCCTCTCCTCTAACCAAAATGCATTCTTAGAAAAAGCTTTATATAAAAGAAAATACACTTAAGCGACTGATAATGCATTGTCAGTCACCTAAGTGAGATCTTAAACGACTAACAATGCATTGTCAGTCGCCTAAGTGAGATCTTAAGCGACTAATAATGTACAAACTCAGTCTCTTAAGCAGTCTGGTCAAAGTCTTGACTAAAAATGTCGGTGGAAGCTTTTAAGCGACTGACATATGAATCTCAGTCGCTTAAGATCTCTTAAGTGACGAACATAGGTCAGTCTCTTAAGTGTAGTCGCATAAGGTTTCTTAGGCGACTAACAAAGGATGGTCGCTGAAGTATAGTCGCATAAAAGTCTCCTAGGCGACTAATTAACTCTAGCCGCTTAAGTGTAGTCGCTTAAGATCTCTTAAGTGACGAGCATAGGTCAGTCTTTTAAGTGTAGTCGCATAAGGTCTCTTAGGCGACTAACAAAGGATGGTCGCTGAAATATAGTTGCATAAGAGCCTCCTACGTGACTAATTAACTCTAGCCGCTTAAGTGTAGTCGCTTAAGATCGCTGAAGTGACGAACATATGTCAGTCTCTTAAGTGTAGTCGCATAAGGTTTCTTAGGCGACTAACAAAGGATGGTCGATGAAGTATAGTCTCCTAAGAGCCTCCTAGGCGACTAATTAACTCTAGTCGCTTAAGTGTAGTCGCTTAAGCATGCTTAAGTGACGGACAATAATGTTAGTCGCCTAAGAAGTGCTTAAGCGACTGACCGAAAAAAGTCAGTCTCTTAAGATGATTTTTGGTGTAGTGGATAAGAAATTAAATATACATATATATACAGATATTATGAGCAAAGTTAAACAAATGAAAGTTAGATCAGCTGATGAACCATTAATTTAACTATTTAGATAATTCAATACTAAATTAACCATGACATAAGTAGAAAATACTAAATTGAAATGCATGTAAAAATAAAAAAGCAAGGAGAGATTAGAACAACAATATTTCTTATCTGAAAATTTACGGTAACTTTTAATGGTAATAGTTTACATCAAAATTTAAAGTAACTTCTAATGATTATATCATCTAGGCTTTATAGTATATTTAAAATTTTAATCAACAGAAAGATAACCGGATAAATATTTTTATCCGTTCAATTGATAAAATACCATATATAAATTCAATCAAAATAAATAAGTTACACACGCCTGCACACACACGTTTATATACATATATGAGAGAATGAAAAGATATGTTATTAACTATTAAAAAAATTCCCCAAACCTTAGTGGCCAACTCATGTTAAACAAATTGTTAGAAATCAGAATTTACATATGAAATTAATTAGTGGATTCCAATTCTATATTAGGGCTATAAGAATTAATCTATTCCTAAAACATACATAACAATGCCAATCATTAGTAAAAATGTTGAAATTGAAACCCTATTAGATGTTTATAATAGAGTGAATTCAAGACTAAGGGTACAACAAAAAACACTAAATATATTAAAATCCCAACAAACTCCGCCACCACACAGATGCATATGAATATATATATACATGTGGAAAAGGATAGTTGATCAAGCATCGTACACTTGTAGAGAGAGAGCGCTAGACAAATTGTGTAGAGTTTCTTTCCCGGGGGGGGGGGGGGGGGAGGCAGTCGAAGAAGAGGAGATTTGGAGAGGGGTAGATAAATAATGAGAGAGAAAGAGGCGGTTAGATACGATTTCTTTTGGAGAGAGATATTTGGAGAAGAAGAGGTTACATGATTTTGAGAGGGGGAAGGGAATATGAAAAAAACAAAAGAACAAAAAAGAATGAAAAATCAGGTTAAAAATTGTTAAAGAATTGGAGGACACGTGGCACAATAGGGATGAAGGGGACTGCTATTAATATTAGTTATACTAGTTTGTAGCCCCGCGTGATGCGCGGACGATTTATAATTATTGTTTATAAAATAATAAATTTTCATTACAAAACAAATAAAGACTTGCACAAACTTAATCAAGACTAATAAAAAGAGTATGGTACATATAATCCACATCAATACCGATAGATCTCTTTAAATAAGGACAATATTTTTTTAAAGAGAATGTTCTCTACTTTTTCTACACCTCTCCCGTCATGCAAGCGCGCTTACATACACAATACAAATAAAAGAATTGAGAAAATATAAATGGAAAAAAATACATGAGCCCTTCATGGGATCCATCATGTCATTGACAAAAAAAAATATACATGTCATTAGAATATTAATTGCAACGGATAATTAAGGGTATTATCCACAAATCTTTTGTATTATTTATTACATTAATTAACTATACATACATCTTCAAGTAGAGAAATAATTTGCCAACAATAAACATGGAGAAACTCAAACTCATTGGTCATTTATGTGCATCAACTACTCTTTGACTATTTTTCTCGGGTACATGGCTAGAGAACAACTTTTTTTAATCTATGGAGTTCTTTCTTGCAATTCTACAAAATAATATAAAATTGATTTGAGATGGAATAAAAATGGAATTAAGAATACATTTAGGAAAATATCTTGTTCATTCAAACAAAAACCACCACCGCCATATCAGAAAATTAGGGTGAGAATGACTTAAACAAATAGATTTATATCTTCAATATTCACATCCCAAGTCTTTTTGGTATTTCTTTCAGAGGGGTATTGTTGACACTGCAAACTCATAAGACAATTGACAAATTGTTCAATTATTTCAAACATAAGGTTTTCAAATCAAACTATAACCAAAATTAAAATACATAAATCAATATTTTGAAAGGAAAAAAGAGAGCATAATGAAATCATTGAACCTTGAACTTTGGACATCATTCTCAATATGCAAAAATGGAAGGACAAATAATAAAGAGATGTTGTTAAAGGACAGTATGTAAACTAAAAGTTATATATTTTGATTTACTTTGAGCCTCAACAGCATTGACATGGTAATTTCTTTGTAAGTTGAATTGTACACAACAAAGAAGGTAGAGTTAAAAGGTTAAAAATTCTTGCACATAGTCGTAAATGAAGAAAATTTATGGAAGAAAACGCTATATATATATACTTACAGATGTATCTAATTAAATGATAACTTACAATGTATATTTAAACCTGAAAGAGAAAACGTAATCGTAACTTAAAATGTACATTTAAACCTGAAAGGAAAAACGTTTCCTGAGAATGAGACAACGCTCACATTAACGCCAGTCACTTCTCTCCTAATGAAACCATGTAAAAAAGCGAATAAGAGACGTCTTTGTTACAAACATGTGGTTCTCTCCTATAGAATTTGTCCTTCTATTAAAAAAAATAAATTGAATTGTTTTTAATCCTTACAAACTAAACAAAATAATTAACCCATTTGAATTCCCTTGTTGCACACAGACACATTAATAGCATTAGGAATGAAAACCTCAATTGTATCCAAACATTGAAATTAATAGATATTTTACCCAATTCTCATTTTTTGTAAATAATTGAAACATGCTCATAACAATCCCATTGGTCAAAATGAAATAGAATTCTCGGTCCATATAACAAAAAATAAGATTTATCAATGTTTGACAAAGGGAAACAATCAATAAATACATAACTAATAGATACAAAAAATCAACAAATAAATTAAGTGAAGCAACCATGAATTCAAACAGAGGGGATCAATGGTAGTTGAAAGGATTATCAAATCACATTATAAGAACAATTAAAATTTACAAAAAATATTTAGGAGCATACCCATTAGAGAAGTATCTTGGTGTTCTAGGGTTTCTGTCGAATATAACAAATTGAATAGTGATTGTACATGTAAATGATCTCGATCTTTAGAATGCTCGGAGATCAAACAAATCTGGCAATCGTATGGCGGGATAGTAATTCCTACGATAATCAAGTTTGTTTTCCTCAAATCAAGGAAAAGGAACACAAAAATTCGTCGAGAAAGATGGATGCAGAGAAATAACTGTAAGGGGGAAAAATAAATGGTAAATGTAGACCACTACTTTTGAAAGAAAGAAAAACACACTCTAAAATTGGGAGAGAAAAAGAACTAACAGGAAGGAACTGCTAGAAGGAAGAACGGAATAACATGAGTAAAGACGGAGAGGAGAAGGAAATAAAGAATATATATATATATAAGAAAGAGGAAACTAAACGGTTATGTCTAGATATTTTGAAAAAAGAGAAAAAGAGGACACGACTTTTAGTTGGAGAGAGAGAGAGAGAGAGAGAGAGAGAGAGAGAAGACACATGGCAGCCTTACATTAAAGGCTTATGTTATTAATATTAGTTATTAGATTAGATGACTAGTTTGCTACCAGCCCAATGGGCGGACGTTTTGAAAAAAAAAATTATATTACTTTTTTTTAGTTCGTTTATGTTTTGTAAATAAATAATCCTTTTTTTAGTTATTAATTAGATTGTTACTGCAGGTAAAAATTTCTTACTCTTTTTTTTAAAAATTAGGAGTTAATTTTTTTTAGAATGTTTCAAATTAAGAAGAAGAATTTGTAATTGTGAGCATTATTAAATTGAAGCATGTGCGAATGCTACTCTTAATTTAAGACGGAAGGAATAGTGATATATTTATTTTTGGAGTAAATGCGTTGTATCATACATTGCAAAGTTGTAACGAAATTTGGAACCATAAAAGAATGTGATTAATGAAATTGAATATTAATGTTTGAGCTATTTAAAGTGCATAATAAACCATTGTATTTTTCATAACAAAAGGCATCTACATTCAAATAGAATTCTAAGTGAAGTGCAAAAGATACCGTAGACAAACAAAGACGGTTTAAGATCACAACAATTATGCATTTTTATAAAATCTCTTTGTAGGACTTCTTTTCTATATTGAAAATGGATGAAAGGTGAACACAAAAATCCATTGCTAAAAGATGTACCAATAGTAAGACAACATATATTTAATACTATGTAGGTGGAAGTATTTTTGAGTTACATATAAGTTGATCAAGACATTATTAACTTAATAAATCAAGTAATAGCCTGTAATTCAAAAATCTCAGTATATATAATATAGAAACATTGTGTTAATGACATAAGATATTCTAAGTTAATAGACTCTGGTTCCTAGGCTCAATTCTTGCATCCTTCCAACATACACAATCATGAAATTTGATATGATAAATGATTAGGGAAAAAAATAAATATAAAAATGATCAATTTGTGTAGTTCAAATTGGATCACATAAAACTATTTGCAAGGAAACATATATTTATGATATTTTTTGAAATATAACATTAACATCACTGTTTTGTGCATTGTAGTATTACTAATTAGTAATTACGACTTGATGATTGTTACGTGGATTAGAATATTGGCCTTTTTAATTTTGGTGGTGTTAATTTGGATTAGATAGTTTGTTTTTATTTGAGATTTGATGGAGTGTAACAAGTGATGCAAATAAATGTATTTTTTTTTATTACAATTGCCAAATTTCATAATGATTAATGGTTGAGGAGAATTTTGTAAGGGCTAAGAAATTTTATTATTTATATTAAAAGCTCTTATTAACAATAGTACAATTACTATATTTACTAGTTTTACATCCTTACGCGATGTGCAAGTATTTTACTTTATAATTATTATACTCACTGATGGGGTAAATAATAATTTACCATTGGCCTATAAAAGTAAAAAAATAATTTTATTATTGGCTTACAAAGGTAATTTTCAACATTTTTTACCTCCGGTAAAATTCTAATTTTACCCCCGGTAAAATCTCATTTTTACCTCCTCACCTACCACACCTACCACATCTCACCTACCTCACCTACCTCCACCAAAGATTACCTTATGCCATTCATTTTTATCAAATTTACCCTTTTTGCCATTCTCCATTTACCTATAAATACCTCCCACCATTCATTCATTCAACACACAACAAAAACATATCTTCTTTCTCTCTTAAGATCCATCTATCTATTCCAAGAGATATAAAGCCATTGGCAATACAAATACAAGCCAATTTGGGAAGAAATAGAGGAGTCATATACTCTCTCTTTTCATACTCCAAAAAATAGAAGGGTCTTATACTTTCTATTTTCATACCCCAAAAAATAGAAGGGTCTTATACTCTCTATTTTCATACTCCAAAAAATACCAACAACCCTTATGCACTCTCTCTCCTACACAGTTTATTATTTATTCTGTTGAAATATTTGTAATCCTAATTCTATACTTATAAATAGAATTAAGGAAATTATAGAGAGAGAGAAGTTGGTAGCTTGTATTATCATCCAAATTGGTCGCCTTTGAGCTAATACAAAACAAGCACACACAAAAGGAGGACGTACCACTGGAATAGCATAAGCACTACCGGGGGAACCTACCTTAAAAAAAAAGTCATGTGTTCATCATTGCGCCGCATTTATTTTTTATTTACCGACATTCGCTTATTGATTGGTTAATTATCTATTTCTATATTTTGACACCATCAGTTGGCGCCCTCTGTGGGAACGATAAGCTCTCTAAAGCTCTCGTTCTTTAGAAATTACAAGTGAATTTTCGGTGAAAAGCTCGAAATCCCGCGGGTCTACGTAGCTCAATATTCTCGGGGGCATAACCTTGTGCTCAGAACTCCAAATCATGCGATTCTGGAATCCATTTTGGAGAAAATTTCAAGAGCTGCAGCTTTTAAGTTCAAGCTTTTTTCAAATTCGTTCGTCTCGGGGTTCAAAACTTCGATTCAAACATTCTGGAACAAAATTCCGCAGGTCTATGGTGACTCAATATTATCAGGCGCATAACTTTGTGCTCAAAACTCCAAATCACGCGATTTTGGAGTCCATTTTGAAGAAAATTTCAAGATCTACAACTTTCCAGTTCAATCCATTTTCAAATTTGGCCATCTCGGGGTCTAAAACCGGGATACAAAGTTGCTGCAACAAAAAAATGCGAAAATCTTGCAGGCCTACGCTAGCTCAATATTTACGGGTGCATAATCATTCAAAATTCCGGTTAGCCAAGAGGATAAAATCCAAAAAAGAGATAAGTTATTTTTTGATAACTCATATATGATTTTTTATCTTTGTTTTAATATATCTAAAGTTGTATTATTTTCTTACGATCAATAATTTTTATTGTAGGAAAAATTGATAAGCTTCCGAAAAAAAAATTACAATTAAATGTAATTTTTATCAAGTTCATCCGACAAACCACAAGAAAGAAATTAAAGAAATTTTCAGCGGATATCAAACTTCCACAAAGCCGAATGCAATTTTGAAGTCTATTTGACAACAGCAGGACCACCTCAACTCAAAGAGACCTGGCTGAGAATGATCATCTACTGCTGCACCACTGGTCAGAGACCAAGTTTTTGACGTTCCCTGGTAATAAATGAGAAAATTGTCAAAATTTGCCTAAGTCAGAAGGGGGCATAACTCTACTCAAAACTTAGCAAAAAAGTACAAATTTTCCTTTTAAGAAACCCTGGTAATAAATGAGAAAATTGTCAGAATTTGCATAAGTTAGAAGGGAGCAAGACTCTACTCAAAACTTAGCAATTTGACTAAGTTAGAAGGGAGCAAGACTCTACTCAAAATTTAGCAATTTGCCTAAGTTAGAAGGGAGCAAGACTCTACTCAAAACTTAGCAAAAAGAACAAATTTTCCTTTTAAGAAACCAAGGACTTAAATGAGAAAATTGTCAGAATTTGCCTAAGTCAGAAGTGGGCATGACTCTACTCAAGACTTAGCCAAAAAGAACAAATTTTTCTTTTAAGAAACCAAGGACTTCGAAAAATTGCTATCAACATATAAGGGCCACGCTTTAAACAATCACAAGTGGAATAACTCCGGAACATTTTTACAAAACCCTCACTAGAGATACACATTATCTAGTCACTCAGAAAAGGCTGAAGAATCTGAAGATCATCAGCACCAAAATTCAAAATAGTACTTAAATAAAAAGAAGAATAATCAGAAAAATCATGGCGAATATTCCTTGAAGCTGTCCAGTCAGGGCCCGTTGTTTCAGCAAAATCTGCAACAAAATCATCTAGTGAAGATTACGATAAAAAACCTTCCGAGGCAGCCTGGTAAATGGAGTCCAAGGTAGCCTGGTTATAGGACGGATTATGAAATGACGGCAAATTCACTTCAGTCAGAGAAGTCCCATTTTCTATAAGATTCGTGGTAGTCGAAAGAATATTCTGTACACCCTCTTCCGACATAAGGAGCCTCAAAAAACCTCCGGGAATAGGTTCTGAAAGATTCACGGCAGTCGAAATAACATTTGGCACGTTATTTTCTGCTGACGAAGGGAACCTCGAAGAACCTCCAAGAGGAGCAAAGGAGCATAACGGGTTAACACAGGAAGACCCCCTTCCTAATCGAGCCTCTAATGCCGTCACCCGTGCTTGTAACTCTTCCACCTTCTGTTCAAAAGAAGCAAGGAGAGCAGTACAGCCTCTAACGGGATTCTCAATCATCGCCGTGGCTTCAAGAAGATACGAACTAAGAGTCTCGTGAAGTCGATCTTCGGGGACATGTTGCAAAAAAGATGCAACATTCCTCACCCCAAAAACGGTGAAGATTGTGTGATAATCCTGACGATCAATCACATTTCAAAATTTTTTAGCATATTCGCAAGATAGAGGACATCTCTTGTGGCTATAAGCGCAAGCCACAAGATCAATGATTTCAATAAAGGTGTAGCTGTCGCCGCATTTATGAACGGAGTAAGCTTCCCCTACTGCTTAATGACTTTAGCTAGAATGGCTCCAAAGACCATCTCTGAGCTCCTGGACGAGGTCAACAAATAGATTGGGGTGGAAGAGACACTCCAAGGATGTCAGGATTTTCTGCTCTCTAGCCCTCTTCCAAGCGCTAGGGAGAACATAGACCTTCTCCTGGCTAAGAGAAGAAGAACAAAAAAAAAGGTACCAAAAAGTTCGGATCTAGCGAGAGCAGAGCTCACCAAAAGTTCACTCCCCTTACAGCTCCACTGAGCGAGATCTATGCCCAATTAAAACCGGGAGAGGTACATAAGCCTAAGAAGATGAGCATTCTAGAGAGGAAGATGGACTCTACCCAGTACTGCCGGTATTACAAGGACCACGGCCATGAGACTGATAATTGCTGAAAGCTCAAAGAAGAAATTGAGAAGCTTATCCAGCGAGGTCAGCTCCGACAGTACATAAAAAAAAGAAAAGGATGTTCCCCCAAAAGCCAATGGGAAGGAGCACGCCAAAAAAATAAAATAAAAATTATTCATGATTGAAGGAGGTTCATCCTTCTCTGGAAACAACAACAGGCCCCGAAAGGCCTACATCAGGCAGGCCAAGTTCCCAAGCTCAGAAGCAGAATTCTTTAGTTCGAGGCCCTCAAATATGGCCAAGTACGAGGCCTCCGAGGTCACCTTCACTGATGCGGATATGAACGGGGTAAAGTACCCCCATGATGACCCGTTAGTAGTAACCGCAATGATAAGCAACCACAACGTCCACCGTATCCTTATCGACATAGGAGCGACCTCGAACCTCATGTACTATAGTGCTTTCAAAGAGATGGGTCTCACTAAAGAACACCTGGCCCAATCGCCGGTCACCTTGGTAAGATTCTCTAGGGAGAAGACAAGGTCCTTGGAGGTAATCAAGCTTTTAGTAACTCTAGGAACGGCTCCAAAGTAGGTCACGACCATGGCAGAATTCCTAATTCTTGACTCAGCTCCCCATTACAATGCTATCTTGGGTAGAGGAACCATTAACAAAATCAGAGCCGCCATATCAAATTGCATCTTAACCATGAGGTCCCCAACCCTCCATGGGATCGAGGAGGTCAGAGGTAACCAAATGGAGGCTAGGCACTGTCAATTCGGAACCTTGAAAGAAGTCAGAACCACGGAGATCACCACCGTAAAGCTCGAGGTAGAAACTACTGAAGAGGTGAACAATACAGAAAAATTCACCACCTTTGAAAGATTGGAAATTGATACCCTAGATCCCCGGGACGAAGAAAAGGAGCTCAGGGGAAAACCCGTTGAAGATTTGGAAGACTTGCTCTTGGATCCTTCAGTACGTGCCTTCATTGGTGATAAAGGAGGTTTTCTAAAGCCATTCTGACCTGATTGTAGCCGGAGTATGCATCCATGAAACTCAACATTTCATACCCCGTAGTTGCGTCCACAAGTTGGTCGATCTTTGGGAGTGAAAAACTGTCTTTCGAACAAGCTTTATTAAGGTCTTTGAAATCCACGCACATTCTCCACTTTTCACTGTGCTTCTTCACGAGCACTATGTTGGAGAGCCACTTCTGATAGTAGACCTCTCGAATGAAACCAGCTCGGAGACTTGCATCCAAAGTCTAATGAGTTTTACATATTAATGTTCCAAGCTCTACGACTTGAATCCAATGTCTAACGAGTTCTACACATTGATGTTTCGAGCTCAACGACTAGCATCCGAGATCTAGCTTCCTTGAACTAAGACTCGAGATCAACGTCTAGCCAGCCTTACACAATGATGTTCTGAAACTCTAAGACTAATGATCAAAGTCTAGCTAGCTTTACACATTAATGTTCCGAACTCCACAAACTTATGGTCAAGGGCTAACAAAGCTCTACACATCGGTTATTCGAGCTTTTTCCAAGATTATCTTCCTCGACAAGTGTCCGCTCTCACACCTCAGCTTTGAAAAAGATTTGCAATAAAGGCAAAAGACCTAATACATGCATTGAATTGTCGACCTTGTTCACCTACGAAGGATTCGGGCTTAAGACATCACGAACATCAGAGCACAGAGCTACTACTAGTTACCAGGTTGAAGGATATCCTCACCAGTCAGCTCATCCGAGCTAAATGATAAGGATAGGGGGCAATTGATGGGGTAAATAATAATTTACCATTGGCCTATAAAAGTAAAAATAATAATTTTATTATTGGCCTACAAAGGTAATTTTCAACATTTTTTACCTCCGGTAAAATTCCAATTTTACCCCCGGTAAAATCTCATTTTTACCTCCTCACCTACCACACCTACCACATCTCACCTACCTCACCTACCTCCACCAAAGATTACCTTATGCCATTCATTTTTATCAAATTTACCCTTTTTGCCATTCTCCATTTACCTATAAATACCTCCCACCATTCATTCATTCAACACACAACAAAAACATATCTTCTTTCTCTCTTAAGATCCATCTATCTCTTCCAAGAGATATAAAGCCATTGGCAATACAAATACAAGCCAATTTGGGAAGAAATAGAGGAGTCATATACTCTCTCTTTTCATACTCCAAAAAATAGAAGGGTCTTATACTTTCTATTTTCATACCCCAAAAAATAGAAGGGTCTTATACTCTCTATTTTCATACTCCAAAAAATACCAACAACCCTTATGCACTCTCTCTCCTACACAGTTTATTATTTATTCTGTTGAAATATTTGTAATCCTAATTCTATACTTATAAATAGAATTAAGGAAATTATAGAGAGAGAGAAGTTGGTAGCTTGTATGATCATCCAAATTGGTCTCCTTTGAGCTAATACAAAACAAGCACACACAAAAGGAGGACGTACCACTGGAATAGCATAAGCGCTACCGGGGGAACCTACCTTAAAAAAAAAGTCATGTGTTCATCATTGCGCCGCATTGATTTTTTATTCACCGACATTCGCTTATTGATTGGTTAATTATCTATTTCTAGATTTTGACACCATCACTCACATTTGTATAGAAAGAGTGTATAACATATACGATATTCGTTGATTAATCAAATAGAAAATAGAACGAAAGCGTTATTAATTCTAGTAAAAAGAGGAGCAATGATGAGTCCAAGGTTAGTACCGGAGCTAGGTCATAGAGTGAAGAATATGCAGACCTGATCCGGGTTTCAAGTGGTCCAGTCATAAGAGGCAGAGGAAGGAAGATTAAGGAGGCATTCATGATTATGGTCCAACAGATGATGTGTAACACCCCCGCCTTAATATATAGGACAACACCCGTAATTAAGACCTGGAGTGTTACTAACCCATCTTAGATTGACTAAAATGGGTATATATGTAAGTACATAAAGAAATTCAAATAGTAATATCATGCGTGTTAACAATATTTTCATAATCGTACTGATGATGATAGTACCGTACATAAACATGCATACAGCCGTGACACAAAACCAATTAAATAAGTTCAAGCAATATATAACACTTCGGGCTAGCCGGGGCTTCCCAAGATAACATATACACAGCAAATTGATGAATTCGTATCAGAGCTCTCTATTTCGATCCCGAACCCGCCGTCTCATTAACATCACACATCCCCTGTGTACCTGTAATAGTTAGAAAACGGGGTGAGCTTACAGCTCAGTAGGGGGGGGGGGAAGGGCATATATTCAAAAAAATAGGTTTATAAACATATCTTTCAAACCGCGTGTAATTCATTAATATCAACAGGAACCATGTTCATGAATTGACTATGCATGCACGTGCTAATGCAATTTACCTCCCGTGTCAACCGATTACCATACCGTAGAGAGCCTGAGCTGTGAGTATATTCCCATGCCACCGAGATGTTGAGTCATCAAGCTGCTACCCTGTGATCAATTGTCCCGATCCCATATGAATATAGATAGCAACAGCCCCGAGATGTCGAATCATCAAGCTGATATCCTGGGATCAATTGTCCCGATCCCATATGAATATAGATAGCAACAGTCCTGGGACCAATCATTCCGATCCCATATAAGCATTGATAACAACCAAACTATAGTGCCTTGCCAATTTTCCTAGGTTCCCGGACTCCACACCGGTGGCTTATAGGCGGCCAAACATTGCTCCCCAGGGGTTTAGGGCTTTTCAACCCAAGGGCACCGGGCCCTGCCTATTTTTCCCATCCCGGCAAGCACTATGAAAATAGATATTCACATCACC
This sequence comes from Lonicera japonica, assembly GCA_021464415.1. Lineage (NCBI taxonomy): Eukaryota > Viridiplantae > Streptophyta > Magnoliopsida > Dipsacales > Caprifoliaceae > Lonicera > Lonicera japonica. Next base: position 439,990 of record JAKCWG010000953.1, on the reverse strand, counting down.
CTTGGTCATCCACGACCAAGTACAATCATTTCCAAGAGATCAATCAACCAATCATATCCGATAAAACAATATCAAGATAAAAATGAAGCTTCCATGAATTTTCCATAACATGTAACCTCCGAACAGATATATATATATATATATATATGTATAAATGAGCTCTCAGCGTCATGATAAGAGATAAATGCCCATTCGGTAGGCCATAAGGGAATTCGAGCTTGCTGAAGAATCTTCAAGATTGCGGTTGACATAAAAATTATGCACAACATGCATACATGTTCTTTATGACAACTAAAAACAACACATGCCACTTAAACTTCATTCATCATGTATCCATGTTCCTTCGTATATACATAATCCATTTAATAATCCATTTGAATATCGCCAAGCATGTATATCTAAGGAACATCACTCACAAGTCTATATTACATAAATGTTAAGTTCAAATGGCATATCTTGTTACAAATCACATGCTCATGGTTTTATGAATCATAAAACATCATCATCCTCATTAAATATCCTCCAATAATAACTTAATTAAAATTCTTAATCATCAAATATTAACATAGTAACCCCATTCATTAACCAAATGAATTTACTCAAATTATGGAGTGGACTTTGGAATATTTAAGAAAATATTCAAGATTCCCGCGTAGGAATCAATACCGCACACCAATCTTGTAATTTGTAAAATTCACCAAAAATTCATTCCTTATCCTTTTTAGGTAATTCCAAAGCCATAAGTTAGGTATTAAACTATATTTTAAAATACATACTTGATACTTCACTTTTATCATTACCAATCTGCCTAAATTTAATCAAAACAGTGGCCAAAATATGTTATTTAACTACCGATTTCAATAATCGAGCAAGAACTCAACATATGTGTATAAACCTATTTGAAAACATATAAACAAGTTTATTAAGTTTCAAAAACCAAGAAAATACCCCTACCTCAGTTTATGAGTGAGAAAGAAGAAGGAAATTTGATGCTTCAAGCTTCCCCAAAGAGTCCTCAAGGTAGAAGATGATGAATAGCAAGGTAGGAGGTGTTTCGGATGATTTTCGATGCTTAATCCTTCGATCAGGAGTGAAAATAGGTAAGAGTCGCTCAAAAACACCTATCTCTCTCTCTCTAGAACTCTCTAGAGTTTTGTGGAAGTGGCTGGTTCAAAAATGGGTGAAAAACACCTTAAAACGAGCTTCAACCGACTTTAAGTCGGTTGCTACAGTAACCGCGCGTAGGTTTTTGGTTCTGGAGTACTGTTTTTGTTTTAGCCATAACTTTTGACTCGGAATTCTGATTGAGGCGTTCTTTATGTCCACGGAAAGATATTTCAAAGCTCTAAAACTTTCTAAGAGGACGTTTTCTCAAATTATGGACACATTTTGCCCAGAAATTCACCAAAGACAGCACTCTGCTGAACGCTATTAAACAACCAGAATTTAGCGATGGGCCTACTTCGCGCCCTGTTTTGACCCACGAGGAGTGAGAATTAGCTTTCGGCCAAAACACGAAAGTTGTAGAATGATACAAATACTAGAGACATACATGAGCAAAACTTCAATCAGATAAGTAACGGAGGAATTACGATAGCTCAAAGTTAGCTCAAATTAACGAATTACAAAAAATCCAAAACTTCCTATTTACCAACCGAAATTAATTCGGACGACCCGAATAACTAAATGATCACTTACATGAGTGTAAAGAAACCTAATACAATATACTTAACATTAATATGAACACGGGGTGTTACATGATGAATAAAGCTAGAGCTTAGAGAAGCATTCAAGGAGATGAAGAACAAGAATGAAGAACAATGCTTAGCCAAAGAAATATGGAGAACACTGCAAAGTCATATTTGCAGTAAAACAATTGCGAGCTAGAACACTGCAAAGTCTTATTTGCAGTAAAATAGTGTTATTGAGTTTCAATGCAAAGTCTTTTTTGCAGTAAAACAGTCCCTTTGTGTTTCACCGTGAAGTCTGCTTTGCAGTAAAGGTGTTTTTTGGCGTTCTATTTATTTATTTTATATTTCTTAAGCCCAAGGATTGTGGATAGTTATTATTTAGAGTCTTGTCATGTTGGGAATGTATTGGACATATTTTAGAATATTTATTAATTTTATTTTTACATTAGGAATATTCTAGGATTTATTATTTTCCTTTTCTAAGTAGAATTAGTTTCTTTATTGTGATAGGATTCTAATTTTTATTTTCTCCTATTTAAAGGAGGTTATCAAACATTATCAACCAGATCAGAATATACAATTATTTAGTGGTTTTTAGACCTTTGAGTTCTTACGAACTTGTTGAATAATTTGAATTGATTAAATTCAATTGTTCTAGATCGACTTATTAATCAATTCTCCACCAACTGATTGTCGCGTCTCACTATACCAATATTCAATTCTTGTTTCAAGGTTTAGGTTGAGGTTTCCATCTTCCATCTTCCATCTTTTCGACAAATTCTGAGGGTCTTGCTACGTTCGTAGTCCAAGGGTTGAGGATCCATCAAACTACTTAGGAAAACGATTCGAGATCGCATCTTTAGTATTAGAGAAAACTTCTACTCTAGGTTATCCACCTTTTTGATAAACGAATGATATTGTCATTCATACGCTCATTTTTGGAGTTATTTGATGCGTTTATCTCTCTAAAACTACTCGATTTGCCAACTTATCTCGTGATTAGTCTTGTAGCACTTTTGTATTTAACATTGCTTGGAAAGGCATCTCAAGAAATAATGTATTTAATAGAATAGTGGATTTATCCATGGGACAAAAGGCATCTCAAGAAATATTGTAATTACTACAATAGTGGATTTATCCACGGGGCAAAAGGAATTATTTCTTTTGGGTTCTTAGTGGAAAGACGGAAGGTAGACAACACAATACTTTTTTTATAGTCTTCATTGTTGTATTGGAGGGGACATCTTTATTACTTCTCATCTCTTAATTTATCGAGAGCTTGTAATAGTTTTTAGAGAGAGAAATGGAGTTCACTTCTATAATTCTTGTCTCTACATTTATTATGGAGTAAATTTCTTTGCTAAGGCTAAAAGATGAAGTTTGCAATGCATTAATTATGTAAGTTCAATTCTTATTCCATTGTTAATATTGTTAAATACTTGTTGAATCCTTCATCTTCTCAATTTAATCAACCATTATATTCATAAGCTAGTAAGATAATTTTCATATGATGATTTGACTTTGTATGCCTTGTATACATAGATCTCAAGCATTAATGAGGAGATGATACACTTGTGTATTTCTTACAAGCCTATGTCCATTCCTTCTATGAATGAGATACTTTTCATTGCCAAGCATGATTAGTCTTTGAATATTCATGGAAACACCATAAATTTGAGATTCCAATCCTTGAATACTTTAATGATATGTTGAGTACTTTCTACATAGTGGCTGGGTTTACTTCGGTTACGACTGAAGAGACTGACACTACGAGATTATGGCATATGCGATTAGGTCATGCTGGGGAGAAGGTTATGACGGCGTTTAGTAAGCAAGGGCTACTTGAAGGTGCGAAAAGCTGCAAACTGGAGTTTTGTGAGCATTGTGTGCTTGGGAAATAGACTAGGGTAAAGTTTAGGACAGCGGTACATTGCACGAAAGGAGCACTTGATTATGTGCACACGGATGTCTGGGGGCCGACAAAGACTCAATCCTTGGGTGAAAATAATTACTTTGTGACTTTTGTTGATGATTACTTAAGGAGAACTTGGGCCTGTCTCATGAAGCATAAGGACCAGGTTTTTGATGTATTCTTGAAATGGAAGGCGATGGTTGAGAACCAGATTGGTAGAAAAGTTATAGTGCTTAGGTCAGATAATGGCGGCAAGTACACTCGTGATCATTTTAAGGATTTCTGCCAATGGGAAGGTATCGTTCGCCACTTCACGGTTAAGGATACACCTCAACAGAATGGGATAACAGAGAGGATCAATCGTACACTCCTTGAAAAGGTGCGGTGTATGCTTTCCAATGCCAATTTAGATAAGCAATTTTAGACCGAAACCCTATCCTACGCTACGTTCTTGGTTAATCGTTTGTCATGCTCGGGAGTGGAATATAAAACACCTATGGAGGTGTGGACCGGATCGCATGCTAGTTACAATAACATTCACGTTTTTGGCTGTCTGGCTTATTATTATGTTCCTGATGAGAAAATTAACTTTAGGGCTCGTAAGGCAATATTCTTAAGCTCTTGTGATGGGGTTAAAAGTTACAAATTATGGTCTCTTTAAAGCAAGAAGATTGTGATTAGTAGGGATGTGCTATTTGACGAGACGTTTATGCTCAAGACGACCTAGCCGACAAACGGTGGTTCTCCAATCCCGGTTGAAAAGGAGAACAAGGCGAGCGAGATAGTGGTAGAAACGAAAGTGACTACTCCAGTTAATACTCAAGTTACGGATTCGGTGGAGGAGTCCAAAGAGAAAAAGACGACTCCCGGTGAGTATTCGGAGATTCCGACAGTGGAATTGAGTCAACAACAAACAATACCGTCTTTGGCTAGTGGAAGGGAGCCTAGGGCTCAATGTGCACCGGTTTGATATGGGTATGAAGACAGGGTGGAGTACGCATTAGTAGGTTACGGGATGAGCCGACTTAGTATCGGGAGGCTATGAATTTTAGCGAGAATGCGAAGTGGAAAGCGGCTATAGAGGATGAGATGGAGTCTCTCCGAAAAAACTGAACTTGGGAACTTTGCGATTTGCCAAAGGGGAAGAAACATATCGGGTGCAAGGGGAAAATGGGGCTCTAGGGTTCGGTGTTCGTTTCAAGGCAATGTTGGTAGTCAAGGGTTATGGGCAAAAGGAAGAGATGGATTATAATGAAGTGTTCTCTCCGGTTATGAATCACACCTCGATCCAAGCATTTTTGGCTATGGTGGCGCAATTTGATCTCGAGCTTGAACAACTCGATGTCAAAACTTCTTCCTTGCATGGGGACCTAGAGGAAGATATTTATATTTCTCAGCCGGAGGGATTCAAAGTTGTTGGTAAGAAAAATAGTGTGTGCAAACTTCGGAAGTCGTTGTACGGATTGAAGCAGTCCCTGTGTCAATGGTACGAGAGGTTTGACACGTTCATGATCGTACAAAAGTTTACTCGGAGCGAATTTGATCATTATGTTTACTGCAAAAGGCTCGAATCTAACGATTTCATCTATTTACTCCTATACGTTGATGATATGCTCATTGCTTCTCGGAGCTTAACGGATATCAATGTATTGAAAGCTCAGTTAAGCAAAGAGTTTGAGATGAAAGATTTGGGTGGAGCGCGAAAATTTTTGGGGATGGAGATCGTGCGAGATAGGAAGAAGGGACGATTGTGTTTTACACAAAGGCAATACCTTGAGAAAGTGGTTGCTCGATTCGGGATGAAAACCTCAAATCCAGTGAGTGTCCTTTTAGCACCGCAGTTCAAACTATCGGCAACGATGGCTCCTAACTCCGAGGAAGAGATGGAGTACATGGCTCAAGTTTCTTATACAAGTGCGGTTGGGAGTTTGATGTATGCCATGGTATGCACTCGACCGGATATTGCTCAAACCGTGAGCATTGTTAGTAGGTATATGGCGAACCTTGGAAAACTGAATTGGCAAACGGTTAAGTGGGTTCTACGATATCTACAGGGTACGATGGATAAAGGGTTGGTATTTAAAAAATTCGAAATGTCAACTATTGAGGGTTTTGTGGATTCGGATTATGCCGGCGACCTAAACAAGCGGAGATATACTACGGGATATGCGTTTATATGGGGTAGTGGTCCGTTGAGTTGGAGATCGATGATTCAAAGTGTGGTAGCGTTGTCTACCACGGAGGCGGAATATATTGCTGTAACGGAGGCGCTCAAAGAGGCTGTATAGCTCCGTGGTTTAATTAGTGATCTTGGTTTGAAGCCAGAAAAAGTGGTGGTACACTGTGACAATCAGAGTGCAATTCACTTGGCGAAGAATCAAGTTCATCATGGAAGAACCAAGCATATTGATGTCCGATATCACTTTATCCAGAAAATTAATGAAAACGGTGTTGTAAATCTGGTTAAGATATGCACTAAAGATAATCTGGCAGATATATTGACAAAGGTTGTCCCGTTAGCCAAGTTTAAGCATTGCATGACGTTGGTCAATGTCGTTTGGTGTTGATGCCCCTTAGGGGGGCGGTGGTCCTAAGGGACCGGCAGGGGTGATAGGGTCTTATTCGATGAATTGATCATGGTGTAGTGCATTGGGGTCTTGTGGAACATCGCCAAGGTGGAGAATTGAAGATTTGGCTCTGTATAAGAATCCTATTCCTGTTAGGTTTTATATTGTTCAATTCTTAATTGGCTTTGTATTGTCCAAATCCTAGTTGGATTTGTATTATCTAATTTCTAGTAGGTTTTGGCTTTGTACGATCCTAGACCCATAGGATTTATACTTTATAAATAGACCATTTGTCATATGTTTTATTCATGAGTTGTATTATTATTATTTACTAGCTAGATTAGAGAGTATATTTGAGAGATAATATTGAGAGCTCTAATTGGTGGCTAGGGTTTGTTTTGCGCGTTGTAGTCAGAATTGATCTCATCAATAATAACTATCACCCGATGGATTAGTGGCGGTTTTGCCAACACCACCTAATTGCTTGCATACTTGGTTAGTTGTTTTCTTCTTTAATCTCTTGTTTTTTGTATTGCTTGAATATCAGTGGTGCTTGTTTCTTTAATTATTGTACGCATAATTATCCGGTCGATCCTACGCTTGTGATAAGGCTTGTTCTAGCAGTATCTAAGCACAATAGAGCAAAGGAACATACCTGTAACAAGCATATTGTAGTTTTGTATATGTTCCAAAATCTATCATGTAATCAACATTTTAACAGGCGTACTTGGTATCTACTTCAACCGTACATGAAATACATTAGTACCCGGCAAAAAATGGGTTAATTAGAACCAACAGAAAATTTAATCTTTATGATGCAATGATTTGTTATGGTCATCAAAAGACAAGTCCTTTAGAAGGATATTTGACATAAAACAATGACATTCCGATTGTGAGTACTCATTGGTGAATGTACTCATTATCACTAAATATCATGCATAGTATTACAGTAAAAAAATAGCAAATATTCCATCTGTCCAAAATTAAGAGCACCTAATTCACTTTTGCACTTTTAAGGAACCACTAATTTTAATATAATCAATGCTCAAGAATAAAACTTATTTAGCAGATTTTGTACCTGATCAAATAGTATATGGGAAAGAAAGAAACCACAAAATATCTTGCAAGAACACATTCTCCGAGTTGATTTCTTCTCAAATACCTAAAAAAGTAATACGGAACTCATAATCAATGACAAGTAGATAGGCTAATATATAGGAATAAAAAACTGACAAGAACGATGAGAGAGTAAAGCTAGTTCTAGTTTACTTACCATCTTGAACCGATCCATGGTCCCTGACATGATCCCCCTTGATGCATCCATTTCATTTCCCTGAGTGTACAACAAAAACATCATAAAAAATAAAACCTTTTTCCCACTTAGATAACAAGCACTGCCTCCGTCCTAAATTAAGAGCATGTTGTTTCTTTCTGAACGTCCCATATTAAGAGTTTAGTTTCCTTTTTAGGACATGATCGATGGAGCAATTCTCATGATATTAAATAAGTTATGTTCTTGACTTTTGATCATGCCGAAAATACTTTATCAAACAAGACTCTTAATTTGGGATGGAGGTAGTAGTATTATATTCAACTGAAACCACATACCATTCGGTCCAGCATACAGTTATATGATTCTCCACCTCCTCGTGTATATCTCCCGTCAACTGCCAAAAAATAAAGATAAGTTGCTCCTTTATTTTGTTTCTTTTTTCTAGACTTGTAATATAAAAATGTCAATAAATCTACTATTATATAAAGCCTAAGCCATTACATTGGCCTTGAAACCGTGTCAAGTATTTAATCTTCCCATTTTTCCCCTTCGTGCTTTAATTTCACAAAAAGGTTTTATTATTAGTTTAAGTAGTGGGGTTTAAACCCTTGCACTTGTAAGTGCTATATAGGGCCCTCAACCGTTGGGCCACCTACTACTTTCTTCACTTTTGTTTCTTTAAATCACCTACATCTACATTGCACACGCATCACATGTGTGCAAAAATCTAGTAAGAATCTGTAATGGTCCAGTTTAGAAAGATAATCCATATCCATTAAATTACAAAATTATGTTATTTTTTTAGTATAGATGCAAAAATTATTTTTTAAGTACTTGCATCATACATGAACATAGTAGTGACACGTCTATCTATATCTATATTTATTTATTAATATTATCACTACAAGAAAAAAGGCATTTTGTGACGAATATTTTAGTAACGGCTTGAAAACCGTTACTAAAGGCATTTATTTGTCACGGATTTTGATCCCGTCACAAATAAAATTATTTGTCACGGCTAGATACAGTCCCGTTACGAATAAGATGTTATTTGTGACGGCTAAACATAAAACCATGACAAATAATATCATTTGTCGTGGCTTAGTATGCTGCTACAAAAAATATATATTATTAAGCAACAATACTATTATTTTGAATAATCTATACTATATATAAAAGTACAAATAACTTAAATATTTTTTTTATTTTTTGTGAAGACAAATATGCCCCTTAATATATAATAAACAAAAGATTTTAAGATTTACAGTAACTTTATTTCGTTAAAATAATTAAATAAAATTTTTAAGATTTACATTAAATAAAACAATATAAGTGTATAACTCCATATACTTTTATATCAGTATTAGTATTTTAAATAAATTTAAACTCTACTTTATTCGGCTAAAATAACTATATAAGTTAGTGTTTGTGTTTATGTTTATGTTGAATTAGGTGTTTTTCAAAACTTATCGCAAAAGTATGTATATTTAGTAAACCATATTAAAATTACAAAAACTTTATTTGGTGAAAATAATTAAACAAAAATTTTAAGATTTACATTAAATAAAATAATATAAATGTATAACTCTTTATATTTTTATATCAGTATTAGTATTTTAAATAAATTTAAACTTTACTTTATTTGGATAAAATAATTATACAAGTTAGAGTTTGTGTTGAATTAGGTGTTCTCCAAAACTCACATCAAAAGTATGTATATTTAGTAGATCATATTAAAATTACAAAGTTATTTAATTTTAACTTATACATCATCACGTTATACAATTTATTATTTATATGAGTGTTATATTATTTTGTAAAATTAACTGTATATAATAATTCACATACGTTTAATAGAATTAACTATTTACCAATTCTAAAAATTTATTAAAATATATTACGCTTTTATATATCTGATAATTTTTTATCATGTATTTATAACATTTTTTTATAGTTGATTGATTTTATGATTTTCTTATAATTATTAATTATATTTTATACTTGATATTATATTTTTATTTATTTATGATTATTTTTATTTCATACTAATTATTAAATTTTTAGTATATACATATTTATTAATTAACTTAATTAATTATCTTTGTTAAACATTAAAACAAAAAATTATTATTAAAAAAAGGAAAAAAAGGAATTAACTTATGGGGCAATTAAAAAAAAGGGCTTATTAGAGAAAGATTTTCACACTAAAGCCAATGAATAATTATTTTTTAAATAAAGGGCCTATTTTTTATTTTATCGATAATATGACATGTGTCTTTTTTTTTTCATTATAAAATGATATCCCAACCCTTAAAATAAACTAAAAAAATACCAATATGCATTAAAATATGGATTGCAATATGAACTTTACAGTTTATATTTCACTGCAATATGAACTTTGCAGTCCATATTTTACTGCAATATGAACTTTGCAGTCCATATTTTTGGTGCAAAGTTCATATTGCAGTCCATATTTTACTGCAATGTGAACTTTGCAGTCCATATTTCTAGTGCAAAGTTCATATTACAGTCCATATTTCACTGCAATATTCATATTTTTTGTGCAAATTTCATAAAGAGGGGGTAATTTAGGTAATATATAACATGTTTTTATTAATTAAATGATATTTAAATTTATTCAAATACATTCGTTTAAAATATAAAACAAAATAAGCCTCTTACACTAATTACTAATTAAAAATAGGCCCTTCATTCAAAAATATATTATTTATTAAATTTTTAGTAAAAATCAATGTATAATAAACCCTTCTACCTAATTTCTAGTTAACTTATTTGAGAAATCCCATATTTGTTTCTTCCTCCAAAACTTCGCCCGCATAAACTCCCTTTTCTCTCCCACTCAGAACCCTCGATCCTCCCGCTCAAAACCGTACCCCTCTTCATCTCCATCGCCAATCACCATAATCATCTCCTTTCAATCGTAACCACTATCACCACACTTCTTATCCACCTCGAAACCCTAGTCTACTCCACCGTTGTTCACCACTGCCGTTGCTCACAACCATCACCACCGCCGTCTCCCACAACCACCACTGCCGTCGATGAGGCTCTACCTCCAAAACCCTAACCCTAACCAGAGAAACCCACTTCCAAGTAAGGCCCCTTCTCTCTATCTCTATCTCTATCTCTATCTCTCTCTCTCTCTCAATATATGTATATATATTTATACCTAAAATGCACATTTGATTTGGTTAAATTATAACTAATTCTTGCAAGATTAATCGATCACATCTTGAATTCAAAATTATAGTTTATTTAATGGTTATCTAGTTATCTCATATCTATAAATTCTTAGATTGAAGTATTTTGTTTGGATTGATTCGAGATACTCATTTATAAAATAGTTGGGGCCATCAATCATTTTGAATGTTAACAATAAGTTTTTGATAATCTTCAGCTATGCTTTCTTAAAGGTTGAGGGTGATTAACCGGTAGAGGCATGCATGTTAGACTTATTTTGCCTAAGAAATTATTTTAGTATATATTTGTGAACCCGATAACCAAGTATATGCTTTATACAGTCGAAGTGATTTATTTCATTTTAGCTCAAAATAAACCATAACTATAAAATTTAAAGTTTTAACCTAAGTTTTCCTCTCCCTTTTTTTTTTTTTGATTATGTTGATTTTGTTTGGATGGTATTCTAATTTCAAAGTTTCAACACTAAGATGCTGCTTCTTTTCCTCTGTCATGAGTATCCGGAAAATTAAAGACTTCTAATTTACCTCATGGTAATTTTACTTTATTGAAGTTTATTAACTCTTAAATAAAAATAAAAGGCAAAAGAGAGCAAATATAACACACATGTACTACTACTGCTACAATAGATCCACTCTCTCTGTGTCCACTATTTATATTCTTTCCTTTTTACTCTCAGAACACAACTACAAATATTATGGGTTTGTTACCTGCTTTTTTTTATGCATGAACGAATAATAATACGTGTATAGAGCTGATCCCGAATTATAAAGACTCAAGTGTCAAAGTTGCATTTCTGGTGCTTCTTAATTATTACGGGAAAATATATAATACATCTTGGCTCTTATTTTCTTCTAGTACTTAAAATATGAGGCTGTTATATAAAAACTTTAAGTATAATTAGGGCCTGTATGATTGTCCATCGTAGGGCGGTCCTACACTTGTCTATCCTATATATATATATACCAGCATATATAGGCACAACATGTATGCCTCTAATGTTTAATTTCTCACTGTCAAGATAAAAGTACTAAGGATCATTCACATAGAAGATTGGCTAATATATATGTGTGTGCGCGTACGTGTGTCGATTCATTTAGTGTATTTACACATATATAGTCACGGGACTAGCTAATACATATATATATACACATGTATATATGTTGATTCATTTTATAAATTTTCACATATATATTAAAGACATTTTATGCAATCATTTTGAGCTATCGAGTGCTAGTATGTCAAGAAGTTCAATAATTCCCTTTTCTTTTCCTATTCCATCGATGAAGCATATCAACAATTATTAACGAGTCTGAGTGTGATTATAAGCTTTCTATTGTCCTATTCATTCAGTCGATTAGATGTCAATTTATATCTCTCTCTATGTCATTGAACTAAACAATGTTTGATATTAGTAAGGACTAAGGAGAGACACCAATGTTAACTGAAGCAAAGAAAAAAGAATTAAATAAGAGCATTGCATTGGATTTTAATTTTGGCAATTTGCAAAGTTTTTATTTTATGTTTGTACTTGCACAGATATAGCATTGCTTTTAATGATAGCATGAGAATGTTTAGTTTAGAACTTTTGACTGGCTCCGTCTCTTTAATTGATGCTCCTCTTCTTTGAATTATATGGAAAAGTAGTGTCCATTGTCATTTCTTGATTTTTCACCACTCAATCAGTACTGGTCAGGGGCGGACTTAGGAATTTTACGAGGGGTGGCTAAAATCTAGCAAAGGAGTGGGCTCATACTAATTTTTTTATTTTTTTATTTTTTTTTTACAAGTGCTAATGGATTTTTTCAAAATTTCCCCCCAGGCTGAAGCCCACCCTGTCCCCCTTGGTCTGCCTCTGGTACTGGTGCATCCATTTTAACTACCATATGACAATTACATTCCTTTTCTAATGTTGAAAATTAAAAACATTTGATTTTATCATATGTTTATTCTTCAGTTCCCATATACTCTACTTGTAATAGAGTAATACGTATTAAAATTATACTATAGAGCATTTGCTGCCGGTGGATAGCCTCACATACTTGATACTTAGGATTTAAGTGTATCAAATTTAGTATAAATATTCTTGTTTTAACACGAGATAGATATGTAAAGACGATACAAATGCTCTAGGGACTTAATTATTATCCTCTTCTTCGCTATTAATTGCTTAAGTAAACAAAGGAGAACAAAAAAATGATTTTGATTTTTGAACTTAATCACATTAGGAAAAAAATTAATAAATAAAAAAAGTAGTGCAATTGATGTTTAATTTTTTTTTTTTTTATTAATACAGTGTAATTGATTTCATAATTTATTCATTTCGCAATTTAATGATAGCATGATGAATGAAAGCATATCAGTTTCAGATTGCTTTGATTTCAGATTGTTTCATATCAGATTACTGTATTTCAGTTCATTATATCAGTTTTAGTTTTAGGACTAAGCAAGTAGCAAATGGACTATTTTAGGACTGAATTTAGGGACTGCTTTAGGACTGAATTTGGGGACTATTGCACATTTCTAGATTTTGTTAAAAACTGATTGAATTTTAAGTTGGCACTTCCACTGTTTTTATAGGACTGCTGCACTTGCACTGTTTTTAGGATTGCACTTTATACACTAGTTTTAGGATTGCATTTAAACTCTATAATTCTATATTAGACATAATTGGTGAAATAAGTTTTGGCAATTTTTGCTCCTGACGATTACCAGCTCATACAGCACTTGCACTACTTCAATTTTAGCTTATGGTTCATAGATTTATCTTATTCCTGTAGGTTTTGTAGCGAAATTAGGCTTGCTTTGTGCCCGTACAAATTCCACGATAAGGCTGCACCACCGACGATGTCGTAGAGCACGTACACACAAAAGCAACTGCAAGTTGTTAGGTATTTATTTATTCTTCTAAACCCTCTACGTATTTAATTAGTTTGTTTTTTGAATTATTGGCATGGTTGCAAATTCATTCTACATATTAGTTTCATGAGCTTTCCTTATAAGCCAAGAGATTGATGTTTGTTTAAATGAAAAATGTGAAGTTGCGTAAATAATTTAAATGCCCATGTATTTTGAAATTGCGATTAGGTGTAGTTATAGTTTTTAAATTGGATAGGTATTACCATATTATTATAGTTTAAATGCCTAAGTACTGTTTCATCATTTTGTGCTTGCACTGCTATGGTGCTATGGTGATGCAGTGCTGCATAGAGTTAAACTAACAACATATATGGTTTTTGGATTTTGTTAAAAATTCATTGGATTTTAAGTTGGCACTTGCACCAATTTTATAGGAATGATATACTTGGACTATTTTTAGGAATGCTCTTTATACGCTATTTTTTTAGGAGTGCATTTGAACTCTATAATTATAATTGTGTATTGAGTTTGGTCTTTAAGTTGGTCAAATAAATTTTTAGTTAGAACTATATCCCTATTATGAAGATGCATATATAGTTTAATCCTCCTTTTTTTGTGCTTGTTAATGATGCTATATTTTGTGCTTGATATTTCATTAGGTTAAATATCTCTGGATAAAAGTTGGATTGAACTAATCAATAAGTTATCAATAGAATATACGGATGGGGTTGAGAAGTTTTTCAAATTTGCTTATGCTATGAAACAATTTGACTCCCCAATATTTTGTCCATGTAAAAAGTGTGTCAACCGTTACCAACTTACATGGGAGATTGTGAAAGAGCATGTAGACATTGTAAATTTTACTTTAAGCTATTTAATGCCTAATATCTAATTTTTTTTTTTATGTGTCAGGATCTGAATGAAAGGAAATGAAAGTTGTGCAAGCAAGACTACTACAATGGGCTTCTTTTTGGAAAAGAGTTTACATGTTATAAACAATGGTTTTGGTTGCTTAGACTATGTTGTAAGCACCATTTTAAAATTTTGGATTGATATTGAACAATATGTGGTGGATAATACTTTTGAATATTGTATTTTGGTTTGGTTTAATCTATGTGAAGAAAATTATTTAGTTGATGTTATCTAGTTTGTTTTTTTTTTTTTTTTTGGTGTTTAATTGGTTTGATGGAACTGAAATCTTAATAAAAACAAATTTCAAATATCAATCCGACTAGGCAGTAGTGTTGTGACGTTGCTGAGTACTTTTTGTGACGGCTAATATAAGTTGTTATAAATAAGATATATGTTTATTTGTAACGAGATCAAGCCGTCAGAAATACACTATTTGCGACTGGCAAAGTTACATATTTGTGACGGCAATTGTCGTCACAATAACAATATAAGTAACGCTTGAAGCCATCACAAATAAACTGTGACAATAAATTAGCAAAAATGATAGGTTTTTTGTAACACCGGCAAATCCGTCACAAATCCGTCACAAAAAGTATTTGTCACAGAATTTTGCCGTCACCGAGTTTTTGAGATCCACCTAACTTGTAACACTTCAAAAACCGTCGCAAAGCCGTCACAAATGTGTTTTTGTGACGGTTTTTTACCTGTCACAAGAGGCCCTTTTTCTTGTAGTGTATATATAAAAACACGAATAACCTTAAGTGTTTTTCCATATTTTTGTATAGACAAATATACCCTTTTATTCTAAAATTAAAATCTCCGACTTAAAATGAAAATTAGGTTGTACTAAAAATAAAATTATGTACTTTATGTCTTCTATTCTAAATGAAATTTGCAATAGTATCAAATTATTTTACTAATGAAAATCACATATGAAATTATTCTACCAATGAAAATCACGTTGTACTACTCAAAATAAAATAATGTATTTTATGTCTTTTACTCAAAATGAAATTCACAGTAGTATCAAATTACTCTACTAATACAAAAAATTACGTATTTTATGTCTTCTACTCAAAGTAAAATTATGTATTTTCTATCTTTTACTCAAAATGAAATTCATAATAGTATCAAACTACTCTACTAATGAAAAAAATTATGTATTTTATGTCTTCTACTCAAAATGAATTTCGCTATAGTATCAAATTACTCTACTAATGAAAACTACGTATCAAATTATTCTACTAATGAAAATCACGTTTTACTACACAAAATAAAATTAAAAAAAATTAAAACAAAATTATGTCTTTTACTCCTTTTATTCAACTCAAAATAGAATTAAAATCTTCTACTCAAAATCAAATTCATGATGATATCATATTAATTTGGTTTAAATTGTACTTATTTTAGTTTCTCTACTCTTCCAATGCTATTACATCTCTTACAATACATCCTAATTTATTTCAACTACAATTTCGCAAACTTATATATAGACACAGAAGCTATATCAAAAAACACAAGACATATTACCAGCTTCTCGAGATATACACAGTTCGTTCTCTCTCTTAGTTCATTTTATTATTATTATTATTATTATAAACAAATCATATTTCATGAAACAATAGTTCAATAAAACAGTGGATATTGGTTAGTGTTTTTATTTTTATTTTTATGGTCAACAATAGTTCTCTCTTTGCGTAAATGATTTTTTTTTACTATTTTATTGGTTAGTGTTTTTTTTATTGATTAATGGTCGACAATAGTGCTTTTATTGGTAGTGCCTTTTATTATTACTGGTTGCGTACACTTTAAATTTAATTAATTTTCTTATCTATTGGATAAACCAAAAATACAATTAATTAAACTAATAATAAATGTACTAACTATATAATATACTTCAATACAAGTTTATGTTTGGCCACCCGCGGAAATTTGGCGCAATAATTTTAGTACACCTAATTGATGATACCATTTTCTTACAATTTAAATTACCTTCTACACTTGATATTATTGTTTTTGGTTTCTTTGTTATATATTTATCAAGCTTTTGCTTTGGATAGAACTTTTTGTTTTTTTACTTCATTAACCAATTCTTTTTACATATTTATTATTAAGACTAATAAATTTTGTCAAACACTAAAATCACGTGCAACACACGTGCACAAGAGCTAGTTATGCTAAAAAGTTCAAATAGTTGAAGGAAAAAATAATGCTGCGGCTTTGATTTTTCCAAGGGTACGTTGATTAATTTACCCAGAAAAGAATGCAATTACTTGGGAAATACTGTTTTCCACCATTCTAGTTGATTTTGGAAGCAAAGTAGCTAACTCCTTTGAAATTTGACCCAGTATAAACCAATGCCATATCTTTTGTTCTTAATTATGGTAATGCCAACTAGAAATGTTACGCATAAATTAGGGGGAGGTGTATTTTCCATGGAAAATGCTAAAGATTCGACATTTTCCATATTTAGTAGGGTTTGAATGCACAACACGGAGGAATCAATTTCCATTATAGCTTGGTTTTTCCAAATGATGAATTTTGATATTCTCCATATAAAATATGTGCAATCAAAAAGCTACATGTGTTTAAGATTGAAAGCAAATACAGGTGAAAGCATTATTAATCTGGTTGGGGTGGTTATATATTTTTATCAATCATCGAAAATATTCCATTATTCAAGAAGCCAGCAGAACTGCAGAAAATGAACCATGGTCCAAGTTGTAAATATGAATTGAAAAGGGAAAACAACAAATTCTATGAAGAAACTAACTCTCTTTAAGAAGACAACTCTATCTTGCAAGCCATCCATGCCTTTCTCATTGTCATGCTCGTCAATATCATGAGAGTAAGAAGACGAGGCCCTAAGACCACCCTCTTCAATGCCATCAAGGCCATCGAAGAGAGCAAATCTAGACGAACGATGCTCCCTGCAAAAGAGAAAAATTAATAACAATTTCAGCTAAACGAAAAAATCCAGAATAAATAGGAAACTTCAACCAAACACGAAGATGAGAAACAATACAAGACCAAGTAGAAATCTCGACAAAACATATATACTCATATACATGTTAGTATAATCTTTTCTTCAGAGAATTCAGCGGACATACTATATTTGACCGAACAAATTCATCGTACAAAAGCTTAGCAGTACTGCTCAGAGAATCATAGCTTATTCCCTTGCCCTTCACCTATCGCTTTGTAAACCTCAGACCCGTATCCCCCTTAACAATATACTTTATAGCCAGAAAACCAAGTATAAATATTGGCCCCTAAAGATTATTATCTAACATGTCCTAAATCGCTGTAACTTATTCTTGAATACTCGAAATGGAAAAAGCTGGCTGATGCATAAACAATGATTTACCAATTGTAAAAAATAAAAGAGAAAAATGAACATAATTGCGAAAGTGAGAAAAGAGTTACGTGTAAGCATTTGAATCTATTTTTATCACCCCTTATAGTATACTATTCCAAGTTGCTTAAAAAACTTAAAATGCTCGAGGTTGCAGAATAAATTGATTCATCTTTCCAGAAAATAAAGGTATTGTTCTTCGAATCTCCCTCTAGGTTAATCCAAAAGGGACTGCAAGTGCAATCAATTTGTTTATTTTATTTTTTTAAGGAGAAAACATCTGACGAATTCTTGGACGCTAAAGGAGCGGAATAAGAATCAAATAATATATAACCCCTAAAATTAGGAGAGATCAATGATATAGATTTGCAGCGACACTCGAATAAGCTAAGAAACTGGACAAATTAACAAAGTTTACCAACACCTAAATTAGACAACTCAAAACCTTTAACATCAAACAAACAACACTTCAAATATCTAAATCCCATGCTAAAAGGCATGCCAAAAGAATCTATTCTTAATTTACTTCTAAAACTAGAACCATCATTAAGGCTTGGAAAATGATTGGAAAAACAATTACTTGTATCAAAAGTTAAAAGATGGAATGAGAAATTTAATGAGGTCCTCTCCATCTTTCCTTATTTTCCATGAAAAAATTTCTTCATTGAAAATAATTCTATTCGATGGAAAAAGCGAAAAAGTAAAAAAAAAAAAAAAAAAAAAAAAAAAAAAAAAAACACACACTTTCCCACCACATCACTCAACTCATTTTCCAATTTCTTACACTAAGGAAATTGATTTTGCTAAATGGAGCCTAACAATTCAAAACTCTCCTTAAAATTGTCTATGACCAAATTCAAGGACAAAACAACAAATATTAACCAAGAATAAGGATCAAAGATTCACAACGCCCTTAAGACATTCACAAGTTAATTTTCACAACACTCTGATAGCTCATCGCGTATACTGTTCAAAGATAAATCAAATGTATTGAAAATGAGTGCAGATGTGGAGAATTCGATGAAATAGCAGAATTGGAATATAAATTGTTATTTAGACTTTCACCCCAATTTTGATCTCTTAGTTTGTTGTAGCACCTTTACTAGAAATGGATTTTTTTTATCTTTATGCACGTATAGACATGTATTGTAAAAGGAAATAAAATAAAATATAATATACTGTTTGGCTCAATGGCCAAAATATTTTATTTTGAACATTGAGGTTGCGCGTTCGAGCCTTTATTAATAACATGTTTTTTCGGTATAATAATGCAAAATACAAAATTAAAAAATGCAAAAAAATTTAGTGTCATAATTGTTTCTCTTCTCTTCACCTTTAATTTTAAAATAATAGAGACTATAGCTTCCATTCTACAGTCATTTCTAGGGATGGCAAGGGTCAACTTTGGGGCACTTTGGCAAACCTTGAAACTTATCCACCTAAAAACATTCTACCCAAATTTGATTTATAGTGAGGCTGGTTTTATATTGTAAAACCCAAAGCAGCCATGTTATCTTGTATACATGGACCTGAAGTCGCCACGGTTTGTTGTAGTCTTGGCCAAAATCCACCCCGTTCAGTATTGACATGTTGTAATTCTATGATATTAGATTAGATAGCACACGCAATGTGTACGCTACTAAAATTTGTATAATTTGATATAATAACAATTATAGATGGTCCACTGGTATATTATATTTGAATTTATATTCCTTAAAGTTAAAAGTTTGAATCTTGTTGCAAGCAATTTTTTTATAAAAAAAGAGACCGCATAGGTAAAGTAAGCAATCCAAAAGGTTGACACAATTTGATAGGGGTTGAAATTAGTCTTAATTTTTTTTACCTTATTTTTTTTTAAACTCAAACTGAAACTGTTAGAAATTAGAATCTTTTTGGAGGGACGACAACAAGAAATCTAGCGCCTCCTCCAACCAACATTGGGAGTCTAGCACAAAACTGGCTTGTCTCGCAAGGCAGTGGGCAACTCCATTGCCACCAAGGCGAATAAAAGACCATTTACAAGGACCCAAACTAGACAACGCTCTTCTAGTACTATCGATTACATGCCCAAACGAACCCAAAGAATTAGCGTTACTATTGATTAAATTAACGACAACTAGAGCGTCGTCTCCTTCAAAGATAACATTACGATAGGGAGAACCACCCACAAAATCAACAGCAACAAGCGTTGCAATAGCCTTTGCCGAAGACAATCTAGCCTGGACTTTAAACTTCTTGCAAAGACTCGCTAGGAACGACCCCTCTGCATTTCGAGCTACCACACCAACACCAATTGATCGAGAGTTTGCAAACATAGCCGCATCAATATTGACCTTTATCCAATTCTGAGGGTAGGTTACCTTTGAAGAAAATTGGCAGCTAAAACCGCTATGGCCCTTGGGTCCCGTTCTTTCCCTCCAAAAACAAAAGCACTTCAGTTAGACCAAATTTTCCTAAAGCATAATGCAATTAATTCCTTGCATTCTTTCTTCAAACCATAAAAAAAGTCGAGCAGATCCTCGGTACCCCCAATTCACGATATTAATAGACGAGATATTTAACCCATAAAATTAAAAAGAGGGAACAGGTTGCAATTGAGCATTTAAACAAAATATGGAATGTCCAATACACTCAAGTCACAAAGGGGGCAATTATCATGAATATGAACCAATCTGTGAATTAAATTGAGGCGAGTTGGAAGTGAATCCGTTAGCTACTCTTCATAGAAAGTGCCACACTTTTGGAGGAACTCCCATTGTCCATATATTTTTGAAAGAGAAATGAGAGTTTTCATTAGATTCTATTGACAACTCTGTTTGCAGATCCAACATACGTCATGCCACTTTGTAACCACTTTTCGTCATGTATTCACTGTCGGGACTAAAGCGCCAAATAACTCGATCGTGATTAATTTTACTACCCAGCACAATACTCAAAATAGCATTTTCTTCCTCGTGATTAAAGACCTGTCTAACAAGATTTTCATTCCACATGCCATTTACTGTCGACATTAAATGATCTATAGTAGCTATCTCGCCCAATTCTCGAGGAGGAGGAGGAGGAGAAATTTTGAATGAATCTAGACCCGGAACCGACCTATCCTTCCAAATAAGGATTGAATTACTCGCCCCAATGCACCATCTAATGCCTTGCTCCAACACCTGTCTAGCTTCCCATTTACTACTCCACACAAAAGATGGAGCTAGAAAGAACCATTTAAGTAGTACTTAGCTTAAAATATCTTTGCTGGAAGAGAGTTCGGCCGTTGCACAAGACACCAAGCTTGCTTAGCAAGAAGACGCCAATTGAAAACTTTTAGATCATGAAAACCCAAACAGCCCTTGAACTTCTACACAAATTACACCGTTTGACCCCATGTATCTTTATGTAATATTATTCAGAGTATACAAGAAAAACATTATATTTGAAATGGATTGAACCAAGCAGGTTTATTCTATGCTAGTCATTATTTATTTATAAATAAATAATCAAACATCGAGTTCGATTTTCTATTCAAATTTGTAGTAGAATTTAAGAACTTTTTTATGTACAAGGATTTTAAGATTTTGTTACCTAGTACCAAACAAATCATGCATAGATTAAGCCAATCCAACCAAAATTAGCTAGGGAATTTTTTCTCGATTCCAACTACTTGATTCCAATTCTTACACTACATGATTAAATTTGGTATATTCCGTTAAAATACTGTCCATTTCAAAAATGACACAAAATTTTGACTTGCTCCCCAAATTGATTCTTATGTCTCCCACAGGTAATACTTGTATAGCCCTTGAGCAAAGTGTCAAAAAAAAAAAATGCCCGATTGTTATTTCTAAAATTAACAATCTCACTTAATGCCCCATTCTCTAAATTATTGTGAAAAAATTTAGAGTTTCAAAATGTAAACCATCTCATAATTCTAATGTTTTTCCCCTGAAGAAAGAAATTACATTCTCTCCTAAGAGAAATCTTTAAAACAAGATTTATAACAATCCTAACACCAAAAGAGAGGGTTACAAACTATCAAATTCCAAGCCATACCCTAAAACTACATTGTTCATTCAAATATTGTCAGCAACAAAACTTGATTCTCAGAAGGAAGAACAAAAAACAACCAAAGACTTCTCTACTCTGCAACAGGGTCGCCATTAGCATCCATGTCAACAGAATTGGGAGCGTCATAAACAGCATATTCATAATCCTCATCAAGAGCTTCCATTGTTCTGCCGAAAACAAAGTGTTTCGTCCCCATAGTGGTGAAAGGCATAAGGCCGAATGCTCGGGCTGTCTTTATCTCCCTAGCTACCTTCCTTTGGGCTTTGGCACTAATTTTGGTCTACAGAAAACATAAATGATAAATAAAGGAAGGAAGGAGATATTCTTATTGGTTTCATCAACTGGTATGAAATACCAGATGTATTGATGGGTTGTACATTCTCAGAATGGACCACCAATTAAGGCACCCAGTAAAGTACCATCATAGGTTCAATTAGTGGAAAGCTAGTGAGTTTTCAATCTGTTTACCTTGTTCCTCTTGATGATAATTCCAGCCTCCGTTATGAAGTTGGCGAGGAATCTCACATTCTGCAGGGAGATAAACAAAAAAGAACAGATATTTATAGAGAAATGCTATTGCTAAAGCAGTTAGAGCATTAAGTTGTTGTACATTATGCTATAAACATAATGCATTGCTGTTTTAGACGCCAAATCTGCTTTGGCAATAGCACTACCCTAAATGAACGACAAAAGATTGCTTGAAAAAGGAGTGCTTGGTAATTTTTTAGTAAAAAGGGCAGCTTGTCATAGACCAAAAACAAGATGGCGGTATTTTAAATGATTGTGTTAAAATGTGGGGCAATGTTCGAATTATTGTTTACTTAATCATTTGACAAAGTGTAAGAATTATAATGCCTCCATCCCATGTGTGACTTTCATATTTATAACACTGATTTCAACATAATCAATGGCGCCTTGTTTACTATTGTGAAACTTGGTTTATTGACTATGTACCAAAAAGGAAAGTGGACTGCTAATTTAGGATGTCCTGAACAGGAAGAGTTAACTCTCAATTTGGGATAGAGGGAGTAGTCTAATTGGTATTGGAACTTGATCAGTAATGGGGTATAACTACCGTCAATGATACTAGATATGCATCTTTGCTTCAATTAGACCAAATGCATAACAGGCAACAGTTGCTCATAATCAATAAGTATATTGTAAAGGCTTTAAGAGTTATATGCTCTCTTTGCTTAAAGCTAATTACATAGCCCCCATGTTTTATAATCAATTTTTTGTACCCTTGTTTCCAATGCCAACATTTAGTTAAAACAGGGGAAATTTGCATTAATATAGGAACCAAATCTTAAAAGCCAATCACGCTAATTCACATTAAAAGGGAAAAAAGGATTTTGGCAATTAATTGTGTGTAGATATGCTCACCCTGAAATCGGCTTTTTTCATAACTTCCTCTGATATTACATCAAACTCCTATCTAAAAGGCTTGCGCATGGGTGGTTTTGTAAGATCAAGATCCTGCCCAAAGTCACATGGGTAACAGATGAGAAAAATACAAGCTTATTTTAGTATTCAAAAGTAAAACCATACTCCCTCCCATCTCAAATTGATAGTCTTGCTTCGACTTTAGTGCTTTCTAAGAAAACAATAATTTCAACATGATCAATGGTTGAGAATACAATTTATTTTTCTATTGTGATACATTGATTATTATCAAATGGGAATATTAATTTGAGACATCCCGAAAAGGGAAGGTGAGACTGTTATTATGGGCCAGAGGAAGTAGAATATAAACCAGGAGAAAGACTGATTAAAAAGGTTAATGATTCAGGGTTAAAACAAATTTTACAAAAAGGTACAAATTGGGTAATATGCTCTATGCTAGTCTTATTCTCCGTCTGGAACACACTCAAACCAAAATAAAAGTAGCACAGATTACAGAGCATATGACTGAATTATCCTATCCCCCAAAATATGGGATTCTTTGTAGGGATATTTGAACTTTGCACCCCACATTTTGACCCCTAATTTGCGATTGCACCCCATGTTTTCCTTTGACTTTGCACCCCATTGTTAACTAATTATTAAGTTCCGTTAATTTGGAGTCGTTTGACTTTGCACCCCACTATTAACTAATTATTAAGTTCCGTTAATTTGCACTCCAAATGGGGTGCAATCTCAAAATAAGGGTCAAAATGTGGGGTGCAAAGTCCAAATATCCCATTTGTTTATTAACGGAACTTAACAAAATTAGTTAACAGCGGGGTGCAAAGTCCAAATATCCTTTCTTTGTATGGCATAAGAGATAGAATAAAAGGCAATACGAAGCATCATTGAATATTAATCCTGAGTTAAGTAAGATATCCTATTCTGACTTATATCTAGGAGGGATAGCTCTAAAAGTAGGATTGGAATAATGGCAGATTCCTATTCTATATTTCTATCATATCCAACCCATTATCCGGAGTACCAAAGGTAACTTTGCGGAATTTTAGAGGGAGGTAAACATGAGCCTTATTTTCCTCAGTCTTCTGTCAACAGCTGAAATATCTTAAGAGGTCATTCATCAAAGCCAACACATTATTTTTCATTTTCCGAGTTCCTTATGGAGCTACAACTGCAATTCAGCCATATTATCCAATAGCATGAGAATTTTTGTCCACAGTATTAGCAACTATAGGATGCATTTAATTTCAATACTGTTACAAAGCCGATGCAGCACACCTATGTAAGAAAGTTCCAACATAATTTGGTCACTGTTCAAGCCAGAAGTTCAACAGCAAAGGTAGGATGAAAGCTCAAAAGTAAGGCATTAGCATTTACACAACATACAAAAACAAAATACAGAAAATTCAACAGCAACTATTACTATTAGATATTAACCTAAACTATTGATTGTGCACTTAGTGCAACTTGGCTCGCAAGTGTTTAAAGTGCGATATGCATTGTTGGCCCACTACCTAACAGCTTGAGTTTTTAGGTGAGAATGTGAGATGGTGACCTAATACAGTATCAAAGGTCAAGTTTCGCAAGGTCTCTCGGGTTCAAGTGATCCTGCTTGCATTTACTCCCCATGTTGGTGCAATATGCACTAGGTGCACCTTCGTTCGTCTCTCCGCGTACGAGCGGGGGATGTATGTGAGGGGGAGTATTAGAGAGCTTAATAAACATTGTTGGCCCACTACTTAGCAGCTTAAGCTTTGGGGAAAGATGGTTCCTAACAGTATCTCAACTGGATGTAAATAGCATTCTGGTATTGACTATACAGATACTTTCCGCCCTGCTGATAAAACATCTAAGATTCATGCCACTCTTTCTTTAGCTATCAGCCTATCACACATGGTCAGATTATTAAACAGTTGGGTGTCCAAAATTCATTCTTACCTGAATTTTTTTTTTTTTTTTTTTTTTTAATATTCATGGGTATCCGGGCTCCACCCCAACTAATCCCATGAGGCACTGGCGCTTATCGACCAAGAGACGCCCCAGTGGCCCCAAAATCTTGACACAACGGGGAATCGAACCTGAGATTGTGCGCCTAACCACACAATCCCAAGTATGCCCTTACCACTGAGGCAACTCCTTGAGATTTCTTACTTGATTTTCTTCAAGACTACATGGCTCAACCTCCCAGTCTTCATAATCCTCGTATTCATACATTATTTTATATTCTTTCATGGTCACATTATTGTTATTGGTAATTCTACTGTTACCATTGCTTCATTTATTCAGGCACCAAGCTTAGAATTTGTTGTGAATGATTTGGGCTTGCTTAATTATTTTCCTACCGCTATTAGTCTGATTCTTTCTAAGATTATAAGCACCGTACAAACACTATCATTCCTCTCACACTTATTATCTTAACAGTAATAGATACTCAACAATGCTATCTTATCTTTTCATACCTTGAGTTCATAAGTCCCCTTAAATGGGAATTCCATATCTGGTCTAAAAGCAAAATCTTCTTTCTCCATCTCTTCAACATCAATGTCAAAATCAGTGGCTGCTTTCTTCAGTTTCTCATCCATCCCATCCGACAGTGTATTGAAAGTCTCATCTAGACTGTCCCAAGGCTCAGATCTGTTTCGAACATTGAATTTTGAAGCAAAATCGAATTTGCCACGAGCACTCTCAATCCTATCAAGGTTTTGATAGAAGGAGTTCGAAGTTGCACTGCTCCCACTAATATCACCAAAAATCCGTCGTTCGAAATCGTCAGCAGGCTCAAATGAGTTATTACTTTGGTTGTAATTAGTACCTGAAAAAAGAAACAAAATATATCAATAAAGTTCTTTAAGAGGTTTTATTACCAAGTACCCCAAAAATAAAAAATAAGCGAGTAGTGCTTTTGACTTGGAGGTGACTTGTCACATCAAAAGTCCGAACAGTGAGAAAAGAGTTGTATTCTCTATTTGATGTTAACTGGGAACAAGTCAATTAGAAGAATAGGGTTTGTTAACCCATCAGTTTCTATGTAAGAAACAACATATTATGTGATAAAAAATTAGAAAAATACATCTAGTTTGGGAAATGAGCCTCAAACTGAAGAAAATTTGGGGTGGGGGTTAAACAGTCCTCAGATTTGTTTCCAAATCTAGGACCGTCTTAAATAATAAACAATTGGCAGGCGTTATGTGAAGGTGTGAAGCAGACAGGTAGTGCTATGAGAAACCAATGGCATTGGTATATTAAGTCAATTTTTCATATCGAGTGTGTTGAATTTTCACTAGGAATGTGTTGAATTGTTCATACGAGAAAAAAAATGGCATTAGCATACTAAGCGAGATCTCATCCATTATCTTAAATCTCATACTCCACCCTTTACAATCAACCACCAAAGTGAAGATCAAACACTTTCCTAAGAATGCCATATTTTTTATATATTGTCCCATCTTTTTCTCTAAGCGTCAAAATCACCTCCTAGTGAATTAAATAATCCTTTTTTCCCTCCCCACTCCCCTCGCACTAATGATTCCTTACAAATTCTAACAATTTTCTCTGAATTTAAAATATTGAAAAAAAAAATTAATCAGAATGCTACTCAATGTCTAACCACAAGGACAAAGTCACACCCACTCCCCCCCCCCTCTCCCCCCTCTTTTTTCTTTTCTCTTCTGTCTTTCACCAACAAAAACCGCCATACGATCCATCCAATCTATTATAAACCACCTCCATAATTAGCACCTTGAATTCCATAGAACAAGGATTACCGCCGCCCCCTAACCCCCATTAAAGGGGTACACAGTTATAACTCAATGGGCCCCTCCTCAACAACACAACCCAACATACTCCCTAAATTCACCATCTGACAGTAATCCCCACAATGCTCTAAGCCATATTAATTGAGGCCAAAACCTCCCAAAGAGCTCTATTATCCATTAAAACTAAAGACATTGTCCTCATATCCCACTAACAAAACAAGTGGTGTCATTAGCAAATTGCAAGTTGTAAGAATGATGCTCTCATGTCCTAACTCTGAGCTTTTAGCCAGACAACACTCATAGGCCCTCTTCATCAACCTACTCAAAACATAAAACCAACTAAAGTTTGTTTCCCCATCCGAAGTCTGAATGGCTATCATTTAGACTTCAGATGTGTATAAGTGTGTTTGTTTAGAAAAAATAAAATTCAGATCTTATGTCTTAATATGGGTATCAACCATTCAGACCCAATAGCACCTATGAATATCATTAAAACCTCTGAATGGATACATATTTTTAAATTTGTCCCTCTACTATCAGCTATATTCATCTCCTTCCCCCTTCTCTGTCTTGCGCCACCATGATGGAGGGTGAAACCCTAATCAAGCAGCCTCTATCTCGCCCCCCTCCAACCACTGGTCTAGTATAAGGGCGAAGTTTTCCAGTTTGTGTTTTGATTCTCCGGTTGTTCCAATATATTTGAACCCATTTTTAGAGAGAAAGTGTGTGTTTTTACCTTCGCCAGAGTTGGCCGTCACCATCGTCGGAACAGAGATGATTGAGATGAAAAATGAGAGGAGGAGAGAAGGTCCATTGATTGACTTAGTCCACACCCGTGCTCGAAATCCAATAACGTCAAATGGAACCACAATTTCTTCAGGGAATAACCCCCCTGATGTCTGAAAAATACATCTGAATGCAAATTAATTTTTGCCATATTAACACCCCCCCGGCTTTGAGCCTGCTTTTATTTTGTAAATAAAATTACATAGGAAAGTTATGATTTTTGCCCCAGAAGTGTCTAGGATGTATCCATGCCATGTCCAAGCTGTACCCATGTCATGTCCAACTTACAAAATTATTCAAACATGTCTGACAAGCCAACATACCCACATTGTGTCCAAATTGGGTACTCCATCACAAACAATGTGTCCGTGCTTCCTAGATCTACTACACCTATCAACTTTGAAGAACGAATTTTTTTTCTTGGAATCAGAAAGGTACAAGCCTCATTAGTTCAGTTTCCATGCCATTGTATTATGAATTTGTTCTAATTAAGGAAAAAGCTCCATATGGCATTAAAAAAAAAAGGGATCGAGTTTGATGCATTCCCCAGTTGTTACATTCTAATACAAATTCCATGAGCAATATCCATGCTAGAATGGAGCAGAACCCTCAGCAAAATTGAAGGAGTAAAATGGGGCAAGTTATCAGCTAGGAGAGGAAAATGGGGCTATGAGGATTCAAGGTGAGGTTATGAGAAATAAACTCCCCACAGCAGCACTTGGTGTCAGTTTTAATAGATAATAGATTAATAGGATTTTCAGAGTTAATCCAGGCTATCCTGACTCCTGAACCACCAAACAAGATAGGACACTTTTTTTTTACTACCGCATTTGCACAAGTACAAGATATGATTCACATTTCACATCATGTTTGGAATTCTGGAAATATTGTTAACAACTAAAGTCACAAGGTCGGCAAAACAGATTCATAACTATGAAACAGTTTGGATAAAAGGAGAAACCACTACAGGTGGACTAGATTCATAAGTACCTTGAAACAGGTTAGACGATGTTTAAAAAAAAAAAAAACCTATGAAGCACAGACACTCTCTTGGAGGCCACGTGTCGGACACTCTCTCCGACACTTGGATTTAATTATAGTCTCTAATACTTGATAATTGATTTAGATGGCTACAACTCCTAGACTCCTAGTGTTTCTTCATTGCAAGATCAACTAAGAATGAGGCAACTAAGCCACTTTTTATATTCCCCTTTTGTTTTCTATCATTCTATGGAACAATTTAGTCTAGGTATGCTTTTTGATGCTTTAATTATCGAACAATTTAGTGATCATGTTAGTGATCATGTTTTGAGTATTTGGGTTATTAATGCAATCTAGTTTCATTTTATTGAATTCTTAAATCACTACACCATTTCTCGCTAACTAGCACGCTAATTTGGCACGGTTGTTTACCGTGCCAAATTTTGGTAGTTCTTGCAACGCTTTTGGCACAAATGAAGGCCGTACTTATTTGGTACTGCTCATTACAGTGGCAAAACCGTACCTATCTGCATCTTCTCTCTCCAAACCTTTGACCAAATCTCCCACCCACTTGAAAAGTGAATTTTGAATTATTTTAAAGTTCCCGCCATAGTTTTGTAAACTTTTTGAAAAAAATTTAAAATTCAATCCAATTTATTTTAAAAAGAAAATTTTGAACTTAAATAAATTATTTTTTTATTTTTAACTTTTTATGAATTTTTTTGAAATTTGAATGAAAATTATGTGTTGTACCTGGATCCCATTTTTCTCGAAATAATTCTATTTTGACTCTTATGAATTATTATTTTAAAAATTTTATACGTTATATTATATTTTAACTATACTATTTTCATTTTTGAAAGCATGACAATTAAACCTTTTGATAACTAATATTCAATAACTTAATAATTTTATTATTATTTTTTTTAGGAACAAAGTACATAATGGATATTTTTTAAATTTGTAATTATAGTTTTTCATAAATGCTATTTTATAATACTCATTATTATACTAAAATTAAATTTAACATTAGTTATACTACAGCACGAAAACTTTTTAGCTTGTACAATTCAAATAGATAAGTAAAGCAATTATGTCTTGCCTGTATATTTAATTTATAACAAAATAGTAGCACTTGGTCACATAGAGTCACCAATGCAACTAAAATAAAATATTTGTATATCTTTTAGCATAAAAATACAGAATTATAATCTTAATAGCATCACATGATATACCCTTAGAGATAATTTATATTGTTAATGTAGCATCGAAAATTGCTACAAAATGATGTTAATTGAAGGATATGAATAACACATTCATTAACCACTGTACCAAATGCATCTTCTTAATGTAAATAATTACTAAGAATTATATTACACGTATGTATATAGAGTATGTCACTAAACTAGTATATATACTTATTATATAATAAACATGTCTAGGATTTTTGGCATGTGCACACTGCACAAAATTATCAAATATTGTACTAAAATTGCTATAAAATAATGCTAAGGGGAAAATTTTAACTTACGATATTCAGGATTTGAAACTATATATTTTTATTATAAAAAATTACAAAATATTCTATTGCACACACATATAATTACTTACAACTAGTATTAAACTTATGAACTTAAGAATGGTCTACATGTCGAAACATCAATGTGTAGAACTCGTTAGACATTTGATACAAGTCGTAGAGCTTGGAACATTAATATGTAAAGCTGACCAGATTTTGATCATAAATAATTTGATTCTACTCGGGCCTTTTCCAACATATATATATATTTTCTTTTTCTTTTTCTTTTTCTTTTTTTTTCTTTTCTTTTCTCTTTTCTTTTTCTTTTTTCTTTTCTCTTTTCTTTTCTCTTTTCTTTTTTCTTTTCTTTTCTCTTTACTTTTTTCTTTTCTTTTTCTATTGTCGGCCCCTTTCTTTCGGCCGAAAGCCTGTCGGAGGCTCCTTCTCTCTCTTCATTTCCCTTCTTCCTTCTTCCTCTTCATCTTCTTCCCCCTTTTCATCTCCCTCTCCCTCTCACTCTCCTTCTTCGTCTTCCTCTCCCTCGAGACCCAACCCCTTTCTTCCATTACCATCCATTTCCTCCATCACCATCCCTTTCCTCCAACGCCATTTTTCTCTTTTGTAATAAGTTTTTCTTACAAAAGTAAACAAAAATAATGTCAAACACTCCATATTTTTCAGGTCGTCCATGTGTGGCTTGTGCTCATAGCCACAAGAGATGTCCTTTATCTTGTGATTATGCTAGAATTTTTCCAGATGTGATTGATAGTGAGGACTATCACACAATCTTCTCTGTTTTCGGGGTGAGGAATGTTGCATCTTTTTTGCAACGTGTCCCCGAAGATCGACTTTTCGAGGCTATTAGTTCGTATCTTCTTGAAGCCACGGCGAGGATTGAGAATCCCATTAGAGGCTGTACTGCTCTCCTTGCTTCTTTTGAACAGAAGGTGGAAGAGTTACAAGCACGGGTGACGGCACTAGAGGCTTGATTAGGAGGGGGGTCTTCCTGTGTTAACCCGTTGTGCTCATTTGCTCCTCCTGAAGGTTCTTCGAGGTTCTTTTCGTCGGTAGAAAATAACGTGCCAAATGTTATTCCGACTGCCGTGAATCTTTCAGAACCTATTGCCGGAGGTTTTTTAAGGCTCCTTATGTCGGAAGAGGGTGTACAGAATATTCTTTCGACTTCCACAAATCTTGTAGAAAATGGGGCTCCTCTGACTGAAATGGATTGGTCCTATGATCAGGCTACCTTGGATGCCGTTTACCAGGGTGCTTCGAACAATTTTTTATCGCAATCTGCACTAGATGATTTTGTTGTAGATTTTGCTGAAACAACGGGCCCTGACTGGACAGCTTTAGGGAATATTCGCCATGATTTTTTTGATTCTTCTTCTTCTGATTTAAGTACTGTTTTGAATTTTGATGCTGATGATTTTCAGATTCTTCAGCCTTTTCTGAATGACTAGATAATGTGTATCTCTAGTGAGGATTTTGTAAAAGTATTCCGGAGATGCTCCATTTGTGATTGTTTAAAGCATGGCCCTTATATGTTGATAGCAATTTTTTCGAAATCCATTTGTGGAAGTTTGATATCCGTTGAAAATTTTTTCAATTTATTTCTTGTGATTTGTTGGATGAACTTGATAAGAATTACATTCAGGAAGTAATCTTTTGGAAGCTCATCAATTTTTTCTACAATAAAAATTATTGATCGTAAGAAAATGATACGACTTTAGATATATTAAAACAAAGATAAAAAATCATATATGAGTTATCAAAAAATAACTTATCTCTTTTTTGGATTTTATCTCCTTGGGTAACCGGATTTTTTGAATGATTTTTTGAATGAGATTTTACCGGGGGTAAAAATAGGATTTTACCGGAGGTAAAAAATGTTGAATTACCTTTGTAGGCCAATGGTAAAATTAGTATTTAACCCCATCAAATATCAAAATAAAAAAATTTAATAAAAAAATAATTTTTATATTCATTTTGTTATTCAACAACCATGAGATAAAATAATATTACTTATAAGGGTGGAATATATTTATCCGGTTCTAAAAGTATAAATTGATAACTAATTTCTTACTTCTTAAATTGAATAAAATTAATTGATCCAATCTTACTTCTAATTTCTTAAATTGAACAAATTAGCTATTTTCAATTTTTATTTTTATATTACTTTAGACAAATTTCCTTTTAGACCTGAGATATTTTTTTCTCTTTCTTTCCTCACTCTCACTCACACTCATTGAAAAGCTTAACTCCGTGCCGCCTCTCACTCCTCGCCGCCCCTTACGCCTCGCAGCCCCTTCCTCCGCCGCCAGTCGCCAGCCGCTAGCCGCCAGCCTCTGTCGGCATCCTTCAATGCCGTCTTGCTATTGATCCTCTGTCGCTCATCTCTCCTCTTCGTCCATCACTCCTCACCAACGAACAATCAACATTGGACTTCCTTCGCCGAACTTGAATGTAAGATTTTCCCTTCAAATCCTCACCTCACTCTATTTTTACTCCAAATCCTAACTTAAGTTTGCTCAGATCTAGTATTAAAGAAATTTATGGGTGCGAAATTAAGGGTAATATATGCAGTTTGCTCAGATCTAGTTTTCTTTTTTTGGTGATGTAAAGGACCAATTAAATGCTTGATCTATACATATCCTTGGCATGCGTTTAATTTCTTTCATCAAGCAAATAATAATAATAATATATATATATAATTGATTCTTAAGGGACAATATATATATAATTGATTTGCCTGGATTGCAACATCAAATTACAGATAGTGGACCACTTTTGCCTCTATTATTTTAGCCACTTTTGCTCCACATTTAGGGGACCAATTTCTTTGGCCATTGAAAGTAATATTTAACAATATTTCATATGTGTAACTAAAGTATTATACATTCTGCTTTCTTAACTTTTCTTTGACCAATTTCTTTGGCCATTGAAAGTAATATTTAACAATTTCTTTGACCAATTTCCATCCTCGAAGAAAATGAGAAGTTGATTAGGCTTCTAGACACCGAAGATAATTAGCTACAATGTCTAATGTTTAGTTCAAGTTCTTGTTTATTTTTGTATGCCATATTTGTATCCTTTTTATTATCTCTTATTAAGTATCTTATTAGTTTTAATGGATAATGGAGATGAAGCTTACTTTTGTGTTTCAAGTTTTTTTTTTTTGTGTTTTTTTTATGGATAATGGAGATGAAGGTTACTTTAATGTTCTTATATAGAGTATTATTTGATGCTATCTAACAGTCCCTATACTTATTCCCTTTTTTATCACTTCTCTTTGTGTTCTAGTTTTGTGTTGGCAGGATATTACAAATATATATCTCGCTCCAATACTCAAGACCATGTAAAACAGGTGTGATATTCTTACTAATACTACTCTTAATGTTGTAAATTACAAACTTTAGCTGTTGAGATATAAATCGCTTTAATACGCAAAAGAAATATGATTGCTAGAAGACAAAACTAGAATACCAAGTCATTTAGGGATGTTATTCACTGTTTTTTGGGCTGCTATTTTGGAGGACTTTTTATTTTATTTAATGCCTAATTTAGATTGAGTTTGTGCTCTATTTTGCTAACTTTTAACGCACTATTTTTGGTTGATTGTAAGAGTGAATATGTCGCATGTTGGTGATACTTCAAACACGGCACCAACCGATGGTGAAACACCAAGATCAACATCTCGATCAAGGGCAGCCACAGGTTCTTCGGCGGTGGGTGAAACTGCTAAAAGATTAAAATTCAATGAAAATGGTCTTCCAATAGGCGACAAAGGTAATTCCGCTACAAGGCTAGGACAACTTGCAAGGACTCATATTCCCATATGTTACAAAGCATGGCCACTTGTCCCGGAACGATATAAGGATGCGTTATGGACTAAATATAAGGTAAAATTTATACTTATTAGGCCCACTTTCTATTAATTGTTAAACTTATACTTTTATATACATAATATTTTGTAGGCAGAATATCCGGAGGTGAAAGATTCTCAAAGAAGAATCTTTTTGACTAAAGCCAATGATGCTTGGAAGAAGTTAAAATCAAGGCTAAGAAGAGAGAACTTTGTGGGCAGTGATGCTATTAAATGGAAGGAAAAAGTCCCAGATTTAATTAAAAGTGAAGATTGGGAGAAATTTTGTGATAATGAGGATACGGAAACCCAACGACTATTAAGAAAGCGGAATAAGGATATTAAAGATAACTGTGAGCAAAAGACCACCCATAATACGGGTCGTCATGGATATGCCCGAACAGCTGAGATATGGGAAGAAACACATGGCCGCCCACCTAGTCGTGCAGAATTATGGTTGGATAGTCATAAGACAAAAGAAGGGGTGTACGCGCCACATGATGAGAAATTTGCGGTTCGTTATTCTTTAAATGTTAATTTTATTCGTCTAACATATAACTTGTTAAAATGTAGTATAAATATGATTTTTGTCTTTATTTGCAGAATCAAATCAAGTTACTTTTGAAGGTATTTCAAGAGAGGGGCGAGAAAGAAACCTTGGATAGTGGTCCTATTTATGAAGTATTTGGGAAAGATTCAAGAGGAAGAGTGCGTTGTGTCGGCTCTAATATTTCTAGAAAAGCCATGTTGGCTTCGGCATTTGCACGTGAAATGCTTGCCGAAGTTAGCATGAAAGATAATGGTTGCGAGGCGAAAGTGGACAACCTTACGGAAGAAGTGGAGCGAATGAAGTCGGCATTCACACAATTTATTGAAGACTTTAAAAGTGGAAAATTTGTGAGTGTTGGACACAATTTTGAAAATTCACGTACAACCGAAACTCCTACTTTTGAAAATCCTTTTAGTGTCCCTCATACTCGCTTAACAACTCATTCTCAAGTTGGAGACGATGAGATAAATTGCAACATACTTTCTTACAAGAGTGAAATTGTCGGGCGTGGTAGGAAATTGAATATTGGGGCCGTCACCGAGGTGCATGGCCATAAATTGAAACTTAGGGAAGTTAAAGTTGTACTTGATAAAATAGTAATGCCTAACCATTCATTGTGGGGTGGACAACAAGGATGTGCTACCACATTGGAAGATGTAGGTGTTGGTGGGATTATGTATTGGCACGATGACTTTCTTCCTTGCATTGATGATTAGATGCATTAGTAAGTACTCTCAACTCTTGTGATTTATTTATGTTTACTTAATATAAATTTAGTTTAACTTATCTCAACATTGCTTTCATTAAAATTCTAGTTTTTTATAAAGTAGTTTTAGCATTCTAATATATTGTTTTTTTATTATATTACCTTGTACAGGTGTATATATATTAAAGTAGCAAAGGGTGATTGCTAACTAATGGTGGAAGCTTGGAGTACTTAAAAGTTTAGGGTTCTTTTTGCCTTCAATTGAAGTTTGGGGGTGCTAATATATATTTTTTGGGATATCTACTTGCATATACTAAGTAGCAAGGGGAGGTTGCTAACTAATGGTGGAAAAACATTTGGAGGTTTTTTTGTCTTAAACTAATGTTTGAGTTTTTTTGGTCCTTAGCTTGCTATCAAATGTAAACATCAATATTATGCAATCTAGTACAAACTTGTAATTTAGGAAGACATAATCTCATCAAATGACTTTGTTTTGTGAAGTTAATATAATATTATTCCTTGCTTAGTTATATTGAGATGTATTTGTATTTATTGTGGTTTTTTTGAATTTAATTGGGTGTGATTGTATTTATTGTGAAGCAATTGTATTTTGTATGGTTTTTTGTTGGATGTTTGAATACTATGCAATGGGTGGAAAAATTAAAAGCAAATACAACAGGGAAAAACTGAAAACCAAAAAAACAGGCAGTAGCAGCATAATTTAGCGGTCATTTTGGCACGGCTAAGAACCGTGCCAAAACCGTTCTATATTTAATTAGTGTCTAGATTGTCGACAGTGCTATAACTGTGGCAAAAGGGTGCCTTTGCAGTGCCAAAACAGTTCCAAAAGGGTGCCTATGCAGTGTCTAAACCATTCCAAAAGGGTGCCTACGCAGTGCCACCAACGATATTATTATATCATTACTATGATGACACGTGGAAAGTTATCGAGATGACACGTGTCATAATATTGGCACGGTAACTATCCGTGCTATAGTGGTATCAAATTTGGTGAAATTGGTACCCTTTGACCAAGAAAATGTACGAATTAAGCACGGTGTGAAGCCGTGTTAAATAAATTGGTACGGCCTTATTTGGCACGGCTCGGAGCCGTGCTAAAGTTGGTCAGGCACTGTGAGATTCCGCAAATGCGACCCCCCGGGTCTCGTCCCCGTTCGTGGTGGTCTGAAACGTCGGAAAGGATCCCGTCGTTCCATTTGCTTGGAGTTTGTTTTGATAATTCATATCGGGTGTCCCTACGTCTATTCTAGATGCAAAGGGGTTCGTTCAGAGTCGCCAGTATGTTTCACGAGAAAACGGACAAAAAGGTTGTGTAAGGGGAAAGGCTATAGATAAGCCTTTCTTTACACGTTTGTCTGCGAAACCAGGTTTCTATAGGGTTCGGGAACTATATTACGGTTTGGGAAGGTGTTAAGCACCCATTCCGCCCTTTCGGTCTCTAGTGGACTTATATATTTATTCTATGTTGAAAAACTTGGATGTTTTTACCGATAGTCTACTACTTTCTAAAAGAAAACCCTATTTCTCGGGAAAAATGGGAAAAAAGGGGTGAAAACCTTTGTATTCCGAGATCCGATGTTTTTATAAATTAAAAGATGTAAATGACAAATGACAAAAAACCTTTTATTTTGAAAGAGTATTTCGTATTATTTCCTCAGATAATGACGGTTTTCTCGAGTTGTGATTATTTTTGGAAAAGTTCGGATCTTTATGTCGGGACTAATTCAATATGGAATTAGAACTCTTTGAGG
This sequence comes from Lonicera japonica, assembly GCA_021464415.1. Lineage (NCBI taxonomy): Eukaryota > Viridiplantae > Streptophyta > Magnoliopsida > Dipsacales > Caprifoliaceae > Lonicera > Lonicera japonica. The sequence continues at coordinate 402,805 of JAKCWG010000953.1, read as the reverse complement.
AGAGTTTATCAGACACATCGCAGTCTATGAAAAAGACAGGATATGTGGATTTTAATTCCTAGATAAGTCTTTTATCGGTCCGGGGTTTGAAAACAGGGTTTATCCGGACGATAATGTACTTACTCTTCTGGTTTTGAAAGTGGTTTTATCAGGGTCTTTTGTGTCGAAAACGATAGACTATTTGTAACTTGACAATAAGTTTATTCAAATAAAACGTGGACAGAATAATAGAAGTAAAACAAGTACACAGATATCTAATTTTAAATACTAGAAGGGACTTTCTTTACCTTCCCGATGAGAATAATAATAAGAAAGAAAATATAATACGGCAGAGGGATCTCTGGCGTTAATAATCTTCTCTTTCTTTAGATATTTCCGAGAAATCGATTCCGGAGACGGGACACGTCGAGTGTCGAGGATAGATTCGATAATTCTTCAGAAATAAGATAATAGTAGAAAAATGCTTGATAAAAATCAAATCTAAAGCTCCAAATTCTCAGATTTCAATTGCTGCCCCTGAACCCTTGGGGGTGTTGGCCTATTTATACTGCTCGGGGAAGATTGTCGCGCGACATTTCCCCAAAAAGGGCAAGTGTCGCGCGACATATCCGTTTGTCGCGCGACATTCCTGTATGTCGCGCGACAAGCGGCTGAAGTGATGGGTCCTGACACTGTGATGTGTCAGAAAGTGGTTGGTCTGGTGCAGAGAGGGATTGTCGCGCGACATAACGGGATTGTCGCGCGACATAACGGGATTGTCGCGCGACATTCCAATGATTGTCGCGCGACAATGTGATATGTCGTGCGACAATCCTTCATAAAAATAGGTTTGTCGCGCAACAAACCCCCCCGGGGTAGTTTCGGGTGCTCGGGTGTGTCCTGGACCCCAAAAAATAGTAGTCTCGTAGGTCGTTAGGGTTCTTGCGGGGGTCACGGATCGGGGTGTCTACAGACCCTCTCGACTCAAGCTCCTTGCTTGCAAGCAATTGAGGCGACTGGAAGAGACCATGATCCATGGCTCCCGCATGAACTCTAAAGAAGTGTTTATGCAAAAAGTGCTTGTGAGTGCCTCCGGAGAGGGCTTTTGTTACCTCATTGCCTCTCTCGAGGGCTTTGACTTGTTCCACTTGCCTCAGATGGGAGGACTACCATTGATCTTCTTTGCGCCTCAGATGGGAGGACTACCATTTGCGCCTCAGATGGGAGGACTACCGTTGTGCCTCTCTGGGAGGGCTACGCCTCAGGTGGGAGGACTACCGTTGTGCCTCTCTGGGAGGGCTTCGCCTCGGGTGGGAGGACTACCGTTGTGCCTCTCTGGGAGGGCTTCGCCTCGGGTGGGAGGACTACCGTTGTGCCTCTCTGGGAGGGCTTCGCCTCGGGTGGGAGGACTACCGTTGTGCCTCTCTGGGAGGGCTTCGCCTCGGGTGGGAGGACTACCGTTGTGCCTCTCTGGGAGGGCTTCGCGTCGGGTGGGAGGACTACCGTTTGTGCCTCTCTGGGAGGGCTTCGCCTCAGGTGGGAGGACTACCGTTGTGCCTCTCTGGGAGGGCTCCGCCTCAGGTGGGAGGACTACCGTTGTGCCTCTCTGGGAGGGCTTCTAGATCTGTAAGAAGAAGGAAAACTGCCTCTGGGAGGACTTTCATGAGTAACTTTTGCCTCTGGAGAGGGCTTGTGATTTTGCCTCTGAAGAGGGCTTATGTTTGTGATTTTTAAAATTTAATTTGTCTCTCTTTAGACTGCTAGAGTGAGAAAGAGAAGCTTTCGTGAGGGTGAAAAGAGCTCCTCGAGGTCAAATCTTATCCGAATGTCCGCTTTCCTGTATCTTTCTTGAATTTCGTTCTCATGTTTTCCTCGAGTGAGGGTACTTTTCTCAGAAGGCAGTCTTCGATTTTCTTTTGCTTTCCGCAGTGTGATGATTCGAGGATTTTCCAAACCATCTCTCCTGTATCGTGCTGAAAAGAAAATTTGTCTAAAAGTCCAATCTCTGATCTCTGTTCTTTTCTCAGTTTCTCTTTTTGGTAGGCCCAACATCGTTTTCTGTTTTTTGATGCCCTTATTTCTCCCTCTTTTGGGAAAGACTCTTCCTGGCCCTCTCTGTTTTTGACCAGGAGTCTTTTTATCCCTTTGTCGTGATCAGGAGCCTTACTCACCCAAAACGAAGCCCTGAGCCGATTTGGCCTAGCTGTCACTTTTGGTGTGGCTCTCCCTGCCACTCTTCTTTTCTGTTTCTCTTGCTCGCTTTGGGCGCTCATACGGGTTATTTCTCTTTTCTACTCTTTCAATTTTTTCTATTCCCGTCTTATCTCGCTATTCTGCTTTTTCTTAATTGATGGTCTCGGTCCTTCTGTGAGATCAGAGACTACTTTTAATCGTGGCATTCCGCTCTCGCATTTTTCGGGGAGATGATTTGGAAGTTTGCTCGTTGAAATCTTTATCATGGGTGTGCGGTTTTAGCAATCTTTTCGAAAACTGCCCCTCGGAAGTCTTCCTGCAGGAGGTAAAAATGAGAAAAAGGTCAAAAAATCAGGGGGGATGGGAGATTGTCGCGCGACACTTCGGTGGGGAGCCCTTTGTCGCGCGACAATGTGGCCATTTGTCGCGCGACAAACTGACCCACTATATAAGCCTCCTGCTGAGCTCATTCCACCTCATTCTCTCCTTTCTCTTTCTCTCTCTAACTCTCCTTCTCTCTTGTTCCTAGCGCGGAAGCTCTGTCGCGTTTTCGACTTTTCCGGCCTTCTTCATATATCCTACCTATACCTGATGGACCTTGCTTATCCCGACAGACTGGAGGGTGACCAGGAGGAGGTCACCTTCACTGACGCTCAAGGCGTTCTCCGCTGCAGCCCTCATCATGATGACTGGGCGGACTTGGATTGGTACGATGAGGATGGGATAGACCGCGGTCGAGCGGTGGTCTATCGAGATGCTATCCGAGCTGCTCCAGTCCCAGATGTCCCGTGGCTCTTGATGGAGCCTGTCTCTCACGAGATTCGCCGTCGATCTCTGGTATGTCTTCTTTATCTGTTCTGTTTCTTGTCGTTTCCTGTATTTCATTTTCAATAATGTTAGTATGCATGTCTGCCTTGAATAACGCCCGATTTTTAGCGAACACATACTTTTACCTGTGATACCTCTTAGGATTTAGGAAAAATACATAATCTACCCCTATAGCCCTATAACTCTCATAATTACACCAAAGTACCCTCAGGTTTAGAAAATTACATAATTTACCCCTATAGCCCTATAACTCTCATAATTACACCAAAGTACCCTTAGGTTTTGGAAAATTACATAATTTTACCCCTATAGCCCTATAACTCTCATAATTACACCAAAGTACCATCAGGTTTGGAAAATTACATAATTTACCCCTATAGCCCTATAACTATCATAATTACACCAAAGTACCCTCAGGTTTGGAAAATTACATACTTTACCCCCATAGCCCTATAACCATCATAATTACACCAAAGTACCCTCAGGTTTGGAAAATTACATAATTTACCCCTATTGCCCTATAACTCTCATAATTACACCAAAGTACCCTCAGGTTTGGAAAGTTACATAATTTACCCCTATAGCCCTACAACTCTTATAATTACACCAAAATACCCTCAGGTTTTGGAAATTACCCTTATAGCCCTATAACTCTCATAATTACACCAAAATACCCTCAGGTTTTTGAAAATTACATATTTTACCCTTATAGCCCTATAACTCTCATATTTACACCAAAGTACCCTCAGGTTTTGGAAAATTACCCTTATAGCCCTATAACTCTCATAATTACACCAAAGTACCCTTAGGTTTTGGAAAATTACATAATTTACCCCTATAGCCCTATAACTCTCATAATTACACCAAAGTACCCTCAGGTTTTGGAAAATTACATAATTTACCCCTATAACCCAATATCTCTTTCTTTTGTCTGCAGTGGGTTGGCCGGGGTTGGGGTTCTCCCAACACTATATCTTCGGAGTGGCGACGGGCACCGGCCCCTGTCCAGGAGTTGATTCTTGCGACTCCTTTTGGCTCCCTCTTCGACGCCCTCCCAGAGCGGGTTTCTAGGGCGGCAGTTTTGGTGTCAGCACTGGCTTGCCATTGGTGGGATACTACTCATACCTTCCATTGGAGCTGGGGTGAGATGACGATGACACCCCTCGATCTTTTTGCTCTGACCGGGATTCCTTCGGGGGGGGTCCCCATTCAGATCGATGTCCCTTTGCGTCTGACGACAGAGGGTATTGTTAGTGCGCTTGGATGGTTCCCGGAGCGACGGAGTTCTGGTGATACGATTCCTCGGGGTGTCTTAGTTACGCGGCTAGCCACAGAGAGAGCTCGGCTAGTTGCTTCAGGGGTTCCTATGACCCGTCAGGAGGCGCGCCAGTATGCCCGCGTCCTTCTTCTGTTGACACTCCATGATTTATTCGAGGCTCGTGGTGGGGACACGGCTCATCTTTGGTGGTTGCCCTATCTTCGGGACTTCAGCCTCATGTTTGACTATGACTGGGGAGGCTTCATTCTTGCAGTCCTCTATGATGCCATGGACCAGGTCTCTCGCCATTTAGCCCTGAACCTCAAGGGCTTTTCTCTGCTGTGGGAGGTACATACTTTAGTCCTTTTGTCCTTGCTTCAGTTCTTTACATATTACCTGTTGATCATTGCTGATTTCTTTTATCTTTCCTTTTCAGAGCTAGTTTGTTGCTTATACCCGCCTGGGTCGTGCCCAGGTGGATCTCCTCGTTGAGAACGAGGACCAGTTTCCTTTTTTTCGCCGATTCATTGCGGGGAACTACCGGGCTCCCTATGTATACCGGACTCGGGAGACCGGAGCTGCTGCCGTTCACGACCTGTTGGAGGAGCAAGTAAATATTTTAGTTCTCTTGCTCTTTGATAGTTAGATAGAATATATAAATTATTGAGAATAAAAAACTTGTTTTCTTTTCAGGTTGAGGGGGCCCCTTGGGGTGATCTGAGTCCCCATTATGGGTATGGCCGCGCCCTGACCGCCTCGAGGACTAGGCGGCTTATCCGGGATGAGTACGGCCTTCTCTTCTTCTTGGGTGAGAGGGTCATTCGCCAGCACACGCCGTCCCAGTGGCCTCGTGTTCCATTATTCCCTCCTGTTCTGATGAGGCGGACGGGCGAGATCGATCCGGTGACGGTGCAGGCCTTGGTCGACGGACTCGGCTTCCAGACGTTCGTCGAGGAGGGAGACTACCCCATTTTTGTTGCCCGTTATCTGATGAGGGAGCCGAAGGGGACTCGGGGACGGGTCTTCTATGAGAGGTACCGGGCATTGGGAGGTGATCCCAACTACATACGGGGACAGACCCATTTAGCTAGGGCGGTTCCGGGTCACTTGCCACCTGTCCCTGATCAGAGGGACAACATTCCGGATTCTGAGGACGAGGATCCTGAGGGAGAGAGGGATGTTCCTGCTGCGGCCGAGGGCGGTGGTCAGCCAGAGGGTGAGGGAGGTGATGCGACAGCTGTTTCGGAGCCGTCACCTCAGGCGACACCTGTGAGGGAGCAGCGTGCTGAGGGTTTCGAGTTTCCCACCGGCCCTTCTGTGTCTCCGGGGGTTCTTTTTGCTGCTGCTGAGGCTGCTGCGGGGAGAGCGGGATTGTCGGAGAGGTCTTGGGAGCCTGCGGACCTGGGGGCATACTACGAGCAGTTCGGGCGGACTCCTCCAGCTGCGGTGGCTACTCCTTCTAGTGGGGTACCTCCTTTGGGGGCGACGGCCATAGTGGATCCTTCGGGGGTCCGTACCTACGCCACGTTGACTCCTCTTCCGACGACTGTCATGGGTCCTCCTGCCCGATCTCCAGGTTTCGGGGGTTCTTCATCCCGGCCTCCCTTGTTCCCGATCCGCGAGGAGGGCGGGTCCACTTCTGCTGGTGTTCCGACGGGGACGTCTATTCCGTGGGTAGATCTACCCCCACTCCCCAGGGACATCTCTTACGTTGGCGCTGGATTACGTCGATATCCCGTCCCGGAGTACCCCCTTCCTGAGGATACTTTTGACTATCTGGGTGGTCGCCCTGATGACAAGGTACTTTCTTCAACTTCTCTTGATACCTTTACATCCATATCTATCTATTTTGACTGTGCTGATTCTTTTATCTTATGTCTTTTTACAGCGGGTGAGTGTACGGGTGGCAGACCTACGGGCTTGGCACGCCCAGTATCTTTACAACTGGAACCTGCTCCAGTACGTCGGTCGAGACCCTCCGGCCTACATGCGTGATTATCAGAGGGCTATCGACGTCTCCTTACGGCCGGACGACCCCCTGACCTCCTCTCATGTTCGGTCGGAGTCTAGGCGGAGTAGCAGTCGGACTTCTAGGCGATCCCGATCTTCGGTGATCCGTCCGACGGCACCGGTTCAGTCTACGGGTCCTTCCCAGGCGGCAGCTCCTCCTGCTCCCAGGGTCCCAGTCGTTGATCTTACTCCCGAGGAAGGCTCGGGTGATAGCGGGAGCGTGTCAAAACGCGCCCGAGTAGATTAGTTTTCCTTTTTTGCATTTCAGTGTTAGTTTGGACAGATATGTATTTATTTTAGACGGATTTTTTTAGTCTTTAAAAACTGTTCTTTTGTTGGATTTATAAAATATCTTTTGTGTCTGTTTATACTCTTATTCTCTGTCTGTGGAAGATATATACATAAGAGTCAACGTTTCTTAGAAGCTATACCTTGTAGCGTAGTGATATTTATGTTTCCTGCAAAAGAGAACAAAGTGAGAACAAGAAAGCATCCAGAAGTGATTCTTTTGGCAAAGATGACTATTATGTATAAGGAAAACAAAAGTAGGGCGCCCCTAGATGGGTTTGTCGCGCGACAATACATGGGTTTGTCGCGCGACACTTCCCCTTGGAAGTGGATTTGTCGCGCGACAAACAGGTACAGGGCACTCCTTTTTGCTATAAATACACCCATCTTCCTTCCTTCATCCCCACACCTCTCTCAAAATGTCTTCCTATCGTACAAACTCTGATTTTTCTTTTATTAATGCTCGGGATGCTTTGGTATCTTCTGAAAATGGCTTGAACTTCGGTGCATTCAGTCCTTTGGCGGGCTGGCGTCATCGCCCTGTAGATTTTTCCTTTTTGTTAGGCGCTTTGCATTTTTGGAGCCCTGTGGATCACCTTTTCCGTTTTGGTCTTGACGAGCTCTGCCCGACTTACGAGGAGTTTTCCTGGCTGCTACGTTCTGACGTCTGTCTCCCGATGGCAGTCCCCATAGAAGAAATCGGTCCTCGAGATATGTTGATTGCTCTGTTAGCCATTCCCCCAGCGGCCTGTGATGGTTTTATTGCCGACGGACTTCTTGACCTCTATAAAATGGTGAGGTTCTTTCATCGTTATGAAGATAGGGCCTCTTACGGCGTGGGGCGTACTGCAGCGGCCCTGATTTGCCTAGTTTCTGATATGCTGTTGGTGACGGGTTCTTCCCGTGTTGACCCGACTATCCTGAGTCTGATTTACCAGGCTAGAAATGGGGAGTCTGTAGTGCCGATCATTCTTGCAGAGACCCTGAATGGTCTTGATGATGTTCAACGGGGGGTCTCGCCTTTCTTCCGGGGGAGTCCGCGTTTTCTATACATGTGGCTGCTGGAGCGCTTTCGATCGGTGGGTTTCAACGGGGTTCGGCTCGACAATCCGACTCATTTCTTCCATCGGCCTCTCTTTGGTGCTTTGACCATGTCTTCCTCTGATTGGACGGTGTGGTTTTCGGAGAACTTTCGGGCTATCCGGTGGAACATTCCTTGGTGGAAGCTGAGGGCAATGGTACTTAGCACTGGGGGTCAGAACTATGTTCGGCTTCGCGGGCTCTGGTTTACTTCTTTTTATCTCCCCGGACGTCTTCTTCGGTAGTTTAACATTCCTCAGGAGGTTCCCCTTGGTCTGAACAATTTCTCCTCTGAGTCTAAATTTGTGACCCCGCATGTTTCTTTATTGGTAGAGAGGATGTGGCGTGCTCGACTGACTCGTCAGTTCAACTATGCCCGTTTCGGTATTACCCGGCCCCTCCGGGCTGATATTATCCGCTCTTGCTGGCAAACTCTGGAAGGAGAACTGATCGACGACCCCTTTCAAATGGAGTGGTTCCGATTCATGGATTCTGAGCCTACAGAGGATGGCATTGTCTTTGCGTACCAGATTCTGGACGAGGCTCGTATTGATTTGGCCGCTGAGGACCCAGTGTGGCCAACCCCCTAGGGATTAGTTTCTTCTTGTATGCTGTACTTCCTTTGTAACTTTCGGTGTTCTGAACCACCTCTTTAATAACATATGAAGGGACTTTTTTATGAGAAATAAATTTCTTTACAAAGCTTTAAACCGGGCCTGAAGTCACTTCTCAGGTTGCCTACGTTCCCCCTTTTTGATTTTTCCAAAATACAATATTCGAGTTGGGGCTCAGGTTTACGTAGTTCTTATATATGTTGTGCCTATTGATAATACTTCTTTAGTCGGTCCATGTTGACTGGTGAATGTAGTAACTACCCGTCTAAGTCAGTGAGTATAGCGGCGCCCCCGGTATCGATTTCTTTGACGATATATGGCCCTGTCCACTTCTGCCCGAACTTACCCCTTGGATCTCTGGCTGGCTCTCGAATTTCTTTCAACACGATGTCATTTTCATTGATACCCCGAGTCTTCACTTTCTGGTTAAATGCTCGAGCGATTCTCTTCTGATACCCTTGATGGTGGTATGCTGCTTTCAATCTTTTCTCATCCAATAGGGCTAGCTCGTTATACCGTGCCTGGACCCACTCCAGTTCATTGACTTGATTCTCTAGCATTACTCTGAGGGAAGGGAACTCTAACTCGACAGGGAGGACTGCTTCCATCCCGTATGTCAGCGAGAATGGGGTTGCCCCGGTGGAGACCCTCTCGGTGGTGCGGTATCCCCACAATGCATATGGTAATTTCTCCGGTCAGTCCCGGCAGGTGTCGGTCATCTTGCTTAGGATATTCTTCAAATTCTTGTTGGCGGCTTCAACTGCCCCATTGGTTTGTGGTCTATATGGCGAAGATTTGTGTCGGGTGATACCGTATTCCTCCATGATTGTATTAGCTTCTCCTTCGAAGTGGGTGCCGTTATCTGAGATGATCTCGTGTGGGACCCCATATCGGCAGACAATGTTCCTTTTGATGAATCGGGCAACTTTCCTGGCATCCAGGGTCTGGTAAGACTCGGCTTCCACCCATTTGGTGAAGTAGTCGATGGCTACTAGTATGAATTCATGGCCGTTGCTGGCTTTGGGCGAGATTTTCCCTATGACGTCGATTCCCCAAGTTGTGAAAGGCCAGGGAGCAGTCATGTTGTACAACTCTTTTGGAGGAAGCTTCTGGGATTTAGCATAGATTTGGCATTTGTGACAACGGCGTACATGGTCAGCACAGTCGGTTTGTAGGGTAGACCAGAAATACCCTTGCTTGATGATCTTGCGGGCAAGTGTATGCCCGCTCATATGAGGTCCGCAATCGCCCCCATGTATCTGATCCATCATTCTAACCGATTCTTCTTCGGTGAGACATTGAAGATGAGTCCCGTCGTAGTTCCTTTTATATAATCTTCCGGCACAGAGTATGAATCCTGATGCTAGTCTTCTGAGGGTGACCCGCGTTCTCTTGTCTGTTTCCTCGGGATACTGGTGGTTCTTCAGAAGGTTCCAGATGTCATAAAACCAAACGGTCGAGTCACCGTTTTTTTCAGTTTCTACCTCAAGGGTCATGCAGTGCGCGGGTCCTGATTTCTTTTGTACCGTGAGGGTTATTTCTTCCATCCCCTCCGAAATATCGATCATAGATGCCAGGGTTGCCAATGCGTCAGCAAAACTATTCTGGGACCTGGGGATATAGTAAAACTCCACACGCTCGAACTTTCCTGCGACATCCTCTAGTCGGGCGAGGTAAGGGACTAATTTCTCATCTCTGATCTGCCATTCCTTCAGAACTTGGTGGACCACTAGTGCTGAATCTCCGTATACCTGTATTCTCTTTATACCCTTTTGAAGAGCGATCTCTAACCCGAGTATGCATGCTTCATATTCGGCCATGTTGTTGGTGCAGAAAAAGTCCAGACGATATGATACCGGGGAGTGAGTTTGGTCCGGAGAAACTAACAGGATGCCTATCCCGTTTCCGTTTCGATTGGCGGCCCCGTCAAAGTACAACTTCCAGTCTTCATCGATCTCGACGTTCATGATGGTTTCGTCCGGGAACTCGGCTTCTTCTAGCATGTCTTCTAATATCGAATTGTGGGCCAGGTAATCAGTTATGATCTTGCCTTTGACTGCCTTTTGGGTCATGTAGGTGATGTCGAATTCGGAGAGTAGAAACAACCATTTTGCCATTCGGTTCGAGAGAGCCGGTTTCTCGAAGAGGTATTTCAACGGATCGATCCGTGATGCCAGGATGACTGGGAAAACTAGCATATAGTGCCGTAGTTTCTGTGTTACCCAGACGAGAGAGGTACACGATTTCTCCAATGGTGTGTAGTTTATCTCAAACGGGGACAGCTTTTTGCTGAGGAAATAGATGGCCTGCTCCTTCCGGGTATCGGTCAGGTGCTGGGCTAGCATTGCTCCCGCAGCCGAATCAGTGACGGTTAGGTATAAGATTAGTGGCAGTCCGGTCTGGGACGGGGCTAACACTGGGGGTTTGGAGAGGTATTCTTTGATTCTATTAAAAGCTTCTTGGCACTGGCCGTCCCACTCTCCTGGTGAAGATTTCCTCAGGAGTTTGAAGATGGGCTCGCAAGTCTGAGTGAGCTGAGAGATGAACCTACTGATGTACTGCAGATTACCCAAAAATCCTCGGACTTCTTTCTCGGTACGAGGTTTAGGCATGTCTTGGATAGCTTGAACTTTAGCGGGGTCCACCTCGATTCCCTTCTTACTGACGACATATCCCAGGAGTTTTCCTTTGGTTACCCCGAACACACATTTCTGCGGGTTGAGTCTCATCTGATATTGGCGGAGCCGATCAAAGAAGGTTCGCAAGGCTGGTACGTGGCCTTTCCTCTCTTTTGACTTGATTATCATGTCGTCTACATACACCTCTACTTCTTTGTGAATCATGTCGTGAAAGATAGCCGTAGCTGCCCTCTGATACGTTGCCCTGGCGTTCTTTAGCCCAAATGGCATAACGGTGTAGCAGTATGTTCCCCACGGTGTGATGAATGCTGTTTTCTCTTGGTGATCTGGGTGCATCTTGATCTGGTTATATCCGGCAAAACCATCCACAAATGACTTCAGGGCGTGGTTGGCAGTATTATCTACTATCAAATCAATGTTGGGTAAGGGAAAATCGTCTTTTGGACAAGCTTTATTGAGATCCCGGTAATCCACACACATGCGGACTTTCCCATTAGCTTTTGGAACAGGCACGATGTTGGCTAACCACGAAGGGTATTCGATTACCCGCAAGAAACCCACACTTAATTGTTTCATCACCTCTTCTTTCACTTTTAAGGACCATTCTGGCGTAAGTTTCTTCAGCTTCTGCTTGACGGGCCTAAATTCTGGCTTGGTGTGTATCTCGTGCATGACTATCTGGCTGTTCAAACCTGGCATATCTGCATAAGACCAGGCGAAGACATCCACATACTCTTTCAGAGTTTGTGTGAATTCTTCTCTTTCTGTCTCACTTAGGCTTGCCCCAATGCGGACCTCTCTTCTTTCCTCCTCTGTTCCGAGGTTAATCACAAGAGTGTCTCCTTCCTCGCTTTGTATACGCTGCTCCTCCCGTTCAGGGTGTTCGTTCAATCTTTCCAATTCCATATAAGCAATTACAGAATTAAAAATAACAGGGTAACGAAAAACAGAGTTCTCTTCATTGATAATAGTATTTACAGGTACAAGTTTAAAAAGTTCATTTAAGAGAGACTCACTCCTATCCTTACCCTCACTCTTATCTCTCACCCTTACAATTTCGCTCTTTTCCCCTTCCCTTTGGTAGTTTGGATCAGCGTATATCAAGTGTACAGGGTCGTCTCTTGGCTCATCATCCCCCAGAGCCATGATGTCGAAGAGATCTCCGATCATTTCTTCCTCTTCGCCTCTCCTGTCTTCACTTTCTTCCTTCGACCCGATTGTCAACTTGGTAGAGAAGCTGTGTACGGTGTTTTCCTTGATATAGAGGTCCTCTTCATAGAAGATTTCCCATCCAGGAAGGTTCTCTCCTTTGCTGTTTCTCCAAGGCTCCTGGAAGCCGCAAAAGGGGAAGTCCTCTCCTTCTTTGATAAAGAATCCGTTCAGAGAGCTGAAACTCGGATACTGATGCCCTCGGACTCTTTTTTGTTGATCGTCCTCTTCAGTGTGTTGGTACCCCAAACCTTCCCTTTCGTACCTCGTTACTGGTTCCAAGGCTTGAAGTAGTCCTGGCTGTCCCATCCCCAGACCGGCTCTAGGCAAGTATTTCATCATTCTCAGCATATTCGTGATCTTGATGCTGAGACCGGGGATATTGTCAGGGGGAAGATATTCGATTACCTGGGTGCTGAGAGTTTGTACTTGAGGCTCGTAAGAAAAGCCTCCCAACTATATACTCTGACTCCCGATGCCCAAAATCGGAAATTCCAGATCTGCCAAGGTCCTTTCAGGATCTCCTTGGATGGTGATTACGTTCCCTTCGAATGGTATCTTGATCTTCTGGTGTAAGGAGGAGGGGAGTGCTCCTATGTCGTGTAGCCATGCCCTTCCCAACAGTAGATTAAAACTGGAGGGGATGTCTATGATTTGAAAATCGGCCGGGAAGATTCCGGGACCGACCATGAGATCAAGCTTCAGAGAACCCAGAACGGCCCTCCTGGTATTATTATAGGCCCTGACGGTTACGGCGGATGGTGAAAGCTCTGAATCCAAGATACCTAAGCATCTGGCAGTCTTCAGGGGGCAAACATTTATGGTCGACCCATTGTCGATGAGGACTTGTGGCAAGATCTTCCCTCGGGTTCGGACGGTGATGTGGAGAGCCAGGCTGTGTTTTCTCCCCAATGGAGACAAGTCTTCATCTGAAAATGACAGACTTCTTTGGACTGTGAGTGACCCGATCATGTTTGGCAGCTGTTCGGGCGTGGAGTTTGGCGATATGACAGCCTCATCTAGGAGTTTAATGAAGGCGGTCCTGTGAGGTTTGGAGGCAACCAAGAGGCCCCAAATGGTGATGTGTGCCTGGGTTTTCTTCAACTGTTCCAGTACTCGGTCTTCTCCTACTTCCTTAGGAGGTGGTGATTTCTCGGCATCCATCGGTGGTGGCTGGTATACCTTTCCCGAGCGGGTAATCTGTTGTATCCAAAGGGATGTTGGGTCTGATCCCTCCGAAGCTTCTGACGACTCTGGCTCTGCCGACCAACTGAAAGTCCCAGGGGAGGTTTCTGTCATACAGATTGTCTCCTTATGGGGGGGTCGGGGTTTCCATGGTTGTTTCTTCTTGTCTTGGGTCCATCATATCCCAGCTTTTCCGGGATTGATTTTGATTGTGAGTGGTTGCGAGATTCCCTGATTTGTCTTTCCTAAGCCCTGCCCAGGTAGGAAGTTCATCTTGGCCATCCATTGGTCAATTATTGGGTTGAGGCCTGGGGCAACTTGTGCTTTTGCCGGTAGAATAACGGGCGCCTTATAGGCTGGATCATCCCGAATGAGTCCTACGGGATCAAAGCCTTCATCAGTGGTCAAGGCGTTAATTCCCGCAGGGGGAGCATGATTGGGGAGGGGGTTGTTGGTAATATTGGGCCCGCCGGGTGCGTGGATGGTTCCGGCTTCAATGAGGTCCTGGATTCGATGGCGGAGAGCTAAACAGTGTTCCGTGTCATGGCCTGCCGCTTGATGGTACGCACAGTTCTCATTTATTCTCCAAGTGTTGGGAATAGGGTTTGGTGGGGGGCGTGGGTTGAGTGGAGTGACTAGTCCAACTTTTTGGAGTAGTTCCAGGCTCTTAACTAGAGTAGTGGGGAGGGTGCAGAAATTTCTCCTTTTCTTGGCCTCGGTGTTTGAAGAGTCTCCCTGCGTAGGCCAATTCATTGGGGGGACTTGCGGTGACTGCTGGAATGGGTTTTGTTGATACGGGTACGAGCTTAGTTGGTTTACGGCTGGAGTGGCCGTCTTTCTTCCGGCGTAAGAGGCCTTCTTGGTATCCGTTTCCGCCTTTTTGGCCAATTCCTCCTCTACTTGTGACCCCATACTCAACAGGGCTCTGAAGTGTGGGAATACATGCTTTCCCATGCAGTTCAATACAGCTGGAGTAAAATTCTTCTGTATGATTTCCAACTGCTCTTCTTCGTCGGGCCGTTTGGACATTTGGGATGCCATTTCCCTCCAGCGGGTGACAAAGTCGCTGAAGCTCTCTTTCTCGCCTTGCTTGGCCATCTCCATGTGTTTACGGGTAATTTCCAAACTCTCGTTGGATCCGTACTTTGTCATTAACTCTTTGACGATATCTCCCCAAGTTTTTGTGTGGTGTTTCTCTAGATCGAAGAACCATCTCAGGGCGGCCCCCGTGAGAGTCATGTGAAAAGCCTGAGCTAGCTCCGGCTCTCCACAACTGGACACTTGCATGGATCTGATGTAGGATTGGAGATGAGTTTTGGGGGGTGTGGTTCCAGTGAATTTGGTGATAGAGGGGAGCTTAAATCCTTGAGGTAGTCTGGCTTCTGGGTAGAGGGAAAAGGCGTTCATGTCTGTGATCTCGTCTGCCCCTTTTATCAGAGAAACCCCTCTTTGCAGAACCTTCATCTGCTCTTTCAATTTCTTCATTTCTTTGCTCTCTCTTGACACCTCATCAGGCTGTTCCCGAGCTATAACCGATTCTGCGTACGCTGCCCGGAGTCGGTTGATGTCTGGGTACTCATTGGGAGGGGCCACTGGGGCCGGTGGTGGAATAGGTCTTGCGGGGACTTGTGGCCATGGTTGGTATTGGGGGTCAAAATCGGGTTGTACTTGGGGTTGTGGCCAGACTATGGGTGGCTCTTGCTGTTGATAAGTGGGGCCTGAATCTGGGGCCCATTGGTTCTGATTGTTGGGGTCGGTTTGAACGGGAACAGCTACGATAGGGCCCGCTTGGGGTGGATTGGTTCCTTGAACTGGGGGGAGTACTTGTGAAGACTGTCCTTGGTTCGGATCTCGATTCGGCGGTACTCGATCAAACCCCGGTGGTGCAGTTCGTTCGGCTGATAATTCTTCTATTCGGATCCGGGTACCCTGTTGCTCGTTCGTGAGGTTTGCCAGATCCCTGCTGACGGTCATGAGTAAACGGTGCATTTCGGCTAGGGTTGGCTGAGCTGATGATGCCTCGGCTAGGCTCTGATCTGTCTCTCGATTCTCGCGTTCATTGGCCATTTCAGGTGTGCTTGGTCTTACTAGTCTTCCGGTGCGATCTCGGCCGGCCCAACCTTCCAGTATGTTGTTGCTTCACGACTGTAGACGAAACCACGTGGCGAAGATGAAGGAAGACTGTGATGCGACTCGATTTTTGCCAAAAGAACCACTAAAAATTGCCGAGAAGAGCCTCGGATTTTAAAAAGGGTGTCAAAAAGTAAGCCGTAAAGTGGTACATCCCCTACGGCTGTTTGACAAGTGTTTTAACTCGATCTTATATGCAGCGCAGGTGTATGAACGGTTAAGGCTTCAGGCTCCCTCCTTTTTGGCAAGACCTTGCGATATACCCCAAGGGCGGGTACGTGCAAGAATCTTTTGATATACTT
Source organism: Lonicera japonica (assembly GCA_021464415.1). Lineage (NCBI taxonomy): Eukaryota > Viridiplantae > Streptophyta > Magnoliopsida > Dipsacales > Caprifoliaceae > Lonicera > Lonicera japonica. The sequence goes on along the minus strand of JAKCWG010000953.1, from coordinate 387,090 downwards.
CCCGGGTACGTGAGTGTTCTCGTCACTCGATATACCTCGGGGGCGTACTTGGCCAAGGAGAGTGGAAGTAAATGCTTTCGGTTTATGTTGGCCCAAGCAAGCCAACTCCCTACTCACTTATAATACTTCCGAGGGTTTGGGGTAAATTCACACTCGTAGAACTAATGCATGATTTGTGATAGTGCGTGCGGAAAAGGTTGGGTTTACAAATATTATTATCTTGATTACGTATTTTTGAAAAATTCTCTTTTTCAGAAAAATGTTTCTTCTCAATCGATCAACAAAAGTAAGGAAAGCAAAAAAAAGCAAGTTTTCAACAGATAAACAAAAGTCCACATATAAGAGTCTAGTTTTCTATTGTCCCCAGCAGAGTCGCCACTGTGAGAATCCGCAAATGCGACCCCCCGGGTCTCGTCCCCGTTCGTGGTGGTCTGAAACGTCGGAAAGGATCCCGTCGTTCCATTTGCTTGGAGTTTGTTTTGATAATTCATATCGGGTGTCCCTACGTCTATTCTAGATGCAAAGGGGTTCGTTCAGAGTCGCCAGTACGTTTCACGAGAAAACGGACAAAAAGGTTGTGTAAGGGGAAAGGCTATAGACAAGCCTTTCTTTACACGTTTGTCTGCGAAACCAGGTTTCTATAGGGTTCGGGAACTATATTACGGTTTGGGAAGGTGTTAAGCACCCATTCCGCCCTTTCGGTCTCTAGTGGACTTATATATTTATTCTATGTTGAAAAACTTGGATGTTTTTACCGATAGTCTACTACTTTCTAAAAGAAAACCCTATTTCTCGGGAAAAACGGTAAAAAAGGGGTGAAAACCTTTGTATTCCGAGATCCGATGTTTTTATAAATTAAAAGATGTAAATGACAAATGACAAAAAACCTTTTATTTTGAAAGAGTATTTCGTATTATTTCCTCAGATAATGACGGTTTTCTCGAGTTGTGATTATTTTTGGAAAAGTTCGGATCTTTATGTCGGGACTAATTCAATATGGAATTAGAACTCTTTGAGGAGAGTTTATCAGACACATCGCAGTCTATGAAAAAGACAGGATATGTGGATTTTAATTCCTAGATAAGTCTTTTATCGGTCCGGGGTTTGAAAACAGGGTTTATCCGGACGATAATGTACTTACTCTTCTGGTTTTGAAAGTGGTTTTATCAGGGTCTTTTGTGTCGAAAACGATAGACTATTTGTAACTTGACAATAAGTTTATTCAAATAAAACGTGGACAGAATAACAGAAGTAAAACAAGTACACAGATATCTAATTTTAAATACTAGAAGGGACTTTCTTTACCTTCCCGACGAGAATAATAATAAGAAAGAAAATATAATACGGCAGAGGGATCTCTGGCGTTAATAATCTTCTCTTTCTTCAGATATTTCCGAGAAATCGATTCCAGAGACGGGACACGTCGAGTGTCGAGGATAGATTCGATAATTCTTCAGAAATAAGATAATAGTAGAAAAATGCTTGATAAAAATCAAATCTAAAGCTCCAAATTCTCAGATTCCAATTGCTACCCCTGAACCCTTGGGGGTGTTGGCCTATTTATACTGCTCGGGGAAGATTGTCGCGCGACATTTCCCCAAAAAGGGCAAGTGTCGCGCGACATATCCGTTTGTCGCGCGACATTCCTGTATGTCGCGCGACAAGCGGCTGAAGTGATGGGTCCTGACACTGTGATGTGTCAGAAAGTGGTTGGTCTGGTGCAGAGAGGGATTGTCGCGCGACATAACGGGATTGTCGCGCGACATTCCAATGATTGTCGCGCGACAATGTGATATGTCGTGCGACAATCCTTCATAAAAATAGGTTTGTCGCGCAACAAACCCCCCCGGGGTAGTTTTGGGTGCTCGGGTATGTCCTGGACCCCAAAAAATAGTAGTCTCGTAGGTCGTTAGGGTTCTTGCGGGGGTCACGGATCGGGGTGTCTACAGGCACGAAGTAGGACCGTGCCAGTTAGCGAGTTTTGGTGTAGTGAATATTTATAATGTTTATTGCATAATAATTTAATTAAGAACATGTCGTGTCCTACATTTTGGAAAAATTGCGGGTCACGTGTCGTGTCAAAACGCGTGTCGCGTGTCGGGTCTATGCTTCATAGAAAAAACCACTTCAAGTCAAAAATTAATATTGAAACAAATTATAAAATAGCATAAAAAGAGTTGACTTTCAAAATTGCAACCAAAAGGACAAAGGCATTGAAATGAGGGAGACACCTATAATCAGTGAATGAGAACAACAAAAAGCAGAAATATATTGAGTGCTCCTTTGGTTCAAGTTTAATTTGGTCGTTCATGGAATCCTAAATTAGTAAATTCGCACTAGAAGTCGTTTATAGTTCATGTCCAGAAGTTGAATCATAAGTTAATGAGAATCAAAACTTTCCATATAAAAATTACCATTTTAGATTCCAGGAACGAACAAAAACTCGAACCAAACGAGCGCAGAGTGTGCATGATCACCGTGCATAACGCACATCAGTGTGTGTAAAATCGCCTTCGGGGGTAAGAAAAAAAAGAGAGGGCTATATCTACATCTCAAATTGAGCAATGTTCAGTATTAAGTCTCTTTTTGAATAAATGCACTCAGCAAAATGCCCACCACAAATTCTTACTAAAATTGTTGGAGCCTCCACCAAATTCTACTTCCAGCAATGCAAAAAATTATGGTGATCATATCACATTAGAAAACACATAAAGACCACAATACTTTTAAAAATTATGCACGAAGGTAGTACCTGAATTTGAACTTATAGAAAATGATCTAACAGGCCACTGGGACCGGTTAGACAGGCAAACATTAACAGACCGCAACACACCCCGAACGAGTTTCATCCTCCTGATATCACACACCGACAACAATTTTCAGCTATTCTTCTCAAATTACATACGAATATACAATTGCAAGAATGTATAGAAAAGTAAGTCATGTGAAGAAGCAGAGCTAAGTAGAATCTTGTCAACCCTCTGCCCTTTGCATATAAATGTATATAGGGCTGGGCACGGTTCAGGTCCCGAACCGAATTCATAAATATCGAACTGATAAGTTCAGTATGGCCAAAATAGAAACCGATCCTGAACCGAATGACCGAATTTAAATCGGGAACTGAAATTCAGATTCGGTATATTAGTTGGTTCGGTAAAACCGAAATTACCAAAAAACAACTAAATAAAATAAAATAAAAATTCAAAGTTCAAAGTTCAAACTTTCACAATTTCACACTTTCGTTGTACCGGGTGGGTTAGGGGTTTTATGGCAGAGCTTTGATTACCCATGTATTATTTGAACCATAATTTTATCTCAGATGTTTTATTATTAAGTTGTATTATTATTATCATTTATCACCCAATATATTTTTAGTTATTTCTAATTTGACCCCCTTTTACATGTCCTTCACGTGTCCTTACCGTGTCCGACTAAAAAAATTTAATAATAAAGTATATGACACTCTCCGACACGCATGTTAGCCACATTTCCAAGCGTGTCGGAGCGTGTCGACATGTCCGACACGTGTTGGGCAAGACACACAGCCTCCGAGAGTGTCCGTGCATCATAGACTAGGGGTAACCCACGCCGATGGCACTATGGCCTAACTCATGTAATTATTCAATACTAAAACATAAACTCAAAAGGACAATGTAAAGCAACAACGACATAAGAATTTTTGTTTAACAAAGGAGGAAAAGAAAACAAATTCCAGTCAAGATATGGCATCCTACAATACATAAATTGTCGTCGAATGGTAGGAACACACTAACCAAAACTGTACACGCCAAAAGTTACTTGAGCATCAGCCAAGATAGGCACAATACAAATAAGGAACCAACCCAACAGAAATGCACCAAGCACCTGCACCTATATCACCATGTCACACCCCATTCTAATCACCAACACAATATGAAACAGTAAGAAACACAATTATTGAGGCAAAGTTTTATTTAGCACCAAACGAATAATTTATTGAGCCAAACTGTTTCTTTTTATTAGCATGCAGTGCAATACTTCAATTATTCATAGTTCCAAATCATGCCACTTTAGAGTTCTACAATCTACAATTAAATGAGCACCTTTGAGTTCTTTCGCTAAAGAATAAAGTTAGAAAATGAGCAAGTAAAACCTTCATTAATGCATGTAAGTAAGAATGAAATGAGATTTTTTTTTGTTTTTATTAGTAAAACACGGAGTCTATTTGTATCTATTGATATGGGTTGTTTAGTAGGCAAATCACTAACCAAATAATTAGAGGAAGGAAATAACCAAAAAAATCACCATGTGAAATGCATTATCAGCTCTATTGATGTACGCCTATACTGATTTTCAAGAGAACCTTTAAAAGCAAACTCGAAAGGGCAAAAACGCTCTATTTAAACTGATCTCATTTTTTTTTTCCTTGTCGAGATACCTTCTGACTTTGTCAATTATAGAGAAAACGGAAAGTGTGTTTGGCAACCCTAATTCTACACCATAGAATTGGAATTGGGGTATAGTTTGGGAATTCTATTGTTTGGATGGACAAAAAATCATGGTTTTGGAATTCCAATAGAATTCTAAAACCATCAATTCCAGAAGATTGAATTATACATAAAAAGTAGAGTTTTCCAATTCCAATTCTCAATGATCTAAAAAAAAAGAAAAAGAAAATCCATCCTTAATCACCCCCACTCACCCCCACCCATCCCACTAAGACCCCCCCCCCCCCCCCAACCCTCACAAACCGCACTAAGACCCATGCCCCACACCACCCAGCCCTTTCACCATTCCTACCCTATACTTGTACCATCACCCAATATATAAAAATTGTGTCCCATAGCTACACCCCTTAGCTATTGTATAGCCTCAACCCAACCCCTCACCCCTCCAGGCCTACTGTGTAACCAGCCCCTTCACCTGCTTGCACACCGTCCAGTAGTCTACCAACTCCGACATAGTTTAATATGTATAGATACCATACATGCGTTGTAGATATATATGTAATTATGTACTAGGGGCTATGAAGCATAGACGAGACACGCATTTCGACATGACACGCGATATGCAATTTTTCCAAAATGTAGGACACGACGCATGGAGGGACACGTTCTTAATTATATACATGCAATAAACATTATAAATATTTAAGAATTCAATCAAATGAAACTAGATTGCATTAATAACTCAAATACTCAAAACATGATCACTAAATTGTTACATAATTAAAGCATTAAAAAAGCATACATAAACTAAATTGTTCCAGAATTAATGGAGTAATTTTCCACATAATTCAAATCCAAGTGCTTTAACATTTTGGAAAATATGTCAATTTCGAAAATGATTAAATGAATCAAGCTTTATAAATTATTTCTCACATATCCACATAATTCAAATCCAAGTGTGCTCTGATTAATTTTCGAAATAAATCAATTTCGAAAATGATTAGATGAATCAAGCTCCATCAATTACTAACTTAGTACTAAACCAGCCCCATTTAAAAATACTATGTAGAGACAAAGAAAGACCGCGGTTGTAAAACACAGAGCAAGTTGTCTATGGACATTGAGATAGATAGGGAGACGGAGATTGAGATAGATAGAGAGAGAGTAGAGAGTAGCATACCTTTTATGGGATGCCGGAGAGTAGTCGTCGACGGGAAGCCGGTGCTGAGAAGTCGTCGATTGCTGAGAGTTGGGGCAAGGTTTTGTTTCCATGGTGGCTGTGGGGAGTGTGGGCTAGTTTTTACGGGAAAGACAGAAAAAAGATTGAGATTTGTTTTATTATTAAGTTGTATTATTATTATTCTCGCCTTAAATATTTTTTGTTATTTTTATTTTTAATTATGTGTTTTTAGTGTATTATTACAAAATTAGAACACGGGCAGTTTAATAAAAATTATGCATGTACTAAAAATTATTAAAAAAAAAATTTGTCAACTATAATTCTACAAATGAAGTAAAATTTTTATACTTTATAAAGTCGAAAAGAAATCAAATTGATCTATAATATAATAGTAAAAATAAATTATAATCAAAGTATAAAAGACAAACACCAATTTGTAAATTCTTAAGGTATGTAAGTTAAGATTAATTAAGCGAACAAATATTTCTCTTTATTAATAATCTAGGAGATTAACAAAGTTTGTTTAGAAAAGAAAAAAAATGAGATTAACAATGAACTAATTAATTCATGCATTAATGATTAACACATGGCAGTTCCACAACAAATCCTTCTCACTCCTCCCATTTTATATGGGTAATTTTGTTCTCACCCACAAAATCATTCTTCTCACCCCAGCCTATTTTTAAAATTTGATAGATAAATGTAAATTTTACTAACCAAACAATCTCTTATCTAATTTTTCAATTATCTCCATTCACCCACTTCTTTGTACTTCTCTCAAACACTGATTCCCTGGGATTGATCAGTGTTTTTCATTTTTTCAAGAACTCTAAACAATCAAATCACCATTCTAAAATTAATTTCACCTTTAAAACTTTCACAATCCTATAATTTTCTGATTTTGGTAAGTAAATTAGGGTTACAAAATTGGAGTAATGGATGAAATTGAGTCTAGCCAAAAATTGGAAGTCATGGCTTTTCAAACGATGATTGCCCTGAGTTTTAAAACTCTCACAGTGTATGCGATATACATATATATATATATATATATCTGTGTCCTTATTTGTGTACCCTATTTTGGTTGTATTAACTTCTATAAGCAGAGATTTTGCCGGATTGTAATTATGGGTGCCAAAGAATAATCTAGCATCCACCTTTCGTTTGGAAGATTTTCACTCCTACAGAGATCGTTCGGGGTCTGGCCGGCACCAGGGATGCAAAACTAGGGAGATATATTAATGGAGAGAGAAAGAAAGTCTTGTTTGGCAATTGAAAAATAAATAGGGTGAGTTTACGGTATTTGAGAAAATTTGATGGGGTGAATTTCAAGTATTCTTAATTGGGGTGAGAAGAATAACTTTGTGGGTGCATTTAAAAATACCCATTTTCCAATTATCTCCATTCACTCACTTCTTTGTACTATTAGATTATTCATGTGTTTATTTAAAAAGTTAATAGTAAAATATATGACATTTTTTGATACGCGTGTTGGCATTATTTTTAATTTGACCTTTTTTTATGTGTCCTTTACGAATTCAATTGATAAATATAATAATAAAATATATGGCATGCGTGTCTAAGTGTGTCCATGTGTTCGACACGTGTTGAGCAATACACGCAACTTTTGAGAGAATGTCCTAACTCGTGTAATTATAGAGCGGTGTAATCCGTGCTGATGGCACTACATCCTATCTCGTGCAATTATTCAACGCTAAAACATAAATTTAAAAGGACAAAGTAAAGCAACAACAACATAAGAATTTTTGTTTAACAAAGGAAGAAAAAAAATCCAGTCAAGATATAGCATAAGGATGGCAACGGGTCGGGTTTACAATTTTCATTCCTACCTCGGCTAACAAAAACCATCCTCATTCTTGCATCCATCCCCGATTCAGAGTATCTGCTAATTCTCATCCTCGTCCCCGTCGGGTAATGGGTCCCCACGAGTGTACTTGACAAATTTTATTTTATTTAAAAAAAAAAACTTAAAGACGAATGAAATTAGAAATAATATAATATTATATAAATATATATATATATATGTGTGTGTATATATGTATATATAGATGAAACTATATATTTACACACACACACATATATATATATATATAATTACAAAGTTAAGTATATCAGAGCAGGTACGGGGTGGAGACACCCATACATGACCTGACCCAAACTCAATTAAATTTAAAAATTCCCGCCCCCAATTACTTGCACCCATACATGGAACCTGCAGGTATTTTTGCCATCTTTAATATGGCATCCTACAATACATATATTGTCATCAAATGGCACAAACACATTAACCAAAAATGCACTAAAAATTACTTGAGCATCAGCCAAGATATGCGCAATACAAATAAGGAACCAACCCACAAACACAGATGCACCAAGCACATGCACCTATACTACCATGTCACAGACCATTCCCATTCCCATCACCTATGAAACAGTAAAAAACACAATTATTCAGGCAAAGTTTTATTTAGCACTACAACAATAATTTATTGAGCCAAACTATTTTTTTTAATTAGCATGCATAATAGTACTTCAATTGTTCATAGTTCTAAATCATACCAATTTAGAGTTCTATAATCTACAACTAAATTAGCACCTTTGAGTTCTTTTGCTAAAGATTAAAGTCGGATAAAGAGCAAGTAAAACTTTCATTAATGCATCTAAGTTAAAATGAAACGTGTTAACCTTAAAGGCCATTAATCTTATTTTGATACTAACAATAAGTTAATAAAGTGTTATTTAACATGTTTGTTCAAATGATGTTAGCTCTAGCATTTAACACTATTTCTACCGACCAAGATCTTCATCGAACCGAAATCGACAAATCTTATTCAAGCTCAACACTTACCATATGCTCCAACTCACACAAGCAATTCTCTTCTATATCCTCTATGTGCAAAGTACAAATATCCACAATCAAGAGAGGATAAAGATCATCAAATAAGTGAAGAAACGTACAAGCAAATCAAGCATTTCGAAGACTCGTATTATTAGCAAATTGAGTGAGTGCTTAGATTTTGTGTAAAAGTTATCTTTGATCAATTATATAGCTCCTAAAATGATTTAACCATGTTAAGATTGATTGTAACTAGTTTTCACTTTGAAAAAGCTTTTTACCGAAAACTAGTCATCTTGAAAAATTCATTATAAATTCATATGAATGAATTTTGATACAAAAACAAATTTGAAAGTCTTAAAAACTTATTTGAAACATTTCCCAAGCTTTGGAATCAATTTTGGAGTCTAATTACAAAAGTTGAAAAATTGCAAAAACCTCCACATACCAGAGCAATGTAGTCAACTACATTAATATGCTGGGAGTCGACTACTTCATGTACTCGACTACAAAGTCATTGAGGGAGTTGATTGCCTTGAAAAAATATAGCCGTTGGAGATTTCTTGCAAGACTAGTTTTCTACTCTAACCACCTTCAACCACCCCAAACGGCCATATTTTTTCCCAAACTATATATAGGACTTCTAAAATACTTTTTGAGCACTCTTACAAGCTTTGAACATCATTTATTAGCAAAAATCATATTGGAGAGTTTTATTTAAAAATATTCAAAATCTTCACTTGATCAAATCATTATTTCTTGAGCTATCATTCTTGATCAAACTTGATAACCTCTAGTATGAGCTTAATTTGTAATCTTCATACACTTAAGTGTTATTGTACTTTGGTGTTGTCACCAAAAACTTATCCTTCAAACATTAAGAGAGGTTTATCTCTTAGAGAAGCAAGAGGTTGTTCTTGTGTTGAGTGTTGTGAGATATCAACATTTGTAAAGTGTGAACACTTATAGAGGTTTGATCTTCACCCGGAAGAAGATCGGTATTAGTGAAAATTCTCAGGGAACTATCTGAGCGCGGAAGTAGGGGCTAACAAGCCGAGCCGTGTGGACAAAAAGTCTTCGACTTCTATCGGTTTAATCTTTCTATCTCTTGCTCTATTATAAATTGCTATTTATTCTTTGTGCTTGGAATTACTTAAGTGTTTCGTTTGATTGCTTGATATAGACATTAAACATTTTTAAAACGATTTTAAAAATCCGATTTAGTTTTAAAAACCCTATTCACCCCCCTCTAGGATATTTTTCGACCTACAAAATGATAAATTTTTTTATTAATAAAACATAGAGTATATTTGTATCTATTAATATGTGCTATTTAGTAGGCAGATCACTAACCAAATAATTATAGGAAGGCAGTAACCAAAAAAATCATCAATTATCAACTCTATTGATGTACTCCTATATTGATTTTCATGTGAACCTTTAAAAGCAAACTCGAAAGGGCAAAAATTCTCTCTTCAAACTGATTTCATTTTTTTTCCTTGCGAAGATATTTTCAGACTTTGTCAATTATAAAGAAAACATAAAATTTGTTTGGTAACTCCAATTATATGCCATAGAATTGGAACTTGGGTATAGTTTGGAAATTATATTGTTTAAATAGGCAAGAAATCATGGTTTTAAAATTCCGATAGAATTCTAAAACCATCAATTCCAAAAGATTGAATTATATATAAGAAGTAGAGTTTTACAATTCTAATTCTCAATGAATTCATTTTTTTTAAAAAAATAAAAAATAAAAAATCCTTAATCACCCCCACTCACCCCACCACTCCAACCCCGCCCCCCCCCCCCCCCCACACTACCCAATCCTCACAACTCACAAGCTGCCTTAAGACCCAAGCCCCACACCACCCTGCCGTTTCACCATTCTTACCCTAGACTTGTACTTTCACATAATATATAAAAATTGTGTCCCGTAACTACAACCCTTAGCTATTATATAGCCTCAACCCAAACACCCCCCCCTCCACGCCTACTGTGTAAGCAGCCCCTTTCACCTACTTACACATAGTCTAATAGTCTACCAACTCCGACACAATTTAATATATATATATATATATATCGTACATGCATAGTAGATATATATATGTAGATATCTCTGTACGTATATTTATGTACACTGTGTGCGTATATATAAACTAAATCACCACCGCTAATGTAATATCATATGTCCCATTTTTGAGATAATCATTTTTCTGAAGCTTCATTAAGACTTAATCTCCATTAAAGGGTGAATTTTGGTTTCGGACCGTTCTTCGTTGATCCGATGATTTTAGGATATCATATTAAGCATATTACATTTATGTGAATGATCGTTTCGCGATTCGGGTGCTCCAAATTAAAATTGGAATGTTAATATCGTGTTTTGGTTTTAAGCTATTTATGGATTATAGCTATATTTGAAAAGCTATAATTTCTTCATTTCTTATCCGATTAAGTCCCCGTTAATGCCCATTGTTACATTTTAATCCATTCAACTATTTTTGTGTTTTGACTGAAAGCCAATTCATGCTCCTTAGGGGTCAAAACTGTGTGAGAAGTAAGCCGTTCATTAAAATCTGATCGTATCGTTAACTTTGCGGCAGAAAGCTGCCTTCTAAGGATTTTTGGTATTTTTTTTTGAACAGTTAACCATTAAGGATTTGATGTGGACTGCGATCGTATTCTATCCAAGCAAGATGGATCCGCGATCCTTAATATATGAAGAAGCAAGAACCTTAGAATCTCGCAAAATTGATGGAGGTGGAACCTCGACCCAACCCCTAAAATGAGAATGAACCTTGGTATAGTCGAAGACAAACAATCAATTGATGGGTTAATTGAATGCTAAGTCGAAGAACAACAAGAACCCTAGTTCTGGTTGTTCAAGACATTCTTAGAACGCAAGAGGTGGAAACACTCAAAATTTTTTATTAATCAAAAGCCTGCCCAACACAATAATGTTATCTCCTTTAAATAAGAGAAAAGGTAATAAACCTAGCCTAAGCCTAATTTCAAAAATAAACAAAATAAAACGAAAATAATAGTTTCCCACAAACTTTGGGCCTAAACAAAACTAAAGCATAAATTAAACTTAAAATAAATAAAGCCTAGCCTAGCCCATTATTAACTACACGTTTTAACTCTCTTTGCCTTGGGCTTGCAATGTAACATATTCAATTGGGCCTTTAAGCAATATCTTCCATTCTTGAGCCCGATCCCCTTCAACGCTCCTCGATGCTTCAGTTTTGCTCATCATTTCTTAGACCATGGCTATAAGTGCTTCCTTGATCTTCTAGGCTCTAGCTCGGGTGATTGGACCACCTGGAACTCGGATGAGGTCTGCATAGTCTTTACTCCATGATCCAGTCCTAGTACTATCATTTGACTTATCATTCCCTCCTCTTGAAAGGGAATTGTCTTCAATTCGTCACCTGCAATAAATGGACTTAGATCGGCAACATTAAATGTAGTACTCACATTATACTCACCTGGAAGATCAAGTTTGTATGCATTGTCATTGAGCCTTTGCACAATTTGAAATGGTCCATCTCCTCTCGGTAACAGCTTAGAACGCCTTTGAACTAGAAAGCGTTAATTTCTTAGGTGCAACCAAACCCAATCTCCTGGTTCGAAAACCACCTTCTTCCTTCATATGTTTGCTTGTTGCACATACTGCTCAATTCTTCTTTCAATGTTTAACTCGCCTTCTCATGAATTTGTCTAACAAACTCAGCTTTCTTCCTGCCATCTAGGTTAGCATGCTCAATAAGTAATGGTAATAAATCCAAACGGGCTAGCGGATTAAAACCATACACAATCTCAAAAGGAGAAAACTTAGATGCAAAATGAACAGATGGATTATATGCAAACTCAACATGAGGCAAACATTCTTCCCATTCTTTAAATTTCTTTTTTATTATGGCACGCAACAAAATGGACAGAGTTCTATTTAGTACTTCTGTGTACTATCAGTTTGGGGATGACATGTAGTAGAAAATAACAATTTAGTACCCAACTTTTCTCACAAAGTCTTCCAAAAGTAGTTCAAAAACTTTGCATCCCTATTAGAAACAATTGTTCTAGGCATGCCATGCAATCGCATAATTTCTTTGAATAACAAATTAGCAATTTGTGGTGCATCATCAGTTTTATGACAAGCAATAAAATGAGCCATTTTAGAAAATCTATCAACCACCACGAAAATAGAATCATTCCCATGTTTAGTCCTAGGCAAACCCAATACAAAATCCATAAAAATATCAACCCAAGGGTCACTAGGAATCGGCAATGGAGTATATAAACCATGGGGGTTTAATTTAGACTTTGCTTTCTTACAAGTAACACATCTCTCACAAATTCTTTCAATATCTCTTTTCATGTGAGGCTAAAAAAACTACTCTTGCAATACTCCTAAAGTCTTAGCTATACCAAAGTGTCCTATTAAACTCCTACCATGAGCCTTTTTCACAAGCAACTCACGCAAAAAACATTTAGGCACACAAAGTTTATTTTCACGTATTAGAAATTCATCATGCCTAAAGTACTTATCAAACGCCAACTTTTCACATGCATTGAATATATCTCTAAAATGAGCATCATCACAATACAAATCCTTGATGTACTCAAATCCAAGCAATTTAGCATCTAAAGTAGTAATTAAAATATACCTGCGCGACAAAGCATATGCTACAACATTCTCTTTACCTTGCTTGTATTTGATTACATATGGGAAAGTCTCTATGAACTCCACCCATTTGGCATGGCGCTTGTTCAACCTTTGCTGTCCCTTCAAGTGCTTCAACGATTCATGATCCATGTGAATCACGAACTCCTTCGGCCAAAGATAGTGCTTCCATGATCTAACGCTTTCACCAAGGCATAAAGCTCCTTGTCGTAGGTAGGGTAATTTAAGGTCGTTCCACCTAGCTTCTCACTAAAGTATGCTATTGGCTTCCCTTCCTGCATAAGAACAACACCAATTCCATTTCCTGAAGTATCACATTCAATTTCAAAAGTCTTTGAAAAGTTAGGTAAAGATAACAAGGGGGCGTTACTTAGCTTGCTTTTCAGTAATTGGAATGCTTTCTTTTGTTCCTCTCCCCACTTGAAGCCAACGTTCTTCTTGATCACCTCAGTTAATGGCGCCGTAATTGTGCTAAAATCCTTCATGAACCGCAAATAAAAACTAGCAAGTCCATGGAAACTCCGTACTTGTCCAACACTTGTAGGACTTTGCCATTTTTGAATAGCCTTCACATTTTCTTCATCAACCTGAATACCTTGTGCACTCACAACAAAACCAAGAAACATAAGCTTATCCGTGCAAAAGGTGCACTTCTTCAGGTTAGTATATAACTTCTCCCTACACAAGACATCTAGAACATATTTCAAATACATAACATGATCATCTAGACTCTTGTTATAAATTAGGATATCATCAAAATAGACTACAACAAATTTGCCAATGAATGATCTCAAAACATGGTTCATCAAGTGCATAAAGGTACTAGGAGCATTAGTCAAACCAAAAGGCATAACTAACCACTCATATAACCCATATTTAGTTTTAAATGCTGTTTTCCATTCATCTCCTTCTTTCATCCTAATTTGATGATACCCACTTTTCAAATCAATTTTAGAGAACATACTAGATCCATATAACTCATCAAGCATATCATCTAAGCGTGGAATGGGGTGACGATACTCTACTGTGATATTATTTATGGCTCGGCAGTCCACCCACATTTTCCACGTTTCATCTTTCTTTGGCACTAGCAACACTGGCACCGCACATGGACTCATACTCTCCCTCACATACCCTTTTCTCCAGCAGCTCCGTTACTTTCCTTTGAAGTTCCTTTATCTCCTTCGGGTTACTCCTATAGGCTGGCCAGTTTGGAATGGATGCTCCGGGTACGAAATCAATTTGGCGCTCTATTCCTCGAATGGGTGGTAAACCGCTTGGCGTATCCTCTGGAAAGACGTCACCAAAATCCTGTAACAAAGAGAGAATAACACCAGGCAAACAAGAATTTAATTCGTTAGTGTTCAAAGGCATTTCTTTGTACACAAGTACAAGAAGTTGATTACAAAGCATCGCCCTTTTCACTTCACTAGCTCTCGCATAGAAATTCTTTTGTCTCCTCTTAAACCTGCTCTCAATAGTCACTAGTTTTTCCACTATACTTTTTTTTCTCTCAATTTCTTTTCTTTTTCCCTCACTCTCTTTCTTTTCCTCACCACTCACTCTCTCTTTCTTTTCAGCTCGCCATTGCTCCTCCTCATTTTGCAACTTCAACTGATCGGCATATGCTTGATGTGGCGGTAAGGGTGCAAGAATGATTGTTCTCTTGTTCATCTCAAACGAATATTTGTTGGTGAAGCCGTCGTGTTTAACTCTTCTATCATATTGCCACGGCGTCCTCAACAACATATGGCCAGCTTGCATGGGAACCACATCACAAAACACTTGGTCCTTGTACTTCACAATGCTAAAGGACATCAAAACCTGCTTGTTCACCCTCAATTCACCGCTATCATTCAACCACTGTAATTTGTAAGGCCTTGGGTGCGTAGTCGTGTGCAACGCTAACTTTTCCACCATTGTCGTGCTAGCCACATTAGTGCAACTGCCTCCGTCTATCACCAAGCTATACACTTTTTAATTGCCGTGTGCACCATATCTTCAATCTCGATATAAGGCTGTAATTCAACTGCATTGGCAATTTTTTGGTTTAAACCACTCAAGAACCTCGCTATGGTAGCTTCTCTATTTTCATCAACCTTGGCCCGAATCATGGTCATTTTCATTTCCTTGTAATACTCATCAACACTACGATTCCCCTGTGTAAGCCCTTGCAATTTTTGGTATAATTCCCAATAATAGTGATCGGGTACAAATCGCTTCTTCAGGAGTCGCCTCATCTCATCCTAAGTCTTGACAGGCCCCTCATCATTACCCCTTTGCTCTATCATTAACCAATCCCACCAAACAAGTGCATAATCGAAAAATTCAATAGCCGCCAATTTCACCTTCTTGGACTCGGAGTAATTATGGCAAGCAAACACCAACTCTACTTTCTTGACCCACTCAAGATAGGCCTCGGGGTCATTCTTCCCTTGGAATGATGGAATCTTCATTTTGATCCTATTCATGTTGTCATCCTCCCTATTAGATCCTCTACCAACCCGCCTACCATTCCGTCGGTTAGCAATTACAGAATCAACGTTGCTATTCCCATCGTCAAAGCTATCTCGGTACAATTTATCAGGATCGTTCTCAGCCTTCCTTTCTCTAAGCTGCGGTCTTCCACCACTTCGCTAAGCACTACGTGATTGTTCATTTTGAGTGCTCTTAACTCTATCTACTTTCACCCGCATTTATCTCAACTCCTCACTCATCTCATCCACCTGCTCTTTAAAGCCACCCAAATCCTCTCTCATCATCTTTTGTAAGGTACTCATCATGGCTTCTTGGAACAACCTAGGATCGAAATTAGACATATTGCTGCAAAATAGAGGTTGGCACAATATAGAGAAATAAAAAATTTCTTACAGCACTCCGTTACGTGTTTCGCAAAATATGTCACTATGATTTTACTGCTCGTGTTTAGCTCTCAAAAGTAATGATGTACCTCTCAATTTTTACCTTTTAGAACTTCAGACAAATCGAAAAGTAAGAACTTTTTTCTTGGTTCCCGAACAGACCAATCATAACCCAAACAGATCAATTGTATGCTAGGAAAAGTATAATTTCACCCAGAACTCAAGAAACAACAATGCCAACGAATTATAAACACATACGAAGCAAAAGATCGAGAAAAATGAGCAAAAATTCAGTCTCGTGGAAACTAGATTTTTGGAATCCTTGGACCCTATAGAACCCGAATCCAAAAAGAAATAACAACGAATTTCAAATTAAATTATACTTTTTTTTTAGTCTGGGTCTCTCGACTTCTACTTTAATCTGGTGTAGTCGAAATTTCCAAAATTTGACAATTCAATAGAAAAATATGCACAATTCAAAACTCAATCAAAAATCACTTTAAACAAACTTTATGTGCAAGAACAGCTAATCGCAATTGCAACTAGTGTTATATAATCATGAGACAATCAATTGCAGCTAGGGTTTTATGATTTTTGCAATACCAGCAACCACAACTATCAACAGCCACAATATCAATTTAACCCAAGAACAAGAAACAAAGAAATCGCAACATGAAATTCGCGAGTCTAGGGTTTTTAGCACAACTAGAGATTATCGCAAACAACAAATCAAAATCGTAGGCAAGAAACTAGGGTTTTTATGCAGTAATCAAAATCTTAATAACCCTAGGCAGAAGCAATAGAAACTGATTCGCGATATTAAACAGATTATGATAGAAAAATTCGCAGGTAGGGTTTAATTCGCAACAACTCGTATTCCGAATTACTTAACAAGGCAGATTCGAAATTATGAAAAATTCAATTTTTTTTATTTTTATTTTCAGTCGAATATAAGAATCCTAAATTACAAAACTATGAACAGCAGCAAATAAGCACGAATTGAAGAAAAACATAAAATTAAACGAAGATAAAATATGGATAGAAAGATTCCCTCTAATACCAATTGATGTGGATTGCGATCGTATTCTATCCAAGCAAGATGGATCCGCGACTCTTAACGTATAAAGACGCAAGAACCTTGGAATCACGCGAAGTTTATGGAGGTGGAACCTCGACCCAAGCCCTAAAACGAGAATGAACCTTGGTATAGTCGAAAACAAACAATCAATTGATGAGTTAATTAAATGCTAAGTCAAAGAACAACAAGAACCCTAGTTCTGGTTGTTTGAGACATTCTTAGAACGCAAGAGGTGAAAACACTCAAAAAAAATTATTAATTAAAAAGCTGCCCAACACAATAATGTTATCTTCTTTAAATAAGTGAAAAGGTAATAAACCTAGCCTAAGCCTAATTTCGAAAATAAACAAAATAAAACAAAAATAATAGTTTCCCACAAACTTTGGGCCCAAATAAAACTAAAACATAAATTAAACTTAAAATAAATAAAGCCTAGCCCAGCCCATTATTAACTACACGTTTTAACTCTCTTTGCCTTAGGCTTGCAATGTAACATATATATTCAATTGGGCCTTTAAGCAATATCTTCCATTCTTGAGCCCGATCCCCTTCAACGCTCCTCCGTGCTTCAGCTTTGCTCATCATCTCTTAGACCATGGCCATAAGTGCTTCCTTAATCTTATTGGCTCTAGCTCGGGTGATTGGGCCACTTGGAACCTGGATAGGGTCTGCATAGTCTTCACTCCATGATCCAGCTCTAGTACTATCCTTGGACTCATCAGGATTTCTGGTATTAATTTGGCAATAATTTTCCTTGAGTAAAGTTGTAGATCTTCGAGTCGTCTTTCCGATGATATATAGATCATCCGAAATCTTGTTCTAAACAAGAAGTTATGACTAAAATACCAATAGTGCAGCAAACATATTCGACCACTGTACTTGAACTCTATTCCAAGATCGATCCTAGCCTTTCTAGGATCAATCCTAGAATTGAAAAATCGAGACAATATGTTTTTCATTGTCCCAAGATTTATCATAGGCCCCCTAAGATCGATCCCAGAGCTCTGTTGACCACATTTAACCTGATTTTTAACCATTTTCTTCCCATTTTCGTATACATTACACTTTGAGCTTAGAGAGAGGGAGAGTAGTTATTTTAGGAGTTTAATGGGAGATTTTAACCCTTTAATCAAGTCTTGGTCTAAGATCATCATCTTTATGTTCTCGATTTTCTTCTCCACCAATACGTTCACCATAGGAGATTGGGGGAAAGCTAAGGTTTGTGGAGTTCTACTTCAATGCTTCGATCCAACACTCAAATCTTGTTTTAAAGCTTCATTTAGGGTGGGAACAATAGTATTAAACTTGTTTTTACAATTATTAATTGTTGCATGTAGTGTTGTTGTACAAATTGGGGATTTTTGACAATATCTAGTGTTTGGTTGCATTCATTTGGGTTTAAGTATATACACCTTAAATTGATTGTTGATATTGGGTATATATCATTTAAAATACATGACTATAGAAGTAAGTTCACTTGTATGATGTTGACACGAGACCCCTAAATATGTAAACTAGTTATAACAATCTCTTGATACACTAGCAAATATGCATCATTTAATCTATAAGTTGTGTCTAACTACTGAAATTGCACCATAAGGGTGTTATACATGATAATTGGTAAGATGTAGAATGCCTCAGTAGTAGTTGTGATATACTAGTGAACGTAACTACACTAAATATGTGCATATACTATATATTGGTATATAGCCTTGCTAAAATGGTACGTAGACATGGAGAATACTTGTAGGACCTTATTTTTACACACTCTATAATGAGAGATCGAGAATACACAACTTGGCTATAAAGCACGGATAACGGTGTAACTATGAAATTACGTATAGTATTTACACGGTTGGTTCTAGGAAAATGATTTATTTATATATATTGACCACATATGAGTGATGGGTTGTATGAACCGTGTTAGAAACTATGGTTTACCAAGACTATTAAAGTAATGCCCGTGCATTTTGGGTAGTGAGTTCTAAAGTCGGGATGATTTTTATGGTTCGAACACCTCTTACACATCCACTTAGTTTGATTGGACTTGAGTGCATTGCTACACCATGTATCAAATGGCCCAATTAAGTATTGAGACGTTAAATTGTTATAGGGCTGGCAATTCGGGTTCATGTGTCGTGTTCGGGTCGTGTCAACATACAAGTATTATAGTATTAGTGTCAACCCGAACTCGACCCACTTAATTAATCGTGTCCTTTATATTAACTCGAACACGACCTATTTATTTTACAATTTACATGACACGACCCAACTAATCCATTTAATAAACAAGTCGTGTTAAACCTGCAACTCGACATGACACGATTAACCTTTTAAAATTATAATGACAATTAAGTCTCATGTGAAAATAATTAACTTATTTTATAATAGTTTTAAATTTTTAATAAATAATAATAAGTATTACCCAATGTTGGTCGGATTTCAACCCTAGAGGGGGGTGAATAGGGTTTTTAAAACTTAATGCGGAATTTAAAAACTTTTCGAAAATGTTTAAGAAAAACAATTTACTAAACAAATTTATCAAGGAATGTAAACAAATGAACAATCAAGCACAAGAGCAAATAATTAAGCAATCTCAAACAAACAATAATATAGCAAGTAAATAAAGAGATTAAGTAAGAAAGATTGAACCGATTTGAAGTCCAAGGCTTTTTGTCCACACGGTTTTGGTTTACCAAACCATAGTCCGCGCTCGGTTAGTTCCCCGAGAAATTCCACTAAAATTAATCTCCTTCCGGGTGAAGATCAAACCTCTACAAGTGTTGTCTCACACACTCTACAAGTATTGCTACACCACAATACTCTCACAAGATACCCTCTTGCTAACCTTGTGAAATTTACCATTCACAAAAACTAAACAAGAATTTACCTTCTTGTTTTTCCTATGAGATTTACCTCTCACAATGAAATATAATTGTTTGGTGATTCACACCAATTTACAATAACTCTCTCAAGTGTGTAACGAATACAATTTGATGCTCACACTAGAGTTATCCTATTTGATCAAGATGATATAGCTCAAAAGATTAATGATTGATCAAAAACAATTTCTTGAATCTTTGAATAATGAAGACAGATGAAGAATAGAGTATATGAATGATTCAAGGTCTTTAGAATGAGTTTTGGAAGTCATATTTATAGTCCCAAAAGTGATATAGCCGTTTGTGGTGGAGAAATAAATTAATGGGGCAAAAATGCACTTTTGAAAAAGTTCCAACGGCTATTTTTGGAAAGGGAGTCGACTCCCTAAGTCTCCATAGAGTCGGCTCCATGAGGGAGTCGACTCCAGCATGTTCATGGAGTCGGCTACATGGCACTGGTGATGGATTGCTGCAGACAGCAAATTTTACGATTTGTTTTGATCATATCTCATTATCCAGCCGTTGGATCTTGATGATATTTTGGATATAAGTACTATAATGTGTTATCTAACTACTGTCCAAATTTCATAATGATCGGAGTCCGGGACCATTAGATCAAAACTGCGCAAAAACGGAGCGAGTCTAGAAAGGCAAAAATAAACATTTTTGCAATTAAGTTCCAAAATCAATTTTGATGCTTGGGATAGGTTAAATATATTATCCTAAGACACCTATTTTCATGAGAGCTCAAAATATGCTCAAATCAATTTAATATGAAATTATTTGAAAATCGGTTTTTACAAGAATGGTGTTTTCAAAGAGATTTTGATTCAAACTGATTTTGATCAATCTAAGAATGATGCAAGTTTATGTTTGAGCTATATAATCAATCAATTAAGAAACTTTACATTAATCCTAAGCAAACACTCAATTACCGAATAGGCGAGTCTTCGAATGCTTCGATTTGTTTCTTCAAATTGATTCTTCTCTTGAAGCTTTTCCCTTGAAGCTTTGGCATATGGTTCTTGATCTTTGTGTTCCATGGATTTGCATTGCTAGCTTGTGAGTGATGAGAATGATCTTCTTGTCTTTTCCAACGCTTGTAGAAGAATGATCTTGATTCGGATAGATCGGTTTTAGTCGAATGCTTCGTTGACTTGATCGGATATTGATTGAATGATCCTTGTCAAGCTTCCTTTGAGCAATCATGCTATTCTTGATTTTCCAAATAAGAAATCTATAATCTTATATCAAGAACATGTTAAATTACACATGATTGATTTATTGTTATTATCAAAATAAGATTAAGACCTTCAAGGTCAACACCCAATACTAAAATTCAATATTTAATCAAAAGAATATGATAATAATAATTTATAGTCAAAATAAATAGCATTCCATTACGGAGTAAAAACATAATCTTGTTAATTTCCACTACTCATCTACTACCATTACTCAAAATAAGAATATAATTGTCTAAGCAAGATGGCAAAATAAAAAATTTATATATAGCTACAAAAAATAAAAAAAATATAATCGTGTTAATTGCAGGTCAATTTCGAGTTAGCGGGTTAACCATAACATGACCCGTCTATTTTGCGGGTTAAGTGGGTCTGACCCAAAATTAACCAAAATCCATTTAGGCTTAACCCACACTCGCTAAATTCGTGTCGGGTTCGCATGTCATGTTAAATATTGCCAGCCCTAAATTGTTCGTAAGCGTGATTTATTCTCCTTCGTGGTTTGAGTGGTCAAATTCAATTATGAATATCCTTTTATAATACGGATAGCTTCTATAGGTCCCATTATTTATAATTTGCATGTGTGTATAGTGGCAACACAATTTGGATTGTCCGAATGAGTTATGGACGTTTAATCGCTCATTAGTCGCATTTCTATCACTAAACTTGCTTCGGGTAACCATTTTTTATTCTGAGTATCTTTATATGCATTCAACACTTCTTACATGTCACGTTAGTGATATTATATATAAGTGTATGGTTGAAACACACTTCGAAAAGCCAGAGTTAAACTTAGTAGGCCAACGATGAAAATTGATTTTATCGGCAACATGAGTTTTTCCCAAACTTTAAAAGGTTGTACCTTCCTTATATGATAACCCACTAGTTAGATTTTGATCCATTCTACAACTTTCATTTTGTGATCGAGACTTAATCCACACTTCTCGTAAGTCATAACTAAGTGCAAAGTAAGCAAATTAACTAAAATATGCTTGCATCATAAAATGCAGCAAAATATATTTTGGTGGACCATTATTTTCGACAAATTTATGACACCAATCTATTGGGAATTTGGAAAAACCTCCAAACACAAAAGCTATAAAGCTTTGAGTTATATTTAATTAGGAAAAAATGGTGCATCAATCGTAGTTCCGAGTGAAAAGTTATACCCAAAATAGGAACAGTGCATTAGAAACTTTTACCAATCGGGTTTTGATTTGATTCATTTTTCATCCCCTTTTCAAGGTGTGAGAATCCATTTTTTCGACCTCTCGATTATCTTGTTTTGAAATCATTTTGAAAAAATGTGTTTTTAGAGTCGCTAGTTTGTTTTGCAAAAAAACAAACAAAAGATTGTATAAAAGATAAACCGAAAATGGACTATCTTTTACACAATGAAACCAGAGATTACTTAATAACTTCTTTGCTAAGGTTTGGGAACTATGTTACGAATTGAGAAAGTGTTAGGCACCCAATCCACCCTTCCAGTCTTTTAATGGATCATGTATTTAATTCCTATTTAGATATCTTACAAGTAGTTTGAATGTTTTCAAAATTTTCCTTTCAGATAAATTCAATTTTAAATATTATTTATAAAATCAAACTCGAGCTTATAAGTGCTTACCTATTCATTCGTAGAATGAAATCAGAGTCTCGTAATTCCACATTTTTTAAAATTGTTTTTGTAGGGGTTTTGTTTTGAAAATGTGTCAAAACAAATTTTAATTTTCTTATAAAACTTAGAAAATTCTAGTTTTGAAAACTTGTAGACTTCTTTACAAATGATTTAACTTTCCTAATTAAAACTTGTATTTAACTATCTTTAAAACTTGTATTTGAATGAATAAATTAAATTTAGAAAAGTTATATACGTGTATCTTTAATGCTTAAAAAGAAAATAAAAGCCCATACCTTCTTGTATAGACGCGTATCTTTAATGCTTAAAAAGAAAATAAAAGCCCTTTACCTTCGTGTAGAATAACTCTTCCTTCTTCTCTAAGCTTTCTTCCTTTCCAAGCTTTCTATCTCTAGAAGCTACTTTCTCTCTCTAAAATATATTTCTCTCACTAAAATAAAACTACTCTAAAACACACCCTAAAGACCCCTAACAATCACCCCTAAACACCCTTAAGAGCCTCTAGTTAAACTCCCATAAAAAATGACCTCCTAAGCTCCTATTTATAGAGAAATTTATAAGCCTACCACACCCTCTGGACCATGCGTCATCGGCGTGCGGCACTAGCATGCAACATGTAAATTAAAAATAAAAAAAAAATGCAAGAGAGGTTCCGCAGGCCCCACCTCCTTATTTATGGCTAATGTGTGCTTTAATTCAAGTGTATGGCTACATATGTGTGTTATTGACTTTTCCAACGTTTACTTCATCATTTTTTGGGTTAATTACAAAGAAAACCCCGAAGTTTGGGGGTATTTGCAATCTTGACTCCGAAATTTGAAACTTTGCAATCGTGCCTCCAAAGTAATTTTTCACTGCAATTTAGACCCTCCGTCTAACTCCCCGGTTAAAGTTAACGGGAAGCTGACGTGGGAACCAAACTTCAGGGTTTTTTTTGTGTTTTTTTGTGTTTTTTTTTCTGAAACTTCTCATTTTCTACTAAAATGCTCTATTAAAATGAGAAAATATGTGGGCAGTGAAAACACATCAAAAATCCAAGAAAAAAAAAGTACCTAAAAAGCAAAAAAACATGGTAACTAGAAAATTTTGAAAATTCTTATTGGCGTACTAGCATTCAGTTATGAAGATGTCAAAGTTGTAGATGTTATCTCTCCACCCACCTCGGCCATAGGTCCCCCCTAAAAATAAAATAAAATGACTATATGTATGGTCTGATGTATAATATTGATATCAATTACAATAAGAAAATTGGTTTAATTTTAAATGACTAAATATTTAAGAGAAATTTTGATATTTACCATTTTAGGTAAAATTTAATAGAAAAATCCTTAGAAGCAAACAAATATGTGAATGCAATTATTGTAAAATAATAGAAATGGATGTTCTCACCATAAAATGTATTATTATGTTTATTTATTTTTTTAAAAATAACTCTTAATGTCGACGTGGGAGCAAAAAAAAAATTTGCGACAAAATCGTTTATAAGCACACCACAAAATCCAATATTTTTATATGTAATATGAGTAATATAAATATTTTTTGCAATTTGAATTTTAAAACCTAATAACACAATAAATAAACACATACAAGGAAGCTACAAATTTGAACCCTCTTTAAATAACACTTAATTTTTTTTTAAGTGATTGTGTTAGTTAGAAGCATGTAGATTTAGTAAAAAAAAATTATTTTGCCTTTTTAGTTAGAAAATTAGTAGTGTTTTTTTTACATTATTTTTGCTAAGCAATAAAAATTTTAGGTACTTTTTTTTTTGCCTTTTTGATGAGTTTTCATTGCCTACATATTTTCTCATTTTAATAGAACATTTTAGGAGAAAATGAGAAGTTTCAGGAAAAAAAAAAAGGAAAAAAACCCTGAAGTTTGGTTGCCACGTCAGCGTTCCGTTAACTTTAACCGGGGAATTAGACGGAGGGTCCAAATTGCAGTGAAAAATTACTTTGGAGGCACGATTGCAAAGTTTCAAATTTCGGAGTCAAGATTGCAAATACCCCCAAACTTCGGGGTTTTCTTTGTAATTAACCCTCATTTTTTTTCTTTTTTCTTTTTTACTTATTCTTTTTTGTTCTTTTTCTTGTTTATAAGAGTTTGTTATTATTTTTTTTAAAAAATCTCTTTTTATTTTTAAGGATCACCTGAATAACAAAACAATCATTCGGGCAGATGTAAATAATCTATTAAAACATGGTCTTACTAGTCAAAACGAGGTTATTAGATAAATCAAGTTTATGAAGGAAAATTAATGGGTAAACTAAACACGAGGTGTTATAACCTCCCATCCCTAATAAATTTCGTCCTCGAAATTCTAAATAGGAAATGAGGACTACCCACCACCATAGGATAATTGGATAGGTTGTTACTAAATCCGGTTATGAGCCTTACGACATTCCAAATTCCATAAGTTTCAAATACCCGCAAGCAGCAAAATGTACAAGTTGATAATGTTTGATCCACTGATTATTAAAAGACCTATAAGAAATGCGCTTAAGAGTATGGAATAAATCGTTTTGGCATAACTCGGTGACCGGTTTTGGGATTATTCTCTAACCGTAGTGGTACACCGGACCAAGACATCTCAGTTATTATAATGAATTCTCTCAATTGTCAAAGAAACCAATGAGCGCACACTTTCTAAATGAACTACAATGCTAAGAGGACAATTACAATAATAGTTTGAAGCACCATGCATGACAACCCGCATTTTCGATGCTGGCCCTCATGGGCGGCGATTCTTTTGATTTCCCTTTTATTTGGAAAATGGTTCATTTTGATTAGGAGAAAATGTAATAGTTTGTAAAGGAAATCAGATTCGCTAGTTTATTTTATCAAACAAACAAAAGTTAGTGTGAATGAAGAACATTTATAGATTAAACGACCTCTTAAACACAATTAATGCGAAACCAGTTGATTTGAAGGTTTGGGAATTAAGTTACGAATCGGGAAGGTGTTAGGCACCCAATTTGCCTTTTAGGTCTCTGCGTAGTATATGTGCGTATTTATAATAAAATATTTGCATACTAATTGATATTATTGTGTATCAATCTATAGTTTTAGAAAAATGGGATTTTAGGTAGGGAAAGAAAACACGTGCTTCGTAATTCGCCCATTTGATTATAGAAATCTGTGCAAGTGATTTGAAGAGTGGGTTTTCATAATGATAGATTGAAAAAAAAAGTGTTTTTAATAAAGCTCAAGGCTTTTCACAAGCTAATTATATTTGGAATCGAATATCCAATAGTCCTGAAGATTCATTCGTCAATAGTGTATTACAGTTTAGTGATTTATGCCACCATTGACAATTTTGTTACTCTTATATTGGATATTTACATAGATACCGTGATATATAAGTTAAACGGATACAAATGCTTAACGGTTCCTTCGTGAAATGAGACTGATTAAAACTAGGATTTTTGCGAATTTAATAGATAAAAACATGTTTTGAAATGGTTATTGCTCGTTCCACGCCTTTGGTTTTGAAAACATGTTTAAAATATGGAATCTTTGCTAATTTTGAGATAACAACAATTTAATCATGCGATTGATCAATTGTAACTAACGAAAATAATGAAAAATAAATAAATAAAGCCAGAATGAGTTAAAAAAAATACCTGGGAGCCTTGAAAACAAAGGAATAATACTATATGGCACTATTCCTGAAGTTCCAGAGCTGTCTGATACTTCAAAATGGGTCAGTGCAGATCTATTTATATCCAAAAGGGACTGTTGGAAGTTGTCCACAAGACAACTAGACATGTTGTCGTGTGGAAAAAACTGTGAATAGTGTTGTCCACGAGATAGGATCTTATGTTGTCGTGTGGACAACATGTTAAATAGTGTTGTCCACGATATCATTATTCATCTCGTCCCAATTTTTGTTGTATCGGCCAAACGGAGCATCAGATTGATCTAATTTTTTAGTATATTGTTCCTCATAATAAGAAATATCTAATGAACAAATTTTAGCTCATTTTTACTTCGGGAATGGCTCTGTTTAGTTAACCGAAGTGAACTACCAGTTTGATTAATTCCCGGAGATTCTACCATCAGATCGAGCTAATTTTTGAATAAGTTACTACTATAGACATTTTTAATAACTCTAAAATTTTAAGGGTGATCATAATTCAGGAAGGCTTCCATTCAAAGATTTCACAAGATTGACGGTTTTCGATTTCTGGCAGCTTCCGGTTATCTTTGTAACTTATTGTCTGGGAGTCCATTTTGCTTCTTTCTTCAACCTGTATCACATGTGTAGAGTATATATGCATGTAAAAATTCTTGTGCAAGCATGCGTGCTCATTTTTGAGGAAATCAGATTCTTGCAAAGGTCGCAAAATGAGGTGTTCACAGACCCTCTCAGCCCAAGTTCTTTGTGGATCAAAGAAACTAGGACGATAATGAGAACGCATCATTTTGTGAATTTCACATGAATCATTTATGATATTTTGAAAGCAATGCTATGCAAATGATGCCGTGCTGTGATGTTATCTCTGCTGGCGATGGATTTGTGACTCTAGGACTTTTCGGGATATTTCCACCGGTTGAACTTGTGCTTTGCTGTAATGGTTCTTCTCTGCTAAGATGTTGTATTCCTCGTGACGAGGACGGTTCTATTAGCAAGATGGTTCAAAAGGACTAATTGGGTGTTGAACTGATGTACTCCCATTGGCAATGACGGTTCTGTCAACAATTTGGAAATTGTTAATGTTGATGTACTCGCATTGGCAAGGACGGATCTATTAACAAATATAATTTGGTGTTGAACTAATGTACCCCCACAGGCTGGGACAGTTCTGTCAATGATTCATCATTGTTAAGCTGATATACTCCCATTGACAAGGACGGTTCAGTTGACAATTCTATTCGGTATTGAACTTATGTACTTTAATTGGAAGGGATAGTTTTCTGAACGATTTGGCATTGTTAAGCTAATGTACTCCTATAGGCAGTGACGGTTCTATTAGTGATCTGCTGGGGAGATGATGATTGATAGTCTACTCGAAAAATGAGAATCCTACTAGCTAGGATGTAAGTCTAAGATGTGACGATTAATGATACGTTGAGGTGATGAGAGTTGATAATATGTTGGGGATGTGAGAGTATTTGAGAAGACATAGTGAAAGATAGAGATAAAAAGTTTTAGTGTGATCTCTTTTTAAAAAAGCAAGGATTTTTGGCTGGCTTTTTTCTTCGTGAAAGAGGATCGAGTTACGTTCTCTTGATTCTCGAACTCCGTGCATAAATTTTGGACTTTCTCTCTTGCTTTATTTTCATGTCATTTTTCTCGTGCACAAGGACATAATTCTTCTTATAGTTTCCCGACTTCATGAGAGGAGAATTTTTGTGCCTGCACCGTTTTCTGTTTTTCGATGCCCTTATTCCTCCTTGATTATATGAAAACTTTTTAATACAACTTATTTATTCTCTTTTGGATGGTCAGCAGCCTTCCTCACCTAAGACGTAACCCTGTGTCTT
The DNA here is from genome assembly GCA_021464415.1 of Lonicera japonica. NCBI lineage: Eukaryota > Viridiplantae > Streptophyta > Magnoliopsida > Dipsacales > Caprifoliaceae > Lonicera > Lonicera japonica. The sequence goes on along the minus strand of JAKCWG010000953.1, from coordinate 358,757 downwards.
TTGGCCTATTTGTCACTCTTGATGTGGCTCTCGCTGCCATCTTTTACCTTTTTTATTTTTCTATATCATTTTCTTTTGGCATTGTGGGATTTATCCTCTTTTCTAGTCTTTCAATTTTTTCTTTTACCCACTTTGTTCCTTCTTACTTTGCCAAGTTTCTTGAGAATTTTCCTGTAATAGCCCGCTTCATCATCTCACGCTAATCACGATTCTTACTTGCTATTAAGGTTAATTCGAGTTTCGGATAGTAAAATTCTGTAACGTAAGGGTCGGTGTAGTTTGGAGACTTCTCATATGTTGTATTAATGTTATATAACCCCCTTGCATGGCCACAAGTCTGAATGAGAATTAGTTCCTAAATCGCCTATTTTCACTTTACCGGCAAACCGACGTTCCTTTCTTCAAAAAATCCATAACTTCTTCATCCAAACTCTAAATGAGTCCCAGTTTGGGCCACTAGAAAGATAATTTAATTATCTAAAACTTTCATGTGTTTGGCCGAGACCCAGTTCTTACTTTCAGTGGTCAAAACTGAGCGCGAAACAGCCAAACTGCCAAAAAAATAGCATCCTCAGTCGACTGATGACCTCCTGAGAGATCAAAAATCGAGTTTTCTAGAGCTTTGATTCCATTTTTATACAACCAAATCTTCCCCTCTCCCCATTTTCGAACCATGCACTATTAATATACACCAAGAGAGTTCTAGAGATAGAACGTTAGGGATTCTTAAGGGTTTTTCATCCTCATACAAGATTTGGGGAAATGGGCACTATTCATCATCTTCAACCTTCTTCCTCATCCATGGCTGCTTGAGCTCGAGCTAGGGCTTCGTTATTCAGTGTCTACGCATCATTAACTCGAGGATCTTGCTTCTCTGAGGTGGGAACACTATTACTTAACTTGCTTTTCAAATGATTGATTGTTACATTAAAGTTTTGAACTTAAAATTGGGAATTTTATCAGAAACCCTATGTTGCTTACATCTCATGGGGTTTGGGCTAGATAGAGCTTCAATTAATGATTGATATTGATGACCTTAATTGCATGATTCAATAACTAAAGTCATGTTTTAGCCTATATACCTAAAGATTTGTAATGAACCCATCTTGTAGCTATGTATATGAATTATAAATTGGGGATTTTGAGGTTTTTGCTTAGCGAATGTTTAATTGTGAATTGTAAATGATAAGTACACATAAATATGTTATCGCCTTAATTGCATGATTCAACAACTAAATGCATGTTTTAGCCTATATACCTAAAGATTTGTGATGAACCCATCTTGTAGCTATATATATGAACTATAAATTGGGGATTTTAAGGTTTTTGCTTAAAGAATATTTAATTGTAAATTATGAATGATAAGTACACATAAATATGAAGTTAGTTACAAGTGTGGATCATAAATTATGAGATTTGCCTAAAAACCTATAAAAGCGAAACCGTATGTAATGACTTGAGAGTCTAGCGCCTCATGTAAACTATTGTTAACACTAGTGATGTAAGAAACATGATTTAGTAGGGCATAGGTTCTGATAGCCACAAAAATATAAAACTAGTGTGCCATAAGTATCCCAGTTTGGCGAAAAACGCGGAAGCTGATGCTTAACTAGTAAGAATGACACGAAAGCTTTAATAAGACTTATACATCTTTGGTTTTCACATGACACTTGATGAGAAATATAGTATTGATAATCCATTAATTGGCCGTATATTATGAATTACAACAAGATAATAAAGTTATAGATTATAAGTGTGATAACGACGATTATGGTGGTGATAAATGAATGATGATAATTGTATGATTATACATATATATGTTGATAGCCATACGTGTGATGGATGATGTGATTGATGATATATATTGTTGAGGAATGAATTGGCATATTCCTATTGTTGTGATCACACGTATGGGCTGGATAAATTGATGGACCGAGAACCAGATCATTACCGTGTGGCTCGAAGAGTTTCCCTGGCTAGCGAAGCAAGTCCCATGTTCCACTGCTTACCCAAACGGTGAATTTCTTGGGAAGTAGTTAGGCTATTAATGGACATCACCCTACTAGGGTGTCTCCTAGTGTAATTCCTTTCGGGAGTCGATGGAGGCTTGTATGGGTGTCCTCCTCGTTAACTATTCAAAGTGTCATCCCCCGGAAAATATCTTGTGTTTTTTATTTCAGAATGACTTACTTGGAGAACGAAGTCCATGAGCCACCTCCCCACTTAGAAGAGACATGGATAAGGTCTTTGGACCCTTCGGGATCCATTATTTTGGGCATGGTTAGACTATTGGGTGAAACTGAGGTATTATGCTAGAGATATGATACGAGGACTGATGTGAGATTGTTGATTATGTTGTTATTATTAATGTTATCATTATTATTGTGTCCTATCATATCTTTTCTGTATTGTTAATTATATTGCCTCAGCTATGATGTAAATGATGTAAGAGTGTATGAAGACACTATTAGACGGAACATAAGACGTATAGAGGACTATTTGGCCATTCATAATGAAATAACGTGTAAAGTGGCAATAACTTGATCCTTAGATGTGGCATACAGGCATAGGAGCGCGTATATTTCTTAAGAGTGGTTATTCGGATCATAGCGCACATAATACTAATAATTGAAGCATCAATCAAAGCATCAATCATAACTAGCAAAATACCTTAATAAGAGAGCACTATAGCCAAATGTCTTAGATGGATGTTTTAGTGGAAGTTCTTATTAGTCGGCCAAGCATGGAATTCATAATGAACTAACTACAAAGAGGAAACGATAAACGCTTGGCTATTAGTTACCGACTTATGTTATAAGTATTGGATAGTATAGTATAGTGTTGAATTACACTTATGAGCGAATCCACCGAGCATAACGAACCTTAGTGTGACGCCCTGAATTTCGTTAGGAGGTTTAGGCCTCCAGAACCCAGTTAATCACGGTGCCGTACGCGTCAGCGGGTCCGAAGTTCATAATTTAAAACTTATATAATATAAATTATCATGTAAAGCCTCATTTTGAAAATTTTTGGCATGCGGAGTTCATAAGTTAATAAATCCAACATGTAAATTATAAAAGACAGTTCAACTAGAAATAAAACTCCACACTTCTAAAGTCATAAATCATTAAGTAATTCCTCCAACGAGGTCCCAACAATTATTTAAAAAGCTTTACAACTCTTATGAATAAACTTGAATACAATGAAGTTACACAAATTATACAAATTACTATATATACGAGCTAAGTCATCTACACACGACTATATGTAGTCTCAAGCCATCAGAGGTTTTTAATCACATACTCGTGTCGCCCCAAGGAAGTACCTACAAAAATGGTTTGAAAAATGGGAGTGAGCCAAACACGGGCTCAGTGAGAACCATAAGGTTTTTATATACAAAATAATTTCTAAAACCATGCATGCGATGTGGAATATTGAAAGTAATTTAATATGCTTTGAGTTTATGCGTATGTTCCACTTCTATGTACCTTTATATATTTATAGAGAGTTATAGATGAGAATGCAATGCAAACCAAGGTGTATATCCTAAAAAACCAAGGTGCATGAGAATGCAAGGACCATCCCATCCTAAAAAATATGAGAAAAATATATCCGAAGATACTGCCAAATATATATATAAATCGTAATAGCAAGGTGTATACATCTCCAAAGTACAATAACCCAAAATAAGGAAGTATATCATAATAAAGGGCATAAGAGAAGTATAGGCCCTAATCTTATATTCCTCAATCTCAATCCACATTGACATCTAGGATTTACTCTACAGTGCACTGCAATCGCGATCTAAGCCCTCAAGAATAGGGTATGCAGCCCCCAAGGCTGGGTCCCCCCGTGGACCACCTAGATGGTGTAGGGTATGCCACCTCGCGGGGTCCCCCTACGCACCATAGAGTATTCCGCTCCTAGAGCAGGATCCCTCTACATGGATTAGGGTATGTAGCAGCTAAGGCTAAGTCAACCCCATAAAACATTAGTGCCTGTTTGAAAGAAACTAAATGTGTATATATATAGATCCAAATACATTGACCAAATATGTATCTTAGGATATACACATTTTGACATATCGAGTAAACTCAACCACATAAATTGCCAAGATACCAATTATACACACCACGGTTCAACTAGGCTACACAATAAGCATTGAAAGAATTACAAGCATAAAACTATATATTGTATACATATCAAATCATATATTAAATCAACATATACATATATAGCATTCTCTATATATATAGATATCCCAAATCATATAGTATTATCATTGTTGTACTTAAGCCAAGTTTGCCAAGTCCGTCAAATTATGGTTCAGTTAAGAGTTTCGTCTATTAGTTTCACCAATTGGGGAATTTTCACAAGGATTTGTCCAATTGAAACCAAACCAAATATAATGAATTATTTTATAATACTTAGTTTCGATATAAACTTCCCCACATGATCTCAATACATAGTTTACTTAAAATGATTGTAAAAATCTACTCAACGTAGTTATGGATTGGCCAGTTATTCAATACTTTTCACAAATAGTCAACCCATAGCTTAAGTTCAACAATAATATCTCATATATGAGTAATCGTAGCCAAAACACACTTTAAACTCATCATTCTATCAATTTATATATGCATGTTCCAATTTCTTATCCGTTAGCGTATACGTTTAAATGGGTTTTATACCAATCTTCATGTATACTACCAAATGATGGGAGATTCTTTATGAATCATAAAAATGGAGTTATATGAGTTATAAATCAACCAAAATATTGCAAGAATATTAATTAAATCCCATGCACAAGCCAAATTTTGAAATTAAGCTAAAAACTCCCAATTTGGTGTGAATCAAACATATAACACAATATAACTTGAAAATAGGTTTGAGTAATAGTGTTCCCATCTCAATTAAGCATATCTTCGAGGTTTAGAGCGGTAGATAGAGCTGTAGTTCGAGAAATTATGAAATTCCCAAAGTTAAGCTTGAAACCCTCATTAATGGAGGAAAGGAATTGAGGAGGAAAATGATGATGGTGATGATTCAAATGATGATTCGTATGTATGGGTGATCAAACCCTCTCAAAAGCTCCCAAAATAGCCCCCCCAATTGTCCCATTGGAGCTATCTAGGTTGGTGTATATTCTATGGACAAAATGAACTCTATTTTTCCTTTATAATCGGGCTCAGGACCCCTAAGTCGACTGATCAATCCCATCATTCGACTAATGGGTAAAATCTGGTGCACTGTTAGTATTTTGGTCATAACTTCTTGCTCGAAACTCCAATTGAGGTGATCTTTATGTACATAAAAAGGTAATTCAAAGATCTACAACTTCCTAAGAGGAATGTTCCTCAAATTCTAGATGGATAATTTTCATAAATTCACCGAAGACAGCGCTCTGCCGAAATGTTACTGAACAACCATATTTTAGCAATTGGCTTACTTTAGAAGTTGATTCGACCACCGAGGAGTGTGATTTGTCTTTTGGTAAAAACGCGAAAGTTGTAAAGGGAATTGAGATGAAGACGGGACCACAAACGGGGAGTCATTTGTACCTTGGATGAAAAAGTTACGGCCTCTCAAAGTTGGCCAAAAATTAACTTTTTCGAAAAGTTCAAAATACGCGATTTACTTCTCGTTTTCGATTCGGACCACCTGAATAATGAAATGATTGATCTCACAAATTTAATATACCTAGTATGACATAATAGAGGTTTCGGGTCAAATACAAGAGGCTCGAAACCCAATGTTCACGATCTAACGGCGATAAAGCCTTAAATGGGCTGAAGAGGAGAATTGGCTCGGAAATGAAATACAAGACGTTACACTTAGGAAGCTAGTGTTGTGATGAGATGGCCTTAAACTAACAATCCTTGTGTGTTAAGAAAATACATGAGAGGTTTACTTTATGGAATGTCTAGGGACGGTTCAGTTAGTCCGGTAGATAGCTTTTGGTGGCTAGAATAGGAATCCTAGTGGGGTTCGGCATGCATTTGTGTATGGATTGCATTGCATTGCATTATTTTCAAACTATTGTAATAAAGTAAATATTTACTTTCTATATAAACTTGCACATGCTTGTGTATGCAATGTATACTTTCTATACAAAACTTGTATAGTTGCCACTAAGTCTAGATTTGGCTTATTTCCTCTTTTCACCAATCTTGCAAGGATTACTCTCGAGTGGCGCATGGTACTTGCGTATAGAAGCCTCTGATGTCCATGAACCTTTTCTAGTCCTCCTCAAGAAGGACTATGTTGTATATTTGGTTTTTGGTTTTATCCCCTTTTTACGAATAGGACTTTGGCTTCAATGTAGAAGCTGTGTTTTTAATTAGACTTGTATAAATGGTTTTCATATATGTGGAGTGGATTTGAAATTGTGGTTGCATGTGATTATTCATTTGAAATTGGTTCTAAACCTTACGGGTTAGTTTATTAATGAAACGAACTCCACATACCAAAATTTTGTAAAACGGGATTTTGTATGAACTATGTTGGTCAGAAATCAACCATAGAGGGGGGTGAATAGGATTTTTAAAACTTAATGCGGAATTAAAAAGTTTTCTAAAAATGTTTAAGCAATACAACTAAACTAAACAAATATATCAAGGAAAACAAGATCAATTAAACAAACCCAAGATCAAGCAATAATATAACAAGAAAATAAATAGATTGAGTTAGAAAGATTAAACTGATTAAAGCCCAAGATGTTTTGTTCACGCAGTTCAATTTCCTAAACCATACGTCCGTGCTCGGATAGTCTCCTGAGAATTTCCACTAATTTTGATTTTCTTCTCACAAGATAGCTATACCCACTACAGTTCTTTCAAGATATGCTCTCTTGCTAATCTATGAGATTTACTTCTCACAATTACTAAACACGAATTTACCTTCTTGTTATCCTATGAGATTTACCTCTCAGAATTGAATATAGATTGTTTGGTGATTCACACCAATGAATAACAACTCTCAAGTGTTTAAGAGACACAATTGAAGCTCATACTAGAGTTATAAAGATTGATCAATTAGATATAGCTCAAAGATGAAAGATATGATAAATACAAAAGCTTGAATTCTTTGAATAAAATGAATAAAAGGTTGATACAATAAAAGGTTGTATACAACCAAGTCCTTGGTTTAAGGACTACAAAAGTTATAGGACATCAGAGGCTACTAGACTCGTAGACCACGCTCCAATCCCCGATGCTTAACCTGCAAAACTGTTTAGAAGACGGGGTGAGCCAAACCCGGGCTTAGTGGGAACTATATAGGTTTTATATAGAAAATAATTGTTTTACGTTAATGTAGTAGATTGAAAACCATGTAGTGTAATGCAACTCGCATACCCGTGCGTGCAAATCCCTCTAAGAGTCCTATCCTAGTCACCAGGAAGCTGACTATTCGATCAACCTAATCCGTCCCTAGACTTCCCATGGAATACCCTAGGTCAATTCTCACATTGCTAGGGAATCTTGGATAAAAACCTACTTGAATCCATTCTCAAGTGTAACTCAAGGCTATACTATGCTATTCGGTACCTATACCATAAGTTATGACAATTGGCCAAGTATCTATTGTTTTCTCTTTAGTTATAGTACGTTATAGATTCCATACTTGGCCACCTACAAGGTATTATGACGCGACCTCTGATACCAATGACGCGAAGCCGGATCGTCTTTTCTAGCCAGTCTAATGGATCCTCAACCCTTGAACTACAAACGTAGCAAGAACCTTGGAATACGTCGAAAGATCGAAGGCGAAAACCTCAACCCAACGCTTAAAGAAGCGCGAACCTCGGTATAATGAATGACGCCACAATCTAGTGTGATTGCTAGATTGATAAGTCAAGAACAATTTAATTTACTCAATTCAACATGTTCAACACGCTCTTAAAGAACACAAAGAGAAAGCTCTCAATTTAATTAATCATCAAAACTTAATTAATAAAACAATAATGTGCCTCCTTTAAATAGGAGAAACAAAACTAGAATCCTAATTCAAAAAGGAAACTAATTCCTACTTAGAAAAGGAAAATAATAACTCCTAGAATATTCCTAATGCAATAAGGAAATTAATAATAAATAATAAGGAAAATATTCAAAAAGGAAACTACTAATTCTAATTCCTAATTGAATAATGAGACTCAAGAAGCCCTATTAATTTAAAAACAATTTAAATTAATATCTTCTAGATTATTCCAATGGGACTCCTTGCCGTTTTAACCTCTTGAACTTCCACGCCCAGTCCTTAGGAACTCCATTAAATGTATGATTATCATTTAAGCTCCTTGCTTCAAGCATGTGAAATTCTATAAAATTCCATTTGAATTTCCATGCTCTATCCTTGTGATTCATCATGTGCGGATCATCATTTAGAATGCCACAAACCACCATGGTTGAATAGAAATTGAAGCTAGACCGGATAATATCATATTATCACTATTTCGTCCTCACAACCAAACCATGTTCTCACGCTCGTATACCATGTTTCTATGGCCATTAGCTAATAATATTTTCCACGTTATGTGTTAGTGCATTATGAGTGGCCAAGGCTTTCCTAAATATATTATGTTGTTTGATAGTGTCTGTATCATTGTTCTTACTAAAGGTACACTCGCCCGAGGAAATATATAATCAACCATGCCATAAAAGATATGATACAATATAATAATAATGATAGTTTAAGTAATGCACATCCACAACACATCAATCCGTATCATATCTCTAGTATAGTGCCTCAGTTTCTCCCCGCGGTCATCTAGGCCCAAAGCAATAGATCCCGAAGGCTCCGAGGCTTTTATCCATGTCTTCTCTGAGTGGGGAGTGGTTCAGGGACTTAGTTCTCCGAGTAAGTCATTCGGAGATAACCCTTAAGATATTTTTTTGGGAATAACACTCCGAATAGTTAACGAGGAGAACGCCTCATACAAACCACATCGACACTCTGGAAGGAACTACACCAGGCGATACCCTAGCAGGGTGATGACCATTAGTAGCCCAACTACATCCCGGGAAACTCACCATTTGGGTAAGTAGTGGCACACGAGACCTACTCCACTTGCCGGGGAAACTTATCGAACCCAGAACACATAGTCCTATGGGAAGGCAAAATACAAAGAGTGGGCTTTCCTTTGTGGATACACACAACCACCGGCGGAGTCATCGACTTCATTTTTCCGTGCACGGTTTAGGGAATTTCACCCAGGGGCAGCAATAGGCAACCCGTCTTCGAGTCACCGGGAGCTACCCGATTCTCGGTCAATCATATCCAGCCAATATGTGTGATCACAGTAACATACATCACATTTATTCATTTCCCACAATGAATATCATCATCATCATCATCAATCACACATCACACATATGGATAATCGTCATATATATAATCATACAGTCGCCCACTTATCCATTTATCACCATTAACATCATCGCCAATCATTTCTACAAGCGTATTCATCACTCGTATACTCCATATGTTTATCGTCACGTGATTATTCTCATTATAAGGCCAATTGGTCCATTATTAATGTCATATATCTCATTATGCTTTATATGTATCAAACTAAGGCCGTATATGTTCCATGATGATTCACTAGCTATATCATTAAGCCAAGTATCTATTGGCATGTCTCTAGTCCACCCGGCATATAGTACAATAGTACAACTTGCCTAGATGTTCATATACATGACCAGGGCAATCCACGCCCTAACAATTGTGTTCTATGTGTTCTTAAAGAGTATCGGGATTAAACTCTTGTTACTAGTGCCTAGCACACTCCACACATGCCACTAGACCTGCACGTTAAGGCGTAACGCTCCACTGTAGTGGGTTCTCACCACAAATACCATAAATAATACCCTTCAATCATATCTGGTGGTATAGATGTGTATAGCTATCATTAATAACCCACAATCATCCATCTATAAGCACAAGACCTAAAAACCACAATTTATAAGTCATACAGGTAACCACGAAGTGGTTTTCACATGACTATCTAGGTACGCATGCTAAATCGTAGAACTAGATGATGAATCACGTTGTAGGAGTGATAATCTATCAATATCTATCACTAATCTAAGAATTATCTAGCCCAAACCCCAAGAAATGCAAACAATCCATGATTGTAATGAAAACCCCCAATTTGTAGTTTAAATTTCTAACACGTCAATCAAACATTGGAAAACAAGTTTTAGTACTAGTGTCCCCACCTTAGACAAGCCGAATCCGTAAGTTGATGAAGCGTAGAAGCCGTACAGCCTAAGCCCTAGCTCCAACGCAAGCTCCAATGAAGGAAGAAGGTGGGAAAGATGATGAATAGTGAAGGAGAAAGCGATTCGGGACTCAAATCTTGGATGGGGGATGAGAGATGTGTATAATATCTAGTCTCTCTTTCTCTAGAGATCTCTAGACTCTCCCTTACTCCCTCTCTATGTTGGGTGCTCGAAAGTGGGGTTGTGGGGGTGTTAAATGGCTTAAAAAGGGGTTAAAAATACTCAAAACCGACATTCAGGTGAACCATGATCACCCATTATCGATCATGAACCCTTCTGGAACTCCTCTGGAGGACCATGATCGATCATGGCCTTCCATGATCGATCATGGAAGTCACTGCAACAGCAAATGACTTTCTAAGCCCAAAATGGACCTCGAAATGGCTGAATCTCGACTCGGCCCAAACACGAAAGTTATAGAGGGCAAAGAAATGAAGACGTGGCAGAAAAAGGAGAGTCATTTGGACATCAGATGAAAAAGTTATGTCCTCTCAAAGTTGGCCAGAAATTGACAAATCGCGAAAAGTTGAAATACTCGATTATCGCCTCGGTTTCGATCTGAACCACTCGAATGACTAAATGAACATTCACATGAGTGGGAGGAGGCTAATATGACCAATACGGAGTGCTAAAACATTACGAGGCTCTCTGAATCAAAATTTCACCACCCGAGGTGAATTAAGCGGACGAATGAAAGCAACTACGAGGAAACGAAAGAACGGGGTGTCACATAGTTGATTGAGCAAAGCTCATTAGTCGACTGATGGGCACTGTCCATCAGGCCAAAATCCTAATTTTTGGACTTTTGCAATTTAGCTCCAAAATCAATTTTAATGCTTTGGAGACCTTAAAAATATGTTCCTAAGACACCTATTTTCTGGAAAACTCAAAATATGGTCGATTGAAATTAATATGAATTTATTTCAAAACTGTTTTTTTGCAAGAATGATGTTTTCAAAGAAATTCAATTGCAAGCTTGTTTGGTTCAATCTCTAAATGATGTATGATCATGTTTGAGCTATAAAAATTATCAATCAAGAAACTTTACATAAAATCCTAAGCACTCACTCGATTATCAAATTGTCGAGTCTTTGAATGCTTCGATTTGTTCTTCAATTTGATCTTCACTTGAAGCTTTTGCCTCGAATCTTTTTGCATATTTCTTTGATCTTGATCTTCATGAATTGCATTGTGATAAGATTGATCTTCCTTGACTTGTCCAATGCTTTGTTGACTTGATCGGATATGGATTGAATGATCCTTGTCACGTTGCATGCTTTCTTGATTTTCCAAGTAAATGAACTATAAACTTATATCAAGAAACATGTTAAGTTACATAAGATTGATTTATTGTTATTATCCAAATAAGATTAAGACCTTTAGGTCAACAAACTATACTTTATTAAAGAAAAAGTTTTTGAAATCGTGATTTTACATTTTAAAACCCGCCGTCGCATATAGCATCCGTGACTAACCGGGTTCTGGAGGTGAAAATCTTAAAACATGATTTGGGGCCTCAGAAGTTGGCATCAGACTCAGAGGAATAGGTTCGATTTTCTTCGCAGGGTTCATGGATAGTTGCGCATTTTGAGTAAGCATTACGAGTATATCCCAATTGAGTCTAGTGTTGTTCCGTATTAAATATCGTTTGATTGCGTAATATAACCTTTGTGTCATGTTTATAGTGCATCAAATTCTTTCAGAACGTTTCATCTTAGCGATATAAGTGCTATATTTTCTTTTATCGTGAGCGTTGGCGTTGGTACCAACTCCACTTTGGAGGTTTGCAATTGATAGTGTTGTGCTGTGTTTGTAATTTTCGATTTAAAAACCTTTGAATTTGTATTTTGTAGACTTCTTAGAAGAGAAAAAGTTGGGCCAAACGCCCTTTTATGGGGCTTGTCCTCTGTGTATCAGTTGCAAGATTTTATTATTCCAATCTTTCTCTTTCCTTCAAAGGGGGCTTTTTGTTTGTAGAAAGGTTTGCCTATAGAAAGGACTTGAGATTTGCCTATAAAAAGGGCTTGTGTTTGCCTCTAGAAATGGCTTGTAATTGCCTGTGAAAAGGGCTTCGGATTTGCCTATGAAAAAGGTTTGCGTTTGCCTATAAAAAGGGCTTAGATTTGCATGTAGAAAGGGATTATAATTACTTGTAGAAAGGGCTTGGGATTTCTTTTAGGAAGGGCTTGAATTTTGTTGTAAAGATGGCTTGAATTTATCTATAAGAAGGACTTAGGATTTTCATGTACAAAGGGCTTATGTTTTTGCCTGTAAAAAGGGCTTAGGATTTCCTGTGGAAAGGGCTTACGTTTGTCTGTAGAAAGGGCTTGGATTTGCCTGTAGTGTGACGCCCTGAATCCCATTATAAAGCTTAAACTTCCAGGACCTATTTAATCATGGCGTTATACGCGACGGTGGGTTTAAAATGTATAATTTGAAAACAATAACGAAAACATTTTCTATCATAAATCTTTATTTTTTTAAAAAAAAATTGGTATATGGAGTTCTTCAAGTTAATAAATCCAAACATGTAGTTGATAAAATAAAGTTCAACCAAAATTTAACTCCACATTGTTGAAGTTCCCAATTGTATAAAGATCAAACATCTCTATATAAAATAAGTCCTCCAACGATGTCCTAACTTTAATTAAGAGGCTTTACATCATTTTTTAGTAATTATACACTGAATCAAATCAAAACTCAATTATACAAATGATGCCAATAAACAAAACTCGTAAAATACAAGTCATCCAATGTCGATTACAAATGTTTAAGGTAATTAGAGGCCTCTAGATTCCATATTCGTGCCATCCCCAAAGATGTACTTGTAAGACTGTTTTAAAAAAATGAGAGTGAGTCAAACATGGGCTCAATGGGAACTATAAGGTTTTTGTTATAAGAAAATACAATTAGCAAACCACACACAAGTGCCATTTCATATGAAAATAGATTTTTATATATAATAATGCTAGAAAGCTAGTATATGCTCGACACATCAAATGTGAATCCCAAACCCGTATATCTGTACAAATCATTGGCTATATTATAAAACATGGCACAAACAATTATATCATCTAAGACTATCTCATCCAAGACAATCATATCAATAATCAACGACTATCCAAGTGTACAGTCATATTGCATTTCGTGACCTTTCACTCACGCGGTAGCAGGGCCTTACGTTAGTTTCCATGCACGGTTACGGTTCTTGCACCCAAGAGACTTTGTCCCAACTTATCCAGCCCCATACTAGGTGACCATACCTGGGACCTAATATGGACTAACGCAATAACATATATAGGCAACTCATGTATCAACTCAACAGATGAACAATTGTGCCAATTTAGATAACAACATAATTTGTATCGAAACCATAAACTAGCCAACATGTATAGGAGTAAGGGAAAGCCATGCTTATATACTTATGTCATCTCTATATACATATACCAATACATATGTAGAATTTATTTTACATTATCACATATTGATATTAACGTTGTACTTAAGCCAACTCCACTAAGCCTGTCATGTTTGCCACTTTATGGCTCAATCAAGAATTTCATAAATTAGAGATTTTTTATAACAAATCATACAATCGGCACCAAGCCAAGTGAAACTCATAATTTTTAATAAATAGTTTCAATATAAACTTTCCAATATAATTTATTCAGAATTCATTAGAAATCTGCTCGTATATGCACTAATTTGTGGGTTTATAAAAATCCTGTTGGTAGCTAAGAATAGCTTAACTACAATAATGATATCACATACATGTGAGATTATAACTAAAACATCCTTCAAACCTATTAATATAACCCTATATATATGTATCACTCTTTATTATTTGCTATTGTATACATTCTTGTGGTTATATAGGTAAACTTTGAGAACATTGTAAAGTCATAAAATCTCTTATGTAATATTTACCCAATTACACCTTTAACAACTTGTAAAAACCATTTATGAGTGGAGATTCTACAAATATTTCAATTATACAAGTTATGTCAAAAATTAGTGTTTATAGTGATATAATTGGGGGTTTTGTTCAAAATCCAAATTTGATTTCTATAAAGTGAGGTAATTGTTCGAATAGCTTATTAATAACATAAACAACAATGGTTAAACATCAATTTGAGGAAATCGATACCCAAACACATGCACACATCACAAACCCTTGGTTTACATGAATAACCCCCTAATCATGCATGTTGTAAAAATTATGTGCAACACATAATAACTTGTAAAAAGGGTTGAGTTCTAAAGTTCTCACCTCTATGAAGCATTAATCTCAAGATTGAAGGTTTGATTGAGCTTTCCTCCAATGATTTGGAAACCCTAGAAGCTTCCTCCAAACTTTAATAGTGGTTGAAGGTTGAAGATGAAGATGAAAATGAAAATGGTGATTATTGAACACAACTTGATTCATTGGAATGGATGCATTAAAACCCCTAGAAATCTCCCTCAAAATTAGCTCTCAAGACCCTCTCTCTCCCCTTGGAAGTTTCTATACACAAATGGGGATTGTAGGTGTTTTAAAAGATGAAAAATCCGGTCAAAGTTGGTCAAACCTCGCTAGGGTACAAAGCTAGATCAATCTTGGAAGCATTCTGGACTACCTAGATCGATTTAGCTTGTTACTACACCATCACCCGACTTTAGAAGCCCAAAACGAACATTGAAATGACAAAATCTCAACTCGGGCCAAATACGAAACTTGTAGAGGAAAATAAGATAAAGATTTGATTGTAAACAAGGAGTTTATTGGACATCGAATGAAGAAGTTATGGACTCTCAAAGTTGGCCAAAAATCAAAGTCACGAAAAGTCAAAATGGGCGATTATACTCGTTTTCAAATTGGACCACCCGAATAATAAATCGATCATTCTCGCAAACATAATATGCCTTATATGACATGCAAGAGGTGTCGGGTCAATTTAAGAAGAATCCGAAACTAAATATTCATGCCCTAACGTAGATTAAGCCTTAACTAAGCTTAAGAGAATAATTAGCATTGAAATGACACGTGGGGTATTACATTTAGGAAGGGCTTGGGATTACCTGTAAAAAGGGCTTGAATTTTCCTGTACGAAAAGCTTGAATTTTCCTATACGAAGGGTTTGGGATTTGCTTGTAGAAAGGGCTTAGGTTTTTGCTTGTGGAAAAGGCTTGGATTTGCTAATAGAAAGGGATTGGGATTGCTTGGTTTAAATCCCTAAGCCGCTGTACACTATTGATGAACGAATCTCAAGGACTATCGAACATTTGATTCCAAATCGAATTAGCTTCCAAAAATCCCTAAGCTTTATCAAAAACACTTTTTTTTTATTTATCATTATCAAAATAACTTTTTGAAATCACATGCAATGATTTCTAAAATGAAATAGGCGAAATATGAGTACACGCTTTTATCCCCACCCCAAAATCCCATTTTTCTAAAACTTTCGATTTATACGCAATAATATCTTATGCATGGGAATTTTTTATTATAAATGTTGTTGACCTTAAAGTCATTAATCTTGTTTTGATAATAACAATGAATCTAATAATGTGTAATTTATATTATAAATTATTTTTAAATATTACCACATCTATATTTATATATACGTGGTATAAAACCAACTAAACCGATGGTGAATTCAATCCTCTACAAATGTATTTCAAAACACATTAGTCTTTTTCACTCACCACAATGTGATCAAAAGCTCAAAGCAAGTGAGGAACCGAATAAACTATTTAAGATCTCAAAGACTTGTTTATTTTTATATTAGTGAGTATCTTAGATAAATGTAAAGTTTCTTGTTTGATAATTATATATAGCTCAAATATATCACATATCATTGTTTATTTGATTGAAAACAAGTTTGAAACAAAATCCCTTTAAAACCATTATTTTTACGAAATCCGATTTCGAAATAAATTCATACTAAATTCAATTGGAATTATTTTGAGTCTTCCCAAATATCGATGGCTTAGGAACATATTCTTAAAGTTCCTAAAGTATTAGAATTGATTTTGGAGCTAAAATGCAAAAGTCCAAATTTTGGGATTTTGGCAAGCTAAAAACTGGATCATTAGTCGACTAATGGCCTCAGTCGACTGATGAGTTTGCTCAGTTGACTGATGGCCCAGAATATAGCCATTGGAGATTTTGAAAATGTCTACTTGTAACACCCCGTATTTCACTTCCGAGCCAATTCCTTTCTTGAAGCCCGTTTCAGGCCAAATACCTGTTCAAAGAGTTAATTTTTGTTCCGGGGCCTCCGTAGTTGATCCAACACTTCCAATAAGACATTTTGATATTATTAAGCATGTGTGCATGGTTAGAAAGTAAATCGGGAAACCGCAGTTGAATTTTGCAATTTTCGGCGAAAAATTAAATTTTTGCCGAAATGAGTTTTTGGCCAACTTTGGAAGGCGATAACTTTCTTATATGAAGTCCAAATGAGTCCCTGTTTGCAGCCACGGTTTCATCTCATTCCCCTCTACAAACTTCGTGTTGAGGCCGAGTCAATTTGAAGTCGTTTCGAAGGTCAAAACAGGCCACGAAAAGTGAAGTTTTTAATCGAAATGAGAAATTTATGAACTTCAGATTTTGTGACCTCTGATCGATCAGAGGGTGCCCAGCGGGGTTTTATACCCATTTCTTCTCTCTCTCATTCATTCTCTTCTTCATCTCTTTTTCCATTCTTTCTTCTTCCTCTTTCTTAGCTTAGATGAGAGATGAGAGAGAGTTCAAGAGAGATGAGAGGGAGCTATAGGGGAGCCTCCTAAATCCCTTCATCCATTACAAAACCTCCACATCCTCTTCATCTTCTTCTCCACCTCATTTCCACCATTTTTATGTTTTTAAGCTCAAAGTTGGGGATTTGGTGCTATCTCGGATTTCGGCTTGATTCAAGGCTTCAAAGCTTCGATTAGCGGCTTATTAGAGGTGGGAACACTAGTATCTTAACTTGTTTTTAACTATTATATGTTTAATCAATGTTTCAAAGCAAAAAATGAAGATTTTCTTAGTGATGGGTAGTTAAATGCATACATGGGGGTCGGCTTCGTAAATTGAGCTTATATTTCTTGAATTCTTCACACTTTTATTGTTATTTTATGATTATTATAGAATATACATTGTATGTGTGGGATGTTGCAAGCCTTAGGTGAAGCGTAGTAGCTCGTATGCGCGTATGTGTTGTATAAGGGTTATGTGCATCATGTTGCGAGCTAAGAATGAAGGCTACACTAGATACAAACTTGGTGCGTGAAATCCATGAATATATATACATATATATTATTGCTCACCTATATATGTATATACACTTAGTTGGTATATATATAATGAAACTTATTTATGTATTAATAAGCTTAATTAATGACTATGTACGGGGACAAGGAGTTGTGAATGTGTATCTCTAATTAGTATGTGAGATGGGATATGTGTATATTATGTTTGCAAAGGTGTATGAGATATATATAGATGCCATTAGATTGTTAATACCATGACTTTGGTAGGAACTATGAATTTAGCAATAATCTTATTTTCGAACATATCTACATACTTAGTAAATGGTGGGTTGATGTATAAATTAGCTACCAAAGATTATGAAGATTATATCCATGGCACACTTACACTATTTTACAAAATCCCAACTCATTTGTTGGAATTATCCAAGTTTCACTTGGATATAATTGAATAACGGTATTAATCCCTAATGGCGTGTCTATATTAAATATCCCGCAATGATGTAATTCTTGTGGTAATTGATTCTACATACTTAACATTGGTAAAGATTTTGGTTATCCATATGGCATGTACGTGTCTCATCTGAGATGAGATATACTTGAGATATCTATGTATATGTGATATACGCATATTTTAAGTACATATTTGATTGTTATGCATAATTTACCTGGTATGTAATACTATCGTAAATCATGTTATTTTGAGTACGGATGGGCCTTTGGTAGACAGAGATAATCTTAAGATATATACGATACGTATATGTATGTATGTGTGTGACGCGTACCTCTTATCAGTCTATTCTTTTAAGAATACTTTCTCTACTATTATTTTGGTTCTTAAGGCACTAGTGGTCTATGGGGTTGACCTAGCCTTGGCGGCTACATACCCTGGTCCGTGTAGAGGGACCCCGCTTTTAGAGCGGCATACTCTATGGTCCGCAGGGGGACCCCGCGATGCGGCATACCCTACACCATCTAGGTGGTCCACGGGGGGACCCAGCCTTGGGGGCTGCATACCCTAGCCTTGGGGGCTTAGATCCGGATCGCAGTGCACTATATAGTAAAATCCTAGATGTTAGATGTGGATACGAGATGAGCTGTTGAACGAGATTAGTGCCTATGTCTATTTTACGACTATACTTTTCTTATGCTCTTTCTTATTATGATATATCTCCTTATTATGGTTTACTGTACTTTGGAGATGTATATACATTGTTCTTATGATTTACATATATCTTGGCAGTACCTTCGGATACATATTTTCTTGTATTTCGGTGATGGGATAGTACTTGGTACGCATTGCATGAAAAATAGTTTTCATTGCATTAATTATAACAAAACTATTTTCATATAATACATCACATGCATGGTTTTAGAAATTATTTTGTATACAAAACCTTATAGTTCTCACTGAGCCCGTGTTTGGCTCACTCCTATTTTCTAACAGTTTTGCAGGTACTTCTTTGGGGCGATGCGAGTATGGATTAGAACCTCTGATGACCATGAACCGTCGTAGTCGTCCAAGGATGACTTGTAAGTTAGGAATTATATATATTTATTACCATTAGTACTGTTTGTATTAATAAATTGTATTCATTTTAATTCATATGATTTGTAAAGGCCTTTTATTAAATTTGGGACCTCGTTGGAGGAATTGCCTTGTATTCGCTTATTGATTTTCATTATTACCATGAATGTGAAGTTTGATCTTGAAGAAAAGAAACTTATAGCTTTTACTTATTTATTTACAGGGCGGTTTTGTTATAAATACGAACTCCACATTGCAAATTTTTCCTAAAAATGTCGCCTTATAAGTAACTTTCTATTATATCACTCTCACATCATGCATTTCAAACCCGCCGTCGCTTACGGCATCGTGATTAACCGAGTTCCGGAAGTATTAACCTCATAACGAAATTCGGGGCGTCACACTACTTTTGACCCAAAACTTTTAATAATTACTCCCAACGGCCATAAACTTTTTCTACCTATAAATATGGGTAACTTGAATCATCCTGTGACGCCCTGAAATCCCGTTTAGAGACTTATACCTCCGGGACCCGGTGAGCCACGGAGTCTTACGCGACGACGGGTATGAAGTAATAAAATTTAAGACTTTATACCATGAACATGTTCAAATAGTAAAGTCATTTTATAAGAAAATCCGACATGTGGAGTTTATTCATATGGTAAACCAAAATCTGTCATAATATATAAATAAATCCACTTACAATCAATACTCCACATTTATGTAAAAGTGTATGTACAATGCCTCTATCGAGGTCTCAATCATATAGAAATTACACAGACAGAAGTCCATTATACAATAAATAATAAATTAAGGTATATAATACAAGTCTCTTCCTACAGACTTTGGTAACAGGCCATCAGAGCTAACTAGGATCCGTAAGCGTTCCGTCCCCGAGAAACACCTGCAAAACTATTTGGAAAATGGGAGTGAGCCAAACGGGCTCAGTGGGAACTATAAGGTTTCTATATAAGAAAACAGGTTAGAAAAACATGCATGCCATGCAATGCAATATAATGAAAGCAAGGTTGGTTCATATGTTGCTTCAGTGTAATAAATCTCCTCTATATAGTATACATTCCTTTATGTATGCACAAGTGTAAATATATAAGCCTACATTAGTGAAGCAGCCAATGCACGGAAAATATTTAGTGAAATGCATATAGATGCCATCCCAATCCCCAAATCATAATAAAATAGATAGAACATAGGTTTATCGGGCTTTTCTGTATTTCGTGTAAAAACATGTATCTCCAAGATACAGTTATGTATTTATAAAATTGTAAGTATGAAACAGTAATAATCTATAGCCCGAATCTATATAAAAGATGCCACGACACCGCGACCAGATCTATCATCATGTCACGTCATATGGAAACTCACGTCTAGGATTTTCATACATCTACTATGCACAGAGATAGCCGGCAACTCGGTTTCTTCTGCCCAAGGCAGGGACCACCTACCAGGTCCACCTAGACGCTACCTCACGCAGCCACACAGGCATACGCTACCTCACGCAGCCACACAGGCGTACGCTACCTCACGCCGCCATAAAGGCGCACGCTACCTCACGCCGCCATAAAGGCGCACGCTACAATAATCCTCACGTAGCCACTAAGGCTATACGCTACCGGTAATCACCAATCCATCTGGTACGAACGGCGTGGCTAACCGATATAGAAATCCAAGAAAATCCCAAGTACAAATTATATATCATTTCAAAGTACCATATAGTTCATTTCTCAACTATGTACAAGCAATAAGGATATGTATATATATATACATAAGACTAGGATGTTTCCAAAGATATTCGTACGCATGCATATGTATCTGAAAACCGTGGTGGTATCCTTACTGTGCATAAATATGTTAGCCATGTCCGTCAACTGATAGTTTAAAGAAGGAAACACTAGAAATTGGAAGGTATAGTGGGATCGTCACAACCTGGCACTAGGTAAATGAAATCAGAGTTTATATAGTATATAGATCCCATATAACCCTTCCCTAAGGTTAAAAATACCTTTTACATTCCAAAATAGGCATATCCACTGCCCAACATATTTACGGACTGGCTAAGTAATTAATAATCTCATAAAGATGGTCAAATAGCTCAAGCACAACGCGAATACCACCCATATATGAAATCATATCCTAAAAATACTTTTAAGTTCAAGTATACACTCATATGTATGCGTGTCATATCATTTGGTTCACCCCAGTACCCGTGCGTAAGGGTTTCGTATGAATCTTTCCATAAATAACATAAAAATTGGGGTTTCTTGTCAAGACAGTAATTTATAGTCATAATATGTTAAACTCAATCAATTAAATCGGATAAATTACCCCATAAGCCCCATGAGTATATATATTTTGAGTAGAAACCCTAGGTTATGATAGGTTTGGTATATAATAGATACAATAGGTTGAAAAAGAAGTTAAAATACTAGTGTTCCCACCTCAGGAGGGTCAATCCCTCGAAGTATTGCAGAAGAATCGAGCTGGAACCGCGCCTATGCGAAAACCCCCAAATCTCTCCTAAAAACCCTAGAAATGGTGGAGGAGTGTGGAGAAGATGATGAAGATGATGTTTTGTTTGGTGTGAGTTTGTGTGATGAAGGTGTGTAGCTGAAAGCACCTTAAATCCTCTTAAAATCTCCTCTCAACTCTCTCTCTAAGAGCTCTCCATTGGTGGTGTCAAATGAGGAAGAAAGGAGAAAAAGAAATATATAAAAAACCTGTCCAGCACGATGTAGTCGACTCCCTATTACTCATGGAGTCGACTCCCTACTGTTCATGATGGAGTCGACTCTCCTCACTTCCATGGAGTCGACTCCCTAGCTTAATTTTCTGCCTCCTTCAGTTTTTGGTCAACAGCCCGACTTCGCACCCACTTTTGGGCATCAAGGAGTTGGAATTGGGTCTCGGCCAAAACATGAAAGTTGTAGAGGACATTAAGATGAATACGTGGCCGAAAACAGGGACTAATTTGGAGTTCGGATGAAGAAGTTATGGTCTTCCAAAGTAGGGTAAAAATTATTAATCGCGTAGGATCGAAACTTGTGATCTACGAGCCAATTTCTTACTCGATCCATCCGAAATGACTTGTGGTCATTCTAACTCAATTAAATATACTAATACAACTTATTGAAGGCCTTTGAGTTACAACGGCCCCTTCGGAACACAATTTCATCTCCCGAGGCTCAAATTTGACTAAATTCGATTAAGGAACTCGATACGCGTGGAACGAAGAAAGGGGTTGTTACACATCCTACAATCTTATTTCTCATATATCTACAATGGTCAAGTTTTCAAGTTTATGCATTGATCATATTTTTCATTCTTGAGCTATATATTTTGATCAATCTTGATAACTCTAGTGTGAGCTATATTTGTAATCTTCAAATGCACTTGAGAGTTATTGCTCATTGGTGTTTGTCACCAAAACAATTTATTAGTCAAACTGTGAGAGTGTTTCTCATAAAATAACAAGAGGATTTCTTGTGTTGAGTGTGGTGAAAAGAATCACAGTTATTAAGTTTTGTGAAAAGAATAACACTTGTAAAGTGTAGTGAGAAAAATTACACTTATAAAGGTTTGATTTTCACTTGGAAGAAAATCAATTTTAGTGGAATTTCTTGGGAACCTACTTGGGCGCAGACGTATAGTCTAAACAATAGAACCGCGTAAACAAAACGTCATTGTTTCATTCGGTTCAATCTTTCTAAACTCAAGCTTTTTACTATTTTGTATTTATACTCGTTGATTGCTTGTGCGATTGTTTAATATACTTATTTCCTTGTTATATATTGTATTAAAGTTTTATTATTTAAACTTCACTTGAAACTATTTTAAAAATCAAATTAAGTTTTGAAAACCTTATTCACCCCCCTCTAGGGTATTTTTCAACCTACAAATACTCGCATATTCTACTTGGAGACTGAAAAGGCGAATTGCGTGCCTAACACATTCTTGATTCATAACTTAATCCCTGAACCTCTGAATCAACTAGTTTCGCATCAATTATGTTTAAGAGGTCGTTTAATATATAATTGTTCCTCTTTTACACCAACTTTTGTTCGTTTAGTAAAATAAACTAGCAACTCTGATTTTTTTTACAAACTATCACCTTTTCTCCAAATCAAACAAACCGTTTTTCAAATGAACAGGAAACCGGAGGAATCGCCGCCCTCGGGGGCTGGCGTTGAAAACACGAATTCTCACAACTTTCTGTTAACTAAACACTATGCTAGCAATAAATGCATTTCAACCACCATGGTAAAGTGGAAAGAGTGAAGATTAAGCAATACTTAAGTGAAAAGCATGGGTTCTTACCCACTATGGCAAGAGGTTAAGTGCAGCAACCCTGGTTTCATGAGATCAAGTATGCTTAAGCCTCATGTAAATATATTTAGAGCATTTACTCCTTAAGGAGATGACTAATTCTAGTTGAACAATAATATAGTTGACCAAATTGATTTTCCTCAATTTGCTTCCTACAAATTACATGAACCGAGTCAATATTATATATAATTTTGTTTTCAAACCTAAATAATTTCTAGAAGGAAAGAGTGGAGAAAATTAAAAGAAACATTCAATAAAACCTTGAACTTTGTTGTTCAAACTAAATAGTTGAACCATAAACTTAAACACACAAAGGATACATCTAAACAAATCTCAAATCAAACATTGGGCCAAATGTCATTTTAGCGAACATGTTACGTGTGTTAATGCACATAAAATGATTAATGAATAGGTTAAACATTAGGTTTAAAGATTTTGACACGATAATTAATCGGGTCGGATTGTATTGACATATTTAATATAGTCAACCCATGTAACACGACATGAAAACGCATAACTATTGCCACCCTTACCAATACTTAAGTTTATTTCATGGAGTAGCTATATGATGATGTGTATTGAATTGAAGACATCTAATATCTATGTACTTTGAACCTATATTCAAAAGAAAGAATATCCCCAAAAGTTGGAACTATTGTATAAAAAATAAATCCCATTTGCCAACATCAATAACACACACACACATATATATATATATATATATATTAAAATACTCCATTTTTTGATACAACAAAAACCTCAATTTTAAATTAGGTTTTATAATTTCAACCTAGTAAACTAACTTCCACCTAAAAAACGAACACTCCAAAGCTAGAGATGAAGAGAGTAAAAATGCCTCCAAAGCTATATATGAAGAGAGTGAAAATAGAGTTTTGAAAGCCATCCATTTTTATGATACGACAAAAGCCTCCATTTCTAAATTAGTTCATCTAATTTCAACCCAATAAACAAAATTTCAACTTGAATAAAAAGGAGGAGGAGGAGGAAGAAGAAGAAGAAGAAGAAGAAGAAGAAGAAGAAGAAGAAGAAGAAGAAGAAGCCATTGAAGCTAGAGATGAAGAGAGTAAACATAGAGCTTTGAAAGCCATCCTTTTCTCTGATACAACAAAAGTCTCCATTTCTAAATTAGGTCTTTTAATTTCAACATAATAAATAAAATTTCAACTTAAAAAATAAAAGTCACCAAAGCTAGAGACGAAGAGAGAAAAAATAGAATATTTCATCAAGTACCTTCTTAAAGAAAAGGTGGAGCCGGGTGTAAATCATCTCTGCACATTGCCCTTTCGTCACAGTGGTGGAGGGACGTGTAATCTTTTGTGACGCCCCAAAATCCTGTTTAGAGGATTTCGCCTCCGGGACTCAGTTAGTCACGGTGTCGTACGCGACGACGAGTGTTAAGGTATAAACTATAACTTATAGAAAAAGAGAATTCCATATAAAGCGGTAATTTTTAGAAAATTTTGGCATGTAGAGTTTGTTCATAAGGCAAAGCCAAAACCTGTTAAAATGTACATATAATCCAACTCCAATATATACTCCACATTTAAGAGAAATCATTTATACAAAGCCTCCAATGAGGTCCCAATCTCAATAAGCTTTATATCAAAATACAACACTACAATACATAAACATTTATTAACTAAACAACTAGCACACAAGTCGTTTCCTAACGACTTAGGTGATTAGAGTCCATCAGAGCTATCTAGACTTGTACTCGTACCATTCCCGCGAACACCTGCAAAACCTGGTTTGGAAAATGGGAGTGAGCCAAACGGGCTCAATGGGAACTATAAGAGTTCGTATAGGAAAGTAGGTTGGAAACCATGCATGCCATGCAATGTAATATAATGAAAGTAAATTTAATTTAGATGCTGCTTCTTTGTAATAAATCACCTCGGGAAAAAATACATTTCTTTTTATATATACAAATATAAATACATATACATATATAATACATTTATAAAGCAGCCAATGCACGAAAAACCTTTCGTGAAATGTATATATAATGTCCCTAACCCAAAGTGTAAGAAAGGCAATGTAAGTATATATATACATCATCATACTGAATATGCCACAACACCGCGACTAGATCTATCACATCAGTCATATATCATACTCACGTCTAGAATTTTACATATACTATGCACAGAGATAGCTAGCAACTCGGTTTCTTCTGCCCCTAAGGCAGGGACCACCTACTGGGTCCACCTAGACGCTACCTCACGCAGCCACAAAGGCATACGCTACGGGTATTACCAATATCTATCTAGTGCGAATGGTGTGGCCATCCGATATGAAATCATAATAATCATCTCATCAAAATATATAATATAATTAAGAATATCCAAAATCAAGCTCAACATAATGTATAAATTGTGTGTAGGCCAATACGCCTTAAAATTCGTAGTGGTATTGTTGTTGAGCTTAAACAAGATCCGCCAAGTCCATCAATTAGTAAGAGAAACTAAAAAATCATCAGTTTGGGAGGTTTCATATGTTTTCATCAATTTGGCCCCAAGCCAAGTCTAATACAATCCAACAATGTATACTAGTTCCCAATTAGCCTCCCATTATGATTTAAAGACTGAATTTATTCAAAACACATCTATGTATTTGACCAGCATACTTACGGACTGGCTAGGTGAGTAGAAAATCTCATAAATATAGCTTATAACTTAAAACACAACAACAATACCATTAATATATGTAACTTTGTCCAAAATATAATTTAAATCCCATATATGACATCATACATAAGCGTATCAAAGTCTAGCATATATAATCGTATACATACTTTAAGGTCATATACCAAACTTTCTTATAAATCATTTCCAATTAGGGATTTTTGTCTAAAATCGTTATTGATTTCATATATGATGCAAATCTATCAAAGTTATCCAAAGGAATTGACCCAAGCCCCAAGCATATGCAACTTTGAGTAAAAACCCTAGGTTTCGATTGATTTGTTGTAAATATGTTATAATAACTTGAAAAGAAGTTTAAATACTATTGTTCCCACCTTAGGAGGGTCAATCCTTCGAAGTATTGCGGAAGAATCGAGCCAAAAAGGTGTAGACGCGAAAAACCCCCAATTTCACTTCAAAACCCTAGCCATGGCTTCTTAAGGAAGAGGAAAATGAAAATGATGATGTTGGTTTGGTGTGGAATAACAATCCTTGATTAATCCCTCACACATCTCCAAGATAAGCCCTCAATTCTCTCTCTAGAGCTCTCAAGGTGGTGGGTGTGAAATGAGGAGGAAGGGGGAGAAGAAGATATATAAAAAACCTCGCCAACCCCGATGTAGTCGACTATATCTTCTCATGTAGTCGACTCACCCAACTTTCATGTAGTCGACTACATGGCTGTATTTTGCTTCCTTCAGCTTTTTGGTCAACTACTCGACTTCGCACCCACTTTTCATCATCAAGGAGTGGGAATTGAGTCTCGGACAAAACACAAAAGTTGTATAGGGGATTGATATGAAGACATGGCCCAAAATAGGGACTCATTTGGAGTTCGGATGAAGAAGATATGGACTTCCAAAGTCGGGTAAAAATCATTAATTGCGTAAGATCAAACTTGTGATTTTTGAGATGATTTCCGTACGAGCTACCCGAAATGACTCATGGTCATTATATCATACTTAAATATGTTAATATGTCTTGTTGAAAGTTTCCAGACCATGCCAACCTTCCCAGAACGAAATTTGGCTATCCGGAGCCCGATTATGCCTTATACGTGATATGGGTCATGATTTGCAAGAGATGTTTAAATGGGATGTCACATCTTTATAGGTTCAATACAAATGTTAAATAGGTGATGAGTTCCAATGGTGGTGGTGGATAGGTTTAGAGATGGCCATGAGTATAGGCGACCCAAGCAATCATCTTGGACCCTCTGCTATGCTAGGGCCCCCGATTTTTCTAGGCCCGTTTATATGTATGTTACTTAGGCCTACAGACCTTCTCCCACTTAACAAGATGTGTTTTCCTTTTCTCCTCTGTACTTCCCCAAAGGAAATCACGGTTCAGTTTGTCAATGTCGCTACACACTTTTTGTGGTAACAAAACAGTGGTCATGTAGTAATACGGAACAGTCGAGCTCACCGATTGAACTAGAGTAGCTCTACCCGCGAAGGTAAGAGCTTTGGCTTTCCACCCAGCCAACTTTCTCTGGACCTTATCAACCACAAACTTAAAATCATTTCTTTTGACTCTCCCATGGATTATGGGAGCTCCCAAGTACACACCCAGATCCTTACTGACAGGAATACCACAAACAGACTTAAATTTGTTAGCGTCACCGCCAGAAGTATTGGGGGAGGCGTACAATTTAGATTTGTTAAAGTTGACTTTAAGACCCGAAACCCCGTAAAAATCATTCAAAATATCCATGACGACTTTACAATATTTATCTTTAGCTTCACAAAAAAGCATAAGATCATCCGCAAAGAAGAGATGGGAAATGCAAGGCCCATTAGCCGAGGCCTTCACTCCTCTCCAATTTTTATCCTCCACCGCTTTATTAATAAGATTCGAGAGGTACTCCAGGCAGAGGACAAAGATATAAGGGGACATGGGATCTCTTTGTCTGAGACCTCTTCGCATATTGAGAGGTTCCAATGGTTCACCATTCCAAAGAATGGAGGTTTTGCCTTCTGTGATACAGCTCCTAATCAAATTGATCCAATCATTGGTAAAATGGAAATTCTTAAGAACTTTAGCAATGAAGTTCCATGATAGCTTATCATACGCTTTTTCCAAATCGATTTTAAACACTAAACCACCCTTTTTCCCTTTTTTCCTCTTAAGAGTTTGAATAATTTCCTGTGTGACAATAATGTTGTCGATAGTTTGACGACCCGGGAGAAAGCTAGCTTGGGCCGGGCCCACAATTTTATTTAAAACGGGTCTCAACCTATTGACAATAACTTTGGAAACGATTTTATAGAGAACATTACAAAGTGTAATAGGTCGAAACTGATTTATACTCTCAGGGTTGTTAATTTTGGGGATGAGGGTGATAAAGCATCTATTAAGGTCAGCTGGGAAAGCCCAATTGTGAAAACATTTTTTAACAAAAGCGACAACATTCGCCCCAATTTTATTCTAGTAGACTTGATAAAATTTAGGTTGAAGGCCATCAGGTCCCGGGGCCTTCAGGGGATGCATCCCAAAAACGGCTTTTCTAACTTCGATATTACTCACATTGACACTCATACAGCTTCCCTCCCTATCACTAATAATAGGTGAGGAGGGGAAGGAGATATCATGTAAATCATTCTCGGCATTAGTATCAAACATTCTATTGAAATAGTTTTGAACATGCTCTTTCATCTAATCCTCGCAAAGGCACCAGTCACCATCCACATGCAATCTTTCAATACGATTTTTTTACGTCTTATAATAGTAGACAGGTGGAAAAATCTAGTGTTCCTGTCACCTTGAGTGATCCATTTAGTTCTAGATTTTTGGTGCCACAATAGTTCCTCTTGTTTGAGGATGCTCAAGAGATCTTTCTTCAAAACTCTTTCGAGTTTGTCAAAGCTGTGGGAGAACTGATTCTCCTGGGCCTTCTGAATACCTAAAAGTCTGGCCTTAATGCGCTTCTTGTTTTGAAAAATGTTGCCAAAAATGTTTTTATTCCAAGCTATCACACTCTTCTCGTAATTAACAATATTCTGATGAATCTCAATACAGTTATCCCAACAACCATCAATAACAGAATTGAAATTTGGGTGCTCAAACCAGCTATTAAGAAATCTAAAGGTTCTGTTACGGTTAGAAATGAGGACAGAAGTTATACCTGCCGTGTTAATAAGCATAGGGCAGTGATCAGACGACCTACGCGGAAGGTTGGATACTGATGCTTCTGGGAATTTGATGCGCCATTCTTCGTTAGCTAGCACTCTGTCAAGGCGAACAAGGGTGTTGTCAGTGCCTCCCCTGTTGTTCGTCCAGGTCAGTCTGGGCCCATTGCATCCCAACTCTATCAAGTTGCACTGGTTGATATTTGTCACAAATTTATACATTCGTCTATTGTCCGATGTCTCTCCAAAGCTTCTTTTTTCACTATCATCAGCATGATCATTAAAGTCCCCAGCCACGAGCCATGGAACATTGTAGAATTCTGCCACCACTGCAAGGTTACTCCATAGCTTGTCCCTTAAATAGTGATTTGGACTGGCATAGACAACAGATAAGAGCCACTCCTCGTAATTATTTTTGGTGACCATAGCATGAATACATTGACTTGATGTGTGGTAATGTGTGAGATTTACATTAGAGGAGTTCCAGACAACCCAAATCCCACTACCTTTCCCACAGGATCTACAGTGATAGAGTCCGCAAAACCGTACTGCCTGAACACATCCTCCACTTGAGCAAAACTGATCTTAGTCTCCATGAGAACAACCATATCTAAGCAATGGTCCTTGTGAAGGTCCCTTAACGAATTTCTAAAGTTATTGTTGCCATCTCCGTGGCAATTCCAAACAAGGATCTTCATGGAGGAAACTTGAGGTAAAATAAGGAGCTTCTCACTGTTTGGCCAAGCTGTTATCGGCTTTACCCTTTGCTGGGTTTCCAGCGTTGACGTTGTCGCCGCCATCTGGACCGCGTGTGCCCTTGTGCCTCTCTGCTTGAACTGCTCTGGTTCTACATTGAGTCTGACTTGGTTTACCGTCCAACTCACCTCTATTATTTGTTTCTCTTCCTCCACCGCTTCCAGTGATATCTTTACAGCATTCTTTCCCAGCCTGTGAGTCAGCACGTCCTCCATAGTTTGGATCTGGTGGTTTTGTTGGTATTTTTGAGATACTCGTAGTGATATGAGGTGGGAGGGATTCAGGTGGGGGATACAATAAGGTAGGGTTCGTGTTGGTAACTGTGGTGATGGTAATGGATTTAGAGTGGTCAAGGTTAATTTGGGATGGGGCTTCCACCTGGCTGGTGTATTGGTTCCCGAGTTGGGTTATATTAATTGTTCCTTCTACGTCCGCCGTATTGATGCCTAGCATGGTCTGACTGGTAGGTTTCTCAATCTTCTCATTTGGAGTTGCTTGTACATGTAGGGTTGTCAGCTCCTCTTCCCTATTATTCTTACTTTGCACCTGTTTCAAAACAGAGGAGTTAGTCAGCTGTGTACTATTGTTCAAATCTGAACTATCATGTGTAGTTGTTACAAAGTAACCAGCATTTCCTTCATTCAAACCCAATTTTAGATCTGAGCTGCTTAAAAGTCAAACTAAGCTGAACGGCACTTGCAATTTTAAGATTATTAATTATATCAATTTAGTAAAGAAAGTATCTTTTACTCCCCAATTAGATGATTGTAATATTCCTCTTCCGCATAAGATTGCGATTTGCTCAGTTTGTTGTTTTTAACAAATTAGGATAGTACGTGGTTAATGCTTTATCACCGTAGCAGGTATTACTGTCCATTTTTTACACGAGTGCAAAGTAGGGCTGGGACCGGTTCGGTTCCTAGCCAATTTTCGAAGAACCGTTAACCGAACAATTAAATTATAACGGTTCGGTTCTAAGTATAAAAAAGTGAAGAATTGTTTAAGAACCAAACTGGTTCTAATGGTTCGGTTCCTCCAATTTATCGGTTAACTGTTAAGAAAAGAAAAACCAAAATATTAATGATTATTCGGTTCTTTCGATTTATTGGTTAACCATTAACAAGAGAAAAACCGAAATATTAACGATTATTGGAAAGAAATAACGGTTCTAATGGTTCTAAAGGTTCGGTTCTTAAGCATTGGAATAGAGCTTAGAAGGAAAACTTCAATAACGGTTCCTTAACGGTTATTGGAAAGAAATTATATTAAGAACCGTTAACCGAACCGTTAACAAATGACAAGAACCGAACCGTTAAAAAAAATTAGCAAATTTTGAAGAACCGAACCGAACCGGTTTTTATCGGTTTGGTTCGGACCGGTTCTCGGTTCTATTTTCCCAGCCCTAGTGCAAAGTGTTCGAAACCCATTAGTCTCAGTTTGACAAGATAAATGATTAATTCCTAAGGGAATTGTGATGCAAGAATGGCAAATTCAAAGCGAAAGCAAGTCTTTCTTGGGAGTGGATGCTATGACGGAACCAGAGCGGAATCAAATTCTATTTGGTTGGTGTTTTAAATATCTAATTTAAAATTTACTTTTTAGTATAATTTTTTAAAACTGCTTTTTAATTCGATTTGTATATGGTACATTATTTAAAATTTTACAAAAAATATAATCTTTGTTTTTTTATTCATTTCTTAAAGTTTTCTAAAATATAAAATAAAAAATAAACCAAAAAGAATTTTTTATTAGTTGAAAGAAGTTTTAAAAATTGTTGAACCAAATATGATTTTATTTTTATTTTTTTTTTAAAGAAAACACCTAAAATATTTTTTTAAAACTCAACCAAATAACACCTTAAGTTTTTAAAGAAGGACTCGAGAGCTGCGGTGATTCAGGGTCAAAGAAGGGTACTTTCAAACACCTTTAAAGGCTGGAGAGTGCTATTGCAATTTGTGTAGCGCATACAATTTCTTACTAAAATTTTCCGTTCTAATCCTCGAATAGAGTTTATTAAAAAAAGAAAAAAGAAAGAAAAAGAAAAAGATGCTCATGTGGAGTAGTGGGTTCCTACCCACATTACGTGATGTAAGTGAAATTAGGAAACATGGTGGAGAATTGAGTTTAAATGTTGTGGTTGATTCTTAGCCAGAATGAATATTATCTTATGGTGTTGTTCCTATTTGAAGTAGTATAAATAGGGAGTCACTAAAGGCACCCTACAAATTTAATTTTCTCTTTATTTTTGCACCCATATAGATTTTTTTATTTTATAAAAGCACCTTCAATAATTAGAGAAGTCTATAAAACATACAATTTTTTTTTTTTAGCAGGAATACTAAGTGAAAGCTAACGGGAGTAAATTCAAAAAATAAAACAAGAGAGTACCAAATTTTTTGAAACACACCTTAAAATGGTGTTCCATTTCTTATATATATATATAATTATTTATTTCAAGCTAATGATCTGCTAACGGGAGTAAGCTAATGATCTCTTCTCTCTCTCTCTCTCTCCACTTCCTTTGCTAAAGATTAATAGCACTTAGGTAATTCTTGGAGTGCACTGCTATGGTGGTTTGGTTTAAAGGTTTCATTAAAAAAATTTAATCATCATAAATGAAAAGTATATTATTAAAAAGGTCTAAATTTTGAGGATGATCCATCCACCATCTCGCAAGTCCGAGAGGAGAATCGCATAACAGAAGGAAATAAACACTATTTTAAATATGGGTGCTTTTACTAGAATTATTCAATAACTCATGACTTTTTTATTTTTTGAAAAAGGGTGTTGAAGTTGGTTTTTGAGGGTGCTTTTACTAGCATTGGATAAATATTGTTGTTAATATCTTCTTCTTTTTCATTTTTTTTTTTTTAAATAAAAAAATAAGTAAATAAAGGAAAATATTTTCTTTCTGGAAATAATGGGTTATAGGGCATTGCTCCGTAATGTTTTATAACTCTAAAGATAGACTTATATTTAATAAAGGGGAGTAATACTAATTTCATAATTTGGTTTTATAATTACACTTTTCATAATATTAATTTATTTTAAGGAAAATGATAAATGTTGATGGACAAAAATACCATAAGCAATGCCCATCTCTCTCTTGCTCACTCACTCCCGTCTCTTTCTCTCTCAGCCCCTAAACAATTGTCCTCTTTCTCTGACCTCCTCACCATCGATCTCACCTCTTCCACCACCACCACCACCACCCGACTTTTCGATTGTATCGCCGAGAGGAGTGCCTTTCTCATCATCATCATCATCATCATCATCATCATCTTCATCTTCTTCTTCTTCTTTGCAGGTACAATATAAAACATATATTACTTTTGATTGAACCATTGGATTGGGTTGATTTTGGGATATGT
Organism: Lonicera japonica; assembly: GCA_021464415.1. Classification (NCBI taxonomy): domain Eukaryota; kingdom Viridiplantae; phylum Streptophyta; class Magnoliopsida; order Dipsacales; family Caprifoliaceae; genus Lonicera; species Lonicera japonica. The sequence goes on along the minus strand of JAKCWG010000953.1, from coordinate 325,415 downwards.
TGTTCAGAAGACAAAGTTATTTTAATTATGCAAAAAATCAAGACAATCAAAGGTCGTTTTACTATCGAAATCGATCAATTTCAACAGCCGAACAAGATTTGAAAAAAATATTTGATCGCAACTCATTTTTTTTTGACGAACCTTATGTCGATTCATATATATATACATATAAATAAATTGAGTGGATGATAATCTCATCAATTTTGTTTTCTCTATTTTGTATTGCTGCTAAAACAGATTTAGCACCATTAGTGTTAAGCATATTTAGCACCATTGGCTAAAATTAACTTAATGTGTAGCATTGGATGGGTGCTAAATATGATTTAGCACCATTGGTGGGTTTGGTGCTAAAATCACCTTTATATGTAGCATTGGATGAGTGCTAAATCTGTTTTAGTACCATGAATTTTATTGTTCTCTGTTTTCTATTGATACTAAAACAGATTTAGCACCAATGTTTTGGCACCATTAGTGCTAAAACCACTTAGTACCAATTCTGATGAGACATGAGATATTATAAGGAATGGTGCTAAACAGATTTAGCACCAATTCTGATGAAACGTGAGATGTCATAAAGAAGGGGTATTAATGTCTTTTTTGTATAGTTTCCTTAATTTACATGGCTAATTTATAAGTATCCTTTATAATTATGTTATTATTTGAATGAGTCCTTATGTCAAATTTCCCATTCTTTTTGACATACTAGTTTATGAAGGGCCAACTCTTTTTTTTTTTGTTATACTATAGGCTAAGGGTGGTTTTAAATATACCCACATAATTATTCTTTTCACCCACTTAATGTTTTAAATTTAATATAAAATATCTAATATTTTAAACCAAACTAGCCCTAATCTATTTTCATATTTAACTTCAACTCCCAATCTTTCACCTCTTCAATAATTGTCGATTTTTTCCATTGAAATATTGATCGCATGTTTATTGGTAAAGCAAATAAACAACATTAATAGATTCTATTTTATGTATGTATGTATGTATGCAATTCATTTACGTGTTCAATTTTATGAAATTCTAGACACAAGACAAAGTGGTCTCAAAGATTATATACATATATATATATGAATAAATCATACATACAATATATATAAATGTATATATACAATTTATTTTTATTTTTTGGTACAAATATATATATACACACACAATTTATATACACGTTCAATTTCATGAATTTCTAGAAAGAGGGGCCACACGGATTTTGACTTTGGGAACTAATATTGACACCGTGATAGCAAAATAATTTTTACCATAAACAAAACCCAATCAAGGGTTTCATGTTTTTCCATAGTTCATTTAATAAGATTCTAAGAAGTCTTTTAGGTCTTTTGATTCCCAATTCTTTTTTTTTTTTGGTTTTATATTTCTAACCTGCAAATTGTGTGGACTAGGAATTTTCTATTACAATCATTGTTGTGGTGGATTGATTGAAAGATATAGTGTAATACCCCGTGTTCCTTTTTTCGCTTTGACCTTCTCTTAAACCTGGTATGGCTTAATCTCCGTTAGAGAGCGAGCATTGGGTTTTGAACCCTTAGTACTCAACCCGATACTTTTATCATGTCATGTTAGTTATATTTAGTTTGAGGGAGTAATCATTACGTTATTCAAGTGGTTCAAGTTGAAACCGAGGTGATAATCGCGTGTTTCGACTTTTTGCTATTTGTCAATTTTTGGCCAACTTTGAGAGGCCTTAACTTCTTCAGCCGATATCCATTTCGAGTGCTACAACTTTTGTGTTTGGGCCGAGTCAAGATTCAGCCATTTCGAGGTCCGTTTCGAGCTCAGAAAGTCATTTGCTGCTATAGTGACTTCCATGATCGATCATGGAAGGCCATGATCGATCATCGTCCTCCAGAGGAGTTCCAAAAGGGTTCATGATCGATCATGGGGGATCCATGATCGATCATGGTTCACCTAAATGTCGATTTTGAGCGTTTTAAACCCGTTTTTCACATGTTTAACACCCACCACTCCTCATTTTCGAGCTATACACATACACCACACTCTAGAGAGTTCTACAGAGAGAGAGGGGGGAGATTCTTGGAGCTTCTTCATCCTCCTACAAGATTGGAGCCTCAAATCACTTCCTTTTTCACTATTCATCGTCTTCCACCTTCGTCTTCGCACGTGGAGCTCGGAGGCGAGCTAGGGTTTTGGCAAGACGACGTCTACGCTTCCTCAACCCCTTGATATAGCTACTCTAAGGTGGGAACACTAGTACTAAACCCTTGATTTCAAATTATTACTCATTGAATTAGAGTTTTGAACTCAAATTGGGGATTTTCATCAAAACTACATGTTGTTTGCTTCTCATGGGGTTTGGCCGAGGTAAATCTTTGATTAGTGATGCATATGGATAGATTATCACTTATATATCAAGTATCATCATTTATTACTATGTTGTGAGCCTTGTTCTCTCACCTACACATCGTATCCTCATTGTAGAGGGAATGAACTAGGCTAGAGAGGATTTGGAGATTAATGCTTGAATCATGGTTGATTATGAATTATATGGAATAAATATGCATGTATACGTATATAGTTAAGAGTGTTGAACTCTATCCATGTGTGTTGAACCAAGAACCCGTTAGGGCATAATGAAGCGCAACATTCCTTGAGTTTAGAGCCTTGTACGATGTGTGGTAGGCACTAGTAACAAGGATATGACATGGATGTTATCTAGTGATGTAGTAAATATTGTTGATGGGGCATAGGATGCCTTGAATGGAATTGTATATGTCTAGGAAAAATTATATGTACACTAGTTAAACTAGAAGCACGATAATTAATGCTTAGTTGGGCTACGAGGCTTGAGAACTACATAGAACGCTTATAACCGTAGTTTGATACATATGACACATAATGAGATGTAATATATATTGATAACGAATCAATCGGCCGAATTATGGGAATTATTAGTTAAATTATAGGGTCCCGGATAATTGTATCGATAATAATGATGATGTAATGAATGATGAATGAACGATGATTATCATGATGACGATTGTGTGATTGTATATATATGTTGTTAGCCATACGTGTGATGGATGATTTGATGATTATATATGTTGTTGAATGAGGAATCGAGATATTCTTATTGATGCGATCACACGTATGGGCTGGATATGATTGACCGAGCACCGGGTAGCTCCCCGTGACTCGAAGATTTGCCGCCTATTGCCGCCCATGGGTGAAAATTCCTAAACCGTGCACGGAGAAAATGAAGTCGGTGACTCCGCTGGTGGTTGTGGTTGCCCACAAAAGAGAGCCCACTCTATGTATCTTGCCTTTCGACAGGACTATGTGTTCTCAGTTAGACGAGTTTCCTTGGCAACAGAGCAGGTCTCGTGTGCCACTACTTTCCAAATGGTGAGTTTCCCGGGAAGTAGTTGGGTTACTAATGGTCATTATCCTGCTAGGGTATCGCCTAGTGTAGTTCTTTCCGGAGTGTTGAGATGGCTTGTATGAGGTGTTCTCTTCGTTAACTATTCGCAGTTTATTCCTGGGAAAATGTCCTGCATGGTTATCTCTGAATGAATTACTTGGAGAACAAGTCCCTGAGCCACTCTCCACTCGGAGGAGACATGGATAATAACCTTGGACCTTTTGAGATCCATTGTTCTAGGCTTGGACTGACCGCAAAGTGAAACTGAGGCATTATACTAGAGACGTGATACGAAAGTTGTTGTGATATTGTGATTATGATGTTATTATTATTGTATCGTATCATGTCTCGTATTGGTTTATGTATGTTGCCTCAGCTATGATATAGGTGATATAAAGACTTATACAGATACATCTAGACAAAACAGGGTACACGTAGAGAACTGCCGAGCCTTTCATAATGTATTAATATATAAAGTGGAAAGAGATAATAACTATTGAACTTAAGAATAATGTATGGGTATACGGACGTGTACGGATTACGAAATAGTGAGCCAGATCATAATGCATATAATGTACTAATAATTGAAAGGGGAAATCATAGCTAATGACATAATTTAAAGAGGGTACGCCGTAACATAACGGCTTAGACGAAGGATCTTGGGGCGAAGCCTATTAGCTGGCCAAGTATAGGCTCCGTAATGAATTATAATTAAAGAGAAAATAATAAATACTTGGCCAATAGTTACGTCATACGGAATAAGGACCGGATAGCATAGAAGAGTTTGAGTTACACATGAGAGTGGATAGTCTGTAGCATGTCAAACCTTAGGAAGCTAGAGTTTGATACGAGGTGACTTTGGACTAGCGATCTCCTCGAGTTGTGAAAATTCCTTAGAGTTTTATCTTATGGATGGTTAGAGGAGAGATCGGGTTGTTGGGTAAATGGATTTCGGGTAGCTAGGATAGAAGTCTTAGTGGGGTTGTATGCACTCAGTTTGCATTACATTGCATTGCACGTTTTCAAACTATTACATTAAAGTAAAGTATTTTCTATACAAAACCTATATAGTTCCCATTGAGCCCGGATTTGACTCATCTCGTTTTCTAACAGTTTTGCAGGCATAGCTTCTCGGGTGGCGCATGACATACATGTATAGAGGCCTCTGATATCCACAGTCTGCGTCTGGTCCTTCTTCGGGAAAGGACTATATTGTATAGTCGTTTCGGTTTCCGTTGATTGTAAATGGACTATGATTTGATAAACAATTTATATTGTAAATTTGTATAAATGGTTTTATATATGTGGAGTGGATTTGAAATTGTGGTTGGATGTGATTATTCGTACTAAATGGTTTTAAACCTTACAGGCCGGTTTCTTATTTAGATAAACTTCACATGCTGTGATTTTGTAAAATGAGCTTTTAAACAAGATCATGTTTTATTTGAGAAAACTTTTTAAAAGTTGTGATTTTTATATTTTAAATCAGCCGTCGTGCATGGCATCCGTGATTAAACCGGGTCCCGGAGATGAAAATCTCAGAACGGGATTCAGGGCGTCACATATAGCTTTTCCATTTTAGAGTATAAATAGTTGAACTAATTGTTCATGGTCTGTAATTAATTAAATATTTAAAGATGATTTTTGTGAATTTGTTATGCACTCTTTGTTACGTGAAATAAAGGTGAGGCAAGTTTAAAAATTTTACAAAATATAATGGGGTGTGTTTAAAGTTTCCTATAATTAAGGTGAGAAGAATGCTTAGGTGGGAGCATTTGAGAATACCCTATATTAAACATACATGGGGTTTAGTATGTATACAAAATTTGCAAGTTACTTCTATTGCCCCGTAAATTAAGATTTAATTTAAGCATGAATAGTACATTCAATTACCTTTTGACAAAATATCATTATATGTTTTACCGTAAAGAAATACTAAGAATATTATTGTACGAATGTTAGAATTCATAAAACACTTTACATGTGCAATATTTCTTTAAAGTACAATAATATGATTCAAACTTGTGACCTCTGGCTTACCAGTTGGGCTACCTCTACCTGAAACAGACACTTAAGAGACATACAAATTATGTCTCCTAAGAGTAGATGTACGTCGCCTAAGCCTTAGGAGACATAGGGTATGTCGCTTAAGTGGTGTCGGATAAGTGGTGTTGCCTAACATCTTACGCGACATACAAATATAGTATGTTGCTTAAGTGGTTCACTTAGGAGACATAAGCAATAGAGTATGTCTCCTAAGTCAATAAATTAAACGACATACAAGTATCGTATGTCTCCTAACCTCAAGCTCTGCTTTCTGTCGCGCCTCAAGCTCCGCGATCCTTGCATCTTGTTGCTCTATCCGTGCCGCCATCTGGAGGTTTATCTGCACCGGCTCCATAGGACCTCTCTTCTTCAGCTCCCTGACGACAGAGCTCCCAAAGCCTCGGATCATAATCCCTCTCGAAGAACTGATCTTACTCTCTATGATACGAATCTCTTTGTCAAGAAGGAGTTGGATCGAACACACCGATCCTTCCTCGGTGGCAGGCCGATCAGCCATTATCTTCGCCATGGCCTCATCGGTGGCGGCTCTCACTCTCGCCTGCAAATAACAATAACATATAAGTAAAATGTACAGGTTAAAAGTTAAAAGAGAATGTACCAATGCTGAAATTGAAATTACAATCCAAATCGAAATAATTGAACTCAACATCAAACAAAATTCATAAATAAACGTCACGAAAATAACAGTTAACATCTCTTCACAATTTATTGCAATAAAAGAAAACATTTATAATTTACAAATGAACTGTGACGCCCCGAAATCCCGTTTAAAGGAATTCTCCTCCGGGACCCGGTTAGCCACGAAGTCGTACGCGACGACGGGTGATCAGGTGTAAAACTTAGAATTTTATACCATAAACATGTTTAAGTAATAAAATCATTTTAAAAGAAATTTTTGGCACGTGGAGTTTATTTATAAAGCAATACCAAAACCTGTTAGAATTTACATACAATTCATATTCAGTACATACTCCACATTTAAAGAAAATTATTCATACAAAGCCTCAACTGAAGTCCCAATCTTAATAAGCCTTATCTCAAAATACATCATTACAATACATAAACAAATATTTACTAAACAACTAGTACACAAGTCGTTTCCCAACGACTTTGGTAATCCAATCTTCAGAGCTATCTAGACTCGATGGCGTACCATTCCCCGGGTAATACCTGCAAAACCTGGTTTGGAAAATGGGAGTGAGCCAAACGGGCTCAGTGGGAACTATAAGGGTTCGTATAGAAAATAGGTTAAAAATCATGCATGCCATGCGATGCAATTTAATGAAAGTAAATTTAGTTTATAAGCTCCTTCTCGGTAATAATTCACATTTCTCTTTGTATATACAAATATAAATAAACATACACATGTGAAGCAGCTAATGCACGGAAACCTTTCGTGAAATGTATATATAATGCCCCCGACCCAAAGTACAAGAAAATCTATGTATACATCATCATACTGTATATGCCATAACACCGCGACTAGATCTATCACATCAATCACATGTATCAACTCACGTCTAGGATTTTCATAAATCTACTGTGCACAGAGATAGCCGGCAACTCGGTTTCTTCTGCCCAAGGCAGGGACCACCTACCAGGTCCACCTAGACGCTACCTCACGCAGCCACACGGGCATACGCTACCTCACGCCGCCATAAAGGCGCACGCTACAATAATACTCACGTAGCCACCAAGGCTATACGCTACCAGTAATCACCAACTATCTAGTATGAACGGTGTGGCCATCCGATATGAAATCACAGAAATCATCTCATCAAAGAATATAATATAATCAAGAATATCCGAATACAAGCTGAACATAAAGTATATGAAGTGTGTAGGCCAATACGCCTGAAAATCTGTAGTGGTATTGTTGTTCAACTCAAACAAGATCCGCCAAGTCCGTCAATTAGTAAAAGAAACCAGAAAATCATCAGTTTAGGGAGGTTTCATATGTTTTCATCAATTTGGCCCCAAGCCAAGTCTAACACAATCAAACAATGTATACGAGTTCCCAATTAGCCTCCCATTATGATTTAAAGACTTTATTTATTCAAAACATATATATGTATTTGACCAGCATACTTACGGACTGGCTAGGTAAGTAGAAAATCTCATAAATGTAGTTCATAGCTTAAAATACAACAACAATACCACCACTATATGTAACTTTATCCAAAATACACTTTAAATCCCATATATGACATCATACATAAGCGTGTCAAAGCTTAGCGTATATACTCATATGCGTACTTGAAGGTTATATACCAAACTTTCTCATAAATCATTTCAAATTAGGGCTTTTTGTCTAAAATAGTTATTGATGTCATATATGATGCAAATATATCAAAATTATCCAAAGAAATTGACCCAAGCCCCATGCATATGCAACTTTGAGTAGAAAACCTAGGTTTTGCTTGATTTGGTGTAAATATGTTATAATAAGTTGAAAAGAATTTTAAATACTATTGTTCCCACCTTAAGAGGGTCAATCCCTCGAAGTATTGCGGAAGAATCGAGCCAAAACCGCGTAGATGCGAGGATCCCCAATTTAAGCACAAAAACCCTAACTATGGTGGATGGAGGTGAAGGAGGAGATGAAGATGATGATGGAGATGATGGTGATGATGTTAGTTTGGTGGGGAATAATACACATAGATATATCTCTCAATTTCCCCTCAAATCCCTCCTCACTTCTCTCTCTAAAGGCTCTCCAATGGTGGGGTGAAATGAGGATGAAAGGAGAAGAAGAAATATATAAAAAACCTGTCCAGCGCGATGTAGTCGACTCCCCACTGTTCATGAAGTCGACTACATGAGGTAATTTATGCCTCATTCAGTTTTTGGTTAACAGCCCGACTTCACACGCACTTTTGGGCATCAAGGAGTTCGAATTGGGTCTCTTCCAAACACTAAAGTTGTAGAGGGCATTAAAATGAAGATGTGGCCGAAAACGGGGACTCATTTGGAGTTCGGATGAAGAAGTTATGGTCTTCCAAAGTCGGGTAAAAATCATTAATCGCGTAGGGTCGAAACTTGTGATTTTCGAGCCGATTTCCGTCCGAGCCACCCGAAACAACTTATGGTCATTATAACACACTTAAATATATTAATATGACTTGTTGGAAGTTTCCAAACCATGCCAACCTTTCCAGAGCTCAATTTGGCCATCCAGAGCCCGGTTGTGACTTATACGCGATATGGGTCGTGATTTGCAAGAGATAAGAAAACCGGGTGTTACATGAACCAAACAAAGTAAACAAACTAAACTAAGCTTTAATGCATCCACGAATTACACATCTCTAGTCAGTAGCTATAACTCATGCTTGTTTATATTCAAACCAAACCAAACATGTGTATGTGTCTCATGCTTTGACTACCAGATAAGTGACTATACTAAACCAAACAAACATAGGCAATCTAACTCTACTAAACCACAAGATATGCAACCAAACAAGCAATAAGGCATACATACATATATATACATAATCAAAGAGTACCAAATATAATATATGTATATACATACATATATATATATACATATATAATATAATGCATCATTTCTGTTGGTATTTTCTCAATTACAAGAAATTGAACCTCCTAATTCTTCCATTCTTAATTCCTAGTTAGCTCTACAATTATGCTAGAAAGTTACAGGCTCATTTAAATAAATAAATAAATAAATAAGTAAAAGAAGGTCCACCCGATCGATTCTTTGGTCCTCTAATAATCAATGGCTCTAGTTGATTATTCTAGTGTGTATACATTTATATGCATACGTATTTCTATTTGTGTATTAGTCAACCGCAAAAAATTGCACTCTTGACATAAACCTTTTGTTCAAAGTAACTCTTAGTGTAAGTATGTATCTATATATACGCATTTTGCAACTTTTTGAATGCCCATACATATTTGAGGTTTAATATAACTTTAGGTGCTGGTGAATTATTCATTTACTTAGACTACCCTGATGAAATCTACTGGAATTGTATTGTGCTCGTGTTTGCGTAGCTACATAAACAATTATATATACTGTTTATTTTATCGGTATGATATTTATGAAATTTAATTTTAAGGTACCTTTAATGTTACAGTTGGGAAATATATGAAGCATGTAGGCAAAATAGAAGAAACCTCCCAGGAGGACTAGTGCCATGCCATTAATAACAAAAAAAATTACAAAGAGGTGGGAAACAACTTGGCCCTCCCCAGAGACCAAAACCACAAAAAAAAAAGAAGTAAGGTTAAATTGGTTCCTCCAAAAACTACTGAACTTCAATTACTACTGTATTGTGTATTTTATCTGGAAAATTATTTGGCTGCATATTTCACCAATATATATGATGGTTTGGTAAGAAATATAAATTAAAAATGCACTTCAAGAAAAAAAATATAAAAACTAGAAACTACAAGAAAAAATATTCCCTCCAATTTGCACTTCAAAGTTGAGCTTATAAACCGGGTTAGCAGCTTTAGAGTGTTCACACGGAAACAAGACCTTTATTAAGTTGTTCATGAATCGCATGTTTGTTGGTATCAACTAAAAATTGTGTTATTTTGTATCTCTTGGTTTAAATTATGTTTCCCTTTTTCATTTATATATGCGTATAAGTGTATAGTATACCTATTTTGTATCATTACTGCTGATTACTATTCAAACTGTCTATTTTATTACATGTTATTTTAGTTTCGAACAATTATCCTTTGACTTATGTTATTTGCATTGATTGTTGATCACTCAGTTTAATGATCAGCATGTATTTAGAAGGTGTTTACAAGATATAATTGGAGCTTTTAGATATGGGAATATGTGAACCTTTTCATTTGTAATTTTTTTTAATGATTTTATAGTTGGACTCATATCTCACTTGTTCGTTGTTACTAACAAAAACATATACTGAATATTGCAAGAGAGTCAAGAATCTCAATTCCATATATAAATTAATATAAAGGAAAATAATTAGTGTGGAAGGAAATTAGTGAGTAGAATTGCAAATAGATGTATTTGTTGCCTTTTGCAAGTTTACCAATGATTTGTGTTTTAGCTGTGTACTCTAAGCTTAGAGTAAATAATCTCAAGGTTTTAGGTAGTCAAGGGTGGACCTTAATGAGTGAAGGAAAAGCAGAAAATAATTTAATTAACTTTTTTTGGTTGTATGGACTGTCATCTTCATTTTAACATTAAGATTTAGATCTTTTTTGGTCCTTTTTTTTTATTTATTTCCTTGCTTTAATGCAGAAACAATACATACATTGATTTGATGTGGATTTCTCACTCTCTCAATGGTAAAAATTTGAAGACTAGCTACAACTTCACTGGAAGATATGGTGGGCAATTTTTTTTGTTTTGATTATGATTAATTATCATGGTTTAATTATTTTGATTTCTTATGAAATAAAGTATTTTCTCTCTTATAAAACATGTTAGGAAAAATTAAATGTTGATTTCTTGTGATTAATTATTACCGGTAGAAAGACAAAATTTTCTATCTGCTTTTGATGCGGTTGAATGGTTCTATCTGCTTTTGTTTTATTCTATAAGAGCTAAAAATGAATGTTGTGGTAGAAATGTTAATCACCTGTATGTTATTTGTTTGCAGGGCTAACGTTGGCTAGGAGATTTAAAGGGAATAGGGTTATGTTCTTGAAACAACTTACTTAAAGGTTTCTTCTCTTTTCAATACTCACATCATTTATTCTTGTAATATTTGGCTAGACTTATCATAATCAACTTAGTAGAAATGATTGGAAATTGGTGGGGAAAAACAAAGACTGATTAGAGTTCACCTTTAAATTTCAACCAAGCTACAATTGTATATAAAGAATAGGGAGGTCACTTACTACTTTGTGTATATAGAGGATTGGCACAAACTAATTAGTGTATATAGAGCCTCACGAAAGCGGGACAACGGACCAGGCCAGGCCAATGGAAAAAGGGGTTCAGCACTGGGAAGCGCTTGAATCTTGATATGATGCACAGAGATGGATGAATGAGAAAATCTCTAAGAATACCAAGAATTTTTTCAACATAATTCAATGAGCGGGTATCCACATTGCAGATGACACACCTTTGTAAGTTTCTCGTCTTTTCACTTTATTTTATTAGTAGAGAATTGGGTTTGTCAAGTTTGGACTAGAGCATTGAACTTGTAGTGTTATCTCGCAAGTCATAACATGAAGAAAAATTAATTTAAGTACTTAATATCTTTTGTATTGTTGATGTGAAGCAACGACAGATTTTGTTGAACACTAAACTAAGAAAGTTATCTCAATTTGGTGCTTAGCTAGTTTCTACCTTTTCAAATATAATGCAATAAAAAAATGTGTCATATTGGAGAAAAGGAGCATAATGTAAAAATTACAATTAGATTAGTAATATAAGGTCAAGACTAAATGAATTTGATAAATAAATGCATGAGAGGCATAGTTGGGAGAAGTCGGGTGATTTATTATGAGGTTTTATTTTCCATGTTCATTTGTTCAATTTGATTGTTTATAAGGTAGATTGTTGGTCCACTCGTGCTAATGCAACCTTATATCTTTTTTCTTCTAAATCGATACATACAAAAGTAAAGTGTACATATATAGATAAAGTAAGCATAACTAAATAATACCAAAAAGTAAAGTTTAAAATTTTTTACCGTTCCCTCGGGATCGGTGGCCGAATAGGCGTCCATATAGGCTTCCAAGTGAGGGGCCACTTTGCCATCGGTCCTTTGCTTCTTTGCCAAGTGAGCAAACGAAACCTTCCCAATGGTGTGGTTCTTTTTCTTCTCTGACTTACGGGCCTCAGACATTTTCGCCCCCTTTTCTTGCAAGATACATAAACATCTATATTATAAGATATATTTTATCAACATTTTTTTATCATATTATTCAACTCAATAAATGGTTCAGATTTGTTTATGATTAATAAAAACAATTTTAACCCTTAGATATATTTTTAGGATGTCAAATCATTAAACATCAAATCAATTCTACATTTATACACCAATTTATTAATTTTCTCGACTCTCTTTTATCTCCCACATGAGTAATACCTAGTACACATATATGTTAAGTACACATATAAGTTAAAATCATATCCTAACAATTGTAAGTTTAATTCAATTCAATAAAACATAAGAAAATACCTTATTGGACTGAGAGTTGAAGTGGGCGCAAAGGGACTCCCACTGTTCAGGGCGGTGGGCGAACTCGATCAGAACGGGACCGCCCTTGTCTTTATCCCACTCTTGCTTACAGTCATGCTTCCATTGTCGAAAGCGCCCGGCAATCTTCGTTTCGATCCACTCAATGAGGTTATCATCATTGGGATCGATGATATAGCTCTCCTACAAAACAAAACAACAGAAACATTAGTCTAAATCAAAAAATAATAAGTAACGAAAAAAAAGTTAACAAGAATGTCTGTAAAATAAAGTGCACTTACCGATAAGTAGTCGAACATTATCATCCTCGACTCCACAGGCATGTTACTGTAGTTAAGTTACGCCATCGAGATTCAGTCCCTCACGCATGATCCAATGTCCAAAACCACCCTCCCCTCAAGGTCTTGATTAGGAATCCCGTGCACCCATGGGTCGTAGATAAGCACCGCCCTCCCTAGGGAATGAACAATCGAAGCCGTCTTCTTTCCCATAACAACACCTCTTTTATTCTTCTTTTTTGACAATCGACACTTTTTTGTGAGCTTACTTAGGTGACATATAAACTCCGTATGTCTTCTGAGTAATTTTCTTATGAGACATATTATATGTATGTCTCCTAAGATAAGTACTTAGGCGACATATCTTCATTATATGTCGCCTAAGTACATACTTAGGCAACACACTACTGTATGTCTCCTAATATGTGTTTTAGGAGACATACCCAATAGAGTATGTCGCCCAAGACCACATCTGGTGTAGTGTACCAAGCCATCAGCATGCATGCTCAATATTGTATCTAGCACCATATATGCAAATTTTTAGTAATGTTTATGACAGAGTTTGGTTAAGTGGTTATGATTTATGTATATAGTAGTAATACCGGAGCCATTCGCATGAAATATTTTTTTTAATCAAGTTTACTTTGGAGAGAATTGTGTAGCCATGGTAAATGGTCGGGTTTGACTAGGTTGTGTCAAATTCTATCTCAACCCATCTAAATATATAACCAATCTGACCTCAATCTAATGTTTATGAGAGTTTAATTATGAAAGTTTGAAGATGCCACATTTATTATGTGGCCAAACCTGCCAACCATGAAAATGGGGTACTATTACGGTATTTTTTATTATTAGAGATGGATTGGGTTGAGTTCAATAAACTAAATTTACATGAACCTAAGCCAAACATAACTTAAATTGTATTTTTTTTAGAACGTATCCATGCCTACCTCAATAATAATAATAATAATAATAATAATAATAATAATAATAATTAGCCCTTAAGGTCATGGTTGATCAAAGACTTAATGGGATGTTTTTTGTCATCTTAAATCCTGATTGCTATTGTCAAAGTAGTTTTATTGTTTAACCAAATTTATAGTTTTTTAACCGAAATTATATTTTATTAACTATACTTAAGGACAATAAATTATTTTAACATAACTCTTTTTAGTTTTTAGGGGGCCCAAAAATTATAGGTGTGAATTGGGCAAGCTGATTATCTACGCCATTACCAAGATAGGCCCAACACTGTGGACCATTGGGGACCCAAGTGCAGAACCCATATTGGGCTATTTGCAAAGATGGTTTTTCCTCCGCCGAGGTAGACAAATTTATGCTAAGATGGTTGTGATGACATAATCAAATGCTAAGTTGGTTATGCTTCAGCTAAGATGGTTGTCTCCACATGGGTTGTGGACAAGAATGGGACACCTGTAAAGTGTTGGAGTAATAGCCAAGTTTTGTCATTTGAAATCTTTTTACTGTTTACTCTAATAGAGTATTGTAACCCTAATTATATACCTATAAATAGAAGAGGGAAAACTCATTATAAGGGTCCTGAATTTGAGGTAATTAATTGTAGAGAGAGAAAGTTAATAACTTAATATTCTCTAATTATTGCATTTTGAGTTAATACAAACAAACACATAAGGAGGACGTATTGCCAGAATAGAATCAACACTATCAGAGGAACCTACCTTGTATAAAAATCCTTGTTTCCTTTATATTTTTCATTACTTTGTGTGACTGATTATTGCTTTGAACTTTCTTTATGGGCCGTTGTGGTTGATCATAGCATTGAGCTGATGATGTTTCAAGAAGCGCAAGCCCAAACTCTTGAAGATGTGCTTGGTGGAACTAGTTGAAAGAAAAAAAATACAAGATTATTAGCACGGTAAGTTTTTTAATAAATAAATTTTGAAAATGTTAAAGTATAAGTCAAGGGTAGACCAGGTGCCCAGCCCTCTTAGGGACTGGTTCATTAACAGGGTTTGGTTCCGCAACGTTTATTATAATGACAACGTCAAAGTCACTGCCCTTAGCAGAAGTTGGAAGACCCTTCACTAAATCCGGTAAGTTTGCTCGGGCCTTCATGTTGTATTTACCATCAGAATGCCTTGAAAGGCTGTAGCAGTATTTTATTACATTCACGCCAGGCTGCATATATAATCTCCTATTCAGCTCAGCCACGCCTAGGATAATCTTAATAGTGGTGATGGATAATTGGGTGATGTGAAGACGAGTTAAACTTAGAAATTAGACAACGAAGGGGTGATAGGGCAACCTAAGCTCAACCTCTATAAAGAAGTAGACATAGATAGGGTAAATGCCATTTGGGATGAAGGGACTAAAAATGTATTCACCCTTATTGACTACCCTCCACATTGTGCCCTCAGAGATATATCTTTTCCTAAACTCATCTATTTTTGCCTCGGTATCTAAAGAAAATTTGCCAATTCTAATTTTTTTGGGGGATTTTCTGGTTTGTGATATGAACAAGAAGGAATAAATACAAAGATCAAAGTGAGAAAGACTTACAAGTTTTTGGACTTTACAATGGTTGATAACAAGGAATATATAGAAGGAAGCAGTGAAAATCTGGGTTTTTTACAAAAAGTGTTCTTGGATTTTTCTAGGTAGAGATGAAGAACAAGTAAGGTATTTGAGAGAAAGGGGAGAATAAAAGGGTAAAAATGAATAAGAAAGGGATTTATATACTCTCTCTTTTTCATGTTCTCTCTCTCCCATGTTCTCTCTATCTCTCCCTCTCTACCAAAATGGCATATTCCTCCTTGGAAATTGCCCACTCATCATTTCGTGCATTTAATGCACCTAATGCATGGGCTTATTGCTAAAATTCGAAATGACTAATAGTCGATCACAAGCCACCACATAGTACACAGCTTTTTAAGGAAACTAAAACGTTTGATCTTCTTTAACACATATAAAAAGGACTCAATTGGATAACCAACCACACAACTGGACAGCCAATTAAGTATCTAACCTCACCTAGTGGTTGAGCTCACATGCTCAAGGGGCAATTATGGTTGCCAAAAAAATAGAATGGCCGACTAAAGTCGCTACCTCACCTAAATGGCCGGTCAAAGGAGCTTAGCAGAAGGTATAAAGCCTAGTCAGCCAAACCAATCATAGGTGGTTAACATAACAGATAAGGAAAGGGTTTCAAATTTAAACTTAGAGATAATCAAGATCCCTTGAATTACAAAACTGCTACATATAACTCTTAAGTTAGAGGCGTTATCCTTTGGTGTTACTTTACATTTATTTGTATTTGTTTTTCTAATTAAATACTACGATATACGACATGTAAACCCTAATCCTATACATAATAAATGGAAGAAGGGTATTAAGGATTCATGCTCACGAAGCCTTAAGACACCACAATAGCTAAACTATTACATCCCCGTCGCTATTCAGCATAATATAAGATTGAGAAACTCATCATAAAAGTGCGAACGTACTCTAGACCTACTATCTATTGGTTAGGGGAACTAGTCCATAACAAAAACTCGTCTTTTGTGTGTGATAATTTTATTTTCCTATTCTAAGTCTATTCTACACTCTAACACGATTCATCCTTATTGTGTGCAACTGATTCATGAATTTATTGATCACAGACATATTATTATTTTTCAAGCAATTTATTTATTTTGTTCGTTGCCCACACGTAGGGTGCACTCCGCAGGCTAGTTGATGTTATCAATCCAATGTGATTTCCCCCTCACTTTAAAATATCAAATCTTAGGATGTGCACGGTTTGATTAACTGAACAATTAAACTGGCAATTGAACTGATCGTTTGATTTTACGCATAAGTTCAACCGAATTAAACCGTTAGAATAACTAAAATCGACCAGGGTTGATTCGATTATGGTCGGGTTGAGCGGTCTATTTTTATCGGTTTGGGCCTAAATTATTGTTTTGGGCCATGGGTCTATATTATTTTGATTTTTTTTATAAGTTTTTCGATTCGTTAGGCCTTCTTGAATGTTTGAACATTTTATCTTTTTAAATATTTATTATTCTTAAGCTTTTTTTTATTTTATAACTTATACTATTTTAAAGAAAATAGCTCATTAATTATATACACCAAACCAATACAAATACGACAACCGAGTAACAAACAAGTTCCAAATATTATAAAACCAGGTGGATAAGTCCAAGGTCTCTTCATTCTCAAACTTAATGGCCATGCAGTTAGCTGGGTTGGATCTTTTTTCTACTATTAGGGTAACCTCTTCCATCCCCTCCGGGATGTCAATCATCGATGCTAAAGTGGCCAATGCTAGAACTTCTCTGAGACATCTTCCAATCTAGTGAGATATGGGTCAACTTCTTATCTCTGATCTTCCATTCTTTCAGAATCTGTTGTACCACCAATGCTGAGTTCTCGTAAACCTGTACCCTCTTTATTCCTTTATGTAATGCGATTTCTAACCCGACTATGCAAACTTCGTATTCGGCTATGTTGTTAGTGCATGAGAAATCTAAGCGATATGAAATGGGTGAGTGAGATTGATCTGGCGAGAATAGCAAAACGCCTATTCCGTTTTCATTCCGATTGGCAGCCCCATCAAAATACATTTTTCAATCTTCATCAATCTCGAGGCTCATGATGGCTTCATCCAAAAATTCGGCCTCTTCTACCATGTCGCTCAACATTGGGTTTCTAGCCAGATAATTAGTGATGATCTTGCCTTTTATTGATTTTTGGGTCATTTATGTGATGTCTAACTCGGAGAGCAAGAACATCCATTTTGCCATACGATTTAAAAAGGCCGCTTTTTCAAAGAGATACTTCAGCAGATCAATATGGGATGCTAAGATGAATGGGAAGATTAGCATGTAATGATGGAGTTTCTGTTATGACGCTCCAAATCCCGTTAAGAGGATTTACCCTCCGGGACCTGGTTAATCACAGAGTCGTACTCGACGGCGACCCAAAATAGGAAGAACATAGAACATTGAGCAATGATTATATCTGTGAAACTGAAATTTACACCATCCATATCGTATAAAGTATACGTGACAAGCCTCTAACGAGGTTCCAAAAAATAAGTCCACAATCCTTAATTTACATATCAGTCACAGAGGAAATATGCATATTACATATCAAATCACTAGGGTAGACAAAATTTTAAGATCAATGGACCTTATATTTGAAGGACCCTTAGTTAACTATGAAGTAGGAAATGAAGCAGTCTAAGAAGCGTCGTCCTTCCTCTTCCCCTTTCCCGACGAACCTGTAGAAGTACCTATATAGAAAATAGTAGGAGTGAGTCAAACTGACTCAGTGGGAATCATATAATAAATTAAATTTGGAAAAAGTAGTAAGACCTTCTTTACTCGTTATATAAACACACACATATGTAAGTAGCTTCTACCAACAACCTTGTAATATAACTGTTACGGGCTTCACCCCAAAACTCTCGAATCACAAATCTCAACGATAACCGTGTCTATTCAAGCGTACAACTAGGTCTGCATTTCGTGGCCTTTCAACCACGCGGCAACAGGGCCTCCTATTATTTTTCATGCAAGGTTTTGGGTCTTGCACCCAGAGGCTCTCTGTCCCAACTTAAAGTCTCAATCGTTAGAGACGAACCTGGGACCTACCATGGACTAGCGCTAGCAATAAACCTTTAGGAAAACCAATCATCACACAATAAACTCGTAATGTATTCAACATGAGATTTGTAGTATAAACCATCTCAGTAAGTAGAACAACTCGTTTAATAAGTATTTTATGAAAAAATCCAACCACTTGGACCATTATCAGTTTATATAAATATGCTTAGCAGTAATCATCAGTATACAATCTTGTCCAAGTTGGGTTTCAGTGAAAGGCAAGTATTTGATAAGAATTTATAGTTGAATCATGCTATTTAAGCAATATATAGGCTACTAGAATCATTAATTTAAACACTACATCATAATCTCACCATACACTAAAAACATGTGTAGATAACTTAGGGTTTTTGAGCAAATAGGTGGTATAATGAGAATCAAACCATAACAAGTTAGAAAAATAGTTTTGATACTAGATTCCCACCTCTACGAAACTTTAATTCCAAAATTGATGGTGTGACGATATCTTCTCCTCAAGAGATTGAAACCCTAAAGTTCTGTCGAGCTTTAATGGAGGTGCGGAAGGTTGAAGATGAAGGAGAAGAAGATAATTCGGAAAATAAAGCGTGGCTCAATGGATTGGGGGTATTCCAAGCTCCGAGGAAATCCCTCCTAGGTTTCTCTTAAATCCCTCACTCTCCCTTGGATAGTTTTGGTCGAAAGTGAAGGAGAAAGGGGGTTAAAAACGTAAGTTTTCGGGTCAAAAGTGGTCAAAATCGACGTACAGGCTTACCATGATTGATAATGGTCCCCCATGATTGATCATGAAGTGTTCTGGAGTGCTTTAGTTTGCCCATGATCGATCATGGTCTTCCATGATCGATCATGGTGACTGTTGCAACAAACTATCACCTTAGGAGCCTAGAATGAGCCTCGAAACGTCCGAGTCTTGACTCGGGCCAAACACAAAACTTGTAGAGGAGAATGAGAGGAATATTTGTCCATAAATAGGGAGTCATTTGGATGTCAGATGAATAAGTTATGACCTCTCAAAATTGACCAAAATTTAGTAAATCGCGTAGAATCAAAACACGCGTTTAAAATCTCGTTTTCAATTCGGACCACCCGAATGATGAAACGATTAGTCATTCAAACTTAAATACACTATAGTAACATGCCCAAGGCTTGAAACTACAAGTAAGTACATAACATCACAAGAACGCTAGCCAAAATACACAACTTATCAACTACACGAAATAAGATGAGAGTTTTAAAAGCAAAAGAAGGCTAGGGGTATTACATTTGAATTACCCATTCGAGAGCGGTGCAAATTTTTTCCAACGGCGTGTAGTTCAATTCAAACAGCAATAACTTTTTGCTTACATAGTAAATGGCCCGTTCTTTCTAGGTGGTGGCCAGGTGTTGGGCTAACATGGATCCTGCGGCTGTATCCGTGATTATCAAGTATAATAACAACAGTAATCCAAGTTGGGGCAGTGCCAGTACCGAACAATTGGAGAGATAGCCTTTGATCTTATCGAATGCTTCTTGACACTGCTCGTCCCATTCTCCTGGTAATGACTTCCTCAAGAGTTTGAAAATGGATTCACATGTTTGAGTAAGCTGGGAGATGAACCTACTGATGTATTATAAGTTGCCCAAAAATCCATGAATTTCTTTCTCGGTGCGAGGTCGGGCATATCTTGGATGGCATTGACCTTGGCTGGATATACCTCAATTCATTTCTTACTGACAACATAGCCCAATAATGTTTACTTTGCTACCCCGAATACACATTTTTAGGGATTAAGTCTCATCTGATACTGACGAAGTCTATAAAATAAAAACTTGTGGGGCAGGGATGTGGCCATCTCTTTCTTTTGACTTGATGATCATGTTGTCCACGTATACCTCAAATTCCTTGTGAATCATGTCGTGAAATATGGCTTTAGTGGCTCTTTGGTAAATTGCCCGGCATTCTTTAGACCAAATGGCATAATCGTATAGTAGTAAGTCCCCTACAGAGTGATAAAAGATGTCTTCTCTTTGTGGTCTAGGTGCATCTTGATCTGGTTATACCCCGCAAATCATCTACGAATGACTTCAGTGCATGATTGGCCGTATTGTCTATTATCATATCTATGGTGGGTAGAGGGAAGCTGTCTTTTGGACAAGCCTTATTGAGGTCCTTATAGTCTATACACATACGAACTTTCATATTTTCCTTTGGGACAAGCATGATGTTGGCTAGCCAAGTGGGGTAATCAATCACTCGCAAGAACCCCACATCCAAATGCTTTATAACTTCTTCCTTAACTTTCAACGACCATTCTGGAGTAAGTTTTGTTAGCTTCTATTTGATAGGCTTAAATTCTGGTCTGGTATGGATCTCGTGCATAACAATCTCACAATTTAGTCCCAGCATGTCAGTGTAGGACTAGGCAAAGACATCCACATACTCTTTCTGAGTTTGTGTGAGTTATTCCTTTTCTTCTTTGGTTAAATTAGCCCTAACACGAACTTTTTTTCTCTTCCTCGGTACCCAGATTGATTGTCAGAGTATCTCCATCATCACTCTATATGTGCGTGTCATTCTCTTTTGAGTGCTCATTCATACTTTCTACATCAACTAAGGCAATCATTGAATTGACAACATTAGAGTACTAAAAAATTGGATATTCTTCATTAATTAGAGTACATATAGGTATAATTTTAAAAAGTACATCTAGGAGTGACTCCTCCCTAGTTTTCCTCATATTCTCTCTCCTATTGCTACCCCTTACAATTTTGCACTTTCCCTCCTCTATCCTATTCTCAGGATCAGTGTGGATTAGGCAGATAGGGTCATCCATTAGTATATCATCTTCTAGGGCCACGATGTCGAAAATGTCCCCGATTATTTCTTCTTCTTCTTCTGGGTTTTCTGGCCCAATCGTTAGCTTGGTGGAAAAGGAGTGCGTGATTTCCCTCTTGAGATATAGGTCGTCTTCATAAAAGATTTTCCAACTGGGCATACTTTCTCCATCCTTGTTTCTCCAGGGCTCTTGGGAGTCGCAAAAGGGGAAGTCTTATCCTTCCTTAACGAAGAACCCATTAAGTGAACTGAAACTTAGGAAGTGATGTTCTCAACCCTTACCCTTACGGCTGTTTTTATCGGTGCGTTGATACCCTGACTCTTCTTTTTCGTGCCTTACTACCGGCTCCAAGGCTTGAAGAAGGCCTTGTTGTCCCATACCTAGACTAGTTTTGGGTAGGTACTTCATCATTCTTAACAAGTTTGTGATCTTCGCACTATGGCTAGGGACATTATCTAGGGGCAGGTATTATATCCTTTGTGCAGTGAACGCTTGCACTTGAGGCTCACAAGAGAAACCTCCCAACTGTATACTTTGGCTTCCGATCCCTAATACTGGTAGCTCAAGATCTGTAATTATCCCCCATCCGAAGAGAATTTTGATCTTCTGATGTAACGAGGAAGGGAGTGCCCCGATGTCATGGAGCTAAGCTCTTCCTAACAAAAGGTT
The DNA here is from genome assembly GCA_021464415.1 of Lonicera japonica. Classification (NCBI taxonomy): domain Eukaryota; kingdom Viridiplantae; phylum Streptophyta; class Magnoliopsida; order Dipsacales; family Caprifoliaceae; genus Lonicera; species Lonicera japonica. The sequence goes on along the minus strand of JAKCWG010000953.1, from coordinate 303,398 downwards.
AAAGCTGTAAGGGATGTCTATGATTTGAAAGTCGGCGGAAAAATTCCCAAGACCCACTGAAAGATCGAGTCGCACAGATCCTAAGAAAGTTTTCCTTGTATTATCATAAGCCCTGACAGTCACTATGAATGGAGAGAGCTCAGATTCCATGAAATCCAAACACTTGTCCGTTTTGAGAGGGCATACATTTATGGTAGGCCCATTGTCAATGAGTACTTGGGGAATGATCATCCTTCGAGTTTAAACGGTGATATGCAATGCCAGGCTGTATTTTCTTCCCAAAGGCAGAGGTCCTCATCTAAAAATGACAAACTCCTCTGCACAGACAGTGACCCAATCATACTCGGTATTTGCTCAGGAGTGGAGTCGGGATATATGATTGCCACATCCAATATTTTGATGAAAGCAGTTCGGTGGGGTTTGGAAGTAACCAAGAGTCCCCATATGGTAATATGAGCCTGAGTTTTCTTCAATTGTTCCAGCACTCAGTTATCCCCTATCTATTTAGGATGAATTATTTTTGTAACGTCTCGTATTTCGTTTCCAAGCCAATTCTCCTCTTCAGCCCGATTAAGGCTTTATTACCTTTAGATCGTGAACATTGGGTTTCGAGCCTCTTGTATTTGACCCAACACCTCTAGCATGTCATTTTAAGTATATTAAGTTTTTGAGATCAATCATTTTATTATTCGGGTGGCCCGAATTGAAAACAGGAAGTAATTCGCGTATTTTGAACTTTTCAAAAAAGTTAATTTTTGGCCAACTTTGAGAGGCCATAACTTCTTCGTCCGAGGTCTAAATGATTTTTTGTTTACGACCATGTCTTCATCTCAATCCCCTCTACAACTTTAATGTTTATACCAAAAGCCAAATCACACTCCTTGGTGTTTGAATCAACTTGCAAAGTAAGCAAATTATTGAAATCTAGTTGTTCGGAAAACTTCGGTAGAGCGCTGTCTTCGGTGAATTTTTGAAAATTATTCATCCAGAATTTGAGGAACCTTCCTCTTAGAAAGTTTTAAATCTTTGAAGTACCTTTTTGTGGATATAAAGATCACCTCAATCGGAGTTCCGAACAAGAAGTTATAGCCAAAATACTAACAGTGCGCCAAATTCACCCAGATTCAACCATCAGTCAACTAATGGGGATTGATCAGTCGACTGATAGGGTCCTGAGCGTGATTGTAAAGCCAAAATAGAGCATATTTCATCCCAAACATATACACCAACCTAGAGAACTCAGAGATGGTGATCGAGGGGAGATTTTGGGAGCTTTGGTGAGGGTTTGATCACTCCTAAACTTGATTTAACTAAATCATCTTCAAATCATCATCACCATCATCATCTTCCTCCTCAATTTATATTCCTCCATTAATGAGGGTTTGAAGCTCCAATTTGGCAATTTCGGAATTGTGGACTCGTGGCTTGATTCGTCGCTCATATGTCGGAGAAATAGCTCATCTCAGGTGGGAATACTACTATCCAAACTCAATTTCTACTCTTAGATTGATGTATGCATACATGGGGTATTGGGTTGTAATTTGTTGCTATTGGATTGTAATTTGTTGCTATTTTACTTAGATTATACGTGTATTCGTTGCTATTTCACCTTATTATGAAGAATCCCATTATATACTAATTGAATATAAGTTTTAGCCAATACCCATGAGCGCGTATGCGCGTATGCGCGTATACTTAGTTTGGGACTATATACTTATTGTTATGATTTACAAAAGAGGATACTTGTAAGATTTGCGCCTAGTACTAAGTAAATTACATGTGTATTTGCTTGGATACATGCTTTGAGTTGTTAAGGGAATTACTTAATAAATATACAAATACAAAAGCATTAGATATATGTATATATGCTTAGTAAATGAGATGGAATTATACATATGTTAGGCTTGCTTGATGTAGATAATATACATATGCCATTGATACTTTAACATCATGACTTTAGTAGAGACCCACTTTTTTAGCAATAATCTTGTCTTCTAACTTAGCTATACATTTAACAAATGGGGGGGGTGATACATACATATATATATATATAATATCACTACCAAAAGTCATGATGATAATATATCCATGATATACATCCGCTATTAAATGGACAAATTTCTCCATGATTAATATTTTATCAAACCAAGGGTTTATTACGAATGGATTATTAGTCCACTTATTAGAGTTTTTCATTTCATGGATATAATCACATGAGGGGTATAAGTTTCTTAAATGTCACATGTATATTTGATACATCTTAAGCTAGAACTATTCTCGTCATCGCTGAATCTATCTACCAATCACGTATACATATTCGGTTATACATATAGCTAGTCTATAGATCATATGTTGGTATATGAAAGCTAGATATGTTTTTGGTTTACAGAATTATTATGAAGATTTGATTTGATATATATATGTGTGTGTGTACTACGAATAAGTATATTCTTTGGGAGAATACTTTTTATTGATTTCTTGGTTTCGTAAGGCACTAATGGTCCATGGGGTTGACCTCGCCTTGGTGGCTATATACCCTAGTTTGCGTAGAGGGACCCCTCTTTTGAAGCGGCATACTCTATGGTCCAGCTAAGGGGACCGCGTAAGGCGCCATACCCTGCACATCTAGGTGGTCCATAGGGGGATCCAGCCTTGGGGGCTGCATACCCTAGCTTTGGGGGCTTAGATCGCAATCGCTGTGCACAGTAGAGTAAATCATAGATGCGTGTTGTGAGATGAGACTGATGTTGTTTATAAGATTAGTGCCTGCTTTTCTCTATGATATATTATATTATTGTGACTTACTCATATTTTGACGATATATTATTTATTGTATCTTCAGGGTTGGGATAGCACTTGGCGTGCATTGCATGTAGCATGATTTTATTATATTTAAACATAATGCTTTATACTCATATATATACGCTGAATACTTATATAGAAATGGTAAAAGCATATAAACATAGTTCTAACTATTTTCATTACTGCACGTCGCATGTGTTTTCCAATGTATATTTTCTTATACAAAATCCTATAGTTCCCACTGAGCCCGTGTTTGGCTCACTCCCATTTTCCAACAGTTTTACGAGTACCTCCTAGGGGCATCACGGATACGAAATTAGAAACCTCTGATGACCCTAAATGCCTGTAGTTGTCCATGGATGACTCGTTCCTTATAGATTATAGATATTAGAACCATTTGATTTTATTGTACCATTCATTTGTATTAAATTCTTTTAATAAGTGTTGTAAAGGCCATTTATTATTTTTGGGACCTCGTTAGAGGGATTGGTATATATATTGAAGTATTAAATTGTGTGGATTGCAAATCATTATGAATATGGAGTTAACTTTCTAGTGAAGCTTTATTTTCTTATTTATAGGTTGGTTTTATTGAAAATACGAACTCCACATGCCGAAATTTTCTAAAAAATGTGGCCTTACATGTGACTTTCTACTATATTAGTTTTAAATTAAGTACATTAGACCCGCCATCGTATACGGCACCGTGATTAACTGGGTCCCGGAGGTCTAAACCTCATAACGGGATTTGAGGTGTCATAATTTTTCTGTCTTAACAGGCAATGGCTGATAAACCCTTCTCGATCGGGTAATCTGTTGGACCGGCAAAGTAGCTAGATTTGGGTTTACATAGGACGCGGGTTGATCTGTCTCTACGAACCAGCTGGAAGTAGTGATGGAAGTTTCTGTCATATAGATTCCCTCCCCTTCTAATGATGATATATTCGGATTCTTCGGACCTCGAGGTCTCCATGGTTGCTTTGCCTTGCCTTGGGACCACCCCAACCCTGATTTTTCAGGATTAGTCATAAGTGCAAGTGGTTGTGGGATTCCTTGGTTAGTCTTTCCAAGGCCATGTTCGGGTAAAAAGTTCATCTTTGCCATAAACTGGTCAATGATTGGATTAAGGCCTAGTGCAACTTAGGCTATATTCAGGGCCTGGTCATTGAATTTTTCTTTGGATCTTTCCTTTTTCACATGAATGGCTGCAGCTTGGTTGGATCGCCTTGAATGAGACCCACAGGGTCAAAACCCTCTTCATATGTAGCCAACATAATGATTTTGGCTACTAGAGCATGGTTAGGGAGTGGGTTATGAGCAACAATGGGCCCGCCAGGTGCAGGTATGGTTTCGACTTCAATCAGGTCTTGTATGAGGTGTCTAAGAGCCAAACAATGGTAAGCATTATGGCCGGCAACTTGACGGTACAAACAGTTCTCGTTCATCCTTTAAGTACTCGAAATAGGGTTTGGTAGGGGCGAGAATTGAGCGGGGGTGATAAGTCCTGCGTTTCTGAGTAATTCCAGGCTTTTGGTTAAAGTGGTGGAGAGGGTACATAAATTCATCTTCTTCTTGACCTCAGCATTTGAAGATTCTGCTTGTATAGGCTAATTCATCGATGGCATGTGTTGTGTTTGGAAGGGGTTCTGCTGGTATTGGTAAGTGCTCAACTGATTTACTGTTGGGGTGGTTGTCTTCTTCCTACAGTAAGCGGCCTTCTTGGTTTCGGTTTTTGCCTTCCTGGCCAACTCATCTTCTACTTGCGAACTCATACTCAACAACCCTCGAAAGTGCGAAAAATTTTGTTTTTCCATGCAATTCATAAGAGCCGGGGAAAAATTATTTTGTATTATCTCTAACTGCTTTTTTTCATCATGTCGTTTTGACATCTAAGAAGCCATTTCTCTCTAACGAGTGACGAAGTTGCTGAAGCTTTCTTTCTCTCCTTGCTTGGTCATCTCTAAATGTTTTTGGGTGATTTCCAAGTCTTCGTTCAACCTATATTTGCTCATGAACTCTTTGACGATATCCCCCTATGTCTTCGTTCGATGCCTCTCTAAGTCAAAAAACCATCTCAGGGAGGCTCCCGTGAAAGTCATGTGGAAAGTTTCAGTCAACTCAGGTTCCCCGCAACCTGATACTTGCATGGACCATATGTAGGATTGGAGATGTGTTTTTGGACGAGTTGTACCGGTGAATTTTGTGATTGGGGGAAGCTTAAACCCTTGAGGTAATCTAGCCTCGTGGTAGAGAGAGAAGGCATTCGTATATGTAATCTCATTGGCCCTTTTCAGTTGAGAGATTTCTCTCTGTAAAAAATTTATCCATTCTTTCAACTTCTTTAATTCTTCGCTTTATTTTGGCAATTCATCAGGCTGTTCCCAAGCTACCATCGATTCTGTATAGGCTGGTTGGAGGCAGTTTGTAAACTCATTGGGTGGGGCTGCTTGGGCCGTGAGTGGCCAGGCCTCAAAGGATTTGTGGCCACTGCTGATATTGGGTTTCAAAGCCCAACTGGCCCTGGGGTTGAGGCCATATAATCGGTGGTTCTTGCTGTTGGTAAGTGGGGCCAGAATCTAGAGCCCATTGGACATGGTTATCAGGTTGGATAGGTTCTGGGGGGATTAGGGCCTATGGGTTAGAGAGTATACCCGGGTACGATTAGCGAAACTTCTTGACTGTGGTGGGGATTCGGTGCTTAATGACGCGATGTCTGCCCTTGATCTCGATTCGAAAGTGGACATTTAAACCCCAGCAGTATAATTTGTTTGGCCGACATCTCTGTTAATTGAACTCGGGTATTCTGCTGCTCAGTAGTAACACCCGCCAAACTCTTACTAATCGACAAAAATAGACGATGCATTCCTTTTAAAGTAGGCTGAGCTCTTGGTACCTCGACTAGGCTCTATTCTTCATCTTGGATCTCTAAGTTGTTCGACATAACTAGCGTGCTTGGTCTCAGTAATCTTCCTGTGTGATCTTGTCCGGCCCAACCTTCCAGACTAAGGTCTTTGGAGAAATTATGCGAAAAAAATGAAGGAAGACTTCAAAGCGACTCAATTTTGCCAAAAAAAGAAGTACTTGAAAATGATCATGAGACAAGCCTTGGGTTTTGTAAGAAATGGTGAGTAAAATAAACCGTGGGTTGGTACATCCCCTAGGGCTGACTTGACATGTATTTTACTTGGACTCGATCTTATATGCAATGCAGGTGAACACATGGTTAAGGTTTCAGGATCCCTTCTATTTGGCAAGGCCTCGCGATATACCCCAAAGGCAAGTATGTGCGAGAGCCTTTTGATATACTTCTCGGGTACATGAGTGTTCTCGTCACTCGATATACCTCGGGGGCGTACTTGGCTAAAGAGAGTAGAAGTAAATGCTTCCAGTTTATGTTGGCCTAAGCGAGCCAACTCCCTACTCACTTATAGTACTTCTAAGGGTTTAGGGTGAAATCACACTCGTAGAATCATGCATGAATAGTGATGTGCATGTGAAGTTTTTGAAAGGTTTTGTTTCTTAAATATTTTATCTTTCAACGTATATTTTGAATTTCTCATTTTTTATTCAAAAAATATTTCTTTACAATCAATTAACAACAAATGAACAGAAGTAGAGAAAGTAGTAAAGGTATTCATTCAGACATAAAATAAATAAAGTCCACATATAAGAGCTTAGTTCTTAAGTCCTCAGCAGAGTCGCCACTGTGAGAATCCACAAATGCGACCCCATGGTCTCAATCCCCTGTTTTAGGAGTCTGAAACATCGAAAAAGATTATGTTTTTTTTTATTTGTTTCGATATAGGGAAAAATCCTATTTTCTATTTCTAAATGCAAGTTGATTTGCTCAGAGTTGCCAGCACGTTTTACGAGAAAATGTACAAAAGGTTTGTGTAGGGGTAAAAGGCCAAAGCAAGCCTTATCCCCACACGTTTTGTCTATGAAATCAGGATTTTATAGGGTTCGGGAGCTACATTACGGTTTGGGAAGGTGTTAAGCACCTATTGCGCTTTTTCAGTCTCTAGTGGTTAAGGAAGGTGTTAAGCACCCATTCCACTTTTTCAGTCTCTAGTGGTCATATATGTTTATTCTTTGTTGAAAAACTTGGATGCATTTACTAAGAAGTCTATTACTTTCCTGAAGTATATTTTTGTAAAGAAACCTGGTTTTGGGAAAAATGGGTAAAAACCTTGTATTATGTGATCCGATATTTTGATTTTGTAAAAAATGAAATACAAATGACAAACTTCATAATTTTTGAAGATTGAAAGGATATTCTAATATCGTTTACTCAAATAACAATATTAGTTTTATATTTGTTTCGGTCGTTTTGAAAAAAATGTCAGATTCTCAATTGAAATTGATTTGATATGGATTTGGACTATTGAGAAGAGTATATCAGGTATACCACAATCTATATAGGAGACTGGATATACCCAATTTTAATCCTTTAAGTAAGTTTTATCGTTTCAAATTTTGAAAACTTAATTTATCCAGATAATAACATGCTTACTTCTTCTGATTTTTGAAAGTGATATTATCAGGGTTTCGTTTTGAGAAAACAATAGACTATTTGTAACTTAACAATAAGTTTATTCAATTAGAAATTGGATAGAACAACATAAATGGATAAATGAAAACAAGTACACAGATATATATATAAACTTTAAATACCAGAAGAAACTTTCTTTACCTTCCTGACGAGATAAATAAGATAAGAAAGAGAAAAAATATAATATGACCAAAGATAATTCGGCGGATATAGACTTTCCTTCTCCAGATACAGTAGAGAATTTGATTTTGGCTAGTGCAGACTGATGGTCATTAAAACAATGCAGAAAATCTTTCGGTTTTAAGCTGACTCTCCAATATGCAAGCGTGGTTAAATGGGGTAAGGTTTAAGGCTCCCTCCTATTTGGTAGGTCTTACGATATACCTTAAGAGCACAAGTACGTGTAAGGACCTTTTGATATACCTCTACTGGGTACGCGAGGGGTAAGCCGCTCTATATACCTCAATAGGATACTTGGCCAAAGAGAGTGCTCCCAGGCGCTTTTGGCTAGTGCAGACCCGCAAGTCGGCGGCCTAATCACAACTTTGGTCCCGAGGTTGATGAGGTAAATTCAAACTCACAAGAATGCATGATAGTACGTGAGTGCGTGCGAAATAACAATCTGGCGATTCATTATTGATCAATGCTTTAAGATTTGTTATGATATTTTACATAATTTTAATTATGAAAAAGATTTTTCTCACATAATTAGCAAATAAATGTAGCAGGGTATCCACCTAGATTGCGTCTATATGATCCTAGGACTAAGGCTTGCAAGATCTATATCTAATAAATAACAGGATTTAAATATATTATCCAATATATAAGAGCTTAGTTCTCGACATCCCTAGCGGAGTCGCCACTGTGAGAATCTGGAACTCCAACCCAAAATCTTTCTTTGTTTTCAGGTTATGAGACAAAACGTGTTTTGTAGAGTCACTAGTTTATTTTGCAAGAAAATAAACAAAAGATTGTATAAAAGACAATTCAAAAACAAACCACCTTTCATACGTTTGAAACCAGAGATTTATTTGATAACTTATTTTGCTAGGGTTCGACAACTATGTTACGAATTGGGAAGGTGTTAGGCACCCAATTCGCCTTTCAATCTCTTTAATGGATCATGTATTTAATTCCTATCTTAGATATCCTGCAACTAGTTTGAATTATTTCCAAAATAGTCCTTTTAGATAAGTTTGATTAAAAACAGTATTTATGAAATCAGACTTGAACTTTGCCAACACCTACGTATTAATTCATATAATGAAATCAGAGTCTCATAGTTCCATTTGTTTAAGAACTATTTTTGTGTTTAGTTTTGTTTTGAAAACGTGTCAAAACATATTTTAGTTTTCTTGTAAAATTTAGAAAAAACTTGTTTTGAAAGCAGTGAACTTCTTTGCAAGTTATCTAATTTTCTTGATTAAAATTTGTACAATAATTAAAATCAAAAGAGTGGTAGAAAGGTATACCTAATGCGCTTGAAGAAGAATGAAGACTGCTTGCTTCTTTATCTCTTTAAAACTTTCTCTCTCTAGAATTTTCCTCTCTAGAACTCTCTTTAAAATTATCTCTCTAAAACTTTCCTTAATGAACTAGATAGAGTTTCCTCTTTTTAAAACTCACTTGAGTGTTCATCCTCCAAATGAGACCTTAAAGGTCCTATTTATAAAGAAATTTTCGCCAAAAACACTTCAAAAGGAGCTAGCCGCAGGGGATAGCCGCGCGGTCGGCTAGGGCGTGCGGCTCCTAGCTGATTCAAATTCAAAGTCTTTCCTATTAGTCTTCTATATGCATGATAACTCAAGACTTGATGTAAAATGTTTTTTTTTGCATAAAAATCATATTCACACGAGAGTCGTGGATTGGGGTGTTCACAGACCCTCTCGTCCCGGGATTCTTACTTGCAAGAATTCTGGGACGATATGAAGAAGACAACAATTCACGACTTTCACGTGAATCTCAATTCGTTATTCGAATCAAAACATACTCTTCTGGCAAGGGAATTTCGTTGTGCCTCAGGTGATGCAATCCACGACCAACCCTTCTCTTAGCTAGGCTACATAATGTATTCATCTTTTCTCCCGTCTACCCTTAGGGGCGTCTTTCTACCCTGGGCGTTTCTCTCTTCTTAATAGGATTTTCGATGGAGTTTTGATTTTCTAAGAAATCTCTCAATGATTGCCTCAAGAAATGTTTTTAAGAAAGGATTCGCATCTTTTTGGGAAAAAGCAATAATAATTCTTACCTTTTGGTAAAATGCGAATAATTCCCTTCTTAGGGATTTGTTTGTAAAAAAGGAAATTCCCATCTTGGAAAAAAAGTGGACAAGGCAATTCCCATCATGGGGAATGTGGATGCGAAAAAAATTCCTATCGTTGAAAATGCGAAGAATTCATTTCTTGAGGAATTCGAAAAATTTCTATTGTGGGGAATATGTGGAAAAGGTTAAATTCCATCGTGGGGAATGTGATTTCAGAAAAATTTCCATCGTGGGGAGTGAGAAGAATTCTTTTTTTGAGGAATTCGAAAAATTTTCATCGCGGAGAATACGTAAAAAAGGTTAATTCTCATCGTGGGGAATGTGATTTCTGAAAAAATTCCATCGTGGAGAATACGTGGCAAGTGTTAGTTCCCATCGTGGGGAATGTGATTTCGAAAAAATTCCCATCGTGGGGAATGCAAAGAATTCCTTCCTTAAGGAATTCAAAAAATTCCCATCATAGGGAATACGTGGAAAGTGTTAATTTCCATGGTGGGGAATATGATTTCGAAAAAAATTCCCACGTGAGGAATGCGAAGAATTCCTTACTTGAGGAATTCAAAAAATTCCCATCATAGGGAATACGTGGAAAGTATTAATTCTCATCGTGGGGAATGGGAATTCGAAAAAATTTCCATCGTGGGGAATGCAAAGAATTCCTTCCTTGTGGAATTCAAAAAATTCTCATCGTGGGGAATACGTGGAAATTGTTAATTCCCATCGCAGGGAATGTGATTTCAAAAAAATTACTATCGTGGGAAATGTGAAGAATTCCTTCCTTGAGGAATTCGAAAAGTTCCACTAAGTCTGTCTTGCTACTACAGTCTTATTGTTGAACTTTGTCCACCAGATTTTTTCAAAACTGATATACTAGAGAAAATGACTTGCAAATTGAAGAGCTCTTTCTCTTTTTTATTCATTGCACCCTCAGTTTGACTTTTGTTTATGATGTTACCTGGGTTAGACTTTGAATCAATTTTTCTAGAAGCTTTTAGACTGTTCTGCATGAATTTTGGGATTTGGCATTTCTCTTGTAACACCCCAGTCCCACACCAGTGTGATATTGTCCACTTTGGGCTACATGGTCCCATTCACCCTCACGGTTTTGTTCTTGGCAAGGCTACATGATCCCACTCACCCCCTAGGGGTGATATTGTCCTTTCTGGGCAAGTGCAACCTGCAACGCCTCAAGGCCAGTCCATCTACCCCCTTAAGGTTTTGTCCCCAACTAGCACATTACTAGTGGAACACGTCACACTAGTTAGGTACCAAGGTGCACATATATGGGTCTTAAGGACTGCCCCACTTTCCGATGTGGGATTTACATCCTCCCCACCTTAGGAACAGACGCCCTTGTCGGCACACTGTACTTTGTGGGGTCCGCTCTAATACCATTTTATAACAACCCAGTCCCACACCAGTGTGATATTGTCCACTTTGGGCTACATGGTCCCACTCACCCTCACAGTTTTGTTCTTGGCAAGGCTACATGATCCCACTCACCCCCCAAAATGAGTTACCGAGTATCAGAGCTACGCATGGGTGATATTGTCCTCTCTAGGCGAGTGCGACCTGCAACCCTTCAAGGCCAATCTATCTACCCCCTTCAAGGTTTTATCCCCAACTAGCACACTATTAGTGGAACATGTTACACTAGTTAGGTACCAAGGTGCACATATATGGGTCTCAAGGACTCCCCCACTTTCCGATGTGGGATTTACATCTCTACCCTCATTTTTCCTCTCTTTAGTCATGAGGATATAATGTTCTCTTGGAATTTCTCAATTTTCCTTAAGTTACCCTCTGATTTTTTTCAGGGAAGATGATGGTCCTGTATTGTTTTCTGTTTTTCAGTACCCTTATCGCTCCCTCTTTTTATGATTTTTTTGTGAATATCCGTCCCATTGTTTTGGCTTTCGAATTTTTCTTTGATTGATTTTTCCAAAACAGGATCCTCACTCACCTAAGATATAGCCTTCCGCCTTGTTGGCACAGTTGTCATACATAGTGTGGCTATCCCTGTTGATTTTTCTTCTTTTCTGTTTTTCACTATATCCTCACTTGGACCAACAGGATTTTTTCTCTTTTCTACTTTTTTAATTTTTTCTTATACCCTATTCCTCTTTTACATCTTCCCTATTTATTCATCAGATTCGAGCTCTCTAGAAGACTAATTGATCCTTTTGAATTTCGGTTCCTCCACAGACTTCAAAGTGTCAAACTTTGGTTTTCAATCAACCATTTCGTGCATGTGTGTGAGTCTTAGTCTTTTATTTCAGAAAAAATTAATTCATAGTATGTTCCCCCCACTTTTTTTTTAGTCAAAACTGGTCAAAATGGGGGACAGCCACAGGGCACATACCCCCTAGCCGCACGATTGGCTGCCAACCGCACGGTTGGGAGCTAACTGTGAAGCTGGCACTCAGAATCCTATAAATAGAGGCATTATGTCCTATTCTCTCCTCACTTCACTTTGCAGCTTCTCTCTCTAGCATGTATTTTGTCTAAGTTTTCAAAAGATTTAACAAGTGTTCTTGAGTAACGTGAGGAATTGCACGATTGTTATCGATTTTCATGTTTATGATGATAGGGGGGCCCGGCAGAGGGCGATAAGGCACCGGAGCACCTTTCGAGAGATGGGTTGGAGGCGATCACTACGACGGTGGATGGGCATATTATCTGTGTGCCACATCATAACAATTGGGATGGTGTAACATAGGAGGGGCCACAGGGGGCAAACGGAGTATTGCAGCAAGCAATGTACCGTGACGTGCCTATGATTTTGCTTGGAGAGGGACGTGAGTGGCTGCTGATGGAGCTCGCAGAACACAAGATTCGTCGCCGGACTAGATTATGTTTTGATTTTATGTGCCTTACTTATGTCATTTTTTGAAAATATGCAATGATATGATATGCATGAAATGCGATAGGTTTATATCTTCTTCCCACGTTTGATATACTTAGCATAGTTTGAATTTACTAAAAGAATGTGAAATAGATATTAGGAGCCGAAACTCTAAAATGTTAGAAAACTTAATGGTACATCTACCATAAAATTAGTTGTAAAAACATAACTTATTTTAGAATAATAATATGACAGAGGATTTGTCGTTGCCGTGGTATTACACGGGCGGCGCCTGAGCTATGCGACCAGCTACCCCCATTAGTGAGACCATTTTTGAATATTATCCCCTTTGGGAGATTTACAAAGGTGTTGCCAGTTGGGAGTTTCATAGATCAGTTAGCTTGCAGCGATGTTAGGTGAGAGTTGGTGGGATACGACACATACGTTCCACTGGGGATAGGGAGAGATGACATTGACCCCCAGAGGACGTATTTGTGTTGACAGGGTTGCCATTCAGAGAAGAGGTGCTAGCGCCCAATGCGAGGGTGCGGGTGACGTTGGATGGAATGGCGGTGACTTTAGGGTGGAGGCTGAGTCACATAGTGTTGGATGGGATTCTGCATACGGCAAGAGCATACAAAGGCTGAGAGTGAGAGGTTTGGGGATAGGCTGATGACACGTCAGGAGGTTCGACAGTTGTCGCGGTGTTTCTTCGCATGGGGCGGGGATAACTTACGATTATGGTGGTTGTCGTAGCTGAGGCATTTTGACCAGTTGTACACGTTTGCGTGGGGCGAATACGTTTTGGCGGTTCTGTACGAGTTGATGGACTTGATATCGGCATTTCGTGAACTGGTTACACTTTGGGAGGTAACTAATTTAAATTATATTGTCATTTCGTGAGTTAAATATTTGTGACATTTAAAAAGCGTGTTTTATTAAGAATGCATGTTTTTAACAAATGTGGATTATAGCTTATACCCATTAGGCTATTGGTCAAATTCAGCTACATCCGACTTATACGGATGAGTTCCCACTCCTTAGACAGCATTACAGTGGGAAAATTGTTGGAGTGTATCGGCATGTGACACTGAACTTGCGGGTGATGTTTCTTGGTTGCAGCTTGAGCAGGTATGAAAATGGGGTTTACTTGTTAATTTTGTTCTTTATTAAATTAATTTGTCAAAAAAACATTAATTATTGTGTATATCCAATTAACAAGTATAGTGGAGCCCATAGCCCGTGTATGTTACACAATAGTGGGGGTATGCTGATGCATTGGTGGCAGCGCGTTCGAGACTGCTGTTTTAGCACAAGTATGGGGTGGCGTTTTACTTGGGCGAGCATGTGGTTCGACAACATACCCCGGAGTTGGGAATTAGGATTTTGACTTGGCCTTCGACGGCGATGAGACAGCCGGGCTTGTTATTTATGGATGAACGGGCGACATTTTTGGCAGGTGTTCCTTTCCAGGGTTTATTGGTGGAGGGAGATTATGGGTTTTTCGCGTATCGATACTTGATGAGGGAGATGAAAGGAGTGCTGTAACACCCGTTCTTTCGTTTCCTCGTGGTTGCTTTCATTCGTCCGCTTAATTCACCTCGGGTGGTGAATTTCTCATTCGGAGAGCCTCATAATGTTTTATCACTCCTTATTGGTCATATTAGCCTCCTTCCACTTACTTCAGTGTTCGTTTAGTGATACGAGTGGTTCGGATCGAAACCGAGGCGATAATCGCGTATTTCGTCTTTTCGAGATTCATCAATTTTTGGCCAACTTTGAGAGGCCATAACTTCTTCATCCGATGTCCAAACGAGTCCCTGTTTGCGACCACGTCTTCATTTCTTTGCCTTCTACAACTTTCGTGTTTGGACCGAGTCAAGATTCAACCGTTTCGAGGTCCGTTTCGGGCTTAGAAAGTCATTTGGTATTGCAGTGACTTCCATGATCGATCATGGAAGGGCCATGATCGATCATGGTCCTCCAGAGGAGTTCCAGAAGGGTTCATGATCGATCATGGGGGACCCATGATCGATCATGGTTCACCAGAAAGTCGGTTTTGAGCGTATTTGACTCGTTTTTAAGCCATTTAACACCCCTATACCCCCATTTTCGATCATACAACATCAAGGGGAGTGAGGGAGAGACTTGAGGGAGATCTAGAGAGAGAGAGGCAAGATATTCCATACATCTCTCATTCTTTCCAAGATTTGAGTTCCAAAACACCTCTCATGTCACTATTCATCGTCTTCCACCGCCGTCTTCGCGCGTGGAGCTAGGAAGCGAGCTTGGGTTTCTGTGCTACGATGTCTACGCATCTTCAATACCTCGATTAAGCTTTAATCAGGTGGGAACACTAGTATAAAACTTCTTTTATAAACCTTTACTTATTGTATTAGCGATTTGTATCCAAATTGAGAAATTTCTACAAAAACCCTAGGTTGTATGCATGTTCATGGGGTTGGGCTAGATTAATCTTCGATTGGCATTAGATATTGATGGGTTCTTGCATCTATTACATATTTGGAGCATTTAATCCATGTTTTGACTTATATATGATATGATTCATCAAGACCCATCTCATACATGCATGGTAAGCCTAGGAATTTTGGGGTTTTGGGAATTGAGTGTGTTTGATGGTTAGATTATCACACATATACCATGGATTATCATTTCTTACCATGCTATGAACCTTATTCTCTCATATACACCTTATACCCACATGGTAGCCTAAGGTACGAACTAGGCTAAGGGAGATTTCGGGATTTGTGATTAGATTAGGGTTGGTTTTGAGTTATAAGAGGTAGATATATGTAGATATGCCCCTAGTTGCAAGTCTAGAACATTATCCTCGAGTTTGCACTAGAAACCCACTTAGATGGGAACGATATACACTAATCCCTGAGACTAATGTCCTGTATGGACCTTATTAGCTATAGTTACGAGAGTACACCTACGATATACTCTAGGAAAGTAATAACTACAATTGGTGGGGCATGGGTTGCCTTTACTGTGAGTATATATGGCTAGGAGAGCCGTAATTACATGCCGGTTGAACTAGAACCATAATAATCAATGCTTGGTTGGCTAGAATGACACGAGAATTCTCATAAGTGGTATACGGTCTTGGTTTTATACACTTGATGCGTTAGACATTGGGAAATGTCGAATATGACCTAATTGGCTATAAAGCCATCGAATACAAACATGATAGTGAAGCTATCGATAACGATGATTATGTAATGATGATAATTGTGTGATTATATATATACATATTGTTAGCCATACGTGTGATGGATGATTGATGATTGTATACATTGCTAAATGAGGAATCGAGATATTCCTGTTATTACGATCACACGTATGGGCTGGATGTGATGATTTACCGAGCACCGGGTAGCTCCCCGTGACTCGAAAGAGGGTCGCCTATTGCCGCCCATGGGTGAAAAGGCCCTAAACCGTGCACGGGGAAAATGAAGTCGGTGACTCCGTCTGTGGTTGTGTGTGTCCACAAAGGAGAGCCCACTCTAGGTATCTTGCCTTCCGATAGGACTGAGTGTTCTCGGTTAGATGAGTATCCCCGGCAGCGGAGCAGGTCCCGTGTGCCACTACTTTCCCAATGGTGAGTTTCCCGGGAAGTAGTTGGGCTACTAATGGTCATTACCCTGCTAGGGTATCGCCTGGTGTAGTTCTTTCCGGGGTGTCGAGATGGCTTGTATGAGGTGTTCTCCTCGTTAACTATTCGGAGTGTCATTCCCAGGAAAATGTCTTGAGGGTTATCTCCGAATGACCTACTTGGAGAACCAAGTCCCTGAGCCACTCCCCACTCGGAAGAGACATGGACAAGAGCCTCGGAGTCTTCGGGATCCGTTGTTCTGGGCCTGGACTGACCGCGGGGTGAAACTGAGGCATTATGCTGGAGACGTGATACGAGAGCTATTGTGAGATTGTTGATTATATTATTATTATTGTATCGTATCGTATCATGTCTCGTATACATTTATGTATGTTCCTCGGCTACGATATAAATGATGTAGGGACATAGGCAGACACTATCAGACAGATAGGGTACACATAGAGAATTACCGAGCCTTTCATAATGCACTATATATAAAGTGGAAAGAGATGATAACAGTGAGCCTCAGATATAGAAGATAGGCATGGGAGTAAGTGTGATTCATGAGACTTGCTAGCCGGATCATAATGAACCTAAAGCACTAATAATTGAAAGGGGAATCATAACTAACGAAAGAGCCTACTGAGAGAATGCCGTAATATGACACTTAGACGTATGATCTTGAGCTAAAAGCCTATTAGCTGGCCAAGTATGTGATTCATAATAAATTATAATTAAAGTGGAAACAACCAGTACTTGGCCTATAGCTATTGACTTTTGATGTAGTCACGGGTAGCCGATACAAGCTGGGAACTAATCCACTAAGGCGTGACGAACCTTAGGAAGCTAGCGTTAGAACGAAATGACCTTGGATTGGCAATTTCATAGTAATGTGGGAAAACGTGAGAGGTACACCTATGGGATATTTACTGTTGTGATCGGTTAGTTGGATAGTTAGTATCCAGTGGCTAGGATGGGAATCCTGGTAGGTTCGTATGCATGCGAGTGTAGGTTGCATTGCACTGCACGGTTTTCAAACCATTGCACATGGGTAAAACAAATATTTTCTATAGGTATATAGTTCCCACTGAGCCCGGATTTGGCTCATTCCCTCCTTTCCCCAGTTTTGCAGGTCAGGCTTCGGGATTGGCGCGTGGTAATCGTCTATAGAGCCTCTGGTGTCCATTACCTTTTATAGTCCTCGAGTCAAGGACTAAGTTATATGTATAACCTTTTGAGTTTATTGTATAATTATGTATAGACTTTGATTTGATAAACAATTGGCATTGTAAACTTGTATTAATGGTTTTCATATGTGGAGTTGATTTAAATGTGATTTGGTGTGATTCCACTTGTATGGAATGTGGTTTTAAATGTTACAGGAAGGTTTATTAATGAAATGAACTCCACATGCCAAAGTTTTCTAATTTGGGATTTCTAAAGATCATGCTTTTATTATAGTAAAGTTTTTAAAAGTTGTGGATTATTTTAATTTAAACCCGCCGTCGTGTACGGCACCGTGATTAACCGAGTCTCGGAGGTGAAAATCTCGAAACGGGATTCGGGGCGTCACAAGTGTGCAGACGAGTGATTTATATGAGATATGCAGCCATCAGAGAAGATCCGATGTTTATTCAAAGGCAGCTGTATATTTCTCAGCAGGTGCCACATCAGCCTGTACTGGCTCCCAATAGGCAGGCGAATAGTATTGCAAATTCGGATGATGAAGATCTGAATGAAAAGAGGGATGTGGGTCCACAGCCAGTGGAGGAAGTGGGATCGGAGAAGGTACCGTTAGGAGAAGGGAATTGTGGGGCACTGCCGACTAGGCCGAGTGGGGGAGTTAAGGGGGACCCACGCAGTCGTATCTCCCGAACATGGTAAGGGAGGTAGAGGAGGGAAGAGTCTGATATCGAGGATGCCTATCCTACCGGCCATGTCGGGGAGGACGCCTCAAATGTTTGCAGAGGTGATGAGGCAGGTTTGTGAGTCGATACGAACGCTGTAGGGGCGTGGGTTAGTGTCAGGTCGCAGATCAAGACGTGGGTCAGTTTCGGGTTCGTCACCCGTGGTTGATCCAGGCAATATGGATTAGACTCAGTATGTCTCATTTTTACCAGCAATACGGACTCCGGTTGCGTCACCTAGTGCTGGATCTGTGGGTTTGAGGCCTTATTCAGTATCAACTCCGTCATCTGGGGCAGTGCGGGGTATAGCGTTTAGGGAGGTGGCGGATTATACTTCTTGGTTGGAGGCGGATATAGGTGGGGGCGAGACTCCGGCAGCCTAGGCGGGTGATAAGAGGAAAGGAAAGGAAGTGGCCCCTGAGTCAGAGAGGATGGAGGAGTATGATGATGATACCCCTCCGGCGGGTGGAGAAGTTGGTGGGGTTGGAGTGGGTCCGTCTCAAGCTGGCATGTGATGCCCCGAATCCCGTTTTGAAATTTTCACCTCCAGGACCCGGTGAATCATGGATGCCGTGCGTGACGGCGGGTTTAAAATATAAAAATCACGACTTTTGAAAACTTTTCTCAAATAAAACATGATCCTGTTTAAAAGCTCATTTTATAAAATCACGGCATGTGGAGTTTGTTCGGGTAATAAATTAACTTGTACATTTAAAATCATTTTTCCATACAAATAGAATCACATCAAACCATACTTGAATCAACTCCACATATATGAAACCATTTATACAATTATACAATACAAATCATTTATCAAATCGTAGTTCGTTTACAATCAAATAGAAACCAAAATAACTAAATAATGTAGTCCTTTTCCCGAAGAAGGACTAGACGCAGATTGTGGACATCAGAGGCCTCTATACACGTACATCATACCCCATCCGAGACGCTATGCCTACAAAACTGTTAGAAAACGGGATGAGCCAAATCCGGGCTCAGTGGGAACTATATAGGTTTTGTATAGAAAATACTTTGCTTTTAATGTATACTTTGAAAACGTGTAATGCAATGCCATGCAAGCCCAAGTGCATGCAACCCCACTAGGACTTCTATCCTAGTTACTCGGAAGCCATTTATCCAACAACTCGATCTCTCCTCTAACCAACCATAAGATAATATACCAATGAATTTCCACAACTTGAGGAGATAGTTAATCCAAAGTCACCTCGTACCAAACTCTGGCTCCTAAGGTTCGATATGCTACAGATTATCCTCTATCAACAATAAGTCCATATGATACTATGCTATCCGTCGCCTACACCATAAGTCGTAACTATAGGCCAAGTGTTCATTGTTATCACTTTAATTATAATTCATTATGAATCTTATACTTGGCCAGCTAATAGGATTCGCCCCAAGATCTTTAGCCTAAACCGTTACATTACGTCGTACTCTCATTAGGCTAACTCGTTAGTTACGATTTCCCCTTTAATCGTGAATATATTATATGCATTATGATCTGACTCGCTGTTCCGTAATCCGTACGCGTCCGTATATCCATACATCGTTTCTAAGTTCAATAATTATTATTTCTTTCCACTTTATATATATATATATATCAATACATTATGGAAGGCTCGACAGTTCTCTACGTGTATCCTGTTCTATTTGGATGTGTCTGCATAAGTCTTTATATCATTTATATTATAGCCGAGGCAACACATATGTATCAATACGAGACATGATACGATGCAATAACAATCACAGCACAATTACAATCTCACAACAACTCTCGTATCACGTCTCCAGTATAATGCCTCAGTTTCACCCTGCGGTCAGTCCAGGCCCAGAACAGAGAATCCAGCGAGTCCCAAAGGATCCAAGGTTCTTGTCGATGTCTCCTCCAGGTGAGGTGGTGGCTCAGGGATTTGGTTCTCCAAGTAGGTCATTCGGAGATAACCCTCAAGACATTTTCCCGGGAATAACACTCCGAATAGTTAACGAGGAGAACGCCCATACAAGTTCTCACGACACCCTGGAGAAACTACACCAGGCGATACCCTAGTGGGTGATGACCGTTAGTAGCCCAACTACTTCCCAGGGACTCACCATTTGGGAAGTAGTGGCACACGGGACCTGCTCCGCTTGCCGGGGAAACTCGTCTAACCAAGGACACATAGTCCAGTTGGAAGGCAAGATACCTAGAGTCGGCTCTCCTTTGTGGGCACGCACAACCACCGGCGGAGTCACCGACTTCATTTTCCCCTGCACGGTTTAGGGCCTTTTCACCCATGGGCGGCAATAGGCGGCCCTCCTTCGAGTCACGGGGAGCTACCCGGTGCTCGGTATATCATCATATCCAGCCCATACGTATGATCGCATCAACATGAATATATAGATTCCGCATTCAACAACGTATAATCATCCAATCATTCATCACACGTATGGCTAACAACATATATATACAATCACATAATCATCATCATCATCATGATTATCGTTCATCGTTCATCATTCATCACATCATTATTATTACCAATCCAATTATCCGGGACTTTATCATTTAATCAATAATTCCCATTATACGGCCGATTGATTCATTATCAATATATATATATATTACATCTCATTATATGCCATATGTATCAAACAACGTCCATAAGCGTTCGATATTAATTCTTTAGCTAGTCATTAAGCCAAGTATCGATCAGCGTGTCCCTCGCTCAACCGGCATATTAATATAAATCACCTAGTTGTTCATATTCTTAACTAAGGCAATCACATGCCCTAATAAGGGTGTTCTATGCGTCTTTAAAGAATATCGAGGTCATATCTTCGTTGCTAATGCCTAGCACGCTCTACACAAGTCATTAAACCCGTATGTTATGGTATCTCGCTCTACCGTAATAAGTTCTTGGTCCAACAACCATAGATAGAGTTCAACACTCTCAACTATATACATATCCGTGCATATCTAATCCATATAATCCATAATCAACTATAAATCAAGCATAAATCCCGAAATCCCCTCTAGCCTAGTTCATTCCCTTAGCTACAGTGAGGATACGGCGTGTAGGTGAAAGAACAAGGCTCACAACATGGTGAAAAGTGATGATGTATGATATCTAAGTGATAATCTATCCATACGCATCATTAATCTAAGGTTCACCTCGCCCAATCCCCATGAGATACAAACAATATGTACTTTTTATGAAAATCCCCAATTTGAGTTCAAAACTCTAATTCAACGAGTAATAATTTGAAATCAAGGGTTTAGTACTAGTGTTCCCACCTTAGAGAAGCAATACCGAGGAGTTGAGGAAGCGTAAAAGCCGTCTCGCTGAAACCCTAGCTCCAACATGAGCTCCAATGGAGAAAAAAGGTGAGGAAGGTGATGAATAGCGAAGGATGAAGCGATTCAGAACTCTAATCTTGTAGGAGGAAGAAGAAGTGGCAAGAATCTCCCTCTTTCTCTCTCTAGAACTCTCTATAGAGTGGTGGAAGTGTGTGGCTCAAAAATGAGGAGTGTTGGGTGATAAATGGGTCAAAAACGGGTTAAAAACGCTCAAAACCGACATTCAGGTGAACCATGATCGATCATGGGTCCCCCATGATCGATCATGAAGCATTTTGGAACTCTTCTGGAGGACCATGATCGATCATGGCCCTTCCATGATCGATCATGGAAGTCACTGCAACAGCAAATGACTTTCTGAGCCCGAAACGGACCTCGAAAGGCTGAATCTCGACTCAGCCCAAACACGAAAGTTGTAGAGGGAAAATAAATGAAGACGTGGCCGAAAATGGAGAGTCATTTGGACATCGGATGAAAAATTTATGGCCTCTCAAAGTTGGCCAAAAATCTACGAATCGCAAAAAGTCAAAACACGCGATTTACGCTTCGGTTTCAACCCGAACCACTTGAATAACATAACGATCACTCCCTCAAACTAAATATAACTAACATGACATACTAGAACTATTTGGTCAAGTACGAAGGGCTCAGAACCCAATGCTCGCTCTTTAACGGAGATTAAGCCATACCGGGCTTAAAAGAAGGTCAACGCGGAAAAAGGAACGCGGGGTATTACATGACCCTAGTGAGGCGTCGACCTCATATTTGATCCCGGAGTACCCGAGAGACATCCCGTACATGGATCCCAGATGTGTCCGTGAATGATGAGTCGATGGGTGCTTTAGCGCATGTCTCAGATGAGGAGGTATACTTTTATTTATAGATGTAAAAAGTGTTTTATATGCGTGATGCTTATAGAGAGTGATGAATGCGTGTTTGTATTTACAGATGGGTTTGTTCCATCTTTGAGAGGTGGACGAATTACTGTGGAGTTAATTCAACGCTTACGGGCTGTTGATGTTCGCAGTGTTATTCCTGACCGAGTACATGTGCAAGTATAGTTAGCGTTTGGTAGGTGACATGATGGCGACTTATCATCCATCTCGCTCTCGATCTAGATCGGTGGCACCTTCACAGTCTGTCCATGGTGAGGTGCAGCGGTCATGTCAGACATCGAGACTTGCTCCTTCGCCCAAGGTCATGGTCGTGCGGCATTCGAGAATCTAGCGGAGGGTGTTAGAGAGACTGAAGCAAAGGGCCCACGTACCATGGATCTTCCCCCTTCTCATCAACCGTAGCTTCCAGATGATGGTTATTTGATGGTTTTATTGCTAGGTTCCAGTATTAGGTTTTTTAGGAAAACATTTTATTTTTTAATATGTATTGGTTTTTTTAAGTTGTGTTGGTTGTATTTTATAAGCAAGTTTTGTGAATTTGTTAATTGATAATGACCGGGATATTTATTAATGATTAAGGTTTATTTTGAAGAAAATGTGTTGATGTGTTATGTGATATGTTTTCTATTGAATTATTAAAATGTGACAAAAATGGTTAAGTATATATGTTGGCAAGTAGTTATCAAACCTATATGCATGCAATGAGTTGGGTCTGGTGGCTTCATGCGCAATTCGATTTATGAAAATTCCTTTTCAAATTTTAATATCACCCCTAGTTTAACTTACCCTTAATTTTTATAAGAGAATAACGCAAGCATCCCAACTTAGAGTTCAACCGATGCTGGGTCTTCCTTAAATTGCCATTGAATTGTGGGTTGTACGTCTACCCTCGGTGAAAGGCTTCATGTGTTCTGGTTTGCTCAGATTAATCCATCCCTTGATGACTACAAGTCATTCACTTTGCAAAGCTGATGAGAGAAAATGATGCTGAAGGATATCTTTGCATGACTGATCTTCGTTCCATTTCATCACAGATTATTCCATGTGGTCTAGCTTTATTCAATGCATCTTTGGTTACATCAGTTTAGGAAAGATTGGTTGGTATTGCCTATGCTGACTGGCCGGGTGAGGATGAAAGATAAGTCTTTTAGAGATACCAATTCATCAAAGTGTCCCATTTTTCAATCGCAGTCAGAGTTTTGATATTGATCCATCGAAGTATCATTGGGATCTTCCCCCATAAACCTTAGAGCAGTCCTTACCCCCTGTTGCAATCTCACTCGGAGTTTCAATCTCATTTGGAACTTTCTTTTTCATTGCATACTCAAAGTAGTCCGTACCCTCTTTTGCAATCTCAATCTCAGTCAAAACTTTGTAGTTTAGATATTTTCATCAGCTTCTTCCACCTTAAAAGAAATTCATACTGCCCCATACTCTTTATGTGGTAAGTTTTTCTTTGAAAAATTCTTTGAAATTGTTACACTTTTGTAGTATAGGTGCTTTAAAGTTTATTTTTATATATTATTTTATAAAATGTTGGCGTTTTGTGAATGAATGTGCATTTTATTTATGAAAGTGTTGGTTATTATATAACATAGTTTATGCCCAATTCCCCCTCAGACCCATGCAAATGCAGATGCAAAAGATCGTTCTTTCCAAAAATCTGGCAATTATAGGGAGTGATTCGTATTTTATTTTATTTCAGACGCGAGAAATCCTAAAACAAATTTGGCTCAAGACCTTTGTCAAGATTTGTCCTTTTCCCCACACCTTACCGCAGGATCTTTTCTTTGCGAATCTCTCATCATCCCTCAAACCCTTGTAGAAAAGTTGACTTAAGCACTTGAATGAACTGTTCTTCCACTTCTTCACTATCTTATTTTGAGTGAACGAAAATGTTTTATTATAATAGACCGGGCCTGAAAACACTTATTAGGTTGCCTATGTTCCCTAATGTCTTATCATTCCAAAAAATTCAATATAGGGCACAGGACAGGTCTTCGTAGTTCATGCTTACATGTAACAAATCTTCAATAACTATTTTCAAATCCTCAATCACTGATTACAAATCTTCAATCTCTAGTTACCAATCTTCAATCCCTGATGGTTTAGAAATGATGGGTCTGGTATCTTTCCTGCTTCGATAAGGTCCTAAATAGTATGCCAAAGATCCATGCAATCGTCTGTTGTGTGGCCTACATTCTGGTGGTATTCACATCTTTCATTGAGATTCTAATTAGAGGGGACTAGATTTGGTATAGGTCACGGGTTTAGTGGACAGATCATCCCTACATCCTTCAGTTGCTTATATAACTTGCTTAACGGACTTGGCAGTTGTGAGAAGTTTCTTTCCTGAATCTGACTCGGTTAAATCCCCTATTGTTGGTGCATTTATATCTCGAAACATTTTTCATGGCACGAGAATTGATAGAAATCGATAAATGTCTTTTTGAGTCATGTGGAATTTGGAGTAAGGATAAATTGAACATAGATGAGCCTGATGTATGTGGGTGCACACTTGATGTATGTGGGTGCACAATTGAAGAGGAGATTTTGAATGGGTTAGTGAAATTCTCTAGTGTTGGCTTCGGATTGTTATTGGCTTTTTGGGAAATATATTCTGGATTCGATGAATAGGTTGAGATGGATTTAGAGTCATTCATTTGTTCTTGGCTTGATGAGTAGCTTGATAATGTGGGTAAGGAAGATTCGATGCGTAGGTATGGGTCTGGTTGATCGGTGTTCGAGATATACCCTAGTTCTTGCAACTAATTCTTTAGTTTAAAGACCACCTTTTCTAAGCGAAAGATTTCCTCATGCAATTTTACTGTCTCTTTAGTGAAATAATCCCTCTGAATTTTCATAGTACTTTTCTCCTTTCTCAGTTGCTCGATAATCTGATCTTGATTCTTTTGTTCTGATTCTTGTAATGGTCTTGTGAGTTCTTCCTTGGTTACTTATTTCAATGTTTCAAACTTTAATAATTTTTCCAGCTAAATTTTCATTATTTGATGATCGATTACTATCTTGCTTAATTTATGATTTAGCAATTGGAATTCTTGCTCTAAGTCAAATGATTTCGACGAACCGGCCCTGCCTTTTTCATCTAGGAGACCTTTCCCAGTGGTCGAAGGTGCTTGATATCATCCAAAACTGCCTCTAAGGTACTATTCATCATCTCCTTCCTTGATTAACCGCCATGGGAGCTCGATTATGAGCTACAACCGCGTTGAAGGAAGTTTAGGCTTCATCTATTTAGGGGTTTTGTTGTTCTATCTAAGAACACGGTGATGCGAGAGATTCAAGGTTTCACCGGACAAAGCTTCGATTATCATCTTTTCTTCCCTCTTTTGGTCTACAACTGGAGGTAAGGGTTTATACTTTTTCAAAACTCGCAAATATGATTTTATTTACTAAAAGATGAATTATTTTATATGTATATTGATGTAGAGCTCATATTTCTTGTTTTTGATATACAAGAATGATTTCCACATGAATGTTAGATATAGTGATTTTGCCTATTGATATTAATGATATATGATTATTTGAAGTACAAATTCATGTATTTAAGCAAGATATGCCATCTAAGCTCTATGATTACATGGTATTGATTCATACGGATGTTCTTTAGAGGTATATGTGTTGGTTTGACAAGAAAAGGATTAGTAAAAGATTTCGTATACACCAAAGAACATGGACGTGAATTTGATAGAGTTTATATGGCATATGTAGTATCTGCCTTATATATGATGCATGAATTGGAATAAGATATACCGCTTGAACTTGATATCTATATAATATAGACTTGTAAGCGATGTTCCTTGGATATACATGCTTGGTTGTATCCAAGTGGATTTGTAAATAGGTTATGTATGCGCTGAGGAACATGGATACATGATGAATGAAGTTTAAGTGGCATGTGTTGTTTTTAGTTGTCATAAAGAGCATGTATGCATGTTGTGCATTACTATTGTGTCAACTGCAATCTTGAAAATTCTTCGGCAAGCTCGGATTCCCTTATGGCCTATCGAATGGGTGTATATCTCTTCTTATGATGCTGAAAGTTTCAATATATATATATATATCTGTTCGGAGGTTGCATGGAGGCTTATTTCTTATGGCAATTCATGGAGGCTTCATTTATATCTTGATATCTTCTTGTCGATCGGATATGATTGGTTAACAGATTTCTAGATAATGATTGTGCTTGGTCATGGATGACCAAGGTGATGGAAATTTTGTATGAATATCTGTTTTCATGGTGCTTGCCGGGATGGAAAAATAGGCAGGGTCCGGTGCCTTTGGGCTGAAAAGCCCTAAACCCTTGGGAGATATTGTTTGGCCGCCTATAAGCCACCGATGAAGACCTAGGAACCTAGGCATTGGCAACGCACCATTGATTCCATTTTTTTCTATGGAAGATGGACGGGTTGTTATTCCACTTCTTAGGTATGATGATAATGGTATGTCGCCTTGAGGCAACAGATTCTATAATATGACTCCAGCCCGAATTCTTGTTGAAGAGAACTATGGTTATATTACATTCTCTTAGAATCGATGGATTTCATAAGGCCATGTTGGCTTGGATTCTCACTGGCGCGTGTAGACACCCCGATCCGTGACCCCCGCAAGAACCCTAACGACCCTCGAGAACTACTGTTTTTGGAGTCCGGGACCCACCCGAGCACCCGAAACTACCCCGAAAAGGTTTGCTGGCCAACAAACCTATTTTTAAGAGGGATTGTCGCACGACAATCACTGATATGTCGCGCGACAATCACTGATATGTCGCGCGACAATCACTGATATGTCGCGCGACAATCACTGATATGTCGCGCGACAATCACTCCTATGTCGCGCGACAATCCCTCCTGACACCAGACCATCCACTCTCTGACACATCAATCTGTCAGAAACATCACTTCAGCCGTTTGTCGCATGACATTAGACACATTGTCGTGCGACATATGCCCCATTTGGAGAAGTGTCGCGCGACAATCTTTCCCGAGCACTATAAATAAGGCATCACCCCCATGGGTTCTAGACGGCAACTTCTCAACACGATTTCTATACTAAAATTCCTTATTCTCTCTGATATCTTCTAATCTTTAACCCTTCTCCGGAAGCATCTGTGATAACATTTATTTTCGCAAGAGTCTCGGATCTAATCTTGGCACCCAGAGTGCCACCTTCTAGAGTCAGACCGCTGGAAATATTACTAAGAGGAAAGCTAATATTCGCCGGAGGTCTTCTCTACCGTATTATATTTTCTCTCTCTTTTTCTTATTTATATCGTCGGAAAGGTAACTAAAGTCTCTTCTAGTAATCAAATAATATATCTGCATATTAGTTTTATTGTACTTTATTTAGTAATTATAGACTTTTTTAGATTCTTATGTAAGTTTGCTATATATACATACTTGTTATTTTCGGAAGTATTATAAGTGAGTAAGGAGTTAGCTTGCTTAGGCTAACATAAATCGAAAGCATTTACTTCCACCCTCCTCGTTTCATTTTAATTAAGTTTATTATATGTAGACTTTTTATACATGTTGCTCTGTCCACTTTCTAGCTGGATAAACTTATTGTCAAGTTATTGATATTCTATTGTTTTCAAACCAAACAACTTGATAAAATCATTTGTAAAACCAGAAGAAGTAAGACCATTTATCATCCTGCTAAAACCAAGTTTTTAAAACCTGGATTGATAAAGCTTACTTAGGAATTAAATTCAGATATTTTTTGTCTTTCATATAGACTGTAATGTATCTGATACACTCTCCTCAAGAGTTCGATTCCATATCAAATCAATTCTGATAAGATCCGATCTTTTCTGAATTAACCTAACGAGATAATTGATATTGATATTTGAGGAAACAATACCGAATCATTCTCTTTTCAAAATAGATAAGTTAAACTTTTGTCACTAGTAATCAGATTTCGACAAAACCAAAACATCGGATCATGGAATACAAGGTTTTCATCCCTTTCCTCGTTTTTCCCAAAATCAGGTTTTCATAAGTTATTTCCAGAAAGCAGTAGAATACTAGTAAAAGCATCCGAGTTTTCCAACATAGAATAAACATATCAGACCACTAGAGATCGAAAGGGCGGAATGGGTGCTTAACACCTTCCCAAACCGTAATATAGTTCCCAAACTCTATAAAATCCTAGTTTCGTAGACAAACGTGTAAAGAAAGGCATATTTGTAGCCTTTCTTCTTACACAACTATTTTGTCCATTTTCTCGTAAAACGTACTGGCGACTCTGAACGAACCCTTTTGCATCTAGAAATAGGATAGAGGGACACCCGATATGAATTATCAACACATAGAAGCAAATGGAACAACGGAATCCTTTCCGATGTTTCAGACTCCCAAACCAGAGGCTGAGAACCTGGGGTCGCATTTGCGGATTCTCACAGCGCGTATCATCAAGGTTCGGAGATGGGTTGACACAAAGGGAGGTAACCTGCATATGCATGAGCATGCATTTTCATGAACTAATTACGTCTATGATATTTTACAAATAATGTTTAAATTGTATTTTGAACATATTTACTATGTTTATAACAACGAATCAAGTTATGTTTTCAAAGTTCTCTCTTCTACCCCCCCCCCCCCCCCCCCCCCCATTTTTATTTACAATTACAGGTACACAGGGGGCAAACGATGGTAACGGGGCTACAGGATTCGGGAATGAAATAGATAGCTCTGATGCAGATTCATTTTTGTTACGTGTATGTTATCTTGGGAAGCCATGGCTAGCCCGGAATGTTGGTTTTGTATAAGAGTTTATGCATGTATGTATGTTTATGCACAATACTATCATCTTATATCTTGTTGATTTTGACACGTATGATATTTATTATTTAAATTTCTTTTATGTATATCTGTATATACTTATTTTAGTCAATCTAAGATGGGTTAGTGACACTCCAGGTCTTAATTACGGGTGTTATCCTAAAAATCAAGGCGGGGGTGTTACACGGTATGATTGACAGGGCCTTTGTCCACTAGGTTCTCATGACTGATGGTCATTAAAACAATGCAGAAAATCTTTGTGTTCTAAGCGAACTCTCATATATGCAAGCGTGGTTAAATGGAGTAAGGTTTAAGGCTCCCTCCTATTTAGCATGTCTTACGATATACCTCAAAAGCACAAGTATGTGTAAGGAACTTTTGATATACCTCTACTGGGTACATGAAGGGTAAGCCGCTCTATATACCTCAGTAGGATACTTGGCCAAGGAGAGTGGTCCTAAGCGCTTTTGGCTAGTGCAGACCCGCAAGTTCGCTGCCTAGCCAAGACTTTGGTCCCGAGGTTAATAGGGTAGATTCACACTCACAAGAATGCATGGTAGTACGTGAGTGATTGCAAAATAACAATCTGGTGATTCATTATTGATCAATGCTTTAGGACTTGTTATGATATTTTAAACAATTTTAATTATGAAAAATATTTTCCTCACATAATTAGTAAACAAAGGTAGCAAGGTATCCACCTAGATCGCGTCTATATTATCCTAGGACTAAGCCTCGCAAGATCTATATCTAATAAATAACATGATTTAAATATATGATCCATTATATAAGAGCTTAGTTCTCGACATCCCCAGCGAAGTCGCCACTGTGAGAATCCGGATCTCCAACCCAAAATCTCTCTTTGTTTTCAGGTTTTAAGGGAAAAAGTGTTTTGTAAAGTCTCCAGTTTGTTTTGCATGAAAATAAACAAAAGATTATATAAAAGACAATTCGAAAATGAACCACCTTTCATACGTTTGAAATCAGAGATTTATTTGATAACTTATTTTGCTAAGGTTCGGGAACTATGTTACGAATTGGGAAGGTGTTAAGCACCCAATTCGCCCTTTCGGTCTCTTTAATGGATCATGTATTTAATTCCTATCTTAGATATCTTGCAAGTAGTTTGAATTATTTCCAAAATAGTCCTTTTGGATAAGTTTGATTAAAAACAGTATTTATAAAATCAGACTCCAGCTTTGCGAGCGACTAAGTATTTATTCATATAATGAAATCAGAGTCTCGTAGTTCCATTTTTTTGGAAACTATTTTTGTGTTTGGTTTTGTTTTGAAAACGTGTCAAAACAGATTTTAGTTTTCTTGTAAAATTTAGAAAAGACTTGTTTTGAAAGCACTGAACTTCTTTGCAAGTTATCTAATTCTCTTGATTAAAACTTGTACAATAATTGAAATCAAAAGAGTGGTAGAAAGGTATACCTGATGCACGTGAACAAGAATGAAGACCACTTGATTCTTTCTCTCTCTAATTTTCTCTCTCTAAACTTCTCTGTCTAGAACTCTTTTTAAAATTCTCTCTCTAAAACTTTCCTTAATAAACTAGACAGAGTTACCTCTTTTTAAAACTCACTTGAGTGTTCATCCTCCAAATGAGACTCCAAGGGTCCTATTTATAGAGAAATTCCCGCCAAAAACACTTCAAAATGAGTTAGCCGCAAGGGGTAGCCGTGCGGTTGGCTGGGGCTTGCGGCTCGCAACTTATTCAAAGTCAAAGTCTTTCCTATTAGTCTTCTATATGCATGATGACTCAAGACTTGATGCAGAATGTTTGTTTTTGTATAAAAATCAGATTCACACGAAAGTCGTGGATTAGGGTGTTCAGAGGGGTTTGTCGTGTGATAACTGAAGGTTTATTGCACGTCAAAAGCCTTTGAATATAGGTTTGTCGCACGATAAAGCCTTATGGAAATAGGTTTTTCAGACTACAAACTTCTTGAAGCAGTTTCTAGTGTTTTGGGTGAATCTCATACTCAAAAAAGTGATGTTTCGAGGGTTTTAGGGTTCTTGTGGGGGTCACAGATTGGAGTGTCTACAGTGATGACATTGATAATATGCTGGGAGGTGAGAGTATTTGAGAAGACATAGAGAAAGAGAGAGATAAAAAGTTTTAGTGTGATCTTTTTTTTAAAAAAGCAAGGATTTTAGGCTGGCTTTTTTTCTTCGTGAAAAAGGATCGAGTTACGTTTTCTTGATTCTCAAACTTCGTGCAGGAGTTTCGGACTTTGTCTTTTACTTTATTTTCGTGGCATTTTTCTCGTGCACAAGGATGCAATTCTGCGTATGGTTTCCTGACTTCATGAGAAGAGAAATTTTGTGCTTGCACCGTTTTTTATTTTTCGATGCCCTTATTCCTCCTTAATTGTCTGAAAACTTTTTTATACAGCTTACTTATTCTCTTTTACATGATAAGCAGCCTTCCTCACCTAAGGCGTAGTCCTGTGCATTTTGGCCTAATTGTCACTCTTGATGTGGCTCTCACTACCATCTTTTACCTTTTATATTTTTCTATATTATTTTATGTTGACATTGTAGGATTTATCCTCTTTTTTAGTCTTTTAAATTTTTTCTTTTACCCACTTTGTTCCTTTTAACTTTGTCAAGTTTCTTGAAAATTTTCCTCCTTTCGATATGAGAATATTTGCTTTGGAAGTTTGCAATTGACATTATCATCCTGTGATTGTGATTTTCGATTTAAAAACCTTTGGAAGTGTATCTTGCAGACTTTTTAGAAGAGAAAAAGTTGGGCCAAAAGCCCTTTTGTGGGGATTGTCCCTTGTGTATCAGTTGCAAGATTTCATCATTCCAATCTTTCTCTCTCTAAGTTTTTCTTGCCTCTAAAGGGGGCTTTTTGTTTGTTGAAAGGTTTGCCTGTAGAAAAGGCTTGAGATTTGCTTGTAAAAAGGGCTTGGGTTTGCCTGTAGAAATGGCCTGTAATTGCCTGAAAAAGGCTTATGATTACTTGTAGAAAGGGCTTGGGATTCCTTGTAGAAAGGGCTTGGGTTATTGTCTGTGAAAAGGACTTGCATTTGCCTGTAGAAAGGGCTTAGATTTGCATGTAAAACGAGATTATGATTAACTTAGAAAGAGCTTGGATTTTCCTGTAGGAAGGGCTTAGGATTGCCTGTATAAAGGGCTTAGTTTTTTTCCTCTAAAAAGGGCTTGGGATTTCTTGTGGAAAGGGCTTATGTTTGTCTGTAGAAAAGGCTTGGATTTGCGTATAGAAAGGGCTTGGGATTGCCTATAATGTGACGCCACGAATACCGTTATGAAGCTTAAGCTTCTAGGACATGGTTAATTATAGTGCTATACACGATGGCGGTTTTAAAATGTGTAATTTAAAAACATTAACAAAAACATATTTTATCATAAATTTTTATTTTAAAAAAATTTGGTATATGGAGTTCATAAAGTTAATAAACCCAAACATGTAGCTGATAAGATAAGGTTCAACAAAAAGTTAACTCCATATTTTTTAGGTTCGTAATCGTATAAAGATCAAACATCTCTATATAAAATAAGTCCTCCAACGATGTCCCAACTTTAATTAAAAGCTTTACATCATTTTTTAGTAATTATATATTAAATCAAATAGAAACTCAACTACACAAATGATGCCAATATACAAAACTCGTAAAATACAAGTCATCTACGGACGATTATAAATGTTTAAGGTAATCAGAGGCCTCTAGACTCCATATTCGTGCCGACCTCTAAGATGTACTTGCAATGCAGTTTTGAAAAAATGGGAGTGAGCCAAACATGGACTCAATAGGAACTATAAGGTTTTTGTTATAAGAAAATACAATTAGCGAACTACAAATAAGTGCCATTTCATATGAAAATAGATTTTTACATCTGATAATGCTAGAAAGCTAGTACATGCTCGATACGTCAAACGTTAATCCCCAACCCATATATATGTATAAATCGTTGGCTAGATTATAAAACATGCATGGCACAAACAATTATATCATTTAAGTGTATCTCATCCAAGACAATCATATCAATAATCTGCGGCTATCCAATTGTACAATCATATTGCATTTCGTAACCTTTCACCCATGCGGCAGCAGGGCCTCACATTAGTTTCCTTTCACGGTTTTGACTCTTGCACCCAAGAAACTCTGTCCCAATTTATCCGGCCCCATACTAGGTGACCATACTTAGGACCTAATATAGACTAACACAATAACATATATAGGCAACTCGTGTATCAACTCAACAGATGAACAATTGCGCCAATTTAGATAACATAATTTATATCGAGATCCAACAACTAGCCAACATATATAGGAGTAAGGGAAAGCCATGCTTATATACTTATGCCATCTCTATATACATACACCAATACATATTGTTGGTGTGTAAAACTAGATTGGGGTAGTTTAGACCAAACAGTCGAATGATTAAGATAATAAATGCAATAATCTAAGAGAGTCAAAGATGTATAAAAGAGGTTGGCCTCATATGAAAATATGGGTTAGTCCTCCTCTGTGGATTTATTTTATTGTATAATTATTAGTTAATATATAATCCATATTATATAGATCTATTAATATCTCAATAATTATATTATATATAAATTGATGTTATATAGATTAGAATAGTATTGGGTAGTTATATATATTTATGTGTTATTATGTATGTATGATAAATTAGATATTGAATGATTAGAAGATTGATATGTATGTGTATAGGTTATAAATGATGAATAAATAGATTATTGAATATGGGATAATATGTGGCACTTCTAAATAGAGCCAGGAGCTTAATTTGCTTTGTTATTAAAATAACTGAGAGGCCGTTACAAACTCACAAAGTCTTTTTAGCTATTCTATCCTCACAAGATCACAATAGGAGTTTACTTGAGCTACACAAGTTCTAAATTCCCTATATTAGAAGCTTTGATGTGTGCTCTGTAGTTCTCTTTCTATCTATCTCTTTTGGATTCTCACTGTTTGTTGTTTGAATGTTGAATTCTCTCTAGTTGTTGGTAGGTTATTGAGAGAACTAAATGCTTCTTCTATATATATGAGACATAGGAGACGTGTGGAGGGAGTTCTATGGAGCAGGTCCAAGGCCATTTTTTACTCCCATCAACTCTAACATTGCTTCTCCATGGATTCTGGTGCATTAAATGTAATTGGTATGCATTTAATGCTGTTGAGGGAGGTTCTGCAGTGCTGGTGGAGTTGGTAGCAGTCGCCCATGCTTCTTGCACATGCTTTGACATGGTGGTCGGCGAGAGAGCTCTGGCATTCGAGCTCCGTCATTTGTTGAACAAAAATGATTCTTGGACCAGATACCCAAATCACAAAGAGCTCTGATCTTCCTGTGGCAATAAAATAGAGCTCCTCCTATTGTAACAAGTCAAGTCGCTGATGTGGAAGGCCACGTGTCTGCTCGTGGTTGGCGGAGTAAATTGGGTCACTAATTTGCACCATCACATATGTAGAATGTATTTTACATTATCACATAGTGATATTAATGTTGTATTAAGCCAACTCCACTAAGCCTGCCATGTTTGCCACTTTATGGCTCAATCAAAAATTTCATCAATTAGAGAATTTTTATGAAAAATCATACAATCGACACCAGGCCAAGTGAAACTCATAATTGGTAATAAATAGTTTCAATATAAACTTTCCAATATAGTTTAAATACATAATTTATTCAGAATTCATTAGAAATCTACTCGTATATGCACAAATTGGTGGGTTTATAAAAATCCTGTTATAAGCTAACAATAGCTTAATTACAACAATAATAACACATACATGTGAGATTATAACCAAAACATCCTTCAAACCTATTAAGATAACACTATATATATATATATGTATCACTCTTTATAATCCGCTATTGTATCCGTCCGTGTGGTTTTATAGGTAAACTTTGAGAACAGTGTAAAGTCATAAAATTTCTTGTGTAATTACCCAATTACTCCTTTAACAACTTGTAATAACCATTTATGAGAGGAGATTCTACAAATATTTTAACTATATAAGTTATCTCAAAAATTAGTGTTCATAGTCATATAATTGGGGGTTTTGCTCAAAATCCAAATTTGATGCGTATAAAGCGAGGTAATAACATAAACAACATTGGTTAAATATCAATTTAAGGAAATCGATACCCAAACACATGCACCATCACGAACCCAAGGTTTACATGAATAACCCCCCAATCATATTGTAAAAATCTATGTGCAACATATAAGAACTTGTAAAATGGTTGAGTACTAGAGTTCCCACATATATGAAGCATTAATTTCGAGATTGAAGGTTTGATTGAGCTTTCCTCCAAAGATTTGGAAACCCTAGAAGCTTCCTCCAAACATTAATGGTAGTTAAAGGTTGAAGATGAAGATGAAAATGGTGATTATTGAACACAGCTTGATTCATTGGAATGGATGCATCAAAACCCCTATAAATCTCCCTTAAAATTAGCTCTCAAGCCCCTTTCTCTCCCCTTGGAAGTTTCTATACACAAAATTGTAGGTTTTAAAGGATGAAAAATCAGGACAAGGTTGATCAAACCTCGCTAGGGTACAAAGCTAGATCAATCTTGGAAGCATTCTGGACTACCTAGATTGATCTAGCTTGTTGCTACACCATCACGTACCCAACTTTAGAAGCCCAAAACTAACCTTAAAATGACAAAATCTCGACTCGGGCCAAATACGAAACTTGTAGAAGGAAATAAGATAAAGATTTGACGGAAAACAGGGACTTGTTTGGACTTTGAATAAAGAAGCTATGGCCTCCCAAAGTTGGCCAAAAATCAAAGTCACAAAAGTCAAAATGGGCGATTATACTCGTTTTCAAATCGGACCACCCGAATAATAAAACGATCATTCCCACAAACATAATATGCCTAATATGACATGCAAGAAGTGTCGGGTCAATTTAAGAAAAGTTCAAAACTAAATGTTCATGCCCTAACGGAGATTAAGCCTTAACTGGGCTTAAGAGGATAATTAGCATTGAAATGACACACGGGGTACTACATGTAAGAAGGGTTTGAGATTTGCCTGTAGAAAGGGTTTGGGTTTTTTCTTGTATAAAAGGCTTGGGATTGCCTGTATACAAGGCTTGGGATTGCCTAGTTTAAATCCCTAAACCGTGGTACACTATTGATGAATGAATATCAAAGATTATTAAACATCTGATTCCAAATCGAATTAGCTTCCAAAAAGCCCTAAGCTTTATGAAAAACACTTGTTTTTCTTTTCTTTTCTTTTCTTTTTCTATTTATCATTATCAAAATCACGTTTTCAAATTACATGCAATGATTTCTAAAATCAAATGGGCGAAACATGAAGCACACGATTTTATCCCCACCCCAAAATCCTATTTTTTTAAAAACTATGGATTTATACGCAATAATATCTTATGCATGGGAATTTTTTTATTATAAATACTCGCATATTCTACTTGGAGACTGAAATGGTGAATTGGTCGGGTGCCTAACGTACACCTTCTCGATTCATAACTTAATCCTCAAACCTCTAAATCAACTAGTTTCCCACCAGTTATTTTCAAGAGGTCGTTTAATCTATAATTGTTCCTCTTTCACACTAACTTTTGTTCATTTAGTAAAATAAATTGGTAACTCTGGTTTTCTTTATAAACTATCACCTTTTCTCCAAATCAAATGAACCGTTTTCCAAATGAATAGGAAACCGGAGGAATCACCGCCCGTGGGGACTGGCGTTGAAAACACTGGTTCTCACAACTGTCTGTCAGCTAAATACTATGCTGGCAATAAATGCATTTCAACCACCATGGTAAAGTGGAAAGAGTGAAGATTAAGCAATACTTAAGTGAAAAGCATGGGTTCTTACCCACTGTGGCAAGAGGTTAAGTGCAACAACCTTAGTTTCATGGGATTAAATAATATATTTAGAGCATTTACTCCTTGAGGAGATCACTAATTCGAGTTGAACAAGAATATAGTTGACCAAATCGATTTTCCTTAATTTGCTTCCTACAAATTACATGAACCGAGTAAATATTATATATAATTTTGTTTTCAAATCCAAATCATTTATAGAAGGAAAATGTAGAGAAAATTAAAATAAACATTCAATAAAACCTTGAACTTTGTTGTTCAAACTAAATATATAGTTGGACCATAAACTCAAACACACAAAGGATATTCTAAACAAATCTCAAATCAAACACTGGGCCAAATGTCATTTTAGTGAACAGGTTACGTTTGTTAATGCACATAAGATAATTTAATGAATAGGTTGGATATTAGGGTTAAAGATTTTGACATGATTAATCAATCGGGTGGCTTTGTATTGACATATTTAATATAGTCAACCTACGTAACACAACATGAACACGCATAACTACTACCACCCTTACCTATACTTAAGTTTATTTCATGGAGTAGCTATATGATGATGTGTGTTGAATTGAATATACAATACTTTTAAAGATATATAATATCTATGTACTTTGAACCTATATTCAAACGAAAAAATATCTCCAGAAGCTGGAACTATTCTATAAAAAAGAAAAAAAAATCCTATTTGCCGACATCAATAACATATAATTTTTTAAAACACTCCCTTTTTTTGATACAACAAAAACATCAATTTTAAATTAGATTTTGTAATTTCCACCTAATAAACTAATTTCCACCTAAAAAACAAACGCTCCAAAGCTAGAGATGAAAAGAGTAAAAAACCCTCCAAAGCTATATAAAAATAGAGTGAAAATGGAGTTTCGAAAGCCATCCATTTTTATGATACGACAAAAGCATCCATTTCTAAATTAGGTCTTCTAATTTCAACCTAACAAACAAAATTTCAACTTGAAAAAAAAAAAGGAAGAAGAAAAAGAAGCCATTAAAGCTAGATATGAAGAGAGTAAAAATAGAGCTTTGAAAGACATCCTTTTTTTCTGATACAAAAACAGTCTCCATTTATAAATTAGGTCTTTTAAATTCAACATAATAAACAAAATTTCAACTTAAAAAATAAAAGCCACCAAAGCTAGAGATGAATAGAGAGAAAATAGAATATTTCATCGAGTACCTTGTCATGGAAAAGGTGGAGCCGGGTGTAAATCTTCTCTATACATTGCCCTTTCGTCACAGCGGTGGAGGGACGTGTAATCTTTACAAGTACAATCCAAATGTTAAATAAGTGATGAGTTCCAATGGTGG
This sequence comes from Lonicera japonica, assembly GCA_021464415.1. Lineage (NCBI taxonomy): Eukaryota > Viridiplantae > Streptophyta > Magnoliopsida > Dipsacales > Caprifoliaceae > Lonicera > Lonicera japonica. Next base: position 265,161 of record JAKCWG010000953.1, on the reverse strand, counting down.
TGGTGGATATGTTCAGAGTCGGCCATGAGTATATATAGGCGACCCAGACCATCATCTAGGGCCCCCCGCGATGCCAGTGCCCCCGATTTTTCGAGGCCCCGTTTATATGTATGTTACTTAGTTAAAATAATTTTGTGTAGAATTATATTACTTCAAAGTTTGTTCAACCCAGCAGTTGGCTTTTCAAAATCAAGTGTTTAACACACTAGTCATGAGTCTTCCAGCTACCAATTATAATTTAGTTTTTTTATGTGGACAAATAGACTTTAGACCCATGTTAAATAAGTAGTCTACTTTTCTTTTTAAATACTTGAGCTCAATCACTAATTAATAATTTTTTTGATCAGAATCACTAATTAATAATTAAGTCTAACTATCGCTTAGAATGTGTATAATTATACACCATAGATCCTTTAATCTTGACAAATTTAAAGAACAAGCAACCACTTCCAATGTACGGAAATTTAGTATTAAATTATTTTATTTTCAATGAAGTCTTTTCAATTCATTGAATGAATTTTTTTATTTTTTTTACAAATTTTTTGTCAACATAGTATTTCATACATACCTCTATATTCATAAGTTTTCAACTCAAACACTTTCTTTGATTCTCTTTATTTGATCTTTCTCCATCTTTCATTTTCTTTAGTTCATGGTGATACTTAAACTCAATAACGTCGTCTCACAGCCTCCTTCCTGAAAACTTCACAATTCTTAGCAATTTTCAAATACTAAGATTTGTTTCTTTCTCTACATATCAATATATCAGTACTACAATTCCACTATGTTAATTACTTGACTTTTAGAAAACATTTATTATTTTTTTTAATTTAGTTTTTGTTCAATTTTTTTTTTCTAACTAGAGTTTTTAAGTTTTTAAGTACTGTGGTTTTTGATTAATTATGATGAGTTTTAAAACGAAATTTTATTTATTCTATATTTTTAAAATAAATTTCAAGTGTCACCGTTGCAATACATATATACACACACACACACATATTTGTAGTGTAAGAGCATGTCCAATGCAATTTCAAGATAAAATTTCACTTAAGACCCCTCAAAACTCAAGGCAGACCCTGGATAGGTTTTCGCATGGCTTAGTTCATAGGGAGTTAATGGAGAAAGAGAATAATAGAAAGTGTAAATATAGTGTAAGAGCATCTCCAATGTAAAAATGGATTAGATACCTCTTCACTATAGACATGTAAGCATGTCGTCTTTTTTATATGGCATAATAAAGTCTCTTCATGGACAAGTCTTACAAAAACCATCTCCAATGGGATTGCTTAAGAAATTGCCTATTACTAAATTCATAAAAAATAAAATTAATAATTTTATATATATAATGAGTCTTGTTTGATAGGTCTTGAGTCATACTTTTTTAATGTATAGTTTTTATTAATAAATAAATTATAAAATTACAATTAAAATATTTGAAAGCTTAAAAAATAAAAGTATGTAGACAAAAATGATGATATGGCAATAAGACATTTTCTAAGAAACACTCTAGAAATAGAGGGTCATCCTCACAATGTCTATTTTCATTTTTGCCACATCATCTTAATTCATGGTCATTATGGATGGTTGCATTGAGAGCATTTTATTTGCTCATTGTCCATCAATTCTATGTAACATTTCATTTTCATCTAATTCATAGTTACATTGGAGATGCTCTAATGAATACAAAAATGTGTTTTTGTCTACGAGTGTAAGTGTATTGTAAAATGAAGAGAGGTGATTTTTGTTTGAGTTGTAACAGAAAGACAATCCTTTAGTAATGTAAAATGAAGAGGGGTGATTTTTGTTTAAGTTGTAAGAGAAAGAGAATCCTTTAGTAAAAATGAGTGGTCAGGGTTATCTTAAAAATTAAATTGTGGAGAATGACTTACGGGTTGGGTGGGAGTTTTAATGGGTTCAAATTCCTCTCTACTTTGTTATTAGGCCTCATTTAATTTACGGAAGCGAAATTAATTCCGTTGTCTTCCTCATGAGGGTGGAAATTAAAGTTTCTGTCAGGTTTCTTTTCTTGTGTTCGGTAAAGTATGAAAAGTATTAAGCAGAAAATACCATTTGATTTTCTTTCCGGTGTTTAGTTGGTATAGGAAAGGAAAATAAAGATATATCAATATTTCAATAATATCCTTGTATTTTAAAATAAAAACATCATAAATAGGTAAATTTGGCAATAGTATATTTAGGTAGGAATATTATTGTTCAAAACTTTTGTAATAAATGTCAAAAAATCAGAACGAAAAATCAATCCCGTGAGGTCTGAGTGAAATGATTTTTCCCCTACTTTCACCTCTTTTAGGAAAGTATTTCTAAATTTATGCTTACCAAACAAAAAAACTAATGATTTTCCTTTCTTGAATCCTCAAATCTGCGAATCAAACAAAACCTTATAGATATATTTAGGTCTATGTTTTTCTATTTCACTTAATACTATCTGCTGCGTATTTTGGTAAACCTATCGTCTACTTAAGTTCCTACTAAACATCTGTAATTGGAATTTGTCTAGGCATATACGAGCCACGTTGCTCATTGCCATTTTTCCACATGAGCCTGTTGGTTCATTCCTGCTAGGGCTGATATCATGCAGACCTCACCAGGGGCGGAGCCACGTGGGGGCCAGGTGGGGCCATGGCCCCACCTACACTTTTTAAAAATTTTCGGAGAGTATAGGGGCTTATGTGTGAGAAGGGAAAGTTTAGGGGCCACTGTGTGACGCCCCGAGTTCCGTTGGGAGGTAGAACCTCCGGAACACGGTTGATCATGGAGCCGTACGCGACGGCAGAAGTGAGTAAAAACTAAATGACTCTGGCGAGGAAGGCCAATATGCAAAGGTTAAGAATATATAACACAATCAACTGGGAACATGCTAGAACTGTAGCTTCCCCTCCTGTTAACTCGTGCCTTATAGATTAGTCTATACCGTTGCACACCAGTCAACTAAAATATAAGTCACTTGTCCACATTAGGATAGCTTTAAACTATAGACATGTCCCACCAACTCATAATACCATAACCAAAAGAATAAGATTCAAGAGAAGTAAAAGTCCACAAAATACATATATTAGCAATACATAACAATCACAAAATAGTCATACACAATACAGTCTCCATAACCTCAAGTGGGCTACATAAAAAGTACAAACATTGCTACATAATATAAGTTGACTTATGGTACAATAAGATTGATAACATGGCCTTTCAGTAGTGAAAGGCCCTCACGCTACAGTATCAGAGGAGACTAAGACTTGTCGGCCTTTCCCTTATCAGCTCGTCCCGTACCATCCTTAGAAGTACCTGTGTAGGAAAAACTGTGAGCCAAACGGGCCCAGTAGGAACTATAGGAGTTGAGAGAAAAACATGTATAGGTAGGAGAAGCTTTATAAAGTGAGTTTATAATTGATATGTACTCATAAGTCATAAACATGTATATATAAACAATGTAATAGATATATACTCTCAAGACACCGCGACCAGGCCTACATCGTATCAACCATGTAAAATACTCACATCTAGGATTTTTCACATCTACTGTACAGAGATAGCCGGCAACTCGGTTTCTTCTGCCCAAGGCAGGGACCACCTACCAGGTCCACCTAGACGCTACCTCACGCAGCCACGAAGGCGTACGCTACAATAATCTCACGTAGCCACTAAGGCTATACGCTACCGGTAATAACCATCTACCTGGTACGAGCGGTGTTGACTATTCCGTATAAGGAAAATCTTTATTATCCCAATCACAATTATAAGATCATATACATCATGTAAAAAGGTATAATAGTCCATTTCATGAGTATCAAGTGATATAAAGTGCGTATCATAAGTTTACTTTACTATACAGACTGATAAGTACCTGCGCACTAGAGGCCAGGAACAAGGGTTTGTCAAAAAATCAAGGAAATGGAAGAGATACTTGAGGACATATGATATACTACATTTTATAAGAAATAAACAACCATTTCCCTCATAATTTATAGGCCCAAAGTGCACATATACGCAGCAATAGGTGTATCCCTAGAAAATCCCCAAATTTGTATAAAAATGGTGATTGGGTGCATAAACTCTTAAAATAGGTTTTAATACTAGTGTTCCTACCTCGATAGCGTTAAACCTTCACCACTCGAGCCACGGATCGAGCTCTAAACGACGGAGGCGCAAGATACCATAGTTGGCTTTTGTGCCCTAGCTTGGTGGATGTGAAGAAAGGAAGAAGATGATGGAGATTATGTGTTTGATTCTTGATTTGGGTTGTTAGATGAGATGAAATTACACTTATGAACTTTCCTCCATGATTCCTACACTCCTCTCAACTCTCTCCCTGAGCTCTGGTCGAAGTGGAGAAGATAGTGGGGTTAATGGTGTATAAAAATCAGGTCAAGGCTTAAAAAATATCATTTTTGACTACTACAGTGAAGGGGAGTCGACTCCCTAAACTCCATGGAGTCGACTCCATGGTTCTGGATTTTTGTTCATGCCCAGAATTGCTTGTTTATGCCACCAACTGATCTTGTAACCTTATTTTGACTAACGAGAAGTGGGAATTGGGTTCCGGGCCAAACACGAAAGTTCTTGGAAATTGAAATACCTTTCCAATGACATAAATTAGGTCCCATTCTGATCTAAAATGAAAAAGTTATGATGCCTCGAATGACTAAAGGTCGGTTTGTCGGGTAAGTTTAAAATGTGAGATTTTGCGAATTTCGACTCGGGTACTCTACATAAACCTTTCCAACTTAAAAGATGAATGTAATAACATCTATAAAATAGTGTGGAAGTATTTCCTACATTCGGATACTCCCCAAGCACACTCTCGCGTCTCAGACATAAAATGTGGTGCATTTGCTCAACGGGTGTTACAACCTCCCCTCCTTAAGAAATTTCGTCCTCGAAATTAAAATAAAAGGAATGGGAATTACCTCATTGTAATAAGTGTGGGTACTTGGTTTGAATCTCAGATTCTAGCTCCCATGTAGCTTCTTCCGTCCCGTGATGTTGCCATATCACCTTGACGAGCGGGATAACCCTGTTACGAAGAACTTGTTCCTTCCGGTCCACCACTACTACTGGATAAGTCTCATATGACACATCTTCATTAACTTCAAGTTCCTCAATCGGTGTTACATGTGAAGGATCAGGAATATACCTCCGAAGCATGGACACATGGAATACATCATGGATTCGCTGTAATTGTAATGGCAAGGCTAAGCGATATGAAACTGAACCAACACGCTGAACAATTTCAAACGGTCCTATATACCGAGGGGCTAACTTTCCCTTGTTTCCAAAACGGACAATACCATGTCGGGGCTTGACCTTAAGAAATACATAGTCACCCACTTCAAACTCAAGTGATCGTCTTCTCTTGTCGGCGTAACTCTTTTGTCAGCTTTGGGCAGTTAGTAACCGTTGCTTGATAAGTTTAATCTTCTCCGTAGTGTCTTGCACTAACTGCGGTCCTAAAATTGCTGCTTCGCCTGCCTCAATCCAACAAACGGGAGATTTGCATGGTCTTCCATATAATGCTTCGAATGGAGCCATTCCGATACTGGCTTGGAAACTATTATTATAGGCGAACTCGGCGAGTGGTAAGTACTCATCCCAATTTCCACAAAATTCAAGTATACAGGCTCGTAGCATATCCTCAAGGATTTGGATTGTCCGCTCAGATTGCCCGTCAGTTTGCGGATGAAAAGCTGTACTAAAATCCAATCGAGTGCCTAACGAGCGCTGAAGTGCTTCCCAAAAATGTGAAGTAAATCTGGAATCACGGTCAGACACTATTGAAACTGGGATGCCATGAAGTCGAACGATCTCGTTAATGTAGAGTTTTGCCAACTTCTCCAAGGAATCTGTCTCCCGAATTGGTAGGAAATGAGCCGACTTGGTAAGTCGATCCACAATAACCCAAACTGCATTGTGCTTTTGCTGCGTACTCGGTAAACCCATCAGAAAATCCATTGTGATATTGTCCCATTTCCACTCCGGAATAGGAAGAGGTTGAAGTTGACCCGCAGGCTTCTGGTGTTCAATCTTTATCCTTTGACAAGTCAAGCAGCGAGAAATAAATTGAGCCACATCTCGTTTCATTCCTTGCCACCAATAAGTACGTTTTAAATCTCGGTACATCTTAGTGCCCCCTGGATGAATGGAAAATCTCGAATTGTGAGCCTCGGCCATGAGGGCTTCTTTAAGTTCGTTGTTAAGCCTTGGCACAACTAGTTTCTCTTTGTATCTCAATCCACCATCGGTACCTAATGTGAAACCTTCCACTTCATTACCGGATTGAAGTTGATCTCGGCACTTTGCTAACTCATCGTCATACCATTGGCTCTCAATTACTTGACTCTGCAGTAATGGTCTGGCCACGAGATTTGAAAGGAAAGCCATGTCTTCATTTCGACGTACGATTAAGTTGTACCGCTGAAGCTCCTCTATGAGTTTCCACTCTCGGCACCTCAGAGCTACCATTGAACCGAGCGTTTTTCGACTTAGAGCATCGGCAACCACGTTCGCCTTGCCGGGATGGTATTGAAGCGTGAAATCATAATCCTCAAGGTACTCTATCCAACGACGTTGTCTTAAATTCAAATCACGTTGCGTGAAGATGTACTTGAGGCTTTTGTGGTCAGAAAATACCTCAAATTTCTCTCCATAAAGGTAATGACGCCATATCTTCAAAGCAAAAACTATTGCGGCTAGCTCTAGGTCATGTGTAGGATAATTCTTCTCATGAGCTTTCAGCTGGCGTGATGCATAGGCTATAACATGCTCTAACTGCATTAGGACGCAGCCAAGTCCTAAGCGAGACGCATCACAATATATCACATAGCCTAGGCCCCTTTCTGGCAGAGCTAGGACGGGAGCGGTAGTTAAACGATACTTTAACTCATTAAAAGCTTCTTCACAGTGACTATCCCAAACAAATGGCACACCTTTCTGGGTAAGGTGAGTAAGTGGAGACGCTATACGGGAGAAGTCTTGAACGAACCTTCTATAATAACCAGCTAAACCCAGAAAACTTCGAATTTCTGTCACACTAGTAGGGCGGCGCCAACTCGACACAGCGTCCACCTTGGCTGGGTCTACAGAAATACCACCTCGTGAGACAACGTGTCCAAGGAATTTCACTTCTTCTCTCCAAAAGTCACACTTGAAAAATTTGGCATAGAGTTGGTGATCTCTTAGCAACTGCAAGGCTGTAAAAAGGTGTTTCCTATGCTCCGCCTCTGAAGAGGAGTAAATCAATATATCATCGACAAACACTATAACAAATCTGTCTAAGAATGGGCGGAAGATACGATGCATCAAATCCATGAAAGCTGCTGGTGCATCCGTTAATCCAAATGGCATAACTAGGAATTCATAGTGGCCGTAGCGTGTCCGGAAGGCTGTCCTGGGAATATCTTCTTCCCTGACCCTTAACTGATGGTATCCTGATCTTAAGTCGATCTTGGAAAAGAAATGAGCTCCCTGTAGTTGATCAAATAAATCATCAATTCGTGGAAGAGGATACTTATTCTTAATCGTCACTCGATTTAGTTGGCGATAATCCACACACAAGCGTAATGATCCATCAGCTTTCTTGGCAAACAACACAGGTGCTCCCCATGGTGACGAACTAGGGCGAATAAAACCTTTGGCTAAAAGATCCTCTAACTGTGTCTTAAGTTCCTTGAGTTCTGCAGGAGCCAACCAGTATGGAGTAATAGAAATAGGAGCAGTTCCGGGAACTAGATCAATTGAGAACTCGATTTCACGTTGTGGCGGTAAACCAGGTAAATCCTCAGGAAAAACATCTAAAAATTTCTTAACAACTGGCACATCTTGTGGTGTAAGAAGTGAAACTGCATCACTCACAACGTTGCAAAGCCAGCCAACATAATCCCTCTGTTCCTTCTTAGTAGCATACGATATCGGATATAAATTATATCTCTCGCCAAAGAAAACAACCGTTTCTCCCCAATGGTGGGTAATAGTAACTCGCTTGGCATGACAATCGATCACCGCATAATATTTGGTCAACCAATCCATCCCCAAAATAAGATCATATTGTTCCATATCCATGACTATAAAATCATCTTCCATATTATAATTCCGATGTAAGGTAATAATCGCGGTGCAATATTGGTTTAGGTTCATTGTACTACCCATAGGAGAACTGATGCTAACGGGGAGAACAAGCCTCTTAGTTTTCAACTTTAAACTTGATACACAGTTGAACGAAATAAAGGAGTGTGAAGCACCAGTATCGAATAAAACTCTAATTCCAGTCGAGAAAAGAATGAGGGTACCTTCCATAACGGTGTGATCTTCCTGGTCTCCAGCTGGGTTGAGTGAAAAGAATCGGCCTCCGGAGCTCCCTTGTGTTTGCGGTGGAACAGGACGATAGTTGGATTGAAATTGATTCTGGATCGGGTAGTTGGATTGCTGGTAGCCTCCACTGACTGACTGACTTTGGCCTTGCGAAGAGCCTTGGCCTGTATAGTCGCCATAATTTCCATATTGGTTGTGACGCCCATAATTGTCTCTATCACGACCTCCTCGATAATCTCTTCCTTGACTGCCCCGATTTCCTCGAAAACCTGACCTGCCAGGGACTTGTTTATTCCTGGGGCAAGTTTTGATGTGATGTCCAGTGTCCCCATATAGATAACAGCCACCTGTGCGTCCACTACTACTCCCACTGCTGGTGTAGTTTCCTCCTGAAGACTATGAGCTGGAGCGGGCTTTCTTGTCTCTACCCCACTTGCCTCTACGATACCCCACGTTATCTCTCTTTCGGCTCGTATCAGAAGAAAATAAGGAACGTCGCGCTTGAGCGTACTGGCTGTCCAGGTTTAGAGCTGCTTCGACCAACTGCTTGAACGAGGTGAACTCATAGAATCCCATAGCACACCGGGAAGAACATCTCCATCTTTTCTTGGTCACTTAGGGCGAAAGTATCCATGTACACACTAAGCTCTTCGAATTTCAGCTGATACTCCTCTACCGACATCTCCCCTTGAACCAAGCTACGAAGTTCATCTCTTTTAGCTCGGCGGTAGGCATCTGAAATAAATTGCAATCGAAAGGCAGTCTCAAAATCTCGCCACTTACGGATTCCCTCGGATTGCTTAATAACTCTCCACCACCGATGAGCATTCCCAGAGAGCCTAGTAGTCGCAAACTTGACCCACATCTTCTTGGGAGTTCTAACAACCTCCAATCGTTCTTTGATTACAAAGAGCCAACCCTCTGCATCCTCGGGTCCCTTAGTTCCATCAAACACTGGAGGTTGAAGACGAGTGAATTCTCGTAGGTAAGTAATCTCATCCGTCTCCCTTCCTTGAGGTTCATGATCCTCCTCTGGGTTTTCCACGATGACTGGTTCCTCTTGGGCTCGGTCCTTGTTTGCACCAGCTCCACTAGTAGACCCATGACTGTTCTTTAGGACCCCAGACAATTCCCCTATGAAGTCCTTCATCATCTTGTTCATTGCCGTGAGGAGTCTAGAGCTATCTCCCCCTTCGGTTTCATGATCACCTTCCGGAAGGGAAGTTTGTTGAGCAGGAGCCTTGCCTCTACGCTTAGGCGGCATTCTACAAAATAACAAAGTCAACTCACAAAATCCAAGCATAAAGATAGGTTACAATGGAAAGGACGACCTCCTAGTCTACCCACACTCCGGCGAAGGAAGAAAGAGAACCTAATTCCTCTGATACCAACTTGTGACGCCCCGAGTTCCGTTGGGAGGTAGAACCTCCGGAACACGGTTGATCACGGAGCCGTACGCGACGGCAGAAGTGAGTAAAAACTAAATGACTCTGGCGAGGAAGGCCAATATGCAAAGGTTAAGAATATATAACACAATCAACTGGGAACATGCTAGAACTGTAGCTTCCCCTCCTGTTAACTCGTGCCTTATAGATTAGTCTATACCGTTGCGCACCGGTCAACTAAAATATAAGTCACTTGTCCACATTAGGATAGCTTTAAACTATAGACATGTCCCACCAACTCATAATACCACAACCAAAAGAATAAGATTCAAGAGAAGTAAAAGTCCACAAAATACATATATTAGCAATACATAACAATCACAAAATAGTCATACACAATACAGTCTCCATAACCTCAAGTGGGCTACATAGATAGTACAAACATGGCTACATAATATAAGTTGACTTATGGTACAATAAGATTGATAACATGGCCTTTCAGTAATGAAAGGCACTCACGCTACAGTATCAGAGGAGACTAAGACTTGTCGGCCTTTCCCTTATCAGCTCGTCCCGTACCATCCTTAAAAGTACCTGTGTAGGAAAAACTGTGAGCCAAACGGGCCTAGTAGGAACTATAGGAGTTGAGAGAAAAACATGTATAGGTAGGAGAAGCTTTATAAAGTGAGTTTATAATTGATCTGTACTCATAAGTCAAAAACATGTATATATAAACAATGTAATAGATATATACTCTCAAGACACCGCGACCAGGCCTACATCGTAACAACCATGTATAATACTCACGTCTAAGATTTTTCACATCTACTGTACAGAGATAGCCGGCAACTCGGTTTCTTCTGCCCAAGGCAGGGACCACCTACCAGGTCCACCTAGACGCTACCTCACGCAACCACGAAGGCGTACGCTACCTCACGCAGCCACGAAGGCGTACGCTACCTCACGCAGCCACAAAAGCGTACGCTACAATAATCTCACGTAGCCACTAAGGCTATACGCTACCGGTAATAACCATCTACCTGGTACGAGCGGTGTTGACTATTCCGTATAAGGAAAATCATTATTATCCCAATCACAATTATAAGATCATATACATCATGTAAAATGGTATAATAGTCCATTTCATGAGTATCAAGTGATATAAAGTGCGTATCATAAGTTTACTTTACTATACAGACTGATAAGTACCTGCGCACTAGAGGCCAGGAACAAGGGTTTGTCAAAAAATCAAGGAAATGGAAGAGATACTTGAGGACATATGATATACTACATTTTATAAGAAATAAACAACCATTTCCCTCATAATTTATAGGCCCAAAGTGCACATATACGTAGCAATAGGTGTATCCCTAAAAAATCCCCAAATTTGTATAAAAATGGTGATTGGGTGCATAAACTCTTAAAATAGGTTTTAATACTAGTGTTCCTACCTCGATAGCGTTAAACCTTCACCACTCGAGCCACGGATCGAGCTCTAAACGACGGAGGCGCAAGATACCATAGTTGGCTTTTGTGCCCTAGCTTGATGGATGTGAAGAAAGGAAGAAGATGATGGAGATTATGTGTTTGATTCTTGATTTGGGTTGTTAGATGAGATGAAATTACACTTATGAACTTTCCTCCATGATTCCTACACTCCTCTCAACTCTCTCCCTGAGCTCTGGTCGAAGTGGAGAAGATAGTGGGGTTAATGGTGTATAAAAATCAGGTCAAGGCTTAAAAAATATCATTTTTGACTACTACAGTGCAGGGGAGTCGACTCCCTAAACTCCATGGAGTCGACTCCATGGTTCTGGATTTTTGTTCATGCCCAGAATTGCTTGTTTATGCCACCAACTGATTTTGTAACCTTATTTTGACTAACGAGAAGTGGGAATTGGGTTCCGGGCCAAACACGAAAGTTCTTGGAAATTGAAATACCTTTCCAATGACATAAATTAGGTCCCATTATGATCTAAAATGAAAAAGTTATGATGCCTCGAATGACTAAAGGTCGGTTTGTCGGGTAAGTTTAAAATGTGAGATTTTGCGAATTTCGACTCGGGTACTCTACATAAACCTTTCCAACTTAAAAGATGAATGTAATAACATCTCTAAAATAGTGTGGAAGTATTTCCTACATTCGGATACTCCTCAAGCACACTCTCGCGTCTCGGACATAAAATGTGGTGCATTTGCTCAACGGGTGTTACACATTGCTTATAAGTTCAAGGGCAGGGGATGTAATATAGTTAAGGAGGCAATGTTTGGTGACGTGGACGTGTAGTTTTTGTACAGGGGGCCTTGTGTAATTAGATATATAAGTTGAAGGTGCAAGTTTGTAATATAGACCAACTTTTTACTTTCTTTCATTTTTTCTTCAGGGGACCGTTCTTTACTACCGTTCATTTTTATTTTTTTTCTTTCTGAAACACAGCCTTTTTTTTTTGATTATATAACAAAAGATATTTCAAAATATATAATTAATTTTAGTATATTATTTTTAACTTTTCTGAAATATCAAAATAGAATAGAGAAGTATTTTAATAAAAAATTGGTCTGTAAACATAATTATTGAGTTTGATTTGACTTAAATTTTTTTTGGCCCTCCCTAAAATTTATTCCTGACTTCGCTACTGGACCTCACATGAGCCAGTTGGCTAATTCCTTTTAACCAATGAGCCTTGTAGCTCATTCAAGTGAGTCCCAGATGCTCAATGAGCCGTGTGGCTCATTCACCGAGTCAAATGAACTGTTTGAGTCAAATGAACTGTTTGGGTGTCATTCACTTTGGACAGTTTACTTGGCTAATCAGGTACGGATTAGCATTAAACACATCTAATTAGTCATTAATGATCAATCTCGGTCAATTTCCGTGACGCAGGGGGGGCACAGCTGGGCTGTAGCCCACCCAATTTTTTATTTTGTGTACTAATTAGACTAATATATATTATCCAGCCTAACCCAAATCATTGCATACCCCATAAAATAATATTAGATTTCAAGCCCAGTTTCAAAAGCCCCGGCTAGCACTTATGATTTCCATTCTTTCCTCCTTTTTTTAATCACTTTTTTCGGCTCACAACTACGGTTTCTTCGTATTATATATTTTATACAACTTTAGGTTCAAAAATACGTAATAAGCTAGGAAATATTAGCACAAATATGAGTAAATATGGTCTTACAAAGCTTATAGCGTCTCCAAAATTGAAAACCTTGGTAATTTTTAAAATTTGAATGGATGTCATAAGTAGGAAATACAAACTTCAAACAAGCATTAATCCAGGGTAGATATTCATGGAAGAACTTATTTTTTTATTTGTGGAGTCTTTAATATAAGCACCAAAGACAGACTTTACCATTTTTCAATTATATATAAAACAATATGTTATAGATTTTATTGGCATATAGATTGAGTATGTGTCATATTTAATACATATTAAATCTTCTTTTTTTTATAAATGGTTGTTAACGTGTGTCGTGAGAGTAGAGGTTAATACAACCCACAAAGTATTATTGCAATTTACTGTATTACTAGAACGTGGATTATAGTTTCAGATGGAAAAAAAAATCTTGCTCTTTAACTTCTAAAAAATTATATCAAATTTGTCTTTTGACATTAGCCCACCCCTCCAGGAAATCTTGGATCCGGCCCTCGCATATAAATAATAGAAATAAAACCATTATTCTAATACTATTGAAAAAAACCTAGCAAACTCAACTTCTACTGCTACTACTGCTGCTGCTACTATTAAACTCATCAAAACCTTACAATAATAGTAACCCCAATTTCCTAAACTGCCTAGATTATTATTCTAAATACAAATAAATGAATCACTAAATAAAAATTATAAACAACTAAAGTATGTATTCTGGACAGAATTAATTCTAGATAGATTAATTAGGGACACTACAAGCAAGTCAAGCAAACACGCGCAGGGTTGCTGAATAGGGTGTCTAAACTAGTACACTAACATGCATGCATCGAAGGTTACTTAAACCAACATATTTATCTTGGGGTAACATTATGCTAAAGAATCCACACCCATCAATTGATATGATGTTCATTTATATTACAATTTCTACTATCGCCCACCTTGATTTGAATATACACTGCCAACTATTTTCCGTTGCAATTGTATTCGGTAACTGCTTCCAAATCGATGAGTCAATGCCATTATTGGACCAATCTCACATTCAGCCAACCACGCCAACGTTATCTTGAAGTACGTCCACCAGTAGAACAGGAACAACATAGGCATGAGTTGGATTGCAGTTGGTCCCCCTAGTAATATTAAATATGTAAAGACTAGAGGAAGTAAGGATAATTGCAAAAGCCTACTGTTTCGGCTACTTTGAAGGAGAGTAACAATTATTGCCAAAGAGCCAGCGAAGGCTAACGTGTTACAAAAATAAAACATATCGCCAAGAATAAAGCCAGCTAATTCTTCCCTGAAATCTTTTTTTCTCAAGTCGGTCTCATTTGTAGTGGTTGTAAGATTGAAAAGTGTTGGTGGATTCGTATGATTTGCAGCGGTCATAATGTTGAGAATGGTTGGTGGATTTGTGCTTTCACTTTCTTTAAATGCACTAGGGGTGTTGAGTGCAGCTTGGTAGGTAGACGTCAGAATTAGTGCTGCTACAACTAGAACCGCATTTATCTTGTTGATTGAAGCGCCCTTTCGCATATATATTTGACGTCTAACCATTTTTTCGATAAATTTCTCGGGAGAACTCAAAAATTCTGCCAGACTGGCAACATCTGGAAGAAGCTTTCGACCCCGTAAAATTTTCTCAGCCTCTCCCCTTCGGCCTTGAGGTTGTGAGACAATATCGTGAGCTGTCAAACCTTCATCATTTTTTTCGTCTTTGTACTTTATTTGCTAATAACTTCAACACCTAAAATGAGAAAGAGTAACTTTCCTTTTACAACATTTTAAAATTTGTATACATGTACATATTCCTTTATAAAAGATAAAAGGAGGAAAACAATATCGTCCTAGAATTATTAGTATCGTGACCATTGATTTAGAATTAATGGCTGAGATATTGATACACTATCAGGTTTGTCTTAAGAAGACGAATAACATGATTTAATGCCATCCATTGTAGTTTACAATTTCTATCACTTGCACGTCTTGCTCCAAAATTCTACATTCCGAGATTTTGTTCTTCCCTCTCACTACAAAATTTCTGGTTCTCTCTCCCCTTCAACGGAACAAAGACCTGTTCTCTGTATCGTACGATACACGATACGTAACGTCTCGAGAGTAAAACGCAACGTATTATGCTTTGTATCGTGTTTCAGTGTGTATTGTGCGGTATACTATTCTGTGCCTTATCAGAAACAAATCTAGTGGTGCACTCACTACTGCTAGATTTGTTTCTGATAAGGCACAGAATTCCAGCGAGTTTTCAGGTGGTCTCACCACTGCTGGATCTTTTTATTTGATAGAGAGAGAAGGAGAGAGAGAGAAGAAGCGTGGTCTCCCACACAATTTTTCTACTAGAGCAGAGAAAACAACGGGCTTACCTGCCAGATATACAGTTTGTCACGTTTTGTTCTCGAGATTGTAAACTCCATCCACACCTCTTGTTTCACTTAGGACTTACGTGGATATTAGTATATTACTCACGGTAATTTGTATTGTGATGGCTGGGGTCTTTATAATAGAGGGCCACAATTATTTAAATCCATGTCATGCAGCCCACACAATGGGCCTTCTTCAATTAAAAGCACTGGGCCATTTATTTTATGGGATGGTCTCACGATTTTAACCCCTAAGGCCCTAAATATGTGCTAGATTTTCTTTTGCTTAATTTATATATATATTTAGTGTATGTATATGCGTTCGTATATAAAAAAAAATTATTTATATAAATATTAAGATAAAAGCGTATCGTAAGATACGTTACGATACACGATATTAATTTTTAATAAAATGATATGCTTCTGATACACAATATCAACTACCTTGTACAAGGATCCCATTTCAATGAGACTAAAATTTGTTAAAGCATCAATTTGTGTGAGATGGTGTGGGCCTGTTTCGAATATATAGAATTCCAAGGGCATGTTTGCTGGCTATTTTTTTAAGGAAAATAAACATATATGAACCTTCCAACAACCCAACATGGCCCCCGCCGCCCCCGAATTCAGTTTACAAATTATAGGGCATGTTTGGTGGCTATTTTTTTATTTTTATTTTTTTAAATTTTAAAAATTAAACTTAATATTAATTTTATTTTTATATTTTTTAAAATTTATTTCACTTTATTTTCTCTTTCTAAATTTTTTTTTAAAACATTATAATTTTAAATTCAAAAATTAAAATTAAATAAAAAATATATATTTAAAATATAATCGTCGAAATTTATAAAATAAGATCCATTGTGACTATTTTTTAAAAAAAAATTATGAGATTTTTAGTTGAAAAATCAACCAAATCCACTTTTCAACGTACTTCAAAATTCTACCGAACACCATATTTTAAAAACTCAACTCCAAATATCAACCAAACATCACCTAAATATCCAAAAAATAAAGCTAGACTATTAATCTGGGACGCTTTAAATAAAGACTACTAAATGTATATTTCGGTCGGACCAAGAAATATTTAATTCCGTTTATATTGTAAGTTAAGAGTAAGAGCGTGTACCTGAACATGGTTAGTGTATGCTGCTAAATGCAAAACTGTATTGCCCGCCTCGTCTTTCCAGTTCAGCACGCCCATGTTGTAAGTCCGTTGCAACCACCCCAACAGAACATTCAAAGCTCTACTCCTGCCATTTATCACCGCGATATGCGCTGCAGTTTGCCCGCGAATTGTCAAATCCTTGATGGACGTCGGGCAGGCCAGCAAAAATTCTGCCAAAAGATCCACATCATCGGTTTCCACTACGTAATGCAAAGGAGTAAACCTCTCCTTTCCCTGGACACGAACGAGTTCACTGTCATATTTTACTAGCCGTTTAACGGTTTCAGTCTGCCCATTTTTTAGAGCCAGGTCCAAGGGGCTAAATCCATCTGGGTTCAGCTTCCTACCGAATGATGGCTTCAACGCCAAGATTTCAATGGCGAAGTGAGTGCACCCATTAGCTGCGGCTACGTGCAGTGGAGTATCTTCAAATGGAACTTCGTCTATTCGGTCCAAAATCCTACGGTCCGATCGTAATAGTTCATACAACTTATTGATGTCTCCTTTTAGAGCAGCCTCGCCTAATTGCTGCTCCATTATGTTTGGTACTTGAATTTGCTCAAATGTGATTGCTTAATATGAGTCTTAAGCACAAAGAAAAACAGCGAGTACAGTTACCCGCAGGAAAGCGATTCACTCTGTTTTCTCTTGGGCACCAAACCCAATTTTAGATCTGA
Organism: Lonicera japonica; assembly: GCA_021464415.1. Classification (NCBI taxonomy): domain Eukaryota; kingdom Viridiplantae; phylum Streptophyta; class Magnoliopsida; order Dipsacales; family Caprifoliaceae; genus Lonicera; species Lonicera japonica. The sequence goes on along the minus strand of JAKCWG010000953.1, from coordinate 248,076 downwards.
GCTGCTTAAAAAATCAAAAGTAAAAATAATTATATCGTAGGATATGTTTTTTTGAACTCTTTTAAGTAAAACGACGTCGTCGAGGAGAGGAGAGAGAGAGAGAAACGGTCCAAACAAGTGGAAACAGAGACCCAAAAAAAATAACTCAGTTGAACAGAGAGAGAGAGAGAGAGAAAGAGATGGCAATCTGACAGCGAGGAGAGAGAGTACCTGTTTTGCTGCTGCCGGCGGCGAGTTGGGGGAAGAAGGAAGAAGAAGAAGAAGAAGGATGTCGGTGGAAAGAAAAAAGGGACGAGTATAAATACTTAGAGAGTCTGACCTACTATTTTCTTTTGGCATAACGAGTACAAAAATAAAAAGATAAAAGGAGAGGAAGGGGAGGAACAATGGAGGGCCCACAATTCTATCAATCAATATTTTTTACTACGTAAGTAATCAGGGCTTTTATTAAACTAGCGTGCGTTTAATTATAAGTATGAAATTTATATAAAAATAAATAAATTTTAGATAATTGAATTATTTAGAATTGAATTACATGAAAAATGTTAATTAAATATATTTGATTGTCTTAATTTTCTACTTGAAAAATATTAGTTGTATTATGGCATTTTTAATATAGAAAAAATTATGAGTATTTTTTTTTACATAATTTTATAGTCATGATGGATCTTGTTTAATTAATCTTGATTAGTAGATTTTAAATATTAAATTTTTATTAAATTTTGAATTTTGTAGTTTAAGTTATAGCATTTTTAATGTAGAAAATGGGTAAAATTTTGTCTCATAAAATGTGCAATTCCCTGTAAAATAAATACAAGCCCCTCCCAAAGAAAATGTTTTCTTTATTTACATAGAAAAGTACATGAATAGTGCCAAAAGTGGGAGTTTGACTGCCGAAAAAATTTTGACAATCAAACAGCACAAAAGTGACAACTTAAGTGAAAAAGTCATATTTTCTATGAAAAATATAGCCAATCAAACGCACCCTTAGTCTATTAATTTTTTGTATTGGATTTTTTAATATTTAATAAAAATTATATTTTATAATGATATTTTTTATTTATATGTATGTTTGTTGTATGTGTATATGGGTTTATATACATAAAAATATATATTTATATGAATATTAAAATTAAAAAGTATCTTATGATACGTTGCAATATACGATACTATTTTTTAGTAAAACGATATGTATCTCATACACAATATTGACTATCTTGAATAAATTAAACGAGCACTTGCAATTATAAGATTATTAATTATGGGGAAGGATTTAAAGATGACCAATTTTTTTGTCCTTAAATGTGGACCAATCATTTTGAGGGGGTAAATAAATAAATTTTTTAATGAAACTTGGTGACTATGATCTTCATGATTAGTAGATCACCTTCACCAAATTTCATCAAAAAATTTAGTCGGGAAGAGGGTTAACTAAAAAATTGATATATATGTGCGTTTCTAACCGTTAAAATTTAAGATGTTTAGATAACTCACTTCCCGGTTGAATTTTTTGATGCAATTTGGTGGAGATGATTTACTAATCATGGAGATCATCTTCACCAAGTTTCATAAAAAAAATTCATTCGTTTACTCTCTCAAAATGATTAGTCCGCATTTAAAGACCAAATAAATAGTTCTCTTTAGATCATTTCCCTATTAATTATATCAATTTAGTAAAGTATCTTTTACTCACGCACTAGTGATTATAATATTCCTCCTTCGCATAGGAATGTGATTTGTTCATTTAGTTGTTTTTTACTAATTGAATAGTGGTTAATAAGTGATCACTTTAGCAGATATGACTGTCCACTTTTTACATTAATGGAAAGTGTTTAAACCCCGTTGTCGTAGTTTGACAAGACAGTTGATTAATCTCTAAATAGATCGTGATGCAAGTAACAAGTCTTTCCTGGGGGTGAAGGATATGGCGGAACCAAAGCGAAAGTAACTTTCTGTGTGGTTGGTGTTTTAAATATCTAGTTTAAAATTTACTTTTAAGTATTGTTTTTAAAAACTACTTTTTAATTCGATTCGTATACAATACACTATTTTTAAAATTTTACAAAAAATATAATCTTTGTTTTTTATTCATTACTTAAAGTTTTCTAAAATATAAAAGAAAAAACAAACAAAAAAGATTTTTTTTTTTTTTTTACTTGAATGAAGTTTTAAAAATTAGTGAACCAACTATGAATTTTTTTAAAAAAACACCTAAAATATTTTTTAAAAACTCAATCAAACAACACCTTAAGTTTTCAAAGAAGAACTTGAGGGTTGCAGTGATTCAGGGTCAAACAGGGGTTAATTTCAAACACCTTGAAGAGTTGAAGGGACTATTTAATTGGGGAATGCTATTGCAATCTTTATGGCGCATTACTATTTTTTACTAAAAAGTTTCATTTTAATCCTTGAATAGAATTTATAAAAAAACAAAAATGCTCATGTGGAGTAGTGGGTTCCTATCCACATTACGTGATGCAAGTGAAATTAGGAGACATGGTGGAGAATTGAGTTTAAATGTTATGGTTGATTCTTAGCCAGAATGAATATTATCTTATCGTGTTGTTTCTATTCGAAGTAGGACAAATATTGTTGTTCTTATCTTCTTCTTTTTTTGAAAAAAAAATAAAAAAATAAAAAAGTAAATAAAGGAAAATACTTTCTTTCTGACATACTAGTTGATGAAGGGCCAACTCTAATTTTTTTTTTATTTTTTTTGGTATACTATATACTAAGGGTGATTTTAAATACACCCATATAATTATTTTTTTCACCCCATTAGTGTTTTAAATTTAATAGAAAATATCTGATATTTTAAACCAAACTAGCCCTAATGTATTGATGGTGTCAAAATCTAGAAATAGATAATTAAATCAATAAGTGAATATCGGTGAATAAAAAATAAATACGGCGCAATGATGAACACATGATATTTTTTATTAAGGTAGGTTCTCCCGGTAACGCTTATGCTAGTCCGGCAGTACGTCCTCCTTTCGTGTGTGCTTGCTTTGTATTAGCTCAAAGACAATTAATTTTGATGATAATACAAGCTACCAATATCTCTCTATAATTTCCTTAATTCTATTTATAAGTATATAATTAGGATTACCACTCTCTCTCTATAATTTTCTTAATTCTATTTATAAGTATAGAATTAGGATTACAAATATTTCAAGAAGATGAATAAAATATATAGGAGAAAAAGTGTATATTTTGGGTGAGAAGAATTGTGTGCTTTTCTTGGCTTGGCTTATTTTTTGGTGTATGTTTTGGTTGTGTTTTTTTTGGTGTGTTGAATGAATAAATGAGGAGAGGTATTTATAGGTAAATGTAGAATGGTAAAAAAATAAATTTGATAAAAATGAGGGGCAAAAAGGTAATTTGGTAAAAGTGAGGAATATTATGTAATGAAATATTTATTTAAAGAAAAGTGAGGAATATTATGGAGTGGAATATTTATTTAAAGAAAAGTGATGAATATTATGGAGTGAAATATTTATTTAAAGAAAAGTGAGGAATTAAGTGAAATATTTATTTAAAGAAAGTGTAGAATATTATGGAGAGAAATATTTATTTAAAGAAAAGTGATGAATATTATGAAGTGGAATATTTATTTTAAAAAAAAGTGAGGAATGGAGTGAAATATTTATTTAAAGAAAGTGTAAAATATTATGGAGAGAAATATTTATTTAAAGAAAGTGTAGAATATTATGGAGTGAAATATTTATTTAAAAAAAAATGTAGAATATGAGTGGAATATTTATTTAAAAGAAAGTGTAAAATATTATCTTTGTAGGCCAATAGTAAAATTATTTTTTACCCCATCAATTGCCCCCTATCTTTTATTTTTATGCTGAAAGCTGAATGTGAAAGATAAAATATTTTTGTTGGTTAAGTGGTCCGGCTCAAAGTTAAAGTGTGAGAGCGGGTACTTGTCAAGGAAGATAATCAAGGGGAGAGCTCGAGTAATCGACGTGTAAGGTTTTGTTAACCCTTGACCGTAAGTTTGTGGAGCTCGGAACATTAATGTGTAAAGTTAGCTAAACTTTGATCATTAGTCTTAGAGTTTCAGAACATCAGGCTGGCTAGACGTTGATCTCGAGTCTTAGTTCAAGGAAGCTAGATCTCGGATGCTAGTCATTGAGCTCGAAACATCAATGTGTATAACTCATTAGATATTGGATGCAAGTCGTGGAGTTTGGAACATTAATATGTAAAGCTCGCTATACTTTTAGTCATAAATAGTTTGATTCTATTCGGACCTTTTTCAACTCTTTATTATATATATAGATATATATGTATAAATATATATATATATATATAATTTTTTTTGTGGCCCCTTTTTTCCTTGAGGCCTGCCTTTATTGGCGGCCCCTTTTTAGCGAAATTTTTTCCCTCGAGATTATCCCTGTCGGAGGCTCCACTCCCTCTCCCCTTTTCAGACAGCTTTCCCTTCTTTTCAGAACTCGAAGTTCGTGCTCTTATCCCTTCTCCCTCTTCATCTTCCTCGAGACCCATTCCATTTCTTCCAAAGCCATTTTTCTCTTTTGTAATACAGTTTCTCTTACAAAAGTAAACCGAAATAATGTCGAACACTCACTATTTTACAGGTCCTCCATGTGTAGCTTGTGCTTATAGCCACAAGAGATGTCCTCTATCTTGCGAATATGCTAAATTTTTTTCAAATGTGATTGATCGTCAGGATTATCACACAATCTTCACTGTTTTTGGGGTAAGAAACGTTGCATCTTTTTTGCAAGATGTCCCCGAAGACCAACATCTTGAGACTCTCAGTTCATATCTTCTTGAAGCCACAGCGAGAATCAAGAATCCCACCAAAGGTTGTACTACTCTCCTTACTTCTCTTGAACAGAAGGTGGAAGAGTTACAAGCACGGGTGACGGCATTAGAGGCTCGATTAGAATGAGGGTCTTCCTGCGTCAACCCGTTATGCTCCTTTGCTCTTCTTGGAGGTTCCTCGAGGTTCCCTTCATCGGCAGAAAATAACGTGCCTGATGTTATTCCGACTGCCGTGAATCTTCCAGAACATGTTCCCGGAAGTTTTTTAAGGTTCCTTATATCGGAAGAGGGTATATAGGATATCCTTTCGACTATCACGAATCTTATAGAAAATGAGGCTCTTCCGACTGAAGTGAATTTTTCGTCATTTTCGAATCTGTCCTATTACCAGGCTGCCTCGGGCGCCTATCACCAGGCTACCTTGGATGCCTATCACCAGGCTGCCTCAGACGATTTTTTATCTCAATCTTCGCAAGCTGATTTTGTTGTGGAGTTTGCTGAACCAACGAGCCTTGACTGGACTGCTTTAGGGGATATAGGACATGATTTTTCTGATTATTCTTCTTCTGATTTTAGTACTATTTTGAATTTTGGTGCTGATGATCTTCGGATTCTTCAGCCTTTTTTGAGTGACTAGATAATGTGCACCTCTAATGAGGGCTTTGTAGAAACGTTTCGAAGATATTCCACTTGTGATTGTTTAAAGCATGGCCCTTTTATATGGTGATAGAAATTTTTTCAAAATTCTTGGTTTTTTTAGAAAGAAAATTTGTTCTTTTTTGCTAAGTCTTGAGTGGAGTCATGCCCCCTTCTGACTTAGGCAAATTCTAACAATTTTCTCATTTAAGTCCTTGGTTTCTTAAAAGGAAAATTTGTTCTTTTTGGCTAAGTCTTGAGTAGAGTCATGCTCCCTTCTGACTTAGGCAAATTTTGACAATTTTCTCATTTAAGTCCTTGGTTTCTTAAAAGGAAAATTTGTTCTTTTTGGCTAAGTCTTAAATAGAGTCATGCCCCCTTCTAACTTAGGCAAATTCTGACAATTTTCTCATTTATTACCAGGGAACGTCAAAATTTTGGTCTCTGGACCAGTGGTGTAGCAGTAGATGATCATTCTCAGCCAGATCTCTTTGGGCTGGGGTGGTCATGTGGTTGTCTGACTGATGGAGGCAAGGCTGTTGTGCAAAATGAAAACAATTCAAAGACCATCTAAGTTCCAACAGGCCCAAGTACAAGGTCGCGGGCTAAGAAGTTAAAGGCTGAGCTTAATGGATTAATTCAAGCTATTTGGGCTCGAGAAGAAGGCACTATCAAGCCCATTGGAGGGGAAAAATGTGGAGCACAAAATGGAGGCTGGATTACACTTATTCAAGCCCAATTAGAGTGAGAAGACCATGTCTATGCCGCCCAAGAGTGTGGAGTCCCACACGTTTTTATTTATTATTTATTTATTATTGTTATTTCTTTTAAAGACTAGTTCTTGTTTGATTAGGATTTGTTTTGAGGATTCCTTGTTGGATTGGTTTCTTGCTGCCTAAGTTTTATTCTCCCTATTTAAAGGGGGGTTCATTGTTTTATTTTATTATCTAAGACTTTATTCATAATAATATTGAGTGAATTAATCATCTTTGGTTCTTCACGAACTACTTGAACTTATCGGTTTGTCCGTGGCGTTCATCCGACTTATCAATCGGTATTTCGCACCCGGTTGTGGCGTCTTCGTTTTTCACCCAAATCTAATTGTAGAAACGATCCAGGTTCTTAATTTGCTACGGTTTTCGTGTGTGTCTGTGTCGAGATTCGCACAACCAATTCATTGTGTTAGCGGGTTTTGAGCGATATCACCGTAGGTCGTATCAGTTGGTATCAGAGCAGGTTCTACTATCAGGTTTTATCTATCCATTAATTAGTAAATTGTTTGATTCGTGTTTCTGTTCTTCGTGTTTCAGGTTTTATTTGTGTTCTTCGTCTAAAAAAAATTGAAATTCTCATTATTCCGCATATATTCTTGCTTAGTTCTTTTCGAATTTGTTCTTGATTGTTAAAGTACACTCGAATTGCACCTATTACGAATCTGCTTCATCTGTGTTTTAAACTCGAATTCCTTTAATTTGTTTGAACCCTAGCTGCAAATCCGTCCATCGTAGTATGTTTGCTATCGCGAATCAGTTACTATGGTTTCTGCCTAGGGAAGGATTTCGACATAGTTAGGGTTATTAAAACTTCAATTTCTGCATATAAACCCTATCTGCGATTGAATGTTTCATTAATTATATAAACCCTAGCTGTTGCGAATCTGTTGGTTGCCTATATAAGTTTCGTTTGGTGCTTAAAATTTGATTTTGTTGAGTTTCGAATTGTGTTAATTATTTTAGCTGAAATTTTGAATTCTGAAAATTTTGACTACACCAAATTAAAGTAGAAGTCGAGAGACCCAGAATCAAAAAAAATTATAAAATTTTTTGAAATTCGCAATTATTTCTTTTTAGATTTGGATTATATAGGGTCCAAGGATTCCAAAAATCACATTTTCATGAGACTGAATTTTTGCACCTATTTCGCGTTCTTTTGCTCCTTATTGTGTCCGTAATCGTTGAGATTCTAGTTTCTTATTGATTCGCCGTATGAACTGTCCATTCACATTTCGATATTCAATTAAGTAGTTCAATAAGAACTTATAGAGCATTAATTTAAGCGGAAAGAGGCGTAAGCTGTGAGACCATTAGAGGGTAAAAGCCAATAATTGTGGAGTGATACACGAGTGAATTGAGTGAATCATTCTTTGAGCGAAACACGTGAGGAAGTGCTTATGAGGTCCTTAATTCTATTTTGCAGACTATATAAATAATGTCAAAAAGCCAAGAAGTGGCCTCGAAAGAGGAGTCATCAACCAGCCATCTCGAACTTGCAAGTACAAGCTTTGCTAGGGGAGATGAGGAAGATGTTAAGAACTGAGATGGAGATGGTTCATGGGCGGATAGACCGGATAGAGAACACACAAATCGAGCAATCAAATAATGCTCATGCTCGTAGGAGAGAGATAATCCAACCCAAAGAAGCGAGGGTTGAGGATGAAGAATCCTACGATGGTGGGTTTGAAGATGACGACGACTATAACCCGGTGGCCGCCAATAGGAGATATGCTAGGCGTAATAGAGAAGGAAGGAATAGGGAAGATAACAATATGTGTAGTATCAAGATGAAGATTCCGTCGTTTCAAGGGAAGAATGATCCCGAAGCTTATCTTGAATGGGAGAAGAAAGTTAAGCTAGTGTTTGATTGCCATAATTACTCCGAGATAAAGAAGGTAAAACTTGCTGCCATTGAGTTCTCTAAATATGCAATTGTGTGGTGGGACCAATTAGTAATGAACAGACGAAGAAATAGAGAGCGTCCTATTGAGACCTGGGAAGAGATGAAGACAGTGATGAGAAAGCGATTCGTACCTATCCATTACTACCGGGAGCTGTACCAAAAGTTAAAAAGGCTTACACAGGGCAACCGCAGCGTGAAAGATTATTTCAAAGAGATGGAAGTGTCCATGATCCGAGCGAACGTAGGCGAAGATCGAGAGGCTACTATGGCCAGGTTTTTGAATGGGTTAAACCGGAAAATTACTAATGCGGTGGATTTACAACATTATGTTGAGTTGGAAGATATGGTGCACGTGGCGATCAAGATTGAGAATCAACTCAAGATGAGGGGTAACCTACGCCAAAACCAAAGTCCAACCACACCCTCTTGGAAGTCAAATCCCCTTTGGAAGAAAGAGGAGAAATCAGCCGCATCAAAGCCCAAAACCGAGCCTAAACAAGGGATGATCAGCCTTAGAAACCAAGGTAAACCTAATCCTAATACACCTCGAAATCATGATATTAAATGTTTCAAGTGTCAAGGTAGGGGTCACAAGGCGAACCAATGTCCCAATCAAAGAGCTATGGTGATTCGAGACAACGGTGGAATTGAAACCGATGAAGAGTCCAATGATGATTCTATGCCATTATTAGAAGATGTTGATGATGAAGAAGAAGAACTTGCGGCTGAAGGAGATTTGTTGGTTACAAGAAAATCTCTTAGTGTGCGAGCTAAAGAAGATGATGAAGTACAACGAGAAAATCTCTTCCATACTAGATGCCTAGTGAACAATAAGGTATGCAGCATGATCATTGATGGTGGAAGTTGTACGAATATTACAAGTACTATTATGGTGGAGAAGTTAGGGCTGCCTATTATTAAGCATCCCAAGCCATATAAGTTGCAATGGTTGAATGATAGTGGGGAGATTAAGGTGAACAAGCAAAGCCAGTATTAGTCGCATTTCGTATTGGAAAGTACGAAGATGAGGTCTTATGCGACGTAGTACCAATGCAAGCTGGTCATCTATTGTTAGGGCGACCATGGCAATTTGATCGCCGAGTGAAGCATGATGGATTCACCAACAAATATTCTTTTGAGTTCAATCATAAGACGATTACTCTTGTCCCTATATTACCAAAGCAAGTGTATGAAGATCAATTAAAATTGCAAAAAGATAGTGAGTTAAAAAAAGAGAGTGAGCAAAAGAAAGAGAGTGATAAAAAAAGAGAAAGAGAGGAAAAGAAAAAGAGTGAAGTGGAAAAAGATGAGAAAGAGAGAAAACAAAAGAACTTTTATGCGAGAGCGGGTGAAGTTAAAAGAGCATTGTATTCGAGGTAGTCGATGATTGTGCTTTTGTACAAGGAAGCATATTTAAATACTAATGAACTTAACTCGTCTTTACCTAGTTCTATTGTTTTTTTGTTTCAGGATTATGCAGATGTCTTTCCCGATGAGATGCCACATGGATTACCGCCAATTAGAGGGATTGAGCATCAAATTGATTTTGTTCCTAGCACTACCATTCCAAACAGACCAGCCTATCGGAGCAACCCGAAGGAGACGAACGGGCTACAAAGGCAAGTGTCTGAACTGATGGAGAAAGGGCACGTGAGAGAAAGCATGAGTCCGTGGGCTATTCCGGTGATTTTAGTGCCTAAGAAGGATGGGACGTATAAAATGTGCTTTGATTGTCGAGCTATCAACAATATAACGGTAAAGTATCGACATCCTATTCCTCGCTTAGATGATATGTTGGATGAGTTGCATAGAGCTTGTGTATTTTCTAAAATTGATTTAAAAAGTGGGTATCATCAAATTAGAATGAAAGAAGGAGATGAATGGAAAACTGCTTTTAAAACCAAACATGGTTTATATGAGTGGTTAGTGATGCCCTTTGGGCTAACTAATGCACCGAACACTTTCATGCGTTTAATGAATCATGTTTTGCGTGCATTTATTCGCAGATTTGTTGTTGTCTACTTTGATGATATCTTGATTTATAGCAAAACCTTGGAAGATCATGTTGAGCATTTAAAATCAGTTTTAGATGTGCTTCGAAAAGAAAATTTATTTACTAACATGAAGAAGTGCACTTTTTGCACCGATAAGCTTGTCTTTCTTGGTTTTGTTGTGAGTGCACAAAGTATACAGGTTGATGAGGAGAAAGTATGTGCAATACAAGAGTGGCTGAGTCCTACAACTGTGGGGAATGTACGAAGTTTTCATGGACTTGCTAGCTTTTACCGGCGGTTTGTGAAAGATTTTAGTACCATAGTCACGCCGCTGACGAAGGTGATCAAGAAGAACGTGGGATTCAAATGGGGGGATGAACAAGAGAATGCATTCCAATTGATCAAGGAGAAGTTGACCCATGCGCCCGTACTTGCATTACCAGATTTCACTAAATCATTCGAGCTTTAGTGTGATGCATCGGGTTTGGGAATAGGGGCTGTTCTTATGCAATGAGAAAAACCAATTGCTTACTTTAGCGAGAAATTGAGTGGGGCAGCTTTAAACTATCCAATGTATGACAAGGAATTGTATGCATTGGTTAGAGCATTGGAAACTTGGCAACACTACCTTTGGCCTAAAGAGTTTGTGATTCACACCGATCATGAGTCTTTAAAGCATTTGAGGAGCCAGCACAAGCTGAATAAGAGGCATGCGCATTGGATGGAGTTCATTGAGACATTCCCATATGTCATTCGGTACAAGCAACGTACAGAAAATATTGTAGCTGATGCGCTTTCGCGAAGGTATGTGTTAATCTCTACCCTTGATGCTAAATTACTTAGTTTTGAGCATATAAAGGAATTGTATCCAATTGATGTTGATTTTTGTGAGGAGTATAAAGCATGTGAGAAAAACGCAGTGGGTAAGTTCTTTAAGCATGATGGTTTTTTATTTCGTGAGAATAAATTATGTATGCCTAATTGCTTTATGCGTGATTTGTTAGTGAGGGAAGCCCATGGGGGAGGTTTGATGGGGCACTTCGGGATTTCTAAGACCTTAGATATTTTGCAAGAACACTTCTTTTGGCCATGTATGAAAATAGACGCTGAGAGAATTTGTGAAAGATGTGTTACGTGTCGGCAAGCAAAGTCCCGTGTGCAACCGCATGGCTTATATACACCATTACCTATTCCTAGTGAACCTTGGATAGATATTTCCATGGATTTTGTTTTGGGTTTACCTAGGTCTAAGAATGGTAGAGATTCGATTTTTGTGGTCGTGGATAGATTTTCTAAAATGGCTCATTTTATTCCATGTCACAAAACCGATGATGCTTCACATGTTGCTGAGTTGTTCTTTAGAGAAATTGTGAGATTGCATAGTATGCCTAGGACCATTGTTTCAGATAGAGATACTAAGTTCTTAAGCTACTTTTGGAAGACCTTGTGGTGTAAGTTAGGAACTAAGTTATTATTTTCTACTACTTGTCACCCACAGTCTGATGGTCAAACTAAGGTTGTAAATAGAACTTTATCTACTTTGTTAAGGGCTATCATTAAAAAGAACATTAGAACATGGGAGGAATGTTTACCGCATGTTGAGTTTGCTTATAATCGCACTGTTCATTCTGCTACTCAATTTTTACCTTTTCAAATTGTGTATGGATTTAATCCTTTGACTCCCTTAGATTTATCTCCATTACCTTATTCTCAATATACTAATCTTTATGGAAAGAAAAAGGCTGAGTTTGTTAAGCAGATCCATGAGAAGGCAAGGCTCAACATTGAAAGGAGGACGGAGCAATATGCAAAGCAGGTGAATAAAGGATGTCAGAAGCTGGTTTTTGAACCTGGAGATTGGGTATGGCTACACATGCGGAAAGAACGATTTCCAGAGCAACGTCGTTCTAAGCTACTTCCTAGAAGAGATGGACCTTTTCAAGTTCTTGAGCGCGTCAATGATAATGCTTATAAGCTGGATCTACCAGGAGAGTACAACGTTAGCGCTACTTTTAACGTTGCTGACTTAAGTCCGTTTGATGCTAGTGATGATTTGAGGGCAAATCCTTTTCAAGAGGAGGGGAATGGTGGAGGCAAGGCTGTTGTGCAAAATGAAGACAATTCAAAGACCATCCAAGTTCCAACAGGCCCAAGTACAAGGTCGGTGGGCTAAGAAGTTAAAGGCTGAGCTTAATGGATTAATTCAAGCTATTTGGGCTCGAGAAGAAGGAACAATCAAACCCATTGGAGGGGAAAAATGTGGAGCACAAAATGGAGGCTGGATTACACTTATTCAAGCCCAATTGGAGTGAGAAAACCATGTCTATGCAGCCTAAGAGTGTGGAGTCCCCACACGTTTTTATTTATTATTATTATTTCTTTTAAAGACTAGTTCTTGTTTGATTAGGATTTGTTTTGAGGATTCCTTGTTGGATTGGTTTCTTGTTGCCTAAGTTTTCTTCTCCCTATTTAAAGGGGGGTTCATTGTTTTATTTTATTATCTAAGACTTTATTCATAATAATATTGAGTGAATTAATCCTCTTTGGTTCTTCACGAACTACTTGAACTTATCGGTTTGTCCGTGGCGTTCATCCAACTTATCAATCGGTATTCCGCACCCGGTTATGGCGTCTTTGTTTCTCACCCTAATCTGATTGTAGAAACGATCCAGGTTCTTAATTTACTATAGTTTTCATGTGTGTCTGTGTCGAGGTTCGCACAACCAATTCATTGTGTTGGCGGGTTTTGAGCGATATCACCGTAGGTCGTATCACTGACGGACTTCAAAATCACATTCAGCTTTGTAGAAGTTTGATATCCGCTGCTCGTCGATTTTACTTGCGGAATTTTTGCATTTTTTGTTGCAGCAACTTTGTATCGTTGTTTTGAACTCCGAGATGGCCAAATTTGAAAAAAGCTTGAACTGAAAAGTTGTAACTCTTGAAATTTTCTTCAAAATGGACTCCAGAATCACATAATTTGAAATTTCGAGCAAGAAGTTATGTGCCCGAGAATATTGAGCTACGTTAACCCGAGGGATTTGGAGTTTTTGTACCGAAAATTCACTTGTAATTTCTAAATGACGAGAGCTTTAGAGAAATTATCGTTCCCACAGACGGCGCCAACTGATGGTGTCAAAATCTAGAAATAGTAGGGGTGTCCATCCGATCCGATCCGGTGATTTTAAATCATCCGCATCCGATCCGATCCGTTGTCGGTTTTAGATTTCAGCATCCAATCCAATCCAATATACTTTACCAATCCAATCCAATCCAATCCAATTAAATGTTGGATTGGATCGGTTTCCATCCGATCCGATTCTTTGTTTAATAATAATAATAATAATAAATGTTAAATGAAAAGTGAAAAGAAGTTAAGAATAAACTAGTCCAATGTCCACTGCCATTACCAAAGTGATAATAATAATAATAATAATAATAATAATAATAATAATAATAATAATAATAATAATAATAATAATAATAATAATAATAAATGTGAAATGAAAAGTGAAAAAAAGTTAAGAACAAATTAATCCACTACTCCACTGCCTAACCAAAGTGATACAAGAATGTCCACTGTAAAGCACTAAAGCAGCATCATGAATAGGTCAAGATGGAGGTCAAACTAGTCCACTGCAAAACAGAATGTCCAAGACTCCAAGCCATTACAAATACAAATAACAAACTAGTCCACTGCCTAACCAAAAACAGAATGTCCATGCCATTACAAATATAAATAACAAAGTTGTCCACTGCCTAACCAAAAAGGCAAAAACAGAATCCATTACAAATACAAATAACAAACTAATCCATTACAATAAAAATGCAAAGTTTCAAGCTTTCAATTCTTGAAGTTGTCCATTTTCATCTCGGCATCTAATCAACACTTGTGACTGTCGAAGTTGGAGAACCTAAAATTTTTATATAAAAGCAGATTACCAAAAGAGAAAAAGAAGGAACAAAGTACAAGTTAGTTAACAAACAAAAAAATATAATCAATTCATTAAATAACAAATATAAGAACTAGGAAATAAGACATTAATATTACCATTCTCAATTTCCTCAATTTCATCCATTGACTCACGAAGATCAATAATTGGCAAAGTCCGAATCCAATTTTGTGTGCAAATAAGTGCCTCAACTGTTTTCGGGGATAACGAACTTCGAAATGGATCAAGAATGCGGCCACCGGTACTAAATGCCGACTCAGAAGCTACGGTTGAGACAGGAACAAGATGATGCTGAAGATTGAGCCGTGATAATTGGTGATAATACACGTTCAGGCATAAAATTCCTAAATATAAATAAAGAAATAAATATATAAGATTGAATGCAATAAGAAATAAGTATGAGTCTTATTACAACAAATAAATGATAGGAACGAGTCTTGTTGCAATTTTATATTACATAAATGGTACTTTACATAGGAAGTAGGAACGAGTCTTGTTACATATATGAAGGTTCTTATGATTTATATTTGGAAAAGTAATGTGACTAATTATGGCAGACCTCATATATTACAATTTGCAATAAATAGTTCAGGAACGTGGAGTACAAAAGAAAAAAGTACGTAAGGAAGGTGACTGATTATGGCAGACCTATTCTTATGAAAATGAAGAAGCTAAGGAGGATCTGGTTTTCAAGCTTGCACAAATAATCAGCTCATCTGTCCCCTTAGCCAAGTCATCTGTTCCTTACTTGGGAACCCCACACTGAACCATTTGAATGGATATTTGGTCAACTCACCACCACCATAATACTATAAATCCCGTGATATTAGGTTGACTGCCATCATCATCATATACTCGTGTTCAAAACTTTGATAAGCTCATTCAAATGGAAAAAAGAAAAACATAAAATTATGTTCCAAATTCTTCATCATCCAACTAGCGTCTACTGGCTGAACATGAAAGTCTGGAAATGAATGAGCAAATGGTCAAAAAATCTTGATTGCGAGCAGCTACAGAGACGTGCAAGGGATTGGGCTTAGCTATACTTATTTGATTATATCAAGATTCTCATTTGCATTCAGTTCTTCATGGCCAATGAACCAAGCTATGTCCTTTTAGAGAAGGTGGATACTAGCATTTCAAATATACTCAGGCTATCCCCAAACGGAGCCTACTTGGCTACCCTCTGAAGAGATCACTTTTTATCCAGGAAGCCAAATAGTAGCCTATCCTTGTTCCAGATTCAATGATTTCAATCAAAACAAAATTACGATAAGAAGGCATTGGTTGTAATCTAAACCTAAAAAATTATATGTTCAAAAGAATTGAACATTGTTTATGCTTTCGATGCTGACTAATTCCAAGTAATAATAATAGTGGACGAGGAGGAGACCTGTGCTGGAGGAGGAGATGCCCAGTGGATGAGGAGACCCGGCGTGGTGGAGGAAGAGATGCGTGGTGGAGCAGTGGAGGCGGAGAGATGCGATGCCGCGATGGGGAAGGGGAGAAGCTAGAAGACTGCGCTGAGTGGAGGTCGTAGAGGAGGAGAGGAGACGGCGATGGCGATGGCGATGGCGAGAAGCGAGGTGGGTGGTGCCTGCTGCGTGACTGCGGCGCAATGAAATGAATCGTGCCCTAGGGTTTTTTTTTTATTTAGGGATTAGGCAAAGTGGCTTACTGCCTTCGTGAGATATGATGTTAAATTGTTAATGGTTATTTTAATTAAAACCCTCATATTACAAATATTACAAAACAGCCCCTTATTTTATGAATATTATAAAATTACAACTTTAAGTCTTTAATATTGGATTGGATCGGTTTGGATCGGTTTGTACACTATACAAAACCGAAACCGATCCAATTTTTTCGGTTTTCAATTTTTACATCCGATCCAATCCAATCATCCATAAAATCCAGGAAAAATGGATTGGATTGGATCGGTTCTTCGGTTTGGATTGGATTTTGAACACCCCTAAGAAATAGATAATTAACCAATCAATAAGTGAATATCGGTGAATAAAAAATAAAAACGGCGCAATGATGAACACATGATATTTTTTATTAAGGTAGGTTCCCCCGGTAGCGCTTATGCTAGTCTGACAGTACGTCCTCCTTTCGTGTGTGCGTTCTTTGTATTAGCTCAAAGGCAATTAATTTTGATGATAATACAAGCTACCAATCTCTCTCTATAATTTCCTGAATTTTATTTATAAGTATAGAATTAGGATTACCACTCTCTCTATCTATAATTTCCTTAATTCTATTTATAAGTATAGAATTAGGATTACAAATATTTCAAGAAGATGAATAAAATATATAGGTGAGAAAGTGTATATTTTGGGTGAGAAGAATTGTGTGCTTTTCTTGGCTTGGCTTATTTTTTGGTGTATGTTTTGGTTGTGTTTTTTTTGGTGTGTTGAATGAATGAATGAGGAGAGGTATTTATAGGTAAATATAGAATGGTAAAAAAATAAATTTGATAAAAATGAGGGGCAAAAAGGTAATTTGGTAAAAGTGAGGAATATTATGGAGTGAAATATTTATTTAAAGAAAAGTAAGGAATATTTTGGAGTGGAATATTTATTTAAAGAAAAGTGATGAATATTATGAAGTGGAATATTTATTTAAAGAAAAGTGAGGAATTGAGTGAAATATTTATTTAAAGAAAGTGTAGAATATTATGGAGAGAAATATTTATTTAAAGAAAAGTGATGAATATTATGGAGTGGAATATTTATTTAAAGAAAAGTGAGGAATGGAGTGAAATATTTATTTAAAGAAGGTGTAAAATATTATGGAGAGAAATATTTATTTAAAGAAAGTGTAGAATATTATGGAATGAAATATTTATTTAAAGAAAGTGTAGAATATGATTGGAATATTTATTTAAAAGAAAGTGTAAAATATTATCTTTGTAGGCCAATGGTAAAATTATTTTTTACCCCATCATGTATCTTCATATTTAACTTCAACTCCCAATCTTTCACCTCTTCAGTAATTGTCGATTTTTTTTCCATTGAAATATAGATCGCATGTTTATTGGTAAAGCAAAGAAACAAGTATATATGTATGCAATTCATTTACATGTTCAATTTTTTGAAATTCTAGACAAAAGACAAAGCGGTCTCATAGATTCTTACATATATATATATGAATAAATCGCATATACAATATATATATAAATGTATATATACAATTTATTTTTATTTTTTGGTACATATATATATGTATACAATTTATATACATGTTCAATTTTATGAATTTCTAGAAAGAGGGACCATGTGGATTTTGACTTTGGGAACTAATATTGACGCCGTGATAGCAAAATAATTTTTACCAGAAACAAAATCCAAATAAGGGTTTCATGTTTTCCGATAGTTCATTTAATAAGATTCTAAGAATTCTTTTAGGTCTTTTGATTCCCAATTCTTTCTTCTTTTTTTGGTTTTATATTTTTAACCTGCAAATTGTGTGGATTAGGAATTTTCTATTACGATCATTGTTGTGGTGGATTGAATTGAAAGATATAGTTTTTCCATTTTAGAGTATGCATATATAGTTGAACAAACTGTTCATGGCTTGTAATTAGTTAAATATTTAAAGATGATTTTCGTGAATTTGTTATGCTCTCTTTGTTACGTGAAATAAAGGTAGGGCGAGTTTAAAGATTTTACAAAAATATAATGGGGTGTGTTTAAAGTTTCCTATAATTGGGGTGAGAAGAATGTTTAGGTGGGAGCATTTAAGAATACCCTATATTAAACATACATGGGGTCTAGTATGCATACAAAATTTTCAAGTTACTTCTCTTGCCCCATAAATTAAGATTTACTTTAAGCATGAATAGCACATTCAATTACCTTTTGACAAAATATCATTATATGTTTTTATCGTAAAGAATTACTAAGAATATTATTGTACGCATGTTAGAATTCATAAAATACTTTACGTATGCAATATTTCTTTAAACTACAATAATATGATTCCAACTTGTGAACTCTAGCCTTACCGGTTGGGCTACCAGATCATCAGCACACGTGTTGTATCTAGCACCATATATGCAAATTTTTAGTAGTGTTTATGATAGAGTTTGGTTGAGTGGTTATGATTTATGTATATACTAGTAATACCCGAGCCATTGGCATGAAAAAAAAAATTTAATCAAGTTTACTTTGGAGAGAATTGTGTAGCCATGGTAAATGATTGGGTTTGACTAAGTTGTGTCAAATTCTACCTGACCCATCTAAATATATAACCAATTTGACTAGCCTCAATCTAATGTTGAGGAGAGTTTAATTATGAAAGTTCGAATACGCCACATTTATTATATGGCCAAACTTGCCCAACCATGAAAACAGGGTACAATTACGGTATTTAAAAAAAAATTATTATACATGAGTTGGGTTGAGTTCAATAAGTTAAATTTATATGAACCCAAGGCGGACATAACTCAAATTGTATTTTTTTTAGGACATCCATGCCTACCTCAATAATGATGATGATGATGATGATGATGATAATAATAACAACAACAACAACAACAATAACCAACAACAATAATAATAATAATTACCCTTGGGGTCATGGTCGTTCAAAAACTCATTGGGATGTTTTTTGTCATCTTAAATCCTGATTGCTATTGTCAAATTTGTTTTATTGTTTAACTAAATTTATAGTTTTTTAACCAAAATTATATATCGTTAATTATACTTAAGGACAATAAATTGTTTTAACATAATTCTTTTTACTTTTAAGGGAGCCCAAAAATTATATGTATGAATTGGGCCAAGTTGATTATCTAGTTCATTGCTAAGATAGGCCCAGCACTGTGGACCATTGGGGACCCAAGTGCATAACCCATATTGGGCTATTTGTCAAGATGGTTTTTCCTCTGCCGAGGTAGACAAATTTATGCTAAGATGGTTGTGATGACATCATCAAATGCCGAGTTGGTTATGCTTTAGCCGAGATGGTTGTCTCCACATGGGTTGTGGGTAAGAATGGGACATCTGTAAAGTGTTGGAGTAATAACTAATTTTTGTCATTTTTAATCTCTTTATTGTTTACTCTAACGGAGCATTGTAACCCTAATTATATACCTATAAATAGAAGAGGAAAAACTCATTACAAAGGTCCTGAATTTGAGGTAATTAATTGTAGAGAAAGAAAGTTGGTAACTTAATATTCTCTAGTTATTGCATTTTGAGTTAATACAAACATACATAGAAGGAGGACGTATTGCTAGAACAGAATTAGCGCTATCGGAGGAACTTACCATGCATAAAAATCCTTGTCTCTTTTAAATTTTTCATTACTTTGTGTGACTGATTGTTGCTTTGAACTTTTTTTGTAGGGAAATCCAAATTTTTTGGCATCCACAATTGGCACTGTCCCTGGGAATCGTTCAACTTCATAGCATTTTCATTATAACTGTCCGTTAGGTGGTTCTCAACCCCAAGATCTCTTGGGCCATCATGGTTGATGATAGCATTGAGTTGGTGAATTTTCAAGAAACCTCAAGATCTCTAAGGCCGTTGTTATTGATGATAACATTGAGCTGACGATGTTGCAAGAAGCGTAAGCCCGACTTCTTAAAAACCTACTTGGTGGAATTAGTTGAAAGAAAAAAAATACAAGATTATTAGCACGGCAAGTTTTGCAAGCAGTAAATTTTAAAAATGTTAAACTATAAATCAAGGGCAGACTAGGTGCCCAGCCCTCTTAGGGACTGGTTTGTTAATAAGGTTTGGCTCCATAACGCTCATTATAATGACGGCGTCAAAGTCACTACCCTTAGCAGAAGTTGGAAGACCTTTCACTAAATTCAGTGAGTTTGCTCGGGCCCAAGTTGTATTTATTATCAGAGTGCCTTAAAAGGCTGTAGCAGTATTTTATTTCATTCACGCCAAGCTGCATATATAATCTCCTATTCAGCTCGGCCAGGCCTAGGATAATCTTAAAAGTGTTGATGGATAATTGGGTGATGTGAAGAACAGTTAAACTTAGAATTTGGACAACGAAGGGGTAATAGGGCAACCTAAGCCCAACCTCTATAAAGAAGTAGACATAGATAGGGTAAATGCCATTTGGGGTGAAGGGACTAAAAAGGTATTCACCCTCATTGACTATCCTCCACACTGTGCCCTCAGAGATATATCTTTTTCCTAAACTCATCTCTCTTCACCTCGGAATCTAAAGAAAATCTACCTATTCTAATTTTTTAGGGATTTTCTGGTTTATGATATGAACAAGAAGGAATAAATACAAAGATCAAGGTGAGAAAGACTTACAAGTTTTTGGACTATACGACGGTTGAGAACAAGGAATATGTAATACCCCATCCTTTTATTCTCAAGTTAATCTTTTTTTTTCTAAAGCCCGATTATGGCTTAATCACCGTAAGGCATGAACTTTTGGTTTTGGACCCTTTTTTGTTGGTTCAATACTTCTAATGTATCATCATAGTTATATTAAGTTTGTGAGAACGATCGTTTCATAATTCGGGTGGTCCAATTGAAATCAAGATGTTAACCGCGTGTTTTCACTTTACGCGATTTCTTAATTTTAGCCAATTTTAAGTTATCATAACTTCTCCTTTCTTTATTCGATTAAGCTTCGTTTGAGCCTATGTTTAGGCTTTGAACCAATCCAAAATTTTTGTGTTTTGAACGGAATCCAATTCACGCTCCTCGTTGGTCAAAATAGCCCGCGAAGTAGGCCACTTAGAAAAATCTGATCGTTCGGTAACGTCGTGGCAAAACGCTGTCTTCAACGAAATTCTGAGAATTTTTTATCCATATTTTGGGAAAACTTCCTTTAAGGAAGTTGTATATCTTTGAATTATCTTTCCATGGATATAAAGATCACCTCAATCAGAATCCCGAGCACAAAGTTATAGCCAAATTACGAATAGTATTCCAGTTCGACAAAAGGCCAAGTGCTGGTAGTGGACTCCATGATCGATCATAGGGAAGACCATGATCGATCATGGTGCATTAGAAAGTCGGTTTTGACTAGATTTGGCCCCTTTTTCTCCATAAAAACACACCTACACATCCCATTTTCGAAGCATACACCAAGGAGAGGTTTAAGAGAGATGGGGGCTAAATGATAAAGGTCTCCGAAGACATTTTTACTCATTCTTCATCCCCGAAACAAGATCGCACCTTCATCCTCTTCATCTTCTTCATTCTTTTTTCTTCCATGACTAGAGCACAAAGAGCTAAATTGGGGATTTGGCGATTTGACCTTTTTTAGCTCAATCTAACCTTCCAAACTCGAGAAATAAGCTCCATAGAGATGGGAATCTGTACCAAAACCTATTTTTTGCCTTATTGTTGATTAATTTCTATTTTAGCAATTGTTAGTATAAAAACCCTAAGTTATATATATACACATATGCATATTTTGGGTATATGATGAAAGTGTGATGAAATGTTGGAATTGATGAACCAAGTTGTAACGACCCGGTCCCACCTCAGTTCGATATTGTCCGCTCTGGGTAGCGTCCTAGACAGGCCTCAGCCCCAGGACATCTACCCTCACGGCTTTGTTTCTGGGAGTTCACGACCAGCTTCCCAGGGGGTCACCCATCCCTGAATTTCTCTGGTCCAAGCACGCTTAACTTCGGAGTTCTCATGGGATCCGAAGCCAGTGAGCTACCCAAAAGGCCTCGTACTTAATTAGCGACCATATCTTACTTATATGGGTCTCCAAGGACCCCCAACTTCCGGTGTGGGATGCCCCCTTTGAGCTACCATTCCTCCACACAGGGGAGTACTCATCGCTCGAGCTACCATTCCTCCACACAAGGGAGTACTCATCACTCAGGGCGTCACATCCTTCCCCCCAAGGGAATCGACGTCCTCGTCAACACACCGTACTCTGTGGGGTCTGCTCTGATACCATTTGTAACGACCCGGTCCCACCTCAGTACGATATTGTCCGCTCTGGGTAGCGTCCTAACCAGGCCTCAGCCCCAAGACATCTACCCTCACGGCTTTGTTTCTGGGAGCTCACGACCAGCTTCCCAGGAGGTCACCCATCCTGGGATTGCTCTGGTCCACTACTCGCTTAACTTCGGAGTTCTTATGGGATCCGAAGCCAGTGAGCTACCCAAAAGGCCTCGTACTTAATTAGCGACCATATCTTACTTATATGGGTCTCCAAGGATCCCCCAACTTCCGGTGTGGGATACCCCCTTTGAGCTACCATTCCTCCACACAAGGGAGTACTCATCGCTCGAGCTACCATTCCTCCACACAGGGGAGTACTCATCACTTAGGGCGTCACATCCTTCCCCCCAAGAGAATCAACGTCCTCGTCGACACACCGTACTCTGTGGGGTCCACTCTGATACCATTTGTAACGACCCGGTCCCACCTCAGTACGATATTGTCCGCTCTGGGTAGCGTCCTAGACAGGCCTCAGCCCCAGGACATCTACCCTTGTGTGGAGGAATGGTAGCTCAAAGGGGGCATCCCACACCGGAAGTTGGGGGATCCTTGGAGACCCATATAAGTAAGATATGGTCGCTAATTAAGTACGAGACCTTTTGGGTAGCTCACTGGCTTCGGATCGCATGAGAACTCCGAAGTTAAGCGTGCTTGGACCAGAGAAATCCAGGGATGGGTGACCCCCTGGGAAGCCGGTCGTGAGCTCCCAGAAACATAGCCGTGAGGGTAGATGTCCTGGGGCTGAGACCTGTCTAGGACGCTACCCAGAGCGGACAATATCGTATTGAGGTGGGACCGGGTCGTTACAAATGGTATCAGAGCGGACCCCACAGAGTACGGTGTGTCGACGAGGACGTCGATTCCCTTGGGGGGAAGGATGTGACGCCCTGAGTGATGAGTACTCCCTTGTGTGGAGGAATGGTAGCTCGAGCGATGAGTACTCCCTTGTGTGGAGGAATGGTAGCTCAAAGGGGACATCCCACACCGGAAGTTGGGGGATCCTTGGAGACCCATATAAGTAAGATATGGTCGCTAATTAAGTACGAGGCCTTTTGGGTAGCTCACTAGCTTCAGATCCCATAAGAACTCCGAAGTTAAGCGAGTAGTGGACCAGAGCAATCCCAGGATGGGTGACCCCCTGGGAAGCTGGTCGTGAGCTCCCAGAAACAAAGCCGTGAGGGTAGATGTCCTGGGGCTGAGGCCTGGCTAGGACGCTACTCAGAGCGGACAATATCGTACTGAGTTGGGACCGGGTCGTTACACAAGTGGTCTACATATTGTTAAAATAACTTGGTTCAATGAGGTATTTGCGACGGATCGATTGTTTTACACAAAATCTACTTGAACCCCCAATTTTATGAGATGTAAACATTGATATAAAGTTAACACTTTTGTTGTGTCCGCCGGCACTAGGGTCGGGCCTGGGGCACCAGCCGGGCCCGTCGGTCCGCGCACATAGTAACGATATTGTCCCCAACTTAAACACATTTGGGCCACAGGTTTGGGGTTTTATCTTAAAAGGCCTCGTTACTATGTGGAGACTCTCCCCCACTTATATACCCATGTTGAGTTCTACAATCTTTTCATGTGGGATCAATGGTTTGAGCCAACCATTCTCAACAATCTCCACCTTGGATCAAACCAGTCCACCTTGGCTCCACCTTAGACTAACACCGGTCCGGCTCCACCTAGACCTATACCATAGTCCACCATGAATCCACCTTTGAACTGTCCATGTAGGTCACCACTCAACAACTTCCATCCGCAAGATCGTCCACCTTTTTTGATCAATGCACATCTCGAAGTACACCCTATTTTACTTTACTCGAGGAACTTGCACAATCACCTTGATAGCAGCACCCCAGGTGTACGTAAGCTGTAGCGACTCCACCCCCGGCTTCTCCGAGTCTAACTCCACCATAGGCTCCACCAAGTCCAGCTACCAGGACGCTTTTTGTAGCGACTTATCACCTTAGGCTCAACCGAGTTCTTCCGACTCCACCGAGTCTAGCTACCGGTACTGCTTCATAAGTCCGTAGATCCACCATCGGCTCTGATACCAATTGTTGTGCCCGCCGGCACTAGGGTCGGACCCGGGGCACCAGCCGGGCCCGTCGGTCCGCGCACATAGTAACGATATTGTCCCCAACTTAAACACCTTTGGGCCACAGGTGTGGGGTTTTATCTTAAAAGGCCTCGTTACTATGTGGAGACTCTCCCCCACTTATATACCCATGTTGAGTTCTACAATCTTTCCATGTGGGATCAATGGTTTAAGCCAACCATTCTCAACAACTTTTTCTTAATAGTTTGGATAGCCTATACACATATATATAAATATATTAAAACATGTGTTTTCAATAAGATACTAAGGCTATTCATTTGGTTTTCTTGAAACCCCACTTTATTGTTGATAAACTTTATTATAAAGCCAAGCGTCTACTCTTAAAGGTTCAAGTGGTTGGTTCTTTTTACAAAACCTATGCTTATGAGTTCTTATACCGGACGGAATGATTAATATGATATTTCCCCATCGTTACATGTTGATGTTATATTTGATTAATGAAAATCATTAAAATGGCACAATCACTTCTCATATGAGCTGGGTGATGACTTAATGAGACTATTGTTAGCGCTAGTCCATGAATGGCCCCAGGTATGGTCACGGACCTTAAGTTAGGACAGAGCGCCCCTGGGTGAAAGACCCGAAACCGTGCACGAAAAATAACGGGAGGCCCTACTGTCGCGTGGTTGAAAGGCCACGAAATGCAAACCTGGTTGTACGCTTGGATAGTTGCGGGATTTGAGAGATTACGGCTGGAGGTTCATAAGATGAACATACGATTAACTATGCCATAATTTTTACCTATCAGTTATACATTATCCATGATTTTTAGATTACTTAAAGGAGATAAGAAAATGTTTTTATTCAAATTACTATATGTATGTAAAAAGGACTTGGTTTGTAACATTAAACAAGAGGATTTCTAAATATGATTTTATTTTAAATATATTATATACGATTCCCACTGAGTCCTTTTGACTCACCCCACATATTTTCCAACCAGTTGATTCTGCAGGTGCTATCGGGGAAAAGGGAGAGCGAGGACACGACTCTATAGAAGGCCTCTTAACCTCAAACTAGTTATAGGTCCTTCGTGATAGAAGGACCTTTGTCCGTTGATTTTCATTAACAATTTGTGTTACATTTGTATAAGAACATCTGTATATAAATTTTGAAAATCGTATACTTGTATTTTGGGTCCTCGTTGGAGGCTAGCTGTTGAGTTGTAGTGTTACTTTTTCTTTCACGGGCTAATTTTGTGAAACGAAAAAATGTTCTTATTTTGTTGATTGTGGATTTCTAAGTTTTACACTGGGATTGTGTCCAGTTTACCCGCCGTCAGCGTACGGCACCCGTGACGAACCGGGTCCCGAAGGGTAATACCTTTGAACTGGATTTGGGCCGTTACAAGTTGGTATCAGAGGCATTGGTTTCATTTTCCTTCGCCGAGAGTGGGGTAGATTACAGGATTCCGTTTTGTATGAATCATGTTTATCTTATCGTATCGATAATTGGGAAGGAGCTCGAGGAGTCAGTTTTGCTTCTAGCATAGTAGCAAGAGGATTAATGGGTTATATTATAATTAGTCGGAGCGCAACAGATGACTATACTATAAATCATTAGTATGCTACCACTAACTGGAACTAAAACGCTATGATTAATTGAGTTCCACCCAAGATGTTCATTCCTTATTCTCCTTGAATTCCCGTTTTACCTTTCAAATCTCATGTCATTTTATTATACTTGTCGGGATAAGCTCACTAGATTCTTGAAGGATTATTATAGAATCACTAGCAATGTCGGTTCCAGCCGCACCAGAGTTCCAAGAAACCCCCAAATGATGACAATGATGTGGCAATCATCTAACATGACCCTTAAGGAGGGGAAATTGATGAAATTTATGACCTCAAGGAGTTTAGCCACCCACAATTACCATAGTTTCATGAGTCATTTGAAACCGAGGCTATTGAAGTGTGACCCTATTATATTGGTTTTCAACCTAAGATTTTGAATGCTCTGTGTACAAGCAAGTTGGTTTTGCTTCTTTAGGACTCAAGGGTAGTACATTACACTAATGGAGATCCATTTGGTGGATCTAATGTAACCACTAAGTGGGCTTGGTTCAATAGAATCCTCTATATTGGATATGTGTCTGATGCTTATAGCAAAACAAACATATATGAGTTTTATGATTTGATTTTGAATGGAAGGATGGTTAAAAGTTATTGTCTTAGGTTTAGGGAGTCGAGTGGGTACGTGGGTCGGATTTTTGATTAACCGAAGTAAGAGAAGTTTCTTTAGGGATATTGAGTTTTGGTACGGCGAAGCGAGCCTTAGGCTTAATAGACAGTCGAGCAAATTGCCCATCCTATATGACCGGCGGGCAAGAACAAGGGAAAGGACAGTAAAGTATGTGAGATAAGAGTAAGAGATCTCATTCAAATCCAGAATCCTTGCAAGGATACAACACCAACAGTGGTGGCAGCAGTGGGCCACACACCGGGTGTTTTATTTGTAGGAATCAGGATCGTTATCGCAAGGATTGTTCAAACTTTGATTGGAGAAAAGAGGTAAACCAGAATAGTGAATGTGGGTAAGGTGGAAGTGACAAAAGAGACCAACCGGGTAGGTTTGGATGCCGTTGGTCCTAATCACAGTACCAAGATCAGACTCCAAGTAGGAGCTAGTATCAAAGGCAAATTCTAACTTAACAGTAGCAACTGAACCATTACTTGAGTTAACTACAAGACCAGAGAAGCCAAGTTGACCGAGTCTTTAACGTAATTCCAATAACGGACTAGGAGGACCATACATAAATTGAAGGTAGTCTGCTACATGTTGATGCTAGGAATGATTAATATGATATTCTGCCGTCGGTTACATGTTGATGCTATATTTGATTAATGAAAATCATTAAAATGGCACAATTGCTTATCTTATAAGCTGGGTGATGACTTACTGAGACTATTGTTAGCGCTAGTTCATGAATGATCCCAAGTATGGTCACGGACCTTAAGTTAGGACAGAGCGCCCCTGGGTTAAAGTCCCGAAATCGTGCACGGAAAATAACTGGAGGCCCTGCTGCCGCATGGTTGAAAGGCCACGAAATGCAGACCTGGTTGTACACTTGGATAGCTATGGGATTTGAGAGATTACAACTCGAGGTTCATGAGATGAACATACGATTAACTATGCCATAATTTTTACCTGGTATCGGTTATACATTATCCATGATTTTAAGATTACGTAAAGGAGATAAGAAAATGTTTTTATTCAAATTACTATATGTATGTAAAAAGGACTTGGTTTGTAACATTAAACAAAAGGATTTCTAAATATGGTTTTATTTTAAATATATTATATACGATTCCCACTGAGTCCTTTTGGCTTTACCCTACATATTTTCCAACCAGTTGATTCTGCAGGTGCTTTTGGGGAAAAGGGAGAGCGAGGACACAACTCTATTAAAGGCCTCTATACCTCAAACTAATTATAGGTCCTTCATAATAGAAGGACCTTTGTCCATTGAGTTTCATTAACAATTCATGTATTACATTTGTACAAGAACATATGTATATAAATTGTGAAAATCGTATACTTGTATTTTGGGACCTTGTTGGAGGCTAGTTGTTGAGTTGTAGTGTTACTTTTTCTTTCATGGGCAAATTTTGTGAAACGAAAAAATGTTCTTATTGTGTTGATTGTGGATTTCTAAGTTTAACACTGGGATTGTGTCCAGTTAACCCGCCATCGGCGTATGGCATCCGTGATGAACCGGGTCTCGGAGGTTAATACCTTTCAACGGAATTTTGGTCATTACAGAATATATAAAAAGAAGGAGTGAAAATCTCGGTTTTTTACAAAAAGAGTTCTTGGATTTTTCTAGGTAGAGATGAAGAACATGAAGAACAAACAAGCTATTTAAGAGAAAGAGAAGAATAAAAGGGTAAAAATGAACAAGAAAGGGATTTATATACTCTCTCTTTTTTGTGTTCTCTCTCCCATGTTCTCTCTATATTCCTCTCTTTACCAAAATGACATATTCTTCCTTAGAAATCACCCACTTATCATTTTGTGCATTTAATGCACCTAACGACGCATGGGCTTATTGCTAAAATTCGAAATGACTAGTAGCCAATCGCAAGCCGCCACGTGAAAAGTGACAACTGTTGTATACGGATTTTTAAGGAAATTAAAACGTTTTATCTTCTTTGACACATATCAAAAGGACTTAATTGGATAGCCAACCACACAACTGGACAGCCGAGCATGTAATCTCACCTAGTGGTTGAGCTCACATTCTTAGGGAAAATTATGGGTGCCAAAAAAAATAGAATGGTCGACTAAATTTGTTACCTCACCTAAACGGCCAGTCAAAGGAGCAAAGCAAAAGGTGTGAAGCCTGGTCATCCAAACTAATCATAGGTGATTAATAGAACATATAAGGGAGGGAGGAATTATTCCTTTGGTGTTTCTTTACATTTATTTGTATTTGTTTCCTAATTAATTAAATACTACGCTAGACAACATGTAAACTCTAATCCTGTACATAATAAATAGAAGAATGGTACATCCTTAGATAGGATGCACGCGCACAAAGCCTTAAAACACCATAATAGCTAAATTATTGTATCCCCATCATTATTCAGCATAACATAAGAGAAACTCATCATAAAAGGGCGAAGTACTCTAGACCTACTATCTATTGGTTATAGGAACCATTTTATAACAAAAAAACTCATCTCTTGTGTGTGATTATTTTATTTTCCTATTCTAAATCAATTCTACACTCTAAAACGATTCATCCTTATTGTGTATAACTAATTCACGAATTTATTAACTACAAACATAATATTATTTTTCATGCAATTTATTTATTTTGTTCGTTGCACACACGTAGGGTGTGCTCCGCATGCTAGTTGATATAATCAATCCAATGTGATTTCCCCTTCACTTTGAAATATCAAATCTTGCGATGTGCACCGTTTGATTAACTAAATAGTTAAACCGGCAACTGAACCGAGCATTTGGTTTTACGCATAAGTTTAACAGAATTGAAACATTAGAATAGCTAAAAACGCCAGGGTCGGATCGATTTCGGTTAGGTTAAACGGTCTGTTTTTATCGGTTTGGGCCTAAATTATTATTTTGGCCAATGGGTCTATATTATTTTGAATTTTTTTATAAGTTTTTGGATTCATTGGGCCTTCTTGAATGTTTGAGCATTTTATCTTCTTAAATATTTATTATTCTTAGGCTTTCTTTTTAATTTTATAACTTATACTATTTTAAAGAAAATAACTCATTACTTATATACACCAAATCAATAGAAATATGACAAGTGTACTAGTTGTTTCGATTTTTGTAGGTTTTATATACCAAAAGACCGATAATCAGACTGACCTGCTTTGGTTATCCGATTTCTTGATCGAACCACTATAAAACTTGAAAAACTGCTCGGTTTGGCTTAGTTCGTTTTTTGATTTTTTCAATTTTATGTACACCCCCAGCCAATCAATTCAATATCATTTTACTCACACAAAAACATACACTCAATCTCTACCCTTATTAATCATCAACATTTTGAAAAAAATCATTAAAGTATCATAACATTAAATTAAATAATTTAATTATAATTTTGAAATCTAGTCATTTTTATATAAAACAAGATGCATTGTGAACATAAAATCCTGTGTAAAAAACTCAATAAAATTTATAGAATACAATTACATTTAAAAACATATTTTATATTAGTTCGCTGTCACTTGGCATTATTCATGCCGGAAGGCATGGTGTAAAAATGACATGGATAGTTATTAATATAATCAAAAAAAAAAGAAAAGTTATGCTTCAACAATTGTCATATAGTATTTCCAATGCTATAATCATAATGGCAATTATAATCAATTTTAATAATTAACTAAAAATCTTATCCCAATGATGTAACATAATTTAGCAATCATTAAATCAAAAATCAAATCTACGTCCTTTAAAGTCAAAATTAACAACATTTTTCAACAATTAAAATGGAGTCCATCTAATAGATAATTCTATTAGCTTAAACAAATATTTTCGAATTCTATATACTCTTTCGCTCATTTTTTTTTTTCATTCTAAATTAATTTGTGATCAATCAATGTAATGAACTCCACAACTTTAGTTATTGAGAAAAAATATTGACTGGGGAGCCTTACATATATTGAATTTAGTTATTAATAATCCACTAAATGTATAATCAAAAATTCAAAAGTCATTTTAATTAGGGTTGAGATATTAGCACCCTCAATATCTCTTAAAAATACTCTCACTTTTCATTCGATCATTAGCAACCGAGTAAGATATATGTTATTCGGTTGCAAAAGATCGAGTATAAAATTGACAATGACTTACTCAGTTGTCAAGGACCGAATATATAGGCGTATATTCGGTCTTTAACAATAGAGTAACATGCACGTTACTTGGTTGAGAAGGACCGGATAAAAGTGGGAGTGTTACCATGTATTTTTTAATTAGGTGCCAATATTTTCATCCTTTTAATTATTCTACTAAAAATACTCTTAAACTAGCTAGTTAACAGCTCATGTAATGCACGGGCGTTTAGCATGACACATAAACAAATATAATATGATGTATTAATAAATATGATAAACTAATTCAATGAGCAAAACTTTAAAGGTGATTAATGAATCAATAGCAGAAAAAAAAAATTTGTACTAAAGCCTCGTTTGGTTCACGGATTTTAGTACTCGAGAAAGGAAAGTCGTTCCTTTCCTTTGTTTGGTAAGCTCAAATTCCGGAAACACTTTTCCGAGAGAGGGGAAAGTAGGGGGGAAAACCATTCCTCCCAAAACACATGGGATTGATTTTCCCATGTGATTTTCAAGCATTTATTACACAAATTTTAGACAATAATACTCTTACCTAAATACTTTCCATGGTTTACCAAACACAAGAAAGGAAATTTGACAAGAAATTTACTTTCCCATCTCCATGGGAAAGAAAAGGGAATTGATTTCCTTTCCGTGAACCAAACGAAGCCTAAAGGTTTGAGTTAGAGTGGATTAGTAGTTATTATTTAAAAGTGCTAGTTCAATATGAAACTAATGATTATATCATACACAACAAAATGAATACCGGCATAAAAATCTATTTCCTTTATTTAGATCCTTAATTCTTAAAGACATTGCTATTATATAAATTATCTATTCATATTATTAAAACAAACTAGTAATTTCAATAGTGTTTGTCTTATCGCTTTGCCAAATAATTAATTTACATATATTATTTACGGATAATAAAATATATATTGTCTTTGTTTCAAATTAATTTTACAACTTTTTTATTTTATTATTTTTAAGAAGTTAATTTTAATCTAAATAAAAAGTAACTAAATGGTTAGAAACGGGGACTTTCTCTCTCTAAAAAGTGACGTCGGAATAATGAAACACAGGTGGAGAAAAGTAAAAGGGAAAATGGAAATGGAGAAAGTGGAGTACACTCTACACCTGCTTTTGCTTTTGCTCTAGTGAGCCGTAGACGATTAATAGGTAAGAAAAAGTTCCGATCTCCACCTTATCTCTTCGGCAACGGAAATAAATCATATTTTAACCCAGCTCTTACAATCTTTAATTTTCTTTTGATAGAAACAACACCCTCCGATCTTTCTTTCCGGTCAATGAGAGCGGTTAGTTTCAGATCTGGCCTATATATTGGATTTGTAAGAGCTTAAATCAAGCAAGCCGATCTCCACCTTCTCTCTCTGGCTACTGGGTAATTTTAAGTGGCGTGGGGTAACTAGATCTTTACTTTCTCCCTCATCTCTGTTTCACCGTCCAGAGATCCCGCCGGCTCCGGTGTAGACCATTGGATTCCTCCGCCACCATCGATTTGGTTCCCCTTACCTTGCTCCAAAACGCTATAGAAGGAGACGCCTGGAACAAGCAAATCTGCACTGTGAGATCTTACCGCCGTTCAAGCAGAAAAAAAAAATAATAAAATAAATAAAATAAGAAAGTGCTTATCGGAGACCCCCACAACCTTTTGTTTCTGGTCATGGAGATACTCCCGCTGCCTCACTTGGTAGCGTCATTAACACCATTTTCTTCATTATTTACACAAGTATCATCTGCATCGATTTCGGGTGGTCTTTCTTGTGACGCTTCGAATCCTATTAAAAGGATCTATTTTTTAGAATTCGGTTAATTACGGTGCCGCATGTGACGACAGGTTAAAAAAACTTAGTTTTCTGTGAAAGACTTAAAAATTTACATTCTAAACAGCAAAGACATGATTTATTCCGTAAAATCAGTCCACAAAGAAGGAATTAATATAAAAGCTAAATGACCAAAATAACAACGTATTTTACCATGTTTTTCACTTAGGTCATTATACTTTTTTTTCCATTAAAAGCACAAATAAAGTTTGGCCGTTATTTTAGTTACATCCAAAATGTAACTTCCGTCCATTAAATTTTAACGGCATGCTTACGTGGACAACGGATTGCTGATGTGACTTATTAAAATATGATGTGGCTTATTAAAAAGAAAGAAAGAAAGAAAGAAAGAAAGAAAGAATACATCATACAAAACAACACCCCTCTCTCTCTCATCCTCCTTCAAAAAATCCCCTTCTCTTTGTCCTCCCCCACCACCCCTCCTCATTTATCTCCTCCCTCCACCTCTTGGTCCCGCCACTGTTAAGCTCGTCAGCCCCACCTTCCATTCCACCTCCACCACCCAACTTAATTACCTCCTCTCCGCAGCCATCACCTCCGATAACTCCCCAAAATCTCTCGATTGAGATGTTGATACCAAAAATGGCGGCGACGGAGGAGAATAAGAACCTCCCCATACATTCTCCTCCTCAACTCTCATCAAATCCCTCACTCTCACTATTTTCCTCGTCGTTGATTGAAAATACAAACCCTAAATTCCCAATTTTTGAGGTATTATCCTTCGATCAGGCATTGTCTCACAAGTCAATTAGACGGTCCCCAAGGCTCCTCCTTGATAATGGAAACAACAACTAAATTGAAGAGAATTTGAGAAATTCAAATAAATGGCCGGCAAAAAAAGAAGAAATCCACCTACGTTGTGTTTTTCTTTGTTGGACATCTGGTACCTGATGAAGAAGCTCGACACAGATGGTTATGGCGGTATGGACCTTCTCTCTTCGCCACTCTCTTTACCTTGAAAATGTAACTTCAATTTATATTGCTCAGTAATAAGGTAATGTGATTTTTTGGGGCCGACGAGCTTGATGGTGATGGGGACGAAGAGGTGGGGGAAGAAAGGGATAAGAAGGGGGTGGTGGGGGAGGAAAGAGAGAGAGAATGATTTTTTGAAAGAAGATGAGAGAGAGGGGGTGTTGTTTTGTATGATGTGTTATTTCTTTTTTTTTAATAAGCCATATCAAATTCTAATAAGCCACATCAACAATATGTTGTCCACGTAAGCACACTGTTAAAATTTAATGGATAGAAGTTACATTTTGGATGTAACTGAAATAACGGTCAAACTTTGTTGGTGCTTTTGATGGGAAAAAAAGTATAATGACCTAAGTAAAAAACAAAGTAAACTACGTTGCTATTTTTGGTCATTTAGCCTAATATAAATAAACAACTAACCTCCAACGAGGTCCCAAGTACAAAATGTATAATTTTCACAACATATGCGTAATTCTTAGCATAAGTACAATACACCTATAACATTTCAAGGTGTTAAGGAGCGATAGTCCTTCTATCGTGAAGGACCTATGTTCAGGTTGTGGTAGTAAGGCAATCTATGAAGTTGCGTCCTCCCTCTTCCCTTTCCCAGAAGAACTTGTGTAAGAATCTGTATGAAAAATAATTGGGTGAGTCGAAATGACAGAGTGGGAATCATATATTAAGTTTAGTTTAAAAAAACAATTCTAGAAATCCCTTTTCGTAAAATCGTAGGAAATCATTTTTTTGTAATAATATAAAATAAATCACTCATATATATATATAGTAGTTTAGAAAGAAACCCTTTCTCATTTTAAAACATCAATAACATTATGAGAAAAATACTCTTTAAACATTATGGCACAAGAATCATTAGCTTTGCCTCATAGGCCTCGGGCCACAACATCAATAATTCCGGCACTATACAAGTGTACAACTAGGTCTGCATTTCGCGGCCTTTCACCCACGCAACAGCAGAGCCTCCTCCCCTTAGTTTCCGTATACGGTTTCGGGTCTTTCACCTAGGAGCGCTCTGTCCCAACTTATAGCCCCATCCAATGAGACCAAACTTGGGACCGTTTATGGTCTAGTGTTCATTTATAATCTCGTTAATATATCAACTGGCTCATATGAGAACAATTGTGCCATATCTATAATTTTCATTAATCAAATATAACTTCAACATGTAACCGGCGGGGAAATATTATACCATCCTTTCTATATAGTTTAATAATTCCTAAAAAATTATTTTGTAACATATAAACCACCACTTGAAGCTTTAATAGCTTGTTTGGTTCAAGATTTAAACCATTCCAGGAATGCTACATTCCATTCCAAAACGATTCCTGCGTTTGGTTCAAGTTTTAAGTCGGGAATAAATTATTCCAGGAACAAACCTTTCCCCCCAAGTTCTCCTATTTAAATCATACGGAATAAGCCATTACCAATGGGCATTTTTTTAATTTCTCATGTTAGGACTAAAATAACTCTTTTCTTTATGAATAAATAATTCTTTTTTCAAATGTGTATGAAAATATTGTTTGGAACTTTTTTTTAGTTATGCTGTTGCACAAAAAAGGAAAAAAATGTTTCGAACTTTTTTATTTTCTTTTTTCCTGTTGTAATTTTTTTTAATTACAAAAAATTTAATTTTTGTAGGATAATTATTAGCTAGGCATGTGTAATTTTTGTAATTTATTATAGTAATTGTCCCTTTTGAAAAATTAGTAAGAGATGTTTTCTTATCTTATAAAAGCAAAGTTTTTTTTTGTAATTAATACTTTGTTCCATTCCTATTCCCGGTTGAACCAAATATCGGCACGGCATCTAGGATGCCAGGAAAAAAGCTTTCCAGGACTCAAGTATGCCCATTCCATTTCAAAAACTCGAACCAAACGAGACCTAAGGGTAGACATTTACTTTTATAATAAAAATCATCAACATTTACATGGGTTCCAAATGGGTTTTTGTGTAAATCGAGAAATCGGTCGTAATCTCTTGTTGATTTTTGTAATTTAAGTTATATTTAGACTATTCAAAGCATCAATTTTATCGTTAAAGCAAAATATCTTCTTAGACTCAAAAACCTCTTTCGACATGTTAGGTTTTTATGTAATCAAATGGTAAAATCATAATTAAGTAATAATAAGTTGAAAAATAAGTTTTAGTACTAGATTCCCACCTCTATAAAGCTAGATCCTCGAGTTTGAAAGCTTGAATCAAGCCAAGAGCCGCTGAGTCGCAAAATTCCCAAATTTGTGGTTTGAGCCTTAGCCATGGAGGAAGGAAGGATGAAGAAGATGAAGGCTTGAAGATTGAAGTCCTATTTTGGGGATGAAGTGTGGGTAGAAATCCCTCCGTAAACCCTCTTTAAGAAGCTCTCAACTCTCTCTAACTCCCTCTGAAGTTGTGGCTCAAAAATGGGGGAGGATGACGCTTAAAATGGCGTAAAAATGGTCAAAACCGACTTTCTGGTGTATCATGAAAGTCCACTGACGGCACAGGCATTTTTGGATGTGGAGCACTGTTCATAATTATGTCATAACTTTTTGCTTTGAGCTCTGATTTGGGTGATCTTTATTTCCACGAAAAGCTAATTCAAAACTTTACAACTTCCTAAAAGGAAGCATCCTCAAATTCGGGACGAATAATTCCCAAAAATTCGTCGAAGACAGCGCTCTACCAAAGCGCTACTATAACATCCTGAATTTATATTAATGCTAATTATATTTTATTGACTCCTTTATACTCGTGTGAGTGAACGTTTGGTGATTCAGGTGATCCGAATCGATTTCGGTTGGTAAATAGGAAGTTTTGGTTCTTTGCGATTCGTTAATTCTAGCTAATTTTGAGTTATCATAATTTCTTCGTTACTTATCTGATTAAGGTTTCATTCATGTATCAGTCTAGTATTTGTACTATTATACAACTTTCATGTTTTGACTGAAAGTTAATTCGCACTCCTTGTGGGTCAAAACAGGGCGCAAAGTAGGTCCATCTTTAAATTCTGTTTGTTCGATAGTGCTTAGGCAGAGCGCTGTCTTCGGAGAATTTTTGGGAAATATCATCTATAATTTGAGAAATCTTTCTTCTATAAAGTTGTAGATCTTTGAATTATCTTTCTGTGCATATAAAGGTCACCTCAATCGGAGTTCCGAGTCAAAAGTTATGACCAAATTATGAACAGTGCATCATAGCACCAAAATTACACGTTGACCGGTCTGAGGATTGCAGACTGAAGCGCACACCGGTCTGGTCTTTTTCTAGACCGGTCTGGCAGCGAACTAATGTCAGTTTTGAGCATTTTTAAACATTATTTTGACCCTTTTTGCCCCAATTTTCACCCAAAGCACTAGAAGGTTCTAGAGAGAGAAAAAGGTGGGTTCTTTGAGGGATTTCCACTCGTTCTTCGATATCAATCTGAGATAAAAGTTCCAAATCGTCTAAATCCTCTTCCTATTCACTATTCATCATTTTTTTCTTTGGGATTGTTTGGAAGGGTCTTGGATTATCATCTTTCCTTCATCCTTTCGGCCTATTGACCTGAGGTAGGGGTTATATCTTTTTGAAACTTGATAATATGATCCTATTTACTGAGAGGTGAATGATTTTATATATATATTTGATATAAAGCACATGTTCCTTGTTATTGAGTATATTTGGATTATATATATACATGTATGCTTAATATGAAAACCACGTTAGTTGATAATTATAAATTATGCATGATTGAATCATGGTTCCACGATATGAAGCATGATATGCCATATAAACTCGATTCTCGCGTAGTATTTGATATCTACAGGATGTTCCCTGGGTGTACATGTGTTAAGTTAATATGATTGAACTAATAAATGATTTTGGTATGCACCAAGGGACAAGTATGATGTTGATAAGGTTTATATGGCATATGTTGTTTCTAGCTTGCATTTAGAACATGTTGTACATGTTTGCATGATTATTGTGTCAACTCGGCATCTTGATGATCTCGTGGCAAGTTCGGAGCCTCCTTATGGCATATGGTGTGATAATTATCTCTTGGGAGAACTATATCTCGTATCCATGTAATGGATGGCTTTCTATGCTCTTGAGGAAGTCTTAAAGATGTGATTATCTATCTTCAGGAGTTCTTTATTCGTATGTTGATATATTCTCGGTTATGTTATATGGTGGGATGTTGCCCACAATTATCAGTATCTATGTTTGGGCCTTTCGTCGGTCAAAGGGAATAATTGTGGTTAGTGCTTATTGGTATGAAAAATAGGCAGGGCCTGGTGCCCTTGGGTTGAAAAGCCCTAAACCTCCGGGGGCCAGCACGTCGTCGGCTGTCTAGAGCCAGCGGTGAGCAGTCCAAAAATTTAGACAACGGTAAGACACTAATATTCTGGTTGATATGCAAGTGATCTGTTGATGTAATATTGTGGACTGGTCCAATTCTTGTTATCTGTTGATATTCACCCTAAACGGAGAGGCCATGTTATAATCTCGATATTATGTCTCTTGGGGGCAGTCAGGCCCACGTTATGAATGTTCACGTATTGATCTTCTGGCGGGGCAGTCAGAACTAGTTATGGTCTTGGGCAGGCAGACTCGTATCATCTTCTATCTTGACTCATCTATATTCTGGTGATTCGACGTAACGATTGACACAAAAGGAAATAACCTGCATATGCATGAGCATACATTGTTTTTGTGAAATCGTGATATTTACTTGGTTGATGGTTGAAGTATAAACTATAGTAAAAAATTTATGATTATGTTTTTCAAACACGTTATCCCCTATATTCCCCATACTGAGCTGTGAGCTCACCCCATTTTCTAAAATAATATAAGTACATAGGGAACATGTGATGTTAACAAGACGGCGGGTACGAGATCGATATAGAAGGCTCTGATACGGATTCATTTTTGTTGTGTATATGTTATCTCGAGAAGCCATGTCTAGCCCGAACTGGTATATACTAGTTTGGACTTACTTAATTGGTTTTGTGTAACGGCTGTATGCACGTATGCATGTTTATGTACAGTACTATCATCATTAGTATGATTATGAAGCTGTTGTTTAACACGCATGATATTACTGTTTAAATTTCTTTGACTATATACATATATACCCATTTTAGACAACCTAAGATGGGTTAGTAGCACTTAAGGTCTTAATTACTGGTGTTGTCCTGTACATTAAGGCGGGGGTGTTACAGCTACCGAATTAATAGATTTTAGCGACTCATTTACTTCGCACATCGTTTTGACCAACGAAAAGCACGAATTAGCTTTCAGTTAAAACGTAAAAGTTATAGGTTGTATCAAAGACTAAACATAGGATAAAATAGGAGCTTAATCGAGCAAGGAACGAAAAAGTTACGATACCTCAAAGTTAGCTAAAATCGATAAATCGCGTAAAACCAAAATGTACAATTTGCAACTCGATAGCAATTCGAACCATCCGAATTACGAAATGACCACTTACACAAATGTAAGTATACCATTACAACAAAAAAAAAATTTAGAACAATAAGATTATCCATAAATCAAGAATTCACCACCTGAGATAAAAATGACGAATGAATTAAGGTAATTGTGGTAATGCAAATGAACGGGGTATTACACTTCTACAACCCGTTTGATGAATAATGACCATGTCACGGCTTCTGCTGCTTGTACGGCTATTACAGGTTCGGGTATGATATGTCCATGGGGTTTTTTGAGCCACAATGCACAGCTTACTGCTTCCCAAGCCAAATCTTTTACTGAGTTATTCAAATCTCCCCCAGTGGATATTCACAAGCCATCAATTCCTGATCCAATAATGCGAGGTGAGGAAGTTGTTATCCGTATCGATGATGAGTTATATAAAAAATCTCTAAAATCTTTTAATAATGCGTTAATTGGTAGATTGATTATATCTAAGGGCACTCAGCCCTATAGAATTGATGCAATTCGCTGTAAATTGATAGCCTATTATTCGATGCCCAACTTTAAAGTCACTCTTTTTAGACGGGAATTTTATTGTTTATTTTTCTCTTAGGGATGATACTTCCCGTGCTTGGTCTGGTGGTAGCGTAAATTTTAAACCAGGTACACTCAGATTACAGCAGTGGGAACCTGATTTTTACCATAAGAAACAAGTTCAAAAAACTACACAGGTTTGGGTACAATTATATGGCCATACTGTTGCACGTCTCTAGTCATATCAAGACTACAAACAAAAATCCTTATCCGCAAAAATCTAATTAGGCATAGTAAAGTGGGAAAATAAGGGGTCAATCCAAATCTCAGGGGAAGAAATTAAAAATTATAGAAAAAACTTAAGATTGCCAAATTAAAGCCAATTTTGATTTTGGAAAGTCTTTGTCTTCTTTTTTTTTAAAAATTAAAATTAAATGATAACTAATTATCAATTCACAAGAAAGATTAATCAAATATTGAGAGAAATCAAGGGTTAATAATTCACCACCAATTACTTTAATTTAACTATTTACAGTACCACATGTATGTACCCAAGATAAAATAGAAATTCTAATTTACTTAAACACTTAGGAGTCATCTATGATATGTAGCATGATCTTAATATTCAAGTAAACTAGTAATTTCAAGATATAACTTTAAAACCAATTTTTATCTTTTAAATCTTTTGTAAAATCTAACTTTCTTCTTTCATAAAAATAATAACATGGATTAAAGTAAGCTTCCAATGAATCACCACTTAAGGAAAACACAAAGGTTCAACACCCATCCATATTAACAATTAAAATTTAGAATATAATTTAGTAATTAAAATTAACTCAAGAAAATTCTATGGAGTGTAGTTTGTTTCTCAAATCAATAATCACACTAAATTGGATTGCCTCTTTTGGAGGTCAATCAAAAGGATTTTTTTATTAAATTAAGCACATGGGTACTACATGCAATAATATAAGTTAAATTAAATATTGGGTTTTCATCTCTCCCTTTGAAAGGAGATTGACCTTCTATCATAAATATTGAACACAAGAATGATATTAAATAAAATTTCATTACTCAATTAAAATATTAATCTCAATATCAAAGAGGAACTTACAAAATAATAATGAAAATTGCAATAAATAAAACTCTCCTTGAAATTTAGAACTCCAGTTGAATGATTTTTCTGGCGGTGGTACGCCTGGCTCCTTCTCTCTCTATCTCTTCACAAGTTTATTTATCTCTTGTGGTTGTGTGTTTAGAATGGGGGCTAAGGGGCTTTATTTATAGGTGTAAGGATTAGGGTTTTAGGGGAGAAATATAGAAGGCTTAGAAAAGAAATTAATTTAGATGTAGTGGAGAGCAAGAAAGTTAATTTTAGGAATGAAAGGTGCTTGATAAGGTAAAGGAGATAATGGGCTTAGTTGATGGGATGATTAAAAACATGGGCTACTGGAGAATGTTTAAGTAGGATTCTATTATGGATAATGAGATAAATGGTTTGGGAGAGGGCCCGTAAGAGAGAAATACAACCACTTATTTTCGCGGTTATGTGCAGGCAGTAGGTTTAGGGCCTTTTTTCACTATCAAGATGATAGAATCTGAAGATTGTCAAAATATGAAAGTTGTATCCCTCTGAGTCTTCTTTCCAACCATATATAGTATTTAAAATTATGAGTTATGAGCGTAAAGTTATGATCAAAATACCGAACTATCACCTAAATGATCAAAAGTAAATTTTTCATGCACTTAAATCTTAATGCACTTCTTCTTGGATTTGGACTTCCACACCTCTTAGAACATAATGAATCATTAATTTAAAGTTTTCCTAACCACCGAAACAATTTTCATTGCTTCTTGGCACATCTTTGCTGCCTTGTTAGTTAAATTTGGCACAAAATTGTACTATTTTCACTTATAAAGCAAACAAAATATTATATTAGCACAGTTTAAGCAATAATAACGGAGTACCAAGAAGTTTTGGGGTATAAAATATGGCATTTTTTTGTGTTTATCACACCACCCCCAAACAACCTTTTGCTAGTTCTCGAGCAAATATGGAAAGATCAATAAGGGTTTACAGAGAAAATACCCATAAACTTCAAAAAAAAGAAAATTATTTTTTTTTTCAAAAAGCGTCTTTAGCAATGCTTCCATTATTTTATCTCGGAGAACACCAGACAACATATATGCAAGCTAATAAAAGTATATAATTCTAACAGTACCCAGGCACAATCCTTCTATGACTTAGCGTGTGTGTGAATAGCTTGCATCGTAATAACCATTGTATCCAAGGGAGCCTCCTAGATCACCTTCTAGAAAGTAAGCTTTGACTTTAAATCTCCCAGGATATAACTCTCTGAAATGAACAACTCTGAGACTGGCCAAACAATTCACTTTTGTATGTAAGGAAAAAGAGTAGGTGTAATCAAGTTTAAACATCTCACATACAAATATGAAAGGCGGATAATGAGATGGAGTTGGGACTCATGAAGCAAGACTTTTTTACCAGGGTGAAACTCTTTCCTAAGGATGCTTTTATCATGGATCCATTTCATTTTGTCCTTATATTGCTTAGACAAGTCATAAGCATCATTTCGCAACTCCTCAAGTTCATTAAGTTGCAACTTTCTATGTTCACCTGCCTCATGTAGATCAAAGTTAAGGGCTTTAATGGCCCAATAAGCATTATGCTCAAGTTCAACAGGTAAATGACAGGGTTTACCAAAGACTAGACAGTAGGGAGACATGCCAATAGGAGTCTTAAAGGCTGTACGATAAGCCCACAAAACATTAGGTAAACGCAAAGACCAATCTTTCCGAGTGGGTTTGACTGTCTTTTCAAGAATCTGCTTTATTTGACGATTTGAAACTTCTACCTGTCCACTAGTTTGAGGATGATATGCTAGAGCAACTTTGTGAGTGACACCATACCGTTTGACTAGATGCTCAAAAACTTTATTGCAATTCCCCCTATCACTAATAATAGCTCTAAGGGTACCAAAACGTGCAAAGATGCACTCCTTCAGAAAGTTGACCACAACTCAGTGATCATTGGTGCAACATGCAATTGCTTCTATCCACTTAGATACATAATCCATAGCAATCAAGATATATTGGAAACTATGAAAAGACGGGAAAGGACCCATGAAATCGATGCCCCATACATCAAAAATTTTAATTATCAAGATGGGAGTGAAAGGCATCATGTGCCTACGAGACATACGACCTAATTGTTGACATTTCGCACAGGCATGACAATAATCATGGGCATCTCTAAACAAGGTATGCCAATAAAATTCGCTTTGCAGAACTTTAGCTGTGATTTTCTTGGAACTAAAATGGCCTCCACAAGTATGATCATGGCAAAAGGACAAGATTCTGGACTGCTCATACTCTGGGACACATCTACGACTGATTTGATCAGGACAATATTTGAAAAGGTAGGGATCATCCTAAGAGTAATATTTCACAATTGACAAGAATTTGGATCTATCTTGCTTAGTCCAATGTAATGTGATCCAGCCTAGCCTCTTTAGCCAAGAAATTAACCTTATGCTCTTGCGTATTCTCACGACCAGTTGGCTGAAGAATTTAATTAGTTTTATTTATTTATTTTATATTTCTTAAAGCCCA
Source organism: Lonicera japonica (assembly GCA_021464415.1). Lineage (NCBI taxonomy): Eukaryota > Viridiplantae > Streptophyta > Magnoliopsida > Dipsacales > Caprifoliaceae > Lonicera > Lonicera japonica. Next base: position 205,216 of record JAKCWG010000953.1, on the reverse strand, counting down.
AGGATTATTATTTAGAGTTATTGTCATGTTAGGAATATATTGGGCTTATTTTAGAGTGTTTATTAGTTTCCTTATTGCATTAGGAATATTCTAGTAGTTATTATTTTCCTTTTCTAAGTAGGAAATAGTTTCCTTTTTGAATTAGGATTAAGGCTTTGTTTACTCCTATTTAAAAGGAGGCACATTATTGTTTTATTTGGAATATGAGTTTGATGATTAATAATATTGAGAGTTTTCTCTTTGTGTTCTCTAAGAACATGTTGAACATGTTGAATTGATTAATTCAATTGTTCTTGACGTATCAATCAATTCTCCATCAATTGATTGTTTGTCTTCGACTATACCAAGGTTCACGCTTCTTTAAGCGTTGGGTTAAGGGTTTCACCTTCCATCAACTTCGCGTGATTCCAAGGTTCTTGCGTCTTCGATGTTAAGGGTTGCGGATCCATTAGCCTGGCTAGAAAAGACGATCCGGGTTCGCATCATTGGTATCAGAGCAAACTTTTCTATCCAGGTTTTCTATCTTTAGTTTATTGTTATTTTAATTTCGTAGTAGATTCTTGAAACCCTAGGTTTTCATTCTTGTTAATCTTATTCAAAAAAATAATTTTTGTTAGGGTTTATAGATTCTAAAAAGAAAAAAAAAAGAACAGTGCCGTGAATAGTGCGTATGAACAATAATCGTGAACAGTGATGAACAATAGCGTGAACAGTAATCGCGATGAACAGTGATTTCGCGTGCATAGTGATTTTTGAAAAAAAAAACAGAATTTCTAAATTGCTTGGAAACCCTAGAAAAAAAAAATTATTTTGATTAGGGTGACTTGTTTAGAGTTAGAATACATTAAAGATTGAATTGTTCATTAGAAAATCCTAGTTCTCAAATTCCATTGATTAGGGTTGATTGATTTGAATTGCATTATTGTTGAAAGTCAAGATTTATTATAGAGAGCTAGAAATTCATATATTATTCTACCATTGGGTTTGATTGTGAATTCGCTGCATTAAGCTCTTAAGCTTACATAATAATTATTAAATTCATATCGTGGGATTTTGATCTTAAGAGTTGTTCTTATATTTTCAATCTTGCTTGGGAATTCTAGATATATCCATAGGAACTTTGATTTGCGTCATAAATTAGGGATTTGTTTATTGCCATTGTTTTAAAATTCTTCTTGCATACTCTAGCAATTCTAGAAATCCGTTTGGCTTTTAATATTGCTAGAAATTGGTTTCTTTAAATCCTTGGTAATTTACTTTTTTTTTGAACGCGTCCAATTTAATTGTGAGTGTGCGATTGGTTGTTAGGGACTTATGATATTCATATTATTCAACTTGTTTTAGAGTTCCAAAGAAAAAATTGTGAGTATATCCTTATTTGTGTGATAAACACGAGAGAGAAAAAAAATAAAAAAAAAATTAGAGTGACATCTTTGAGCGAAACACGAAAGGGAGTGTGGTGAGGATTATCTTTATTGCACTAATCTTTGTTTTGCAGAAAGTATGTCTTGTCTAAACTTTGAATATGGAGAAAGGTGGCTTCAAGAGAAGATTAAATGCAATAATGCGCGATTAACGCAATTAGAGATTGAACGGCGCATACGGTTGAATAAAGTTCCTAAAGAGAGATTGAAAAGTCAGCCTCGTAAATTTAAATTTGAAGGTGAATGGGATTCTGATGTTACTAATGGAAGACATGGTAGTGATGTTGGAGAAAGTCGGGTTCGAGACAATAATATGAGTAGCATCAAGAAGAAGACTTCTTTGAATGATCCCGAAGAATGGCAAAAATTGGGGAAGATGATGGAGGCTTATATTGAATTCCATATGAGGGCAGCGAAGAGCCAAGTCTGAATGCATCCTCTTGCAAATCAAATCATTGTAAAGAGGAGGAAAAGCCAACCATATCTTCACCACTATTAGAGAATAAGCCGGAAACCGATGAGATCGAGAAAATTGAATTGATGGCTGAAGAAGGCGAGTTGTGGGTTAAAGGTGAAATTCCAAACTTGCAAGAAAAAGCAGATGAAGAAGTTCTAGTGCAAGTTGAAGAACCACAAGTGCAAGCACTTCCAGCCATAAGTGTTGATGAGAATGAGTTCTTTGCAAAGCCAAGAGATGATGTTCGAGCTGAGTTGAAGAATGACAAAGTTGTTGAGCATATTGATTTCCTTGGAGTGGATTGCTTTGATGTCCATCCAAACTTTATGTTATTAGATTTCTTCAACAAGTTGCGGAGGATCGTGTTGCAATATGGTTTGAATTTCGAGGAGTTTTGCTTTGTAAGGAGAATCAAGCGTCGAAGATATTCGAAATATTTGTTTTCATGGCAGGGACGAATAGAATTATCTCATGTTAAGTTTTGACAGAAGAATGGAAAGTATTCAATTGGCATGGGAGATTCCAAGTTCCAAAGCAGTGTCCGAATGCCGAAGTTGTTAAAGACTGGCTGAATCGAGGAATGGGTAGGCCAGATTCGAGGACGAATCTTCTTGAAGAAGAGGGGAATGATGTGATCCAGCCTAGCCTCTTTAGCCAAGAAATTAACCTTATGCTCTTGCGTATTCTCACGACCAGCTGGCTGAAGAATTTAATTAGTTTTATTTATTTATTTTATATTTCTTAAAGCCCAAGGATTATTATTTAGAGTTATTGTCATGTTAGGAATATATTGGGCTTATTTTAGAGTGTTTATTAGTTTCCTTATTGCATTAGGAATATTCTAGTAGTTATTATTTTCCTTTTCTAAGTAGGAAATAGTTTCCTTTTTGAATTAGGATTAAGGCTTTGTTTACTCCTATTTAAAAGGAGGCACATTATTGTTTTATTTGGAATATGAGTTTAATGATTAATAATATTGAGAGTTTTCTCTTTGTGTTCTCTAAGAACATGTTGAACATGTTAAATTGATTAATTCAATTGTTCTTGACGTATCAATCAATTCTCCATCAATTGATTGTTTGTCTTCGACTATACCAAGGTTCACGCTTCTTTAAGCGTTGGGTTGAGGTTTTCACCTTCCATCAACTTCGCGTGATTCCGAGGTTCTTGCGTCTTCGATGTTAAGGGTTGCGGATCCATTAGCCTAGCTAGAAAAGATGATCCAGGTTCGCGTCACAATGGCTCGGAAGCTGGGTTGTAACGAGAAAATTCACAATGTCTGCAAACCAAGGAGAATGAGAAAGAGCAAAAAGTTTCTCATCTGGGAAGGATTCAGAAATTGGTATGCGATTGTCATGAGAGACGACCGTAAGCCTAGACAAATGGTCAGCAACCATATTTTCAGTACCCTTCTTATCTCGGATGGCTAAGTCAAACTCTTGTAGCAAAAGAATCTAACGTATGAGTCATGGTTTCGCATCCCTTTTATCAAGGAGATGCCTTAAAGCTGCATGGTCAGTATAAATGATGACACGGGACCCTAGAAGGTAGGCTCGAAATTTGTCAAGAGTAAAGACAACTACTAACAATTCTTTTTCAATGGTGGTATAGTTGACTTGGGCCGGGTAAAGGGTCTTACTGGCATAATAAATGACATGAGGATGTTTGTTAACTCTTTGGCCCAACACAGCCCCAATGGCTTGGTCAGATGCATCGCACATTATTTCAAAAGGTACGCTCCAGTTGGGAAGGCGAATGATTGGAGCTGAGGTCAGCTCGGCCTTAAGATGCTCAAAGCCTACAACACATGATTCATCAAAGAGAAAAGGAGCATATTTAGCAAGAAGATTGGTCAAGGGTCGAGCAATTTTGGAAAAATCTTTAATAAAGTTACGATAAAAGCCTGCATGCCCTAAAAAGGAACAAATATCCTTGACTGATTTTGGAATTGGGAGAGAGGAAATCAAATCTACCTTAGCTTTATTGACCTCAATCCCATTAGAAGAGATGACATGACCTAAGACAATGCCTTTCTTGACTATGAAATGACATTTTTCCCAATTTAAGACAAGATTTTTTTCTTGACATCGCTCTAAGACCATGGTGAAATGGGATAGACATTTATTAAATGAAGAGCCATAGACAGAGAAATCATCCATAAAGACCTCTAAAAATCGTTCCACCATATCGCTAAAAATGCTGATCACACACCTTTGAAAGGTCGCAAGTGCATTGCAAAGGCCAAAAGGCATACAAGAATAGGCAAAAGTGCCAAATGGACATGTGAAGGTAGTCTTTAATTTGTTTAGTCTTCTGGAGCAACGGGTATTTGGTTATACCCAGAGTAACCATCTAGAAAACAATAAAATGAATGGCCTACAAGACGCTCAAGCATTTGGTCAATGAAGTGAAGAGGAAAGTGGTCTTTCCTTATGACAGAATTCAATTTTCGGTAATCAACACAAACTCGCCACCCAGTTTGGACTCGGGTTGGTACTAACTCATTCTCATTATTTTTTACAACGATGATTCTAGATTTTTCTGGAACAACATGGACAGGGCTGACCCATTGACTATCAGAGATTGGGTATATAATGTCCGCATCAAGTAATTTCAGCACCTCAGTACGAATGACTTCTTTTGTGGCTTGGTAAAGTCGTCGTTGTGGTTCTCGAGAAGGTTTTGCGGCTTCCTCAAAGTGAATGTGATGGATGCAAATGGCCGGACTAATACCTTTAAGGTCAGAAATGGTCCAACCTAAGGTAGACTTGTATTGTTGAAGGACATCAACCAACTGAGCTTCTTGTTCTGAAGTAAGATCAGAAGTAACAATGACAGGATGGTTGGTACCTGGACCTAGATGGATATATTTTAACACATAAGGTAGAGGTTCCAGGTCCAAAGGTTTTGGTGAGGTCTCAACATGAGAGGAGATGGACTCAGGCTCAGGTGTGGGAGACTCGAGAACAGAATTACTCACGGGCCCACTACTTGGCACACTATGGACAACTAGAAGATCTTCAGGCTTAAGAGGACTAAAGCGATCGGCCTAACGACCAAGATCCATAGATGGGGTGGAGTCTAACAACGCATTGACTTCACTAATGAAATCATCTATATCAAAAGCAGACCCAAAATAGCTCATACATTGATGTAGTACATTGTCTGGAAACGAGTGGTCTACCATATCTTGAACTAGAGTATCGATGACACAGACTTCCTCTATCATGTCAACATCAGAAGGGTGTTTCATAAGCTGGAAAATGTTGACTTCCACAGTTAGGTTCCTACAAGTTAGGGTCATGGACCCATTTCGACAATTAATGAGCGCATTGGCAGTGGCCAATAATGGACGACCTAGAATTAAAGGGATAGTGTCATCAAATGTTAGGGTATCAAGAGCAATAAAATCTACAGGATAATAAAAGTCTGAAACTTTAACCAAAACATCCTCAACAATCCCACGAGGGACCTTGACAGATCGATCTGCAAGTTGCAGAGTGACTCGGGTGGGCTTCAAATTCTTTAAACCCAACTCTTGGTAGAAAGAGTATGGTAAAAGGTTCACACTAGCACCTAAATCAAGTAGGGCATGAGTAGTGTACTGGTCTCCTAACATGCATGAAACAGTTGGACGACTGGGGTCCTTGTATTTGACCACGCCCTTCTGTTGAATGACAGAAGTAGCTTGCTCAGCGATGAAGGCATCACGATGAACATTAGTCCTCCTCTTAATAGTACACAAGTCTTTTAAAAACTTGGCATAAGAGGGGATCTGCTGGATAGCGCTAAGGAAGGGAATATTGATATGGACATTTTGGAACACTTCCTTAATCTCATCAAATTGTTTGGCTTGCTTAGTAGGGTCTAACCTATCAGGAAACAGTGCCTTGGGCACATAGACTGTGGTCTCCTTAGGGGTGGACTCAGGTTTCTTCTTGGAAGAACCTTTGGATTGAGTGATCAATGAACTAGGCTCGGGAGTTTTAGCTACAGTTTCCTGGTGGGTGGGTTCAGGAATGGTGGGTGGATTAGACTCGAGGGGCATGCTAACATGATTGTCAACTTGCCGTCCAGACCGCAAGGTAGTGATAGCCTTCAATTCATCGTGATATTGAGGCTGACCAGTGGATGAATCAACCTCAAAAATAAGTTCTTTACTATTCCCTTTAGGATTAGCAACTGGTTGGCTAGAAAAATGACCCTTTTCACGCTCAGAATTAAATTGATTTAAACGTTGCTCAATTCGCTAGATAGACGGTTCATGTTTAGTCATAAACTGAAGAAACATGTCTTCAAGTGCTGGTTTTGAGGCTGCTGAGGGGCAGTGTGTGAAGACTATGGGACCATTTCACAACTAGCACTAAGTGGCTGAGAATAGTCATATGAAGACCCAGACATATGGACAATTTGCTGAGACATAGGATGTTGGCCTCCTTGGGATGGAAGACGATATTGACCCTGGAAATTACTTTCGGTGGTAAACTTTGAGTGAGGCTGCCTAGCCTGTGATTAGAAACCCGAAGGACCTCTAACTTGAGTTTATGAATGCTGCTGGATAGGAGGTTAGTCTTGCCTCCATGAGAAGTTAGGGTGATTTCGCTATTCAGGATTATAGTGCTGACTAAAGGTTGCAGGGGTGGGTTTCCTATAATTATTGACTTCATAAGCCTATTCTATGGCAGGTTCAGGCTTAGGAAAAAATGTAGGGCATGAGTGTGCCGTGTGGTCAAAACTATAACAAATGGTGCATGGAAAAGTGTTGGGCTCATAGTGGACATTCATGACGGGTGTAGGTTGGATAGTGTGGTGCTTCATGGAACATTCCAAGCCTCGACAGTTTTGGTCAAAGATGTTAACCCATGCATTAAATTCTTAAGCTCGGGGCCAAACTCATGAACTTCCTTCTATGCATAGACTCAATCATGTTACGTGAACTAGGGTGCAGGCCATTGTAAAAGCTTTGAACTAGACGGCTCTTTTCAAGACCATGGTGAGGGCATTTGATGATGAAATCTTGGAAGCGATCCTATGTTTCATAAAATTGCTCATTTGATTTTTGACGAAAATCTTGAATTTCTTAGCGGATTTCATTGGTCTTACTCATGGGGTAAAACTTAGACATGAACTTCCTCACAAGTTGATCCCAAGATGTGATGGAATTTGGAGGCAAAGAGTTAAGCCAAAAAGATGCCTTATCCTGAAGGGATAAAGTGAACAACCTCAAACGTACATTTTTCTCATCTAAATTTTGATTTCTAAAGGTGGCACATACATTGAGGAATTTACTTAAATGAGTGTATGGACTTTCACAATCCAAGCCATGGAAGCTTGGGAGCATAGAAATTATGGCATGCCGAATCTCGAATTTAGTGGCCGTAGTGGGTGGGAGAACAATGCATGTGGGCGGGTTTGCAGTAATGGGAGCAAAGTAAACCTTTGAGGCTCGTTCAGCCGCGATTTTCGGTGGAGATTGACGTGCAAGAATACGTGGTGGAGAAATAGGACGTGAATCAAAAGATGGTAATGATGACTCATTAGATGATTGTATTAGACAATTGGTAGAATCATGACCTGCCTAAACTTTCATAAAAAAACTCCTACTAATCAAGGACTCAAAGACTCAGGTGCACACAAAAGGATTCCTAACACAACAGCATCTAACACATAATGTTTTGATTTCTTTCCTTATGTGAAAAGGTGGTCCAATTTAAATTATCCGCAGGTGCTTAAAACGCGATTTCTTGGTGCGCCTGAAAAAATTGTGCTCATATCTTTTCCATATAGAATTGCTAGCTTCCTAGTTAAGGCTACCAAAATCAACAACCAGGTGAGTTCCCAAGAAAAACGAGGGGGCTGAGGCCACTTAAATCCCTGCCTCCTTAGACATCTTCGGGTCTTGTGCCAGAACCTTTCTAGACATTGTTGATTTGATAAGTACTCACTGAAGTGACCAACACATTCTTCTTTCAAAGAGGTCCTATGAACACTGATCCCTAATTGGCTCGCTAGATGATTGATTTTATTAAGTGACGGATTAGGCTTAGCAAACAATTAGAAGTGATTGAGTTGGTGATAAAATGCCAACTCGTTTCAATGACCGGGTATAGGCCTTAAGTTCAATTTTAGCACAATATGAAGAATACGGGAAAGTAAGCATGTAAGCAAGTTGGAGCACGCATGAATTGAACTCGCTAACAGGAGAGACACGAGTTACTAAAAAATTTACCTCTAAGGTGATGACGAAGTTGAGTCAATCGGGGAGAAATTTCTCCTAAATTAAAGTCGTCCCCGAGAGTCCTACTAACCCAAACAGAGAGTCTTTAAATTCGTTCTTTTGTTTCCTTAAAAGCTGCAATCTCTGTTTGTTCAGTTTCCCTAAATGCTTGCACTTGTTTAACTTTAATCTGGGACTCCCCAGATAAAATTATAATTTAAAAAATCCAATATCCAATTACAATCCAAAAAAAAAAGAAACAAACTACCTAAAAAAAAGTTTCCTAAAATTAAAAAGGAAAAATAAAAATAAAAATAAAGAAAGTTTCCTAATCTATTACAAAGAGAATCTTTAAGCTCTATTAATCTTCAATTGTTTCCTTTTTCACCAATTCAACAACGACGCCATTTTGTTGCGCATCCCTAGTCGTATCAAGACTACAAACAAAAATCCTTATTTACAAAAATCTAATTAGGTGTAGTAAAGTAGGAAAATAAGGGGTTAATCCAAATCTCAAGGGAAGGAATTGAAAATTATAGAAAAAACTTAAGATTGCCAAATTAAAACAAATTTTGATTTTGGAAAGTCTTTTTTCTTTTCTTTTTTTAAATTTAAATTAAATAATAACTAATTATCAATTCACAAGAGAGATTAATCAAATATTAAGAGAAATCAAGGGTTAAGAATTCACCACCAATTACTTTAATTTAATTATTTACATTACCACATGTATGTACTTAAGATAAAATAGAAATTCTAATTTACTTAAACACTTAGGAGTCATCTATGGTATTTAGCATGATCTTAATATTCAAGTAAACTAGTAATTTCAAGATACAACTTTAAAACCAATTTTTATCTTTTAAATCTTTTGTAAAATCCAACTTTCTTCTTTTATAAAAATAATAACATGGATTAAAGTAAGCTTCCAATGAATCACCACTTAAGGAAAACATAAAAGTTCAACACCCATCCATATTAACAATTAAAGTTTAGAATATAATTTAGTAATTAAAATCAACTCAAGAAAATTCTATGATGTGTAGTTTGTTTCTCAAATCAATAATCATACTAAATTGGATTGCCTCTTATGGAGATCAATCAAAAGAATTTTTTTATTAAATTAAGCACATGGGTAATATATGCAATAATATAAGTTAAATTAAATATTGGGGTTTCATCTCTCCCCTTGAAAGGAGATTCGTCTTCCATCATAAATATTGAACACAAGAATGACATTAAATAAAATTTCATTGCTCAATTAAAATATTAATCTCAATATCAAAGAGGAACTTACAAAATAATAATGAAAATTGCAATAAATAAAACTCTCCTTGAAATTTAGAACTCTGGTTGAATGATTCTTCCGACGGTTGTGCGCGTGGCTCCTTCTCTCTCTATCTCTTCACAAGTTTATTTCTCTCTTGTGGTTGTGTGTTTAGAATGGGGTTAAGGGCCTCTATTTATAGGTGTAAGGATTAGGGTTTTAGGGGAGAAATATGGAAGGTTTAGAAAAGGAATTAATTTAAATGTAGTGGAGAGCAAAAAAGTTAATTTTAGGAATAGAAGGTGCTTGATAAGGTAAAGGAGAGATTGGGCTTAGTTGATGGGATTATTAAGAACATAGGCTGCTGGAGAATGTTTAAGTGGGCTTACATTATGGATAATGAGATAAATGGTTTGGGAGAGGGCCCGTAAGAGAGAAATACAACCACTCATTTTCGCGGCTGTGCGCAGGCAGTAGGTTTAGGGCATTTTTTCACTACCATGATGATAGAATCTGAAGGTTGTCAAAACATGAAAGTTATAGCCCTATGAGTCTTGTTTCCAACCATATATAGAATGTAAAATTCTGAGTTCTGAGCGCAACGTTATGATCAAAATACCGAACTGTCACCTAAATGATCAAAAAGCAAATTTTTCGCGCACTTAAATAATAATGCACTTCTTCTTGGATTTGGACTTCCAAACCTCTTAGAACATGATGAATCATTAATTTAAAGCTTTCTTAAACACTGGAATAATTGCCATTGCTTCTTGATACATTTTTGCTGCCTTGTTAGTTAAATTTGGCACAAAATTGCACTATTTTCATTTTTCACTTATAAAGCAAACAAAAGATGATATTAGCACAGTTTAGGCAATAATAACGGACTACCAAGAAGCTTTTGGGGTATAAAATATAGCATTTTTGGGTGTTTATCACTTACTCTGCATTATTGGCACACTAGTATTCTATTCCCCATTGCTAAGGGAGTGCGTATTCTGCTACGTATAGATCACGCAACATCTGCTAGAAATTTGGGTATATTTACTCAGGTTTTGGTTGAAGTTTATTTCAGCAAAGACCTTCATTATGAGCTCACGATAGAGAGGACTGGGGTATGTAATAAAAGGGAGGTTGTTTATGAGAATCTACCTAAACACTGCTCGTTTTTTCGACTAGTTGGCCACACGCTTTCTAAATGTAGGGATGCCCGTAGACAGGTGGAGAGTATTATACCACCCGAGAAGAGGGGATGCGATCATGCTCGTTCTTCTAATCACCGCCAAGGTCATTCTCGTTCTTGTCGTCGCAGAAGGAAGAGCCCAATGGCTCAAACTAAATAGGAGTACAGATCGACAATTCGTCCCTCAACCTCTGCCGATGTCGCTACCACCTCTCGAGTTATGCCAGTTATCTCAGATACAGACATTTTTATCAGCACGAGTAATTCAGTTGATGCGCCAATGGTTTCGAGTTCTAGCTTGGTTTAAGATATGGCTGGTAATTTGAGTATGGCAATGGTTTAAGGGACATGTTTGGTCCACGATTTGAGGCATGTTCTACCGTTGCACTATACTTCATATCCTCTCTTGACCACAGTACAAGATTTTTATAGTCCCATTTTTGTTCCAGATGTTCAGTTAGACCTGTCGGTGTTAGTTTACTAAGGTCCATCCCATCACATGGCTCATCTGGTGGATGAGCTTACGGATGATGATTTAATGAATGCCCCAAAGGGTGATATTAATAATAAGGAAGAGGGCTCAGCTGAAGATTCTAAGGGTGAGTCAGAAGATTTTGATGCATCGGTCTGTCCTCTAGGATCTGGGCCAAGCTGTACAACCAACACAACCACTTCTCGTACAAAGTTATCTGCTCCTATCATAGATGTTCCCACCACTATGGCTTTGACAATGGTTGAAACAGATGACTATAATATTGTTGTCTCTAAATAGACCCGTCGTTGTATCAGTGAGAATCAGAAGCAGCAGGAAATCCAAAAAGCGAAGGGGGCATTAATACCTAAAGCTCCTCGTACGCGTAGGAACCCAGCTTATAGTTCTAAATGAAACTCCTTTATTGGAATACGAATGGCCTCGGTAAACAGGGGGCCAAAAATGAGCATAAAACTCTTTGTATCAAGCATCGCCCAGATTTGTTTGTATTGCTGAACCAAAAATTTTGTTTTCTTCTATTTTAGTTAGTTACTAGAATACTCTTCAGTTAAACTTGGTGACGACTAATGATAGGGGACCAAACTACAAGGGTCCGACTATTTTACCGTCTATTTGGGTTTTTTGTTCCTTCAGGGTTGATACCCCGCAACTAATTAGTTTTTTATCTCAACAGGTTTCTATTATGGTTACTAGGGCATCAACACCCATGCTTCTGACTTTTGTGTATGCTAGTAATGACCTAATTTGTCGTAGAAATCTCTGGCTCGAATTAGTAGCTTTGAGTGGTCCTGCTAAGCTTTGGACTATTAGGGGTGATTTTAATGCTGTCTTTAGTATTAATGATCGTCGTGGAGTCGGTCAAACTTTGGTTCGAGAGTGTGATGACTTTGCTCGTATGATCTCTAATTGTGATTTAACATAGCTTGAGCATACAAGGATTTATTATACTTAGCACCGCTATAACAGGGAATCGAGATTGGATCGCGTTTTTTGTAGTGAGCAGTGATTAGATTTTTGGGGTACATTGACTTGTCGTGCCTTGACGCTGGTAACCAGTGATCATTGCTCTATGCTTCTTTTTTGTCAGCATGAGGGTCTTGGGGGACCTCACCCCTTCAAATTTCTCTCTGCATAGGTCGATCAATTAGATTTTCATCAAGTTGTGGCAACAGCATGGGGAAAGGTTAATCCATCGGGAGATGTTATGCATGCACTTAGCTCTGAGCTTAAGTACATTTGCTAACAACTTCGTATCTGAAATCGGGAGCATTTTGGGTTGGTTCATGAAAGAGTTAATAAGGCCAAAATATGATTAGATGACATTCAGAGGGATATAAACATTCATGGTGCCATTGAAACCCTTCTTTAGGCTGAGACAGGTGCTCAAAAAGATTATCTTGACGCTCTTAGGGATGAGGAAAATTTCTTGAGAAATAAGGCTCGTATGAGTTAGCTTTCTAAGGAAGATCGCAATACTTCTTTATTTCACAGAGTGGCCAGGCAGCGAGATATTTAATGTCGTCTTCAGTTGCTTCGAGATGGAGATAGGAAAATTGAGGAACTGGCATATTTGGGTTCCCATGTTGTTAGCTAATATTCCTCTCTATATCGTTCTGACCAACCTTGTGTTCAAACGGGTCTAGTTGATCGAGTTGTCCCTCAGTTGGTTACCATAGAGGAGAATAATATATTACTTGTGGTTCCGTATGATGAGGTGATTAAGCAGGTTGTCTTCTCTATGAATCCTCATTCTGCTCCTGGACTTGATGGGTTTACTGATTTATTCTATAGTTCTTGTTAGTCTATTATCTGCAGGGATGTGGTGCGGGCGGTCAAGATGTTCTTTGAGAAAGGTTGCATAGCCCAAAGGTTTAATTCCAATATCGTTGCTCTTATTCCAAATAAGCCAGGTGCAGATCGTATCATTGACTTTCGACTGATTGCCATGACCAACTTTGCGTTCAAGATCATTATTAAGATTCTTTCAAATAGGCTAGGTGGCATTACTTCTCGTATTCTTTCTCCTAAACAAACTGGATTTGTGCGGGGCAGGCATATTCACACTTCTATAGGTTTAGTGTTTGAGTGTTATAATATGCTGGATCGCCAAATTATTGGTGGTAATGTTTGGATTAAATTTGAAATTGCTAAAGCTTTTGACACTATGGACTGGGGATTTTTACTTTAGGTTTTGCTTTGCTTTGGGTTTACAGATAGATTTATCAATTGGATTGATACTATTTTACATTCGACTCGTCTTTTGATTGCGGTGAATGGGATATCGTATGGTTATTTTGCTTGTTCTAGAGGGGTTCGGCAAGGTGATCCTCTCTCTCCACTTATATTTTGTATTGCTGAGGATGTACTAAGCCGTGGAATTAGACACATGGTAGATGAGGGTCATGTTTGGCAGATGTTTTCTCCTCATAATTGTGAGGCACTGACTCATATGATATATGCTAATGATATTATGGTTTTTTGCCGGGGTAGTTCTCTACACTCTCGAGTCTCATGGATCTTTTTCAGGAATACGGTACTTGTTTGGGGTAAATAGTGAGTAAGCTGAAGTCGCAGGTTTTCATTGGTAAAGGGGCTCATGGTCGTTCACACCAGATTATCTCACTTCTTGGTATTCCCATTGGTTAGGCCCTTTTTAATTATTTTGGTGTTCCTATTTTTCATGAAAAATCGCGGTAGGTCCATTTGCAAGGCTTGGCGGATCGTGCTAAGGCTAAGATGGCGACTTGGGGTGGGGAAGTTGATCTCTATGGCAGGTCGAGTGCAGTTGGTTAAGGTAATTGTTCAGCCAATTCTCCTCCACAGCTTCATGGTTTATAAGTGGCCAGCTTCTCTTATTCGCCAGCTAGATACATGGATGCGCAATTTTATTTAGACAGGTGATCCTCAGGTCTTAAAGTTGATTACGGTCGCTTGACATAAGGTTTGTGCTCCATAGGAGGCAGGTGGTCTTAGTATTTGTGCCCTGGGTCCTCTCAATAGAGCGGGCATTCTTTGCTTTGTGTAGGACGCTATCCACAATTAGTCCAGTTGGCGGGATTTCATGCATGCTCATTTTGAGTTTTCCTTATAGACCAAATATCGGACTTTTTACATTGTGGCCGAGTTTTCGTGAGGTTGTTTCTGTCATTGAGTTGCAAGCCAAATGGATCATTGAAAACAATTATTCTGTCAAGTTCTGGTGCCCCAATTGGCTTGGTGATACCCTTTTACACACACTTTAGATTAAAGATGGGAGGGACCTTCTCGCCCATGTTCATGACTTTATTACTAATGGAAAATGAGATATTCCAACTAAATTTTTAGATACTTTTCCTAATATTGCTGACAGCATTATAAAGGTTCCTCTTCCTATTCGTGATGTTGATGATTGTGAGAATCCGGACCCGCGACCCGAGAAGAAATAGAAGAGTCCCTCGTTCTCGGTTTTATTTGAAAACGTGTTTTGTAGAGTCACCAGTTTGTTTTACGAGAAAACAAACAAAAGATCGTACGAAGGATAATTCGAAAATGAACTATCTTTCATACGTTTAAAACCAGAGATTTATTTTGAAAATTTACTTTGCTAGGGTTTGGGAACTATGTTACGAATTGGGAAGGTGTTAGGCACCCAATTCGCCCTTTCGGTCTCTTAATGGATCATGTATTTAATTCCTATTTTAGATATCTTGCAAGTAGTTTGAATAGTTTTCAGAATAGTCCTTTCCGGATAAATTTGATTTAAAACGGTAGTTTGAAATCGGACTCGAGCTTTGCGAGCGCCTACGTATTCATTCGTAGAATGAAATCAGAGTCTCGTAGTTCCATTCTTTTGGAAACTATTTTTGTATTTTTGTTTGTTTTGAAAATGTGTCAAAACAGGTTTTAGATTTCTTGTAAAACTTAGAAAGGATTTGTTTTGAAAGCAATGAACTTCTTTGCAAGTTATCTAATTTTCTGTATTAAAATTGAAATTAAATGCAGTACTGAAATTAAGGATTTGGTAGAAAGTTATACCTGCTGCGCTTAAAGAGGATAGGAGGACTTTGCCTTGACTTTCTTCTCTCTCTAGAGCTTTCTCTCTCTAAAGCTTTCTCTCACTAGCCTTCTCTCTCAGAATTTCTCTAAAAATGACTTTCTAGAGACTTTGACAAAGCTCCTACTTACCAAAAATACTATTCAATGTTGATGATCTCAAAATGGGATCCCAAGGGTCCTATTTATAGCAACATTTGCGCCAAAAACGCTCCAAAAGAGGCCAACCGCAGGGGTAGCCGCATGGGGTGCGGCTGGGGCGTGCGACAGGGGTGTGCCAGCCGTACGGCTGGCAGGTAGCCGTACGGTTGGGCGTGCGACTAGGGGGTGCGGTTAGGAGGTGCCAACCGTACGATTGGCAGGTAGCCGTACGGTTGGGCGTGCGGCTAGGGGGTGCAATTAGGATGTGCCAACCGTACGGTTAGCAGGAAGCCGTACGGTTGGGCGTGCGACAGGGGGGTGCGGCTGGCTCATAAAAAAATGCGTAGGAGCACTCGAAAAAAACCAAATTTTCTAACGGGGCGCTGCCCCGCACCCCGCGACCTGACCGAGCAGGTCGATCCCCGTCGTAGTAAGCGAAGAGGCAACAAGGGTTATTTTAGACTCCCAACGCGTCCAAAATTGGAGTCTTTCCTATCAGTTTTTCTGCATGTATGATGATTCATGATTAAATGCAGGATGCTTAAAGAAAATCAGTATTCGCACGAGAGTCGTGGATTGGGGTGTTCACAGACCCTCTCATCCCGGGATTCTTGTCCCCAAGAATACTGGGATGATAAGAAGACAACGATTCACGACTCTCGGGTGAATCAGAGTATACCCTTTCTGGCATGCGGATTCTTTTGTGCTTCAGGTGATGCAACCCAAAAATTGCCCCTTTCCTTTTGGCCGGGCGACACGACACATCAACCTTTTCTTCCATCTACCCTCAGTGATACATTACCCTCAGTGGCACACCACCCTCAGTGTGTAGGACTACACGAGGGGGCTTGGCATTTTACCGAATCCAAATGATCGTGGTGGAAAATGAGTGTTCTTGAAGTTTTCCCATTTCTTAGGGAGAAGTGAGAGAATATTCTTGGTCTTGTGGTGTATCCCTTCGTGGGGTGTGGTACTAAGAGAAATTTCAATCTTTGGAAAATGTGAATCAGATTCCTTTCGTGGGGAATGTGTGGATAAAGCTATTCCCTTCATGGGGAATGTGCGGTAAAGGTTATTTCCCTTCATGGGGAAAGGGGATCGGAGAAAATTCCCATCGTGGGGAATGCGAAGAATTCTTACTTTGAAGAATCCGAAGAAAATTTCCTTATTGGGGAACACGTGGAGTCGTTATTTCCCTTCTTGGGGAAAGGGATTTCGGAAAAATTCCCATCGTGGGGAATGCGAAGAATTCCTATCTTTTCAGGAATTCGAAAAATTCCCTTCTTGGGGAACACGTGGAGTCGTTATTTCCCTTCTTGGGGAAAGGGGTTTCGGAGAAATTCCCATTGTGGGGAATGCGAAGAATTCCTATCTTTTCAGGAATTCGAAAAATTCCCTTCTTGGGGAACACGTGGAGTCGTTATTTCCCTTCTTAGGGAAAGGGGTTTCGGAGAAATTCCCATCGTGGGGAATGCGAAGAATTCCTATCTTTTCAGGAATTCGAAAAATTCCCTTCTTGGGGAACACGTGGAGTCGTTATTTCCCTTCTTGGGGAAAGGGGTTTTGGAGAAATTCCCATCGTGGGGAATGCGAAGAATTCCTATCTTTTCAGGAATTCGAAAAAATTCCCTTCTACTGCCTTGTTGCCATGATTCTATTACTCAGACACTGCCTTGTTTGATTTTCCGAAAAAAGATATGTTAGAGAGAATTGCTTGCGAGGGGAAGTGCTTTTCGTTCCTTTCCTTTCTACCCTCAGTTTTGACCTTTATTGGGAATCGGACTTCTGAATCAACTTTTTTTTTAGCACCTTTCGGACCGCTGTGCATGGATTTTTGGGATTTGGCATCTCTCTACCCTCAGTTTTCTTCTCTTTGGTCCTGGGGATGGAAATTCGTCTGGGATTCTCAATAGCCTTCAAGCTACCCTCTGATTTTTTCACAGGGAAGATGCTGGTCCTGTATCGTTTTCTGTTTTTCGATACCCTTATTGCTCCCTCTTTTGATTATCCGGCCTTATATTTTTTGGGCTTTCGGATTTTCCTTGCTTTTTCTTTCGCAGATTTTTCCAAAACAGGAGCCTTATTCACCTAAGATGTAGCCCTCCGCCTTTTGGCATAGCTGTCACTCTTAGTGTGGCTCTCCCTGTCGATTTTCGTCATTTCTGTTTATCTCACTTTTCCCTCTCTTGGACCAACGGGATTTTCCCTTTTCTACTTTTTCAATTTTTTCTGGTACCCGATTCCTCTTTTCCACCTTCCCTGTTTATTAATCAGATTTTAGCCTTCCGGACAATGGATCCATCCTATTGAATTTTGGTTCCTCCACAGACTTTAGCGTGTCAAACTTCGGGCATTGATTAGTCATCTCGTGCATGTGTGTGTGAGTCTTGGTCCTCTTGTGTCTTGGGGAGAGTTGATTCAGAGTCTGTCCCCACCCCCCGATTTTTTTTGTTTTTTTTTTTTTCGGTCAAACTGGTCAAAAAAAATGAGGGTAGCCGCATGGGGTAACCGCAGGGTGTGCGGCTAGGGCGTGCGGTTGGGGGTAGCCGTACAAGGTAGCCGTAGGGTTTGACCCCCCAGCCGTACGGCTGGTAGCCAACCGCACGGTTGGGGGCTAGCCGTACGGTTGGCTAGCCTGCGGCTGGCCCCTATGATCTATAAATAGTGGCCCGTTCAAAGCATTTTCGTCACTTCTTCTTGCGATCTTTCTCTCTAGCATATAAATATCTGAAAAAACATTTAGTGAGTGTGAGCGATGGCATTTGCGAGACTACTTTCGATCTTCGTGTACATGATGATGGGAGGCCCACCAGAGGGAGGGGAGGCGCCGGAGCTACTCCCGGGGGACGAGGTGGAGTCGATCACCGCGATGATGGACGGGCGCCTGATCTGCGCACCACATCATGATGATTGGGAGAGTGTGGCCTGGGAGGGGCCACTGGGGGCAGACGGATCGCTACAGCGGGCGATGTACCGGGACGTGCCCTTGATCTCGCCAGGAGAGGGGCGAGAGTGGCTGTTGATGGAGCCTGCGGCACACGAGATCCGCCCGCCGCCGGACTAGGGTATGCTCTAATATTTAGTATTTCAAACTATGTGATTTTTTTTGAAAAAGATGCAAATGAAGAGATATGCATGAAATGTGATAAATTTAATAATTACTTGCCATAATAGATATATACTCAACATTATTTATTTTTGAAAAAATTTTGTTAGTGAGCCTTATTAAAATCCGTGATGTAACAGAGGATCGGACGTTGCCGTGGCATCACGCGCGCTGTGCCTGAGCTTCGAGATCAGCTTCCGCCGCTGGTGAGAGCATATTTGAGTGCGACCCCATTCGGACGATTTATCGAGGTGCTGCCAGGCGGAGAGTTCCAGCGATCAGTGAGCCTTCCGACGGTGTTAGGGGAGAGATGGTGGGACACGACGCACACATTCCACTGGAGTTGGGGGGAGATGACGTTGACACCGGAGGATGTGTTCGTGCTGACAGGGTTGCCTTTCGGGGGGGAGGCTCTGGTGCCTAACCCCCGCGTACGCATTACTCTAGATGGTATGGGAGCGGCACTAGGATGGAGGCCTAGCAGAATTGTGGCGGATGGGATACCCCACACGGCGATGGTGCAGCATATCGAGGCCGAGAGTGGGAGGTTTGGCGATGGTCCGATGACATGCCAGGAGGTGCGGCAGCTATCCCGATGCTTTCTGCTGCTCGTGCTGCATGATTTCTTCTATGCGCGGGGCGGCGACAACCTACGGTTATGGTGGCTGCCTTATCTGCGGTTCTTCGACCAGTTGTACACTTTTGCCTGGGGAGGATACGTACTGGCGGTGCTGTATGAGTCGATGGACCTGGTGTGCCGTCACATGGAGCTGAACCACCGTGGGTTGGTCACGCTTTGGGAGGTAAGTAATAATTTAAACCCTCATTGTTTTTGGAAAAAACCCGTGATTTATTAAAAGAATGCCGGTTCTATAATTTTAACAAGTATGATGATTTGTGACAGATGTGGTTTATTGCGCATACCCACCAGGGTATTGGTCAGATCCATCTGCACCCGACTTTCGCAGATCAGTTCCTGCTTTTCCGACGATACTACAGCGGGAACATAGTTGGGGTGTATCGATATCTGACCCCGGATGTCAGTGCAGGCGACGTTTCTGGGCTACAGCTTGACCAGGTATGAAATTAAATTAATGAAATTTAAATTACTTCTGAAAAAGAACAGTTAAGTTATTCTTGGTGTATGTTTGATGTGGCAGGTTCAGTGGAGCCCATGGCCGGCATACATGACGCAGCAGTGGGGGTATGCGGATGCGTTGGCTGCGTTCGAGGCGTTTATTCGTGCATGAGTATGGCGCGGCGTTCTACCTGGGGGAGCGCGTGGTGCGGCAGCATACTCCTGGGTTGGGATTCCGGGTTCCGGCATGGCCCCCAGTGGCGATGAGGCGGCCGGTCATGCTAACTGCAGAGGAGAGGGCTCTGTTCCTGGGACGCGTACCGATGGAGGGTCTGTTGGTGGAGGGGGAGTACGGGACGTTTGCGCACCGGTACCTGATGAGGGAGATGAAGGGGGTGCGAGGAAGGGTGATATATGCGAGGTATGCGGCCCTCGGGGGAGACCCGATGTATATCCGGGGGCAGTTGTACATCTCGCAGCGGGTCCCACAGCAGCCCGCACCGGCGCCGAACCGAAGGGACAAGGGGATTGCGGATTCAGATGATGAGGATCCGCATGGGGAGAGGGACGTGGACCCGCTGCAGGTGGAGGAGGAGGATGACGAGGGTTCGGAGGAGGTTCCGTTGGGAGGAGGCAACGGTGGGGCGCCCCCAGTAGGGCCCGGCGGGGGAGTGGGAGAGGAGCCGGCTGCTGCGGTTTCGCCTGGACGAGGTAGGGCGAGTAGGGGTGGGAGGAGTCCGATCGGAGGGCGGAGTCCCGTGTCTAGGCCGCCTATCTCACCGGCCATGGGGAGGACACCGCAGTTGTCGTCGGAGGATATACGGCAGATGCTGGAGTCGGCGCAGACACCCGGGGTCGTGGGTCGATGTCGGGATCATCACCCGTGTATGGGCCGGGCGACATGGATTGGGTTCATCATGTGTCATTCTCGCTGTTGCTGCGCACGCCTGTCGGGTCGCCAGGTGCCGGGTCGGTGGGATTGAGGCCGTACTCTCTGTCGACCCCATCATCAGGTGCGGCCCGTGGGATAGTCTTCCGGGAGCTAGGAGAGAGGGAGGCGCAGTTAGGGGCGGAAGCAGGCATAGGCCAGACTCCGGTGGGTGAGGGTGGCGACAAAGGGAAGGGGAAGGCGGTGGCGCCCGAGTCGGAGACGGGAGAGGACACCGGGGAGGACATACCCCCGGTAGGCGGCGCTGGCGGAGCTGGTCCGTCACAGGCTCCGGAGGGTGGGGCGTTGGCGTCGTACTCGATCCCGGAGTACCCTCGGGATATCCCTTACTTGGATTTCGGTCTACCCAAGCAATACCGGATCCCTGACATACCTGAGGGCGATGAGCGGATGGGGGCCTTAGCACACGTCTCGGGCAAGGAGGTAAGGTTTCTTTTTAAACAGTTGAGTATATGTGCTGATTTATGAATGTTACCGATTGGTAATTTTGGTTTTGGCAGAGAGGTTCGTTCCTTCTTCGCGAGGTGGCTGAGTTATTGAGGAGCTACTTCAACATGTACGGACTGCTGACGTTTGCGGCTTCTTTCCCGGTGGAGTACATGGGGCGGTACAGCAGACGTTTGGCGGGCGATACGACTGCTACCTACCATCCGTCACGTTCGCGGTCCCGATCGGCGGTTCCTTTTCAGTCGGTTCAGCAGTCGAGGCGCACCTCTCGGCTTGCTCCTTCTCATCAGGGCGCAGGTCGCACGGTTTCAGAGAGTCCAGCGGAGGGTGCTGGAGAGACAGAAGCGAAGCGCCCGCGGACGATGGATCCTCCCCCTTCTCCTCAGCGTTGATGGTTCTGATGGCTCGGCGTTTTGTTTTGCTTGGGAGAAACATTTTAAATTAAGTAGTTAACTTAGGTGTATTTTATTTTTAGAAAAAAACTTATTTTAATTTAGTGGTTAATTTAAATATGTTTATTTGTTAAGAAAAATGTTGGTTTATCGATGTGTTCGGTTTTAATTTATGAATAAAATATTTATGTTTATTTTGAAAATATGTTTGTGTGTGATGTGATGTTATTTGTGAGTTCAATTGAAAAGTAATTATGTGGTGGCAAAATTATTACCTTTTTAATTATGCGTTGAAAGAATGCGATTTGCGAAAAATAGTTAAGTACATATGTTGGCAAGTAATTATCAAATCTATATGCATGTTATGATGGATCGTTCTTCCTGAACAAAGTCTGGCAATATTCGTATCATGATGTATTGTAAAGAAGATTTGAAAAATGGAAGATTTTAACCAAAGGGGGAGAGCCAACCGCACGCCCCACCCGCACGGGGTAGCCGTACGGTTGGGAGCCAGCCGCACGGTTGGCCAACCAGCCGTACGGTTGGGGCCCAACCGTGCGGTTGGCATGTGCAGTTATACTATAAATAGAGCGCGAATTTGTCCTTTTTTCCATCATCAAAGTCACTATTCACCCTATAGCTTCTTCTTTCTCTATTACCATGTCTACCTTTCATACCCACGCTTCTTTCTCCCTTTTGTCTGATTTCGTGTCTATGGCTGAGGCCGACTGTGGTCTCAACTGGGGCGATCTGAGCCACCTTCATCGCTGGTGTTCTCATGACATCAATTTTTCTTTTTTGCTTGGTATTGCTGAGTTCTGGGATCCTGAGGATCACTGTTTCCGCATTGGTTTAGACGAGTTGTGTCCGACAATTGAGGAGTTCACACTACTGATGCGGCAGGATGTTTCATGGCCACTGGCCTCCTTGCGAGATGCTAGGAGTCCTCGTGTTATGCTGGCGGAGTTTCTGGGTCTGCGGGAGAGTGAGTGCCGGCCTATGATAGTCGACGGTCGACTCCATCTGCGTCACTTGGCAGATTTTTTCCTTCATCATGGCGACGACCCGGCTTATTATTCAGGTCGGACTTCTGCTTGTATGATTTTTGCTTTTTCTCAGATGCTCTTGGTTACCGATGATGCTATTCTGGTAGACCCTCTGATTATCCGAGTTGTATCTGAGGCTAGACGCGGCCATTTGGTGACTCCCATTTTACTGGCAGAGACACTGAAGGGTTTGGATGCCGTGGTTCAGTCTCGACTTAGTCATTTTCGAGGTAGCCCATATCTACTGTATATGTGGGTTACTGAGAGGTTTTGGTATCTGGAGACTCGGCTTCCCTGGGATTCTCGGCACTTCTTCCAGCGTCCTGATTACGCCCAGATTCATCGTCTGTCATCATATGATTGGGCTGTTCGTTTTTCTGAGTCCTCTTCTTCGATACGTTGGGAGGTTCCATGGTGGCGTATGAGGACCATGATCATGAGTATGGGTGGGCAGAACTATCTTCGGTTTCGTGGTTTGAGAGAGACATCATTCTACATCCCCGGACGGCTGACGAGGCAATTCGGTGTTCCCCTGAGTATACCCCTTCCGCTGAGAGACTTTTCTTCGATCGCTCTTCCTATTACCCCGAGACTAGAGACGACCCTACGAGGTCTTTGGTCTACCCGCTTTGTTCGGCGATTTCATGGAGGAGAGGTTGGCATTACCCAGGTGACCCGTTCTGATATCGTGCTACATATTTGGCGTCAAGTTCGGCAGACCATTGAGCATGAGCCTATGATGATGAGGTGGTTTCGGTTTGCAGATTCACCGGTGACTGATGAGACAGTGCTTGCTTCGTATCAGACCATGGATCGAGAGAGGATCTTATATTCTGCTGATGACGGTTAGGTTAGGTGTGGTAGGCAGCTTCTTTATGAAAGCTTTCTGGGATTAGGTAGGTAAAATATATGTAAGAACTGATGTAGGAAAGAACTTTTTGATGTATGGAAAATCTCTTTCTGCCTTTCTTCTTGCGTCCAAATGAATGAATATTATTACAATGAATAGACCGGGCCTGATATTCAGGTTGCCTACGTTTCCCCATTTTTTTTTTTTTTTTTTTCCGGGGCTCAGGTCTTCGTAGTTCATGGATACAATTTGTTTAATGATAGTATTTCTTCAATCGGTCGAGGTTGACTGGTAAGTTTAACTCTTAGCCATCAATGTCGGTAAGGAGAACGGCACCCCCAGATAGGATTTTAGTAACAATGTAAGGGCCTGTCCACTTTGGCGAGAATTTTCCTCTTGGGTCTCGGGCTGGTTCACGAATTTCTTTAAGGACTAAGTCTCCAAGTATGATGCTTCTGTTTCGAATTTTTTTATTAAAGGCTTTGGCAACACGTTTTTGATACCCTTGATGTTGATATGAAGCCCTCAATCGGTTTTCATCAATCATCGCCAACTCTTCATACCGAGCCTTTACCCAATCACTCTCAGTGACTTGATTTTCCAGGATAACCCGTAAAGAAGGTATTTCCGTTTCCACTGGTAAAACCGCTTCCATGCCATATGTAAGTGAAAAAGGCGTTGATCCCGTAGAAACTCTCTCAGTAGTTCGATATCCCTAAAGTGCGTACGGGAGCTTTTCGGGCCAATCTCTACCGGATTTAACCATTTTGCTAATGATATTCTTCAAATTCTTATTAGCAGCTTCTACGGCCCCATTAGTTTGTGGGCGGTATGGTGAGGATTTGTGGCGTCTGATTCCGTATTCTTCCATGATTTCGTTGGCTGCGCCTTCAAAATGCGTACCATTATCGGATATTATCTCACGTGGTACCCCGTATCGGCATATGATGTTGTGTCGGATGAATCGTGCCACCTTTCGGGCATTCAAATCCTTGTAAGACTCGGCCTCAACCCATTTGGTGAAATAGTCGATAGCTACTAGGATGTATTCATGCCCATTACTTCCTTTTGGCGAGATCTTACCGATTATGTCAATACCCCAGATGGAAAACGGCCAAGGAGATGTCATAGGGTATAATTCTTTTGGAGGGAGCTTTTGTGCCTTGGCGTATATTTGACATTGGTGACACCCTTTGACGTATTCAAAACAATCTTTTTGCATCGTTAACCAGTAATACCCTTGACGAACTATCTTTCATGCCAATGTATGACCGCTCATATGTGGGCCACACTCTCCACTGTGGATTTGTTCCATCATTGCTCGGGACTTTTCTTCATCGAGGCATTGAAGGTGTATACCGTCATCGTTTCTTCGGTATAGTTTTTCGGCACAAATGATAAACCGGGATGCGAGGCGGCGAAGCGTGACCCGAGTGGTTTTGTCAGCATGTGATGGGTATTCATTATGCTTGAGTAATTGCCAGATATCGTAGTACCAAACTTTCTGATCGATCTCATTTCCACGTTCAACATCGAGTGATAGGCAAAATACCGGATTTATTCGTCTTTGAATCTGAATCTGAATTTCTTCTTTCTCCCCCAGAATTTCAATCATCGAGGCCAGAGTAGCTAAGGCATCAGCAAAATTGTTCTGTGTTCTCGGGATGTAGAAGAATTCAATGCACTCAAATTTCTCAGAAGTTTCTTCGAGTTGGGTTAAGAAGGGCACAAGTTTTTCCTCTTTGATCTTCCATTTTTTCAAGATCTGATGAATAATGAGAGCGGAATCCCCAAACACTTGAATTTTACGAACCCCTTTCTGCAAAGCAATTTCTAACCCGACAATACAAGCTTCGTATTCCGCGATATTGTTGGTACAGGGAAATTCTAATCGAAAAGACATAGGTGCATGTGTCTGGTCTGGCGAAATTAACAGGATCCCAATTCCATTCCCATTCCGATTACAAGCCCCATTAAAATACATTTTCCATTCATCGTCTTTGGCAATCTCCATGATACTTTCATCGGGAAATTCGAAGTCCTGTAGCTTGGCATCAATGATTGGATTGCCTGCTAAGTGATCTGCTATGACTTGCCCTTTGACGGCCTTTTGAGTGACATAAGAAATGTCGAATTCTGAAAGCAGGAACATCCATTTAGCCATTCGATTAGTCAACATCGGCTTTTCGAACAAGTACCGCAAGGGATCTAGACGAGAGATCAAGATCACGGAAAATACCAACATGTAATGTCGCAACTTCTGGGTAGCCCAAACTAACGCAGCGCATGATTTCTCTAAAGACGTATAATTTTGTTCTCCCGGAGAAAGCTTTTTGCTGAGGTAGTATATTGCCTGTTCAGTTCTTGTTTTCAACAAATGCTGTGCCAACATTGCTCCAACTGAGGAGTCATTGACCGACATGTATAGTATCAATGGAATGCCTACTTTGGGAGGTGCTAGGACTGGCGGATTAGACAAATATTGCTTGATCTTATCGAACGCTTCCTGGCATTGCTCATTCCATTGCATATCCGAGTTCTTTTGGAGTAACTTAAAAATTGGTTCACATGTTCAAGTCAATTGTGAAATAAATCTGCTGATGAACTGTAACCTCCCGAGGAAACCCCGAATTTCCCTTTCAGTTTTAGGAACTGGCATTTCTTGAATTGCCTTAACTTTTGCCGGATCCACCTCGATTCCCTTTCTGCTGACTATATACCCCAGCATCTTGCCTTTGGTGACCCCGAATACACATTTCTGAGGATTCAAACGCATCTGAAATTGCATAAGCCGTTCAAAGAAAATACGAAGAGTTTCCACATGACTTGCCCGGTCTAATGATTTGATGATCATGTCGTCGACATACACTTCTACTTCCTTATTAATCAGATCATGAAATAGAGTAGTTGCGGCTCTCTGATATGTGGCCCCGGCATTTTTCAACCCAAATGGCATGACAGTGTAGCAGTAAGTACCCCATGGTGTGATAAAGGCTGTCTTTTCCTGATGATCACGATGCATTTTGATCTGATTATACCCGGCAAATCCATCGACGAATGATTTTAAAGCATGATTTGCAGTGTTGTCGACAATGAGATCAATGTTTGGCAGTGGAAAATCATCTTTTGGACATGCAGCATTTAAATTG
Source organism: Lonicera japonica (assembly GCA_021464415.1). NCBI lineage: Eukaryota > Viridiplantae > Streptophyta > Magnoliopsida > Dipsacales > Caprifoliaceae > Lonicera > Lonicera japonica. Next base: position 178,985 of record JAKCWG010000953.1, on the reverse strand, counting down.
CGATAATCAACACAAACCCGTACTTTGCCATTGGCTTTTGGCACCGGCACTATATTGGCCAACCAAGTAGGGTATTCAACAACCCGTATGAATCCAACATCCAATTGCTTTGTGACTTCTTCTTTAACTTTGAGCGACCATTCAGGTACTAGTTTTCTTAACTTTTGCTTGACAGGTTTGCATTCGGGTTTAGTGTGTATTTCATGCATCACAATAGTGGCATCTAAACCCGGCATATCAGCATACGACCAAGCGAAAACATTAACAAACTCTTTCAACAAATTTTCTAAGTCTGTTTTTTCATCATGGCTTAATTCGGCCCCAATTTTTATTTCTTTTATATCATCGGTTGTTCCCAAATTTATTGTGACCGTGTCTCCCTCAATGGGTTGTATTCTTTGCTCCTCATTCAAATTTTCATTCATAATTTCAACATCACAAGAATCAAAGTAAGGGAAAAGATTGGTAATTTTATTGATAGAAACATCAATTTGCACAGATAGCATACATTCTAAATTTCGTACATTTCTATCAATATTCCACTCTCTCTGCTTCTTCTTTCCTTCGATAGGGCGTATAAGATGCACAGGATCCCCAAGGTAATCTTCCTCAATTGCCATGACCTCAAACATATTACCCATCATATCTTCCTCTTCTAGTGGCTCGACAGGTGGCCGGGTAATCTTTAGCCGAGATGAGAAGGTGTGAGTAAATCCTTCACTGATATATAAGTCTTCTTCATAGAAAATTTCTAATCCCGGTTGTCTTTTCCCCTTTTCGTTTACCCATGGTTCCTGAAACCCGCAGTAAGGAAAGTTTTCACCCTCTTTTATAAACCATCCGTTTAACGAACTATCGGCAGATACGGCACTTTTCATTCGACTAACATCTCCCACATATCCCAACCCAGCAAGAGGACTCGGTTGTTGGAATGGTTCGATCATTTGGGCAATGCCGGCTTGATATTTTCCCAAACCAATCCCCGGTAAAAATTCCATTTTCCTCATCATCTTTATTACTTGCGTATTCATGGTCGACATATCATCAGGGGGCAGATAATTCACAGTCTACGTGGTAAGAGTTTGCACCTTTGGCTCATACGAAAATCCCCCGAGTTGGACATCTTGGCTTCCGATTCCCAATATTGGCGAGTTTTTTGGGACTATTGCCCTTTCAGGATCTCCCTTGATGATGATGATATCCCCGTTGAAGGGTATTTTCATTTTTTGATGAAGGGAAGAAGGCAGTGCGCCAACCTCATGCAACCAAACTCGTCCCAATAACAAATTAAAGCTTGAAGGGATATCTATGACTTGAAACTCAGTGGTAAATGAAGTCGGTCCTATTTGCATACTCAGCATGACGGAACCTAATACCTCCCGCTTGGTATTGTCGTATGCTCGCACTGTGACTGGTGATTCTTCCATGGCAGTTAAATCAATACCCAAACGAACAGCAGTTTTCAATGGGCATACGTTAATCATGGAACCATTATCGACAAGCACATACGGTATAGACATTCCATAAGCAACAACGGTGATATGTAGAGCTTGGTTATGATCCCGACCCAGTGGTGATAAATCTTCATCAGAAAACCCAAGAACTTGTTTTTGTACCCCCATTGAAGCGATCATCGCTGTTAACTCATTTGGGGTGGCTTCAAGAGGAACAACCGATTCATCTAACATTCTCATTAGTGCCATACGATGTGGCTTGGATGCTACCAGGAGTCCCCAGATTGAAATTTGGGCTTGTGTTTTCTTTAACTGTTCAACAACACGCCCTTCTTCCGGGTCTTTTGCAGGTTCGTTGGGAAGAACGACATCAATAGGTTGCTTGGTATTTGGCGGTTGGTACACTCTCCCAGAACGGGTCAATTGTTGGACCCATGTTGCGACTGGATCACTTGCCCCTTCAGGTGTTTCAACTGGAGTTGGAGGCGACCTTTCATTGACTTGCGAAACTGTGTTCCAGTCAAAGGTGATCATGTTTATCTGTGAGCAATTCTTTCTTGGATGGGTGTCCTTTTTTATTGTTTTTCCTTGGTTATACCCGAGCCCTTGTCGCCTCGGGTTGCCTTTAAACTGTGGAAAGTAGACGATCCCTTGATTTTGTTTACCGAGCCCAAAACCTGGTATGAACTGCATTTGTTTCATCCAGCCCATAACTTTTGGGCTAACTATCTCTTGTGACTGCATGGTGCATGTTTCATCAACGGATAACCCCAACAATGTTTCATCCTCGATTTCTTGAACGGATTTCTGGGACCTTGGTGGAGTATATTGAATGACTGTGGGCGAAGGCTTTGGACAGCTGAATTTCCAAACTTCAACATTTTCCGCATTCCCGGCGGGTTTAATCAAGAGTACAGGATCTGGTAAATCTGAATCCTCCTCGATAGCATTGATCCGATGATTAGGAAGGGGATTCCTTGCGATATTCGGGGCTGACGGATCAGGAATTCTTTTGCTATCGATTAAGTTCTGGATAGCATGCCGCAGGGCCATACAACTATCGGTAGTGTGTCCGAAACCTTGGTGATATTCGCAATGTTCATTCATGTTCCAATGAGGTGGTATCTGTTGTGGTAATGGTCTCGGATTCATGGGATACATAATCCCGGCTTCTTTCAGTTGTTCGAAAACCTTTCCCCAACGGTCCCGGTAATTGCGAAAAATGTCTATCTCGTGAGCGATTCTGATCAAATGTCCTGAGATTACTGTTGTTGTTGTTACGATATCCCAAATCCCCAATGTTTTTCACAGAGTTTTGACCAAAGAGGTTGCCAGAATACCCTCGACCATAGGACCCAGAAGACGTAACTTGATTGATGGCAGACGTGGAAGTCTTCTTGTACTGTGAAGCGGATTTTTTGATTTCAGCCTGCTTGGCTAATTCCTCCTCAATTTCGTTGCCTACGTGGAGTAGGGCTTTGAACCTGCCAAAGAACTGGTGTCCCATTTGGGTCCGAATATGTGGTTTCAAATTCTTCACAATCATTCCGAGTTGTTCCTCTTCATCTAGGCGCTCCACCATTTGGGCGGCCAGTTCCCTCCATCTTGTTACAAACTCACTAATACTCTCATTCTCCTTCTGCTTAGCCATCTCTAGATGTTTCCTTGTAACTTTAAGTTCCTCATTAGTTTTGTACTGTGACACAAACTCTTAGACAATGGCGGACCATGATCTAACACGATGCTTTTCAAGGTTCAAAAACCAACTCTGGGCCGGTCCTGCCAAAGTGAGGTGAAAGGAATTGGCTAATTCAGCCTCACCGAGATCATAAATTCTCATTGAACGGACATAAGATTTCAGATGGAGTTCTGGTGGTGTAGTGCCTGTAAATTTTGGGATGGAGGGCATCTTAAAACCCACGGGATAATGAGCTTCAGGGTATAAGTTGTAGCTTTGCATCTGGGTCAAATCGTTCGAACTCTCAACTACTTTTTGGGTAAGTGCTTTCAACTGCTCCTTAAGCTCAGACAAGTCTCTATCCCCCCGGTGAGTTTCTATTGGCATGGGGCCCTCCCCTTGGATACTCATGGGCCTTCTCATTGGGTCATAATACGGATCGTGGTATGGTTCATGGATCGGTTGCATCTGTGGAGGGGCTTGATTGGTCAGGTCCTGTTGTAACCAATTGTCGACCGGATCAGGCATGGGTTTGGGTTGGTTCAACTGTTCATACGGCGGTGGTACTTCGGTATGAACTGAGAGTGGCGGTGGTGGTGGTAGAATAACCGGAGTTTCTCTTGGTGATTCTGTCATGCGCCCTTTAGCCAACTCGTCCAACTTGGCACGAGTATTTTTATTGTCACTTAATAACATGGTCATGCTTTGGTTTAAGTTCATCAACATTCGATACATATCTTCAGGGTTTGGTAATGGAACATTCATGTTTCCGCTTGAACTGGCTAGGTTTGGGTCAATATTCACAATGGAGTATGATGTAGCGGCTGACCCCCAACAGTATTATTCTGTGGCATTCCCGGGTGTGGGTAAAAAGGACCGGGCGGCGGATCCGCTGCATTGTTCAATTGGTTGTTCACATTCCGGTTCGGGGTATTCTGATCCATATTTTCAGAGGAATCTGGTCTGACGAGTCTCCCGGTGCTATCTCTTCCAGCCCACACAGAGGCCAGGATGAATATCTGCTACTCAGGAAAAAAGGACAAATTCGATCGCGCGCATTCCCCCAGAAAAATAACAACAATATATCATTTAGAAATTGCTGGACCTTATCCAGAAATACATCGATCGGGACGAAAATAAACACACAAAAAAGTTTTCTTTAGGTGAGATCGAAAACAGACCAACGGCGACAACTTGAGAGTCCCGTATAGTGGTAGGGTAGGAATAGAATTCCATGGGTTCCCTGACCGTCTATAGTTTTGGGAAATCATTTTGAAAAGAGTTTTTCGAAAAATCATTTGAAAATATGGGAAGATCTCTCGTCATGAGTTGCTTTGTTCATGGAATCAGGGCTTCCGCTCACTAGATTCTCACGACTGTTGGTCATTAAAACCATGCAGAAAATCTTTGTGTTCTAAGCTGACTCCCCTATATGCAAGCGTGGTTGAAGAGGGTAAGGTTTAAGGCTCCCTCCTATTTGGCAGGTCTTACGATATACCTCAAGAGCGCAGGTACGTGTAAGGACCTTTTGATATACATCCCGGGTACGTGAGTGTTCTCGTCACTCTATATACCTCGGTAAGTACTTGGCCAAGGAGAGTGGTCCCAGGCGCTTTCGGCTAGTGCAGACCCGCAAGTCCACGGCCTAGTCACGACTCTGGTCCCGAGGTTGATAGGGTAAATTCACACTCGCGAAAATGCATGATAAGACGTGAGTGCGTGCAAAATAACAATATGGCGGTCCATTATTGATCAATGCTTTAGGGTTTGTTATGATAATTTACACAATTTTAATTATGAAAAAGATTTTCCTTACATAATTAGCAAATAAAGGCATCAGGGTATCCACCTAAATCGTTTCTATGTTATCCTAGGACTAAGGCGTGCAAGACCTATATCTAATAAAGAATAGTAATTAAATACATGATCCATTATACAAGAGCTTAGTTCTCGATCTCCCCAGTAGAGTCGCCACTGTGAGAATCCGGGCCCGCGACCCGAGAAGAAATAGAAGAGTCCCTCGTTCTCGGTTTTATTTGAAAACGTGTTTTGTAGAGTCGCTAGTTTGTTTTACGAGAAAACAAACAAAAGATCGTACGAAGGATAATTCGAAAATGAACTATCTTTCATACGTTTAAAACCAGAGATTTATTTTGAAAATTTACTTTGCTAGGGTTCGGGAACTATGTTACGAATTGGGAAGGTGTTAGGCACCCAATTCGCCCTTTCGGTCTCTTAATGGATCATGTATTTAATTCCTATTTTAGATATCTTGCAAGTAGTTTGAATAGTTTTCAGAATAGTCCTTTCCGGATAAATTTGATTTAAAACGGTAGTTTGAAATCGGACTCGAGCTTTGCGAGCGCCTACGTATTCATTCGTAGAATGAAATCAGAGTCTCGTAGTTCCATTCTTTTGGAAACTGTTTTTGTATTTTTGTTTGTTTTGAAAATGTGTCAAAACAAGTTTTAGATTTCTTGTAAAACTTAGAAAGGATTTGTTTTGAAAGCAATGAACTTCTTTGCAAGTTATCTAATTTTCTGTATTAAAATTGAAATTAAATGCAGTACTGAAATTAAGGATTTGGTAGAAAGTTATACCTGCTGCGCTTAAAGAGGATAGGAGGACTTTGCCTTGACTTTCTTCTCTCTCTAGAGCTTTCTCTCACTAGCCTTCTCTCTCAGAATTTCTCTAAAAATGACTTTCTAGAGACTTTGACAAAGCTCCTACTTACCAAAAATACTATTCAATGTTGATGATCTCAAAATGGGATCCCAAGGGTCCTATTTATAGCAACATTTGCGCCAAAAACGCTCCAAAAGAGGCCAACCGCAGGGGTAGCCGCATGGGGTGCGGCTGGGGCGTGCGACAGGGGTGTGCCAGCCGTACGGCTGGCAGGTAGCCGTACGGTTGGGCGTGCGACTAGGGGGTGCGGTTAGGAGGTGCCAACCGTACGGTTGGCAGGTAGCCGTACGGTTGGGCGTGCGGCTAGGGGGTGCGGTTAGGATGTGCCAACCGTACGGTTGGCAGGAAGCCGTACGGTTGGGCGTGCGACAGGGGGGTGCGGCTGGCTCATAAAAAAATGCGTAGGAGCACTCGAAAAAAACCAAATTTTCTAACGGGGCGCTGCCCCGCGACCTGACCGAGCAGGTCGATCCCCGTCCTAGTAAGCGAGGAGGCAACAAGGGTTATTTTAGACTCCCAACGCATCCAAAATTGGAGTCTTTCCTATCAGTCTTTCTGCATGTATGATGATTCATGATTAAATGCAGGATGCTTAAAGAAAATCAGTATTCGCACGAGAGTCGTGGATTGGGGTGTTCACAATGATACACTTATTTGACCATACTCCTCTACCCGTGACCTGTCCTTCCGTGATGCTTTTCAATTTCTTCAGTCGTATATTCAAGTTTCTTAGGCGCGTCACCTGTGGAGCCCGCACACCCCTCCACGTATTTTTACCTATGTGGCGGTTATTATATGGGCATCTACCTACCCAGGACTTATTACAGATGTACGACCACTATATGGCTAATAGGTATCCTATATGCCAGAGTAACTTGGAGTCTATATCGCATTTGTTTCTTACTTGCGCTTTTGCGGGGGAGACATGACGAGCTGTTTGTAGGCTTTTTGCTGTGCCAATTCACATGTTTGACATGATTATGGATATGTGGCTTGATGTGCCAAGAAATTGGTACATTATAATTCACTAATTTATACTTTGGAGAGCATATATTTTTATGTTTGTTGTATTTTTAGTGTTTTTCAGGTGTTTAGAATTAAATTGGAAGATTTTGAAACAAGAAGAGATTGGATGTGCACATCACCTGTATTCAAGAAATTTCTGGCATTAATCCGTACATAATTTGAAGAAAACCTCAGAGACAAAAGTTTGAGATCTTTGAGTTAGCTACGCGTGGGAGAAAACTTTGCGTCAATCGGAGTTTGGAGCGCGAAGTTACAGCCGAAATAAGATCAGTGCGCCAAATAAATTAATTCCAGCGGGCCAATTAAATTCAAGCCCATTTAGCACAATAGCAAGCCAGCTGGCCCATGTCATTTTTATCATGTCCAAATCTTGTTTCACAGGCCCAAGCCCATCTTAATTAACCCTAAGCCACCAACCATCCATTAAACCCTAACCCATTCTCTTCATTATAAATACAATCTCCTGAGGCAATTAAGAGGAACGGAGAGATACAATTTACACAGGAGGAGAGGCAGAGCAATTTTTCCTTTCTTCTGTTCTTTTCATTTCTTTCTTCAATTTTTGCCAGAACTTTTATTTTTATTGTTGCTTGGATGCTTGTAGACTATTGCAATTAATTCAGAATTATTTTTTTCTTACTCAATTTATTTGTGCATACTCAAGTAAGTATTTAATTTATTTATTTATGCATTATTTAATTATGTTTTGCGTTTTAATTGTAAGCATGCTAGGCTAGATTATTATCTAGGATAGAGGATGATTATATTTGATTGATTCTCCTGCACATATTCATGCCAATTAATTCTACCCATTTAATGCTTTAATGTTAAAAAAATAATTCTTCCTATTGAATGCCTATTTTAATTGATATAAAAATAAAATTGGATTCTCATTATAATTTGTTGGATTCATTTTATAATTTGTTAAAAGCGGATATAAATTGTGTTTTGACAGATATATTGAGTGTTTTGATTTTATATATAAATTTGGCTATGGAAGAATTAATAATTAGACTTTAAAAATTAATTTGACTTAAATGATTTTATTTTCTACATCTAATAGAGTCGAGGGACCAAATTAATGCGAGACCAAGAATAGAATTTATTAGGCATGTATATTAGGAACATGATATCAAATATATGATTTCTCCACCTTAGTATTTTATAAATTGATTATTTTTCTAATATTTTATTAATTGATTATTTAGTTAGTATTTTATTAATTAAATATTTTATTAGTGTTTTTAATTGATAATTCACAATCTCCCAATTTCTAAACTAGATTAGGAATTAATTAAAATTAGTAAGTGGTAAAAATATCAAGTCCCTTAGGTTCGACCTCGCACTTGCATAAACTATACTATATTCCGATTTGTGCGCTTGCGAGTAAATAAAACATGTTTTTGACGCAACAAGTTTGTGGCGCCGTTGCTAGGGACTTGATAAGCCGTCCCACCATTTTACTAATTTAGATTATTTCTTTCTACTAGTTCATTTTTATTTTTTTTTATTAAAAAAAAACCCTTAGGAGTAGAGTAGTGTATGAGCATTGTTTGGAAACGTGGTATTAAGAGATTGAATAGGATAAAAAACCTAGAAGTTAATCCTTTGTTTAAGATAGGAGCAATGACTGATGAACAAGAAAAGACGAAGACTTTAAGGGAGCTTTTCTCTCCTATCACTACCAACCCACCTTCATGTATAGTTTTACCTTCCACCACCGCAAATCATTTCGAGCTTAAACCGCAAGTGATGCAACTTCTTCCTATTTTTCATGGAATTGATCAAGAAGATCCTTATCTCCAGATTAAGGATTTTCTAGAAATTTGCGCTACCTTTAAGTTTCAAAATTTTTCAGATGAGTCAGTTCGTTTACGTTTATTTCCTTTTTCCCTGAAAGGAATAGCAAAGGCGTGGCTCAATTCATTACCTTCTAGGTCCATTAATAATTGGGAAACTTTGGTTTCCAAATTTCTTACTAAATTTTTTCCTATGTAAAAAACGAATGAACTTCGAAGACAGATATCGGATTTTTGTCAAGAAGATCATGAAAAATTCTTTGAGTTTTGGGAAAGATTTAAGGACCTACTTCTCAGATGTCCCCACCACGGTTTTGAGACATGGAGATTGGTACAATTCTTTTACAATGGATTGACTCAAACTAATCGAAATATGATTGAGTCAATGAACAGTGGTACTTTTCTTAGTCTCACTGAAGATCAAGCTTATAATTTCCTCGAGAATCTTTCCGAGAGCTCTCAGCAATGGGATTTCTCTTCTCGAAGAAATTCTTCATCTCAAAACAAGAAGAGGGAAGGCATCTATGAATTGACCGAAGGTGTAGAGACTAGAAGGCAGTTAGATAGTCTCTCAAAGAAACTTGAAGCGCTAACAATGCGGTTGGACGGTAATTACGTTAACCAAGTTCAAGCTGAAGGATGTTCTGTGTGTGCTAGCCCTATGCATACGTTGCAAACTTGCCCCTCTATGGTAGGATTCTCTGAATTCGCGCCACAACAAGTAAATGCGATGAATGACTATAAGAAGCAATTCAATAGTCCATTCACAGATACATACAATCCAGGTTGGAGAAACCATCCAAATTTTTCTTGGTCACAAGGTCAGCCCATGTCCAATATGGGTTCCTCATCATCTAATGTTCCACAACAGCAGCCGCCCCCTGGTTTCCGTCCTCATGTAAATTCCTATCCACCATTCCAACCTACTCCACCTGCTCCATCATCCTATGTCACTCCAACACAATTCTCATCTTTGGAGGACACTCTCAAACAATTTATCCAAGTGACAACCCAAAACAATCAGACTTCAAGCCAGCTTTTGCAAGAAGTCAAAAATAATGGCCTTATGAACACTCAAGCCATCATCATGCTAGAGAATCAAATGGGTCAAATGGCAAGTCAACTGGGTGAAAGAGAGAAGGGAAAATTTCCAAGTCAACCAATCCCGAACCCTAAAGGTGTTTCTTTGAGTGGGTCAGCTTCTAACCCACCAAATGCACAAACACATGGGCAAGTCCAAGCCATCACCACACTTAGATCGGGAAAAGTGGTTGACAATAAAGTGAATTTGCCGGATAGCAAGGAGGAAGAGAAAGAAGGGCAAATTCCAGCTTAGGTTGTTCATACACCTAAAGTTGTGAACCAAACGCTAGGGGTGTTCAAAATCCAATCCAAACCGAAGAACCAATCCAATCCAATCCAATCCATTTTTCCTGGATTTTATGGATTATTGGATTGGATCGGATGTAAAAATTGAAAACCGAAAAAATTGGATCGGTTTCGGTTTTGTATGGTGTACAAACCGATCCAAACCGATCCAATCCAATATTAAAGACTTAAAGTTGTAATTTTATAATATTCATAAAATAAGGGGCTGTTTTGTAATATTTGTAATATGAGGGTTTTATTTAAAATAACCATTAACAATTTAACATCATATCTCACGAAGGCAGTAAGCCACGTTGCCTAATCCCTAAATAAAAAAAAAACCTAGGGCACGATTCATTTCATTGCGCCGCAGTCACGCAGCAGGCACCACCCACCTCGCTTCTCGCCATCGCCATCGTCGTCTCCTCTCCTCCTCTACGACCTCCACTCAGCGCAGTCTTCCAGCTTCTCTCCTCCCCCATCGCGTCTCTCCTCCTCCACTGCTCCACCACGCATCTCTTCCTCCACCACGCCGGGTCTCCTCATCCACTGGGCATCTCCTCCTCCAGCACAGGTATCCTCCTCGTCCACTATTATTATTACTTGGAATTAGTCAGCATCGAAAGCATAAACAATGTTTGATTCTTTTGAACATATAATTTTTTAGGTCTAGATTACAACCAATGCCTTCTTATCGTAATTTTGTTTTGATTGAAATCATTGATTCGGGAACAAGGATAGGCTACTATTTGGCTTCCTGGATAAAAAGTGATCTCTTCAGAGGGTAGCCAAGTAGGCTCCGTTTGGGGATAGCCTGAGTATATTTGAAATGCTAGTATCCACCTTCTCTAAAAGGACATAGCTTGGTTCATTGGCCATGAAGAACTGAATGCAAATGAGAATCTTGATATAATCAAATAAGTATAGCTAAGCCCAATCCCTTGCACATCTCTGTAGCTGCTCGCAATCAAGATTTTTTGACCATTTGCTCATTCATTTCCAGACTTTCATGTTCAGCTAGTAGACGCTAGTTGGATGATCAAGAATTTGGAACATAATTTGGAATTCTTTGCTTAATTTTCTGTTTTTCTTTTTTCCATTTAAATGAGCTTATCAAAGTTTTGAACACGAATATATGATGATGATGGCAGTCAACCTAATATCACGGGATTTATAGTATTATGGTGGTGGTGAGTTGACCAAATATCCATTCAAATGGTTCAGTGTGGGGTTCCCAAGTAAGGAACAGATGACTTGGCTAAGGGGACAGATGAGCTGATTATTTGTGCAAGCTTGAAAACCAGATCCTCCTTAGCTTCTTCATTTTCATAAGAATAGGTCTGCCATAATCAGTCACCTTCCTTACGTACTTTTTTCTTTTGTACTCCACGTTCCTGAACTATTTATTGCAAATTGTAGTATATGAGGTCTGCCATAATCAGTCACATTACTTTTCCAAATATAAATCATAAGAACCTTCATATATGTAACAAGACTCGTTCATATCATTTATTTGTAATAAGACTCATACTTATTTCTTATTTCATTCAATCTTATATATTTATTTCTTTATTTATATTTAGGAATTTTATGCATGAACGTGTATTATCACCAATTATCACGGCTCAATCTTCAGCATCATCTTGTTCGGTAAGTGTTATATTTATATTTAGGAATTTTATTTTTTATCTACTTTAATTTTCAAATTTGCATATGAATCTAAAGTTTGTTTTTACATTTATTGTTTAGATGACAACTCCTTGCAAAGATACTTCAGGAACGCCAATTTCGTCAAATGATCCCATTGCAAGTGGAAGTGCGAGTGAAGCAAACTTGCAATCTAACACGACTAAAACTTCAGAAGAGCAAGACGGAGCTCAAGCTACTCAAGAACAATCGGCCACTTTGCAAGGTAAAAGAAAACCTCGTAAAGGCCCCTCTATAGCATGGGACCATTTCACAAGATCTAAAAATAAGTTACACGCAACGTGTAACTATTGTAGCCAGATTTATGCTTGCGATACCAAGAAAAATGGTACGTCTAATTTATTGGCCCATTTGAGCAATTTGTGTACTAAGTATCCGTATAGATTGCAAAAGAAACAATAAACTTTGCAATTCTAACCTAAAAAGGGGGGTGAAGAGGGATCGGGTTCTCTTGTTGCCACATCATATGATCCACAAGCATGCAGGGATGTGATTGCTAAAATGATCATTATAGATGAGTTGCCTTTCAAGTTTGTTGAAAATGAGGGGTTTAAACTTTTGCTTAGTGTCTTTGAACCTAGGTTTAGAGTCCCGTCTCGTAGCACGGTCACTAGGGATTGCTTGAAACTCTATCTAAATGAAAGAAAGATATTGAAAGATGCATTAGTTAAGTCGAGCCAGAGAGTTTGCCTCACCACAGACACGTGGTCCTCCATTCAAAATCTTAACTACATGTGTGTGACTGCCCACTATATTGATGATAATTGGCACTTACACAAAAAGATTCTTAACTTTTGTTTAGTTCCAAACCACAAAGGTGAGACAATTGGTAAAACTTTGGAGAAGTGTTTGCACGAGTGGGGTATAGAAAGGGTCTTCACTGTAACTGTTGATAATGCAAGCTCTAATGATGTTGTAATTGCATATTTATCAAAGAAAGTCAACAATTGGGGTGGGTCAATTTTAGGAGGCGAGTTCATGCATATGAGGTGTTGTGCACATATTTTGAATCTCATTGTAACGGAGGGATTGAAGGATTACAATGAATCTATTGATAGAGTCCGTAATGTAGTGAGATATGTAAGGGCTTCACTGGCAAGGATGCAAAAGTTTAAGGGTTGTGCGGATCAAGAAAAAATCATGTCTAAAAAACAAGTTTGCCTAGATGTTCAAACAAGATGGAATTCTACGTATTTGATGTTAGAGGCCGCTGAAAAGTATGAAAAGGCCTTTGAGCGATTAGGCGATGAAGACATACAATTCAATCGTGAGTTTTTCGGGGGAGGGGAAAAAGAGGCTCCTATCTTTGAGGATTGGGAAAACACACGTGCTTTCATTAAGTTTTTGAAAACCTTTTATGATGCAACTTTAAAATTCTCCGGTTCATTGTATTCCACTTCTAATACTTTCTTGCGTCAACTGAGTTTGATTCGCACTCAAATAAACACTTGGGCTAATAGTAGAGATACTTTCTTGCAAACAATGGCTGGTAATATGGGAAGGAAATATGATAAATATTGGGGTTCTTTGGGAAGTATTAACCCTATTTTACTTGTTGCTGTGTTACTTGATCCACGCCATAAGGAAGCTTTTTTAAAATATTGTTTGGGTACTTTATTTGGGGAGAATATGGTTATGCAATTGACTATTATGGTGAGACAAAAATTGAATGATTTGTACGATCAGTATAGCATGCTTTATTGTGGTTCCTCGTCGCAAAGTATAATTACTCCACGGAACGAAGATGTAAATGATGTTAATGGTGAAGTTGATGTTGATGTACTATTTACATCCGGGTTTATGAGGTTACTCAAGGAGTCAAATGATAAAGAATGCAAAACAGAGGTGGATCGGTACTTAATGGAGTCATGTGAGGATCCTACGGATCCAAACTTTGATATATTGGCTTGGTGGAAAGTTAATTCATCCAGGTACAAGGTTTTATCTTTAATAGCAAGAGATGTTTTAGCCGTTCCTGTCTCAACCGTAGCTTCTGAGTCGGCATTTAGTACCGGTGGCTACATTCTTGATCCATTTCGAAGTTCGTTATCCCCGAAAACAGTTGAGGCACTTATTTGCACACAAAATTGGATTCGGACTTTGCCAATTATTGATCTTCGTGAGTTAATGGATGAAATTGAGGAAATTGAGAATGGTAATATTAATGTCTTATTTCCTAGTTCTTATATTTGTTATTTAATGAATTGATTATATTTTTTTGTTTGTTAACTAACTTGTACTTTGTTCCTTCTTTTTCTTTTTCTCTTTTGGTAATCTGCTTTTATATAGAAATTTTAGGTTCTCCAACTTCGACAGTCACAAGTGTTGATTAGATGCCGAGATGAAAATGGACAACTTCAAGAATTGAAAGCTTGAAACTTTGCATTTTTATTGTAATGGATTAGTTTGTTATTTGTATTTGTAATGGATTCTGTTTTTGCCTCTTTGGTTAGGCAGTGGACAAGTTTGTTATTTGTATTTGTAATGGCATGGACATTCTGTGATTGGTTAGGTAGTGGACTAGTTTGTTATTTGTATTTGTAATGGCTTGGAGTCTTGGACATTCCGTTTTGCAGTGGACTAGTTTGACCTCCATCTTGACCTATTCATGATGCTGCTTTAGTGCTTTACAGTGGACATTTTTGTATCACTTTGGTTAGGCAGTGGAGTAGTTGATTAATTTGTTCTTAACTTTTTTTCACTTTTCATTTCACATTTATTATTATTATTATTATTATTATTATTATTATTATTATTATTATTATCACTTTGGTAATGGCAGTGGACATTGGACTAGTTTATTCTTAACTTTTTTTTCACTTTTCATTTCACATTTATTATTATTATTAAACAAAGAATCGGATCGGATGGAAACCGATCCAATCCAACATTTAATTGGATTGGATTGGATTGGATTGGTAAAGTATATTGGATTGGATTGGATGCTAAAATCTAAAACCGACAACGGATCGGATCGGATGCGGATGATTTAAAATCACCGGATCGGATCGGATGGACACCCCTACCAAACGCCATATTTTGTGTATGTGCAATTACACTTAGGAGAGTTAAAGCCGACTCCAATGACAATCCAACTTGCTAATTGATCAGTAAAAATTTCAAGGGGGGTCATTGAAGATGTTCTGATAAAGGTAGACACTTTCTACTTTCCAGTGGACTTTGTTGTCCTTGACACTGAGCCTGTTCAGAACATTAAAGGCCAGATTCCAATGATTCTAGGGCGACCATTCCTTGCTACTTCTAACGCCCTAATCAATTGCAAAAATGGAGTAATGAAATGTTCTTTTGGGAACCTCACCGCTGAATTAAATATCTTTGACATTAGTAAAACCTATATAGACACTGATGATGATGATGTTGGTCAAGTTCATTTGATTAATAGTCTAGTAGAGGAATCTTTTCTGCAAACGTGCAAAGAGGACCCATTAGAGGCTTGTTTGTCTCATTTTGGTTGCGATTTTGACATAGATGAATGAATAAAGCATGTCAATGCGCTCTTGGATTCAGTACCTGTCATGGGTACACAATCTTTTCAACCAAAACCAGAGCCTCTCAATCTTTCATCAACTCCTCGACCTCCTTCCATCAATGAACCACCAAAGCTGGACCTGAAACCTTTACCTGATAATCTGAAATATGCTTTTCTAGGTCCAGAAAAATCTTTGCCTGTTATCATAGCTTCTAATCTCGATAATGCTCAAGAAAAGCAATTGCTTGAAGTTCTTCACGAGCATAAAGAATCTATAGGGTGGTCAATCACATATTTGAAAGGGATCAGCCCGTCAGTTGTAATGCACAAGATTCACTTAGAGGAAAACTTTAAACCCTCTCGTGAACCACAAAGGAGGCTGAATCCAGTGATGCAAGAAGTAGTTAGGGCCGAGGTACTCAAGCTTTTAGACAAGGGTATTATCTACCCAATATCTGATAGTGAGTGGGTAAGCCCTGTGCAAGTAGTTCCTAAGAAATCGGGAATTACAGTGGTAGCAAATGAGCATAATGAGTTAGTTCCATCTCGTGTCCAGATAGGATGGCGTGTTTGTGTTGACTACCGAAAATTGAACTCGATGACTAGGAAGGATCACTTTCCCCTTCCTTACATTGATCAAATGTTAGAACGGTTAGCCGGTCATGATTACTATTGCTTTCTAGATGGTTACTCCGGCTATAACCAGATTCCAGTTGACTCAGTTAATCAAGAAAAGACGACATTCACATGTCCTTTTGGTACGTTCGCCTATCGACACATGCCTTTCGGGCTATGCAATGCACCTACCACTTTTCAGCGGTGTATGATCTCTATCTTTTCTAACATGGTAGAGCAATTCCTAGAGGTCTTCATGGATGATTTTTCTGTCTTTGGATCTTCTTTCGAAAAATGCTTAGAACACCTAGCTCTAGTTTTAGAGAGGTGTAAAGAGAAGAATCTCGTACTTAACTGGGAAAAATGTCATTTCATGGTACAAAGAGGAATTGTCCTTGGGCACATTATCTCTGCAAAGAGAATTGAAGTGGACAAGGCTAAAGTTGATTTAATCTCTAACCTACCGCCCCCACGAACAGTTAAAGAGATTCGTTCATTCTTAGGCCATGCTGGATTTTATAAGCGTTTTATTAAGGATTTTAGCAAGATTTCTAGACCTTTGTGCAATCTTCTTGCTAAAGATGTCCCATTTGTGTTTGATGAAGCATGCCTAAAAGCCTTTAAAACTTTGAAATCTGCTCTGACCTCCGCAACTATCATTCGGTCCCCTGACTGGAATCTTCCATTCTAGATCATGTGTGATGCATCTGATTATGCGGTTGGGGCTATTTTAGGTCAGAGAATTGATAAAGTTCCTCATGTGATTTACTATGCAAGCAGGACTTTGAACGATGCTCAACTTCATTATTCCACCACAGAGAAGGAGTTGCTAGCAGTCCTATTTGCTCTAGACAAGTTTAGATCCTATCTCTTAGGATCTAAGGTCCTTGTCTATTCAGATCACGCCGCTTTGAAATACTTGCTTTCTAAGAAAGATGCAAAGTCGAGGCTGATTAGGTGGGTCTTATTGCTACAAGAGTTTGATTTTGAGATTAAAGATAAGAAAGGAGCTAAAAATGTTGTAGTAGACCACCTGTCCAGGCTCATAGTTGAATTTTCTAGTGATTCAGTGCCCATAGCTGAAACATTCCCCGATGAGCAGCTAATGCAAATTTCTCAGTCACCTTGGTATGCGGACATTGTAAACTATCTTGTCACTCGTGAAATACCAAATCATTGGTCAAAGCAAGATAAGTACAAATTTTTGTCTGAGGTGAAGTACTTTTATTGGGATGATCCCTATCTCTTCAAGTATTGTCCAGATCAAGTAATTAGAAGATGTATTCCTGAGGAAGATCAAATGAAAATTCTCTCCTTTTGCCATGATCAGCCATGCGGAGGCCATTTTAGTGGAAAGAAAACAGCTGCTAAGGTTTTGCAGTGTGGATTTTATTGGCCTACATTGTTTCGAGATACACATGCGTATTGTGTAGCCTGTGAGAGATGTCAGAAGTTAGGAAGTCTTACACGCCGAAGTATGATGCCCCTTAATCCCATTTTGATAGTGGAAATCTTTGATGTGTGGGGGATAGACTTTATGGGACCCATTTCCTAACTCATTTGGCAATCTCTACATCTTAGTAGCCATTGACTATGTCTCAAAATGGGTCGAGGCTACTGCGTGCCGAACAAATGACCACAAAATGGTGGTTCGATTTTTGAAAGAACATATTCTTGCACGTTTTGGTATACCTCGCGCTATCATTAGTGATGGGGGATCACACTTTTGCAATAGACCATTTGAAAGTCTAATGAAAAAGTACGGAGTGATCCATAAAGTGTCGACCGCGTACCATCCACAAACTAGTGGACAGGCTGAAATTTTAAATAGGGAGATCAAGCATATCTTGGAAAAGACAGTAAATCCTAATAGAAAAGAGTGGTCAGTTCGACTGACAGATGCTTTGTGGGCATACCGTACTGCCTACAAGACTCCTATTGGAATGTCTCCCTACCGCTTAGTTTATGGCAAGGCATGTCACCTGCCTATTGAGTTGGAACATAGAGCTTTTTGGGCTATTAGACAGCTTAATTTTGATATTGACCAAGCAGGAACCCATAGGAAGCTCCAAGTGGCTGAGCTAGAAGAGATAAGGAATGATGCTTATGACTGCGCCAAGTCATACAAAGAAAGGATGAAAAGGGTATATGATCAGAAGATTCTTCGAAAATCGTTTCACCCTGGCCAGAAAGTCCTTCTTTATAATTCTCGTTTGCATCTATTCCCAAGTAAGTTGAAATCTAAATGGTCTGGTCCATTCATAGTCCAGCAGGTTTATCCTCATGGTGCCATTGAGATTCAGAATCCAAAAGATGGTAGTGTGTTTAAAGTGAATGGCCATCGTTTAAAACCATTTTTGGAGTTTGAAAACCCAGAAGTTGAAGTTATGCTTCTGGAGAATCCTGTTTATCGGGATTGATTTTTGAGGCCATGATTATTGTATATTATTGTGTATAATATTTTATTTGGATTTCTATTTTGCTTTTCTTTGTTCTCTCTCTAACAAAAGTGCAGGTTTATCTTTCATTACGCTTCATTGTCACCAGGTGATATCTTACTCTTTCTTATTTACTTGTCTTTATACATTGAGGACAATGTAAAATTTAAGTTGGGGGGAGGGATTTATTTGCCTTATCATTCCATGCGAGGGATTTATTTGCCTTATCATTCCATGCACTTCACATGTTACACTTTGTTAGAATTTGAACAAAAATTTTCAATTTTTTCTTTTCTTAAAAAAAATCAAAAAAGAAAAAATAAAATGTAATGGTTCTTGGATTGATTTGAAGTTTCCCTTTCTATAACCAGTCTGCTAACGATGACGCATTTGTCTTAATACTTTATATATGCATGCCTAGTTCTCCTACTATCGTTATTAAGAGAAATTTCATGATTTTCAATCATCATTATATTTGAGCACATATGACAACTTATGCATGACTAGATGAAAGAGTGAGCATAGCTGAAAATTCCTGGAAAACATAAATGTGAAGACTAATAACCCATGAGTATTTGAGCCAATCTTCTTGTTTGAGGATTTTTACATCAACTCTTAATTTTTGAAAAGTGTATCTCGTTGAGTAGTCTCATTATTCTTTACTTTGATTAAACACTAGAAAGGTACGTCCATAAAATGCAATTTTTCTTAAGGATTCTTGATATTATTTGAATTGACGAACTATAAACCTTAGGAAGTGATTTAGGCCATCTTTAGCAGCCTGCATTTAGCCTAATCCCACCTTGAAATATATACCGCTAGTCACCCTTTTGAGACTTATATATAACCCTTTCTTTCATAGCCCGATATCCTTACCCTACTCCAAATAGGAGTATAAACCATATTTATATAGCCAACCTTTTATCTAAGAATGTTTAAGATGTTATTTCTATATACATGCATTAGTGAAAAGAGAGCTTGAAATATATAAAAAAAAATCAGTGATGAGAAAAAGGAAAATAATGAAAAAAAAAGCAAGCTCAAATAAAATCAAGTTTAGCCTGAAATTTTAATTTTATACATCTCAATATGTTTCTTAGATCTTTGAATCATTTTATACCACTTCATTTGATTAGCCATCACCCTGAGCCTTACATTACAACTCGAAAATGTCCTAAAGATCCTTTGGAATATGGTTTTGATGTGAGAGTGGTGGAGAGAATCCAATTATGCATTTCACCTTTCTAGTGGGATTTATCCTTTCATGAGACTCTTGTTCTTTCATTTATAGCGTTTTTCATATATATGCATGTGAGAGGCATTTGAATTTGAATACATTTACTCTTTATAGCCCACATGTAATGAGAGCATATACACCATATTCTTGAGTGTTTCATTTGTGGAGTGTATACCATGTGAGGAGTTGAGTTAAAGCATAGTTTGGATAAGATTTGAAAGTTTTGCCTACTTAGATATCAATGATGTTATGTTGTTGTTAATTCACACACACACAATGGGATTGAAGAGAAAGAAATATTCTTATTAATTTTGCTAGTTTGAGAACTTTGATATTGCATGTGTGTCGCATTGCTTAGCATACAGGTGTTTTGATATCTTTGTTGAGTTATTTACATTTGGTGAAAAAAAGGGAATAAATTTTAATGAGAACAGTTGCATTCAAATTTTATTGGTATATTCACTGCAAACCATCACGAGACTTCACTCGTCCTCTTGGGGGAACCATGGGGTTTAAAAGGCTTGTTGCACGTGCCAAGTGCAATCGCGACTCCGCGAAACAGAGCTATAATTAGTTGTTTTAATTTCTTAGATTTTTATTAGCTTTGCTCGAGGACTAGCAAAGTATAAGTTGGGGGAAATTTAATGTGCCAAGAAATTGGTACATTATAACCCACTAATTTATACTTTGGAGAGCATATATTTTTATATTTGTTGTATTTTTAGTGTTTTTCAGGTGTTTAGAATTAAATTGGAAGATTTCGAAACAAGAAGAGATTGGCTGCGCACATCACCTGTATTCAAGAAAATTCTGGCATTAATCCGTACAAAATTTGAAGAAAACCTCAGAGCCAAAAGTTTGAGATCTTTGAGTTAGCTACGCGTGGGCGAAAACTTTGCGTCAATCGGAGTTCGGAACGCAAAGTTACAGCCAAAATAAGATCAGTGCGTCAAATAAATTAATTCCAGCGGGCCAATTAAATTCAAGCCCATTTAGCACAATAGCAAACCAGCTGGCCCATGTCATTTTTATCATGTCCAAGTTTTGTTTCACAAGCCCTAGCCCATCTTAATTAACCCTAAGCCACCAACTACCCATTAAACCCTAACCCATTCTCTTCATTATAAACACAATCTCCTGAGGCAATTAAGAGGAACGGAGAGACACAATTTACACAGGAGGAGAGGCAGAGCAATTTTTCCTTTCTTCTATTCTTTTCATTTCTTTCTTCAATTTTTGCTAGAACCTTTATTTTTATTGTTGCTTGGATGCTTGTAGACTATTGCAATTAATTCAGAATTATTTTCTTCTTCCTCAATTTATTTGCGCGTACTCAAGTAAGTATTTAATTTATTTATTTATGCATTATTTAATTATGTTTTGTGTTTTAATTGTAAACATGCTAGGCTAGATTATTATCTAGGATAGAGGATGATTATATTTGATTGATTCTCCTGCACATATTCATGCCAATTAATTCTACCTATTTAATGCTTTAATGTTAAAAAAATAATTCTTCCTATTGAATACCTATTTTAATTGATATAAAAATAAAATTGGATTCTCATTATAATTTGTTGGATTCATTTTATAATTTGTTAAAAGCGGATATAAATTGTGTTTTGACGGATATATTGAGTGTTTTGATTTTATATATAAATTTGGCTATGGAAGAATTAATAATTAGACTTTAAAAATTAATTGGACTTAAATGATTTTATTTTCTGCATCTAATAGAGTCAAGAGACCAAATTAATGCGAGACCAAGAACAGAATTTATTAGGCATGATTATTAGGAACATGATATCAAATATATGATTTCTCCACCCTAGTATTTTATAAATTGATTATTTTTCTAATATTTTATTAATTGATTATTTAGTTAGTATTTTATTAATTAAATATTTTATTAGTGTTTTTAATTGATAATTCACAATCTCCCAATTTCTAAACTAGATTAGGAATTAATTAAAATTAGTAAGTGGTAAAAATATCAAGTCCCTTGGGTTTGACCTCGTACTTGCATAAACTATACTATATTCCGATTCGTGTGCTTGCGAGTAAATAAAACAAGTTTTTGACGCAACATGGCTATCCGTTTCGAGTCGATCATTTTGTCCTCAAATCTTTCAGTTATGGGTGGCTGCGGTGTTATATACGTGAGATTTCATTTGGCAGGCTCGCAATATGCAAATCTTCCAAGAACGCCAATTCATCTTTCATCATTACTTAACTTTCATGACATGATATCTGTGTAAGGTCTCAATCTATTGTCAAGGGTCATATTGGTCATGCTGTGTCGGACTTTTCTATTATTCGAGGTCTTGGTGTGCAGGGTAAGCCTCATTGAGCCCCCTTATTTATCCCAATTCATTAGCTTCCTCCTTAGCTTAGGTGGGTGAAATTAAATAAGGATGGTATGGCTTAGGACACCCAAGGTAGAGCTGTATCTGGGGGAGTTTTTAAAGACCACATGGGGGTTGTTATTGGTGTATATTGTTTTTCTATTGGGATTTGTACGACCTTTCTTACAAAAATTTCGACTCTTATTCAAGGTATTGAGTTTGCCCATGTTGTGGTTAGCGAAGGCTCTAAATTGAGCTCGATTCATTGGCGGCTCTTCAATGCTTGAAGTCCTCTTCTTATCGCCCACCTTGGCGTGTTGCCACGACATGGGACAATTCAAACAACTTCTTTTGAACATGCAATTTTATTGTTCTCATATTTATAGAGAGAGCAACATTGTAGCAGATTTTATCGTTTCTACATGGTTCGATCAATCGACTCCTTTGTGGTAGGATTCGGCTCCCCCACAAACAATTACTTTAGTGGGGAGAGGCATGTCAATTCTTAATAACTATAGATTTCGATTCCATTAACTATAATCTCTCTGTATTTTATTTTCATTTTGCTAGTGGTCTCTTTTTGGTTTGTTTAGTTCTGTTGGTTTGAATTTTTACTTCGTTTTGTGCCCCCCCGAGTTTGGGCTTTTCATACTCTCTTTTTCTTTTAATAATATAACACTTTAGTGCCTGAATTCTTCGGGGACTTAAGCTTCTTTAAAAAAAATGGTTGAAAATACAACCTATTTGCTATGGCAAATTGCAAATAAGACTACTAATTTTAAGTAATTCAAAAAAAATATATATTAAATGTTGTTGTTTTTTCTATAATACTAAATAGTAAGTTAAAAAAAATGTAGAATTATTATTTTATTGAGTAAACAATTCAAATGGCTACTAAACTTTCAATCTAATATCATTTTGATCATTAAACTTTAAAATAAACCACTTTAGTCATCTAACTTCAGAGCGAGTACCACTTTGATCATTCCGTCAATTTTGGCTGTTAAATTTGATGCATTTGCGTGGCATATGATTTCGTATAATGTTATTTTGGTCATATTGCAATAAAACAATCTTTACTTCTGATAATTTTTGCCAAAATAAAAACACTCATAGTGTATAAAATATATTAATATTTTCAACAAACATCTATAATACAAATCAAGGAAATTGATGTGACTATTGTCCTAAGTGGAAAATAATTTTTTTTCCACTTATACAACATCTTTTTATTTTATTTATTCTCTCTCTAACAATAATTATTAAGGTGGTGTTTGGTTAAAATTTTAAAATTTACTCCACACTTCCCAAAATTTACTTCACTTTACTTTCTCTCTTATAAATTTTTTAAAACCTTATAACTTTAAATTCAAAAATCGGAATCGGATAACAAAAATATCTATAATACAAATAAAGGAAATTGATGTGACTACTGTCCTAGGTGGAAAATAATTTTTTTGTTTCACTTATACAACATCTTTTTATTTTATTTATTCTCTCTCTAACAATAATTATTAAGGTGGTGTTTGGTTGAAATTTTAAAATTTACTTCACACTTCCCAAAATTTACTTCACTTTACTTTCTCTCTCATAATTTTTTTAAAATATCATAACTTTAAATTCAAAAATCGGAATCGGATAACAAAAATATATTTGAAATCTACTTATCGATATCTATAAAATAAGAACTATTATGACTATTTTTTGAATTTTTTAATGAGTTTTTTTGAATTGGTTGAAAAACACACCACCAAAAATTAAATTTACTTTTCAACTTAATTTCACACTTCCCAAAAAATTATATAAAAAACAAGATTTAAAATCTCAACTAAACAAGCACTAAATCTTTTTAAATATCTAGAACAAATGTCAACCATTCGGTGATTGAACTTGGGAAATGATGTGACCACTATCAAGAACAAATTTTATGATAGTCCATTGTAAAATAAGTTTTTATTTGATAAATACAAAAGTCATAAATACAATTCAAGTTTTTCAATTTTTTTGCTTAATTAAGAGCTATTTCATCTTCTTTATTTATTTATTTTATGCTTTAAAATCCAGTTCAAAAACTCTTACGATTACTTAGGGTAAAATAATTTTTTATTTGATAAATACAAAAGTCATAATTTATGCTGTGCAAGTTCAAATTCATGAATTAACAGTTTACAATATGTTCCTTACAACATTATCTTAATCAATTTTTGTACTAATGTTGTAAATTTTTATTTCAATTAATTTTGGTAAGTTATATTTTTTGAGTGAGAAAATGAATAAAAAAGAATGAGGTTAATTCCTACCTACTTCGTGCCATAGGTAGGTAATCTTTTTTTTCCAATCATTTTTTACTCTTTTTTTTTATATCAAACTAATCTTAAGATGTGAACATCATGTAGCTAGACATGTTAATAGGTCAATTTGGATTATATTTGTGTGGTGCATTATCGAGATTTAAGTGTTATCGTTTTTTATTTAGATGAGTGACTTTTTTCTTAAGTGTAAAAATAATATTCAAGCTACTTTATTCAAGATTTTTGAATTGTTTGGTATCTGGCCCACTTCACTTTCATAATTAGTATTCGGTCCAAAGTTATGGATAATTGATATTCCATATTTTAAAATTATTTTTATTATTTTTATTCCTTTTTGTGATTTTCTAATGTTTTCTAAATGACTCCTAAAAATTAGCCCAACATAGATTAACTAAGATAATTATTATAGATTTTACATTTTGAAATTCAAATTAAAAAACCATTTCAAATTAAAATCAACTTCAACTCAAATTGAACATCGGCATACATATTATTATTCAATATAAATTGTGTTTCATAACAAAGTCATAAATATACATAACCAAAGAATAAGCAATTTTCTAATGACACAATATTCATACATAAATGAATTGTAATAGTTAGATGAAACATAATCATTTTTGAATAAAGTTAAATAATTCATATTCTTACATACATAAACTCCTTTAAGAAACAGACATATTATGAATAATCAGTAATATGACTGTCATGAGATGTAAAATTATTATATGCATAATATGTTAGTGGAATTATGACTTAAAAGAGATCTAAAAGCTAGGCATAATGTGACTGTCAAATAATTTAGTAAAATAATTTTAATATAATAGAGACAACCAATTAATAAACAATGTACACGATGGGATTTTTTTCTTGATAGTATGATTAAGGAAATGTGTCAAAAGATATCATATACATAAATTATATGTGCTTATCATATAAAGATTATAACGATCTTGGCCCATAGTGGATTATAAGTATTATGACAAGCGTGATTTTGCTTCTATCCGTGATATCTTACGATTAATCCAGCCTTAATTTATGAAAATTTTGAACAAATTTTGACAATATTATCCTTTTCAAAATTGAGAAGTATATCCACCAATTAAAATTAATTTATAATTGTATTAATTTAGATCCTATTTTAATTTATATTCTTAATCAAAATTTACTTCCATTTTAATTTATTTCCTATTTTCTTTTCGGTGCGTTTAGATTGCAGAATTGGATTTAGTTTTAAAATTCAAAAATTTTAGATTCAAAAATTACATATTTGAAAATACAATAATTTAAAATTTTGTGTTTGCTTAACAAATACAAGGAAGTTGATTTTTAAATCTAAATATTATATCGTTAAAATTTATATGTAGTTGACAAATAATCATAATATGACTTACTTTTTCACCTATGCTAAAAAGGAAATTATTAATAATAATAATAATAATAATAATAATAATAATAATATTCGTGTGACTATAAATGGTTCTATAATAATAATCGTGTGGCGATAAGTGGTTCTAACAAATCCAGCGGTGTAAAATTTATCTAGGTTAATTTTATTTTTCTTTATTTTTTTACTATGACCTACAGCCCAACTCTCTTTTTCTCTAAAGTTCGAACATTTTTTTGATAGAATTCTCTCTCTTAATCTTCACCGATATCCCTTCTATCTCTCTCTCTCTAAAATTTTCTTCTCTTCACAAAACTCTCCCCCTAATTGTTACCTTGCTCATTATTTTTTTCTTTACATTTTCCTTCTTTACTTTGTTTTAGTGGTTGTTGACGCTATTTAATTGGATTATTCGGTTCCGTTGAAGATAGATTTATTGATCGAAGTTTATGAATTTTATGGGTGGAGTTACGGTGGGGTAGGGATCAAGAAGTGTGATGTGGTGGAGGTTGTAAAATTGCTTGGTTTTGATGGCTGGTTTTTCAGTTATTTTTTTTATGTCAGGTTAATGTTAGTTTGGATTTTGAATTTAAATATCCTAATTCTGATTTTAAAATTTTAATTGATTTTTTTTTAAATAATTTTTAAAATTTGATTGTGCTACACAAGGAGACGAGAAGAAAGAAAGGGAGAAAGAGGGGAGAAAAGAGAGATGGGGGATGGTCAAGTATATTTGCATGTAAATCAAGGTACAAATTAATAGTTTTATAATTAACATGATTTTTTTTTGGTTCGAGAGTTACCTCACGGGGTATCCGAGCCGACTTTCGCGCACCTCGACTAATCCCAATTTGCAGTGCGTGGAAGCAGCTGGTCAAGCATTAATGTAATATTTATATTTTTCGACATCACTAAATTAACATAATTAAATTGTGCGTCAAATAAGCATTTTAAAGTAAGTAACATAATAAATGTAATGATATTAGCCCTTCACAAAAATATTCTAATAATTTAACATTATTTTTAGTGATATAGTATATGAATCTTTTGGGACACTTTTTAGTCATTAAAGATGATTTTAAAGTGTTAAAGTATTTTTTGTATAGTACTAATATCACTACGTTTATTAAATATGTTAGATAGTTCCCAACTCGAATTTGACCAAACTATACTAACCCAACACTTTAATGTTAAAGGAAACTTAATTACGATTGTTACAATATATATAGTAATATATAATAGTAACTCATCTATTAATTATCACAATTATTTTTAATAGTACCCTAGTAATAACATATGTTTAAATAAAGTTATGCACCTTGCGTATGCTTTCATTTCATTCACTTTAAGAGATAAATCGAAAAAAATGATTAAAATAATACTAACTAAAGTTTGATAGCTAAAGTTGTACCGAATAAAAACTTTAGTAACAATTTGAATTATTTACTCTCTTTTATTATACGTTATGAATATAAAAAAAGTAATTAATACTGCTACTAATTAATAAGTAATAACAATCATAATAAGTAAGAGATAACATTTTATTTGTCCCACCTGTGGGCGACAAGCAGTATACGGTGGCTAATTAAGCTGCAATAATATTTTCTAGAAATTAGGTAGAAGGGCTTATTATACATTGATTTTTACCAAAAATCCAATGAATAATATTTTTTTGAATGAAGGGCCTATTTTTAATTGGTAATAGTGTAAGAGGCCTATTTTATTTTATATTTTAAATGAATGTATTTGAATAAATTTAAATATCATTTAATTAATAAAAATATGTTATGTATTACATAAATTACCCTTTTTTATGAAATTTACACAAAAAATATGGACTGCAAAGTTCATATTGCAGTAATATATGAACTGCAAAGTTCATATTGCAGTAAAATATGGACTGCAATATGAACTTTGCACTAAAAATATGGACTGCAAAGTTCACACTGCAGTGAAATATGGACTGCAAAGTTCATATTGCAGTGAAATATGGAGTGCAAAGTTCATATTGCAGTGAAATATAGACTGCAAAGTTCATATTGCAGTCCATATTTTAATGCATATTGGTATTTTTTAGTTTATTTTAAGGGTTGTGATGTCATTTTATAATGAAAAAAAAAGACACATGCCATATTATCAATAAAATAAAAAATAGGCCCTTTATTTAAAAAAAAATTATTCCTCGACTTTAGTGTGAAAATCTTTCTCTAATAAGCCCTTTTTTTTAATTGCCCCTAATATTTTTTTCTTATTTTATTTTAGGGACAAAAATATCATTCAACATTTCAACTACAAATTTCTCCATACAAACACACAAATTTCCTCAAAGTGCGTAAAGAGAGATGAAGACAAAAGAAATCACTCTGAACAGCTAAAAGTAAAAACCCTAGAAAGCTGAGTCAGTGAAGGAAGAAATTGAAATGGAGGAGAAGGCGTCATCGTCTTGCTACGATGGATCGAGAGAGCTTCAGTGCGTCGGGCGATTGGAAATCGTGTCACCGAAACCAGTTGGTTTCCTGTGTGGATCAATTCCTGTTCCCACTGATAAATCTTTCCACTCTTTCAATTCTGCTGCTCTCGTTCCCTCTTCCCAAACGTAATCCTTTCCCCCCTCTCTCTATATATATTATTAATAATTAGAGTACGTTTGTATTTTTGAGTGCTGAATACTGAAGGTCGAATTCAAACTTTGAAAATGCTGTTTGTTTTAATTTTGAATAAACCTCTGAATATTAAGTTTTGTTTAAATCAATTGTTTAAATTTGTAATTAAGCATTCAACGAGGCTTATACCTCTGAATACTTAATCATTTGAAAGGATAAAGGTTAACCTCTTAATAATTTGAAAAAAGCAAACAACTTATTATAGCTTTGAGTGCTTAAAACTTAAATTACTAAAATATCCTTCGTATGATAGAAAATAAAGAAAAATTGCTTAGGGATTTGAACACATAAACTTAGAAAAGGCACCCTTTATCGCTTAACCAAACACATATACTTATATGACGTGTGCTCCAGAGTCTAGTATATCTATATATATATATATATATAAATATGCGCGTTATATCTATTTTTACCATATATAAAGTGAGAGTAGGACTTTTGGCAGGTTTGCATAGACAGGGGCCTTAAACCTAAAAAACACGAGCTATTTTTGCTTAACCAAATACCATATGATGTAAATAATATGAGGAGTTATTGGGTATTATATTGCACACACATTGCATTTGCCCCCGATTCTAATGTATATAAATGTAAAGTCTTGCTCTAAGGACGTTGGTTCTCTCTTTAAGAAAAAGAAGGATCATCCGTTTTGAGGGATAAGCGGGTGAATTTTTATGTGAAAGTTGGTGGAGATGATCTCGGTAATGAGTAGATCATTTTTACAAAATTCAAATTGGAAGTGTCTGTAATGAAAAGTTGATATATATGTTCATTTTTGGCAATCGAAATTTTATACGATCATCTCATTGTCTTCTAAATTGAATATTTTGTTGATATTTGATTGATATAATCTACTCGTTCCTTTAGTTTTGCATGGTTGCGAAAGATTTCATCCATTTACCCCTCAAAATGAACGGTCCTACTTTTTATGTATATGTTTGAGTGTTTGATTTTCTCTTTATTAATTGCTTGTTTTTGTGAATTGGGGACACCGGACACTAAATAGTATTTTTTTGGCTAATTGTTCTATGTTGGATTTTAGGGTGAGAGGAGCTCCGCGGTATCAAATGATTCCTACAGAGACTGATCTCAACATGCCGCCTCTTCTTCCGAAAATTCCCGAGAAGATTCTGCCAGTTGGAACCTCACACTCCAGGACCGGTGGAGGTAAAATTTTTGTGCTGTTTTTGTTATCTTCATTTATAGTATATGCTATTCATTCAAAAGGTTCTCTAAGATTTCTTGTGTTCCCAGAGTGCAGTTTTGATTATGTGATCCATCTAAGCTCTAATTTTGGCATAAATATCTTAAAAAATGTATTGGAAGTGTAATATTGTTGCCTGTTTTATTGATATGAAGAAAATTTGGTAATAAGCATGTAGAGTTCTATACTAGAGCAAGTAGTTGTTCTATACTAGAGTTCTCAAGATGATGTATTTGGTCTTGAAGATGATTCTCATCTTAGAGCAGACGGGTGTGAGAGTAGCAAATTTAATGCTTCTTTAGCACAAGGTAGTCTAGATTGTATATGGGTTGCGAATCTTGGAATTGGACAATGAGGCACCACTAATACGTGAAAAAATAAAATCAACATTGAATATAGGTATGCAGATGTTTACGCGGGCAAGTGATAATGTAATATTGTGTATGTATACATATATTTTTTCTATCAGAAACGAGAATGTATTTTATCAACATTACAAGCAATGAAGAGTAAGAGGCGGAATACCACTCCACACATATTTGTATATTAAATAAGTCTAAATAAGATGTTTACTTATCCCCTTTAATGCAAACACCTTTAGCAAAATCT
Organism: Lonicera japonica; assembly: GCA_021464415.1. Lineage (NCBI taxonomy): Eukaryota > Viridiplantae > Streptophyta > Magnoliopsida > Dipsacales > Caprifoliaceae > Lonicera > Lonicera japonica. The sequence continues at coordinate 148,968 of JAKCWG010000953.1, read as the reverse complement.
TTCTGTGAGAGACCATGATATACATTGTTGGCCCACCTCACAATTTAGGTTTTGGGTGAGATAGTTTCTAACATGGTATTTGGATTTTAGCTTATGCAAGGTCGTGGGTTCAAGTACTCGTGCTTGCATTTGTTCACCTTTGTTTGTGCAATATGCACTTTGTAGTGGTTGTGCCATTTGTTCTCCCTTTGTTGAGCAATATGCACTTTGTTGTGGTTGTGCAGTAGGTTTACCTTGCATTGGTTTGTCTCTCCACATGCAAGTGGGGATCACACGCGGGGGAGTGTTGGAGGGCATGATATACGTTGTTGGCCACTGCCTAACAGCTTAAGCTTTTGCATGAGATGGTTCGTAACACTTTAAAAAACTTACTTCTGTGATTGTAGTTTACTTTTGGATTCTTCTTCTAATTATACAAAATGGGAAATTGTGTCTTAATATTTAAGGTTTGATCGCCACATTCATCCAAGAAGTTAGACACATGTACAAGATACAGGAAACGAGGTGTTGGACACATGTTAAAAAAAAGAATTTATACTTAAAATCGTTGGCACAAAAATTTTCGGACACGTAAGTGTTGGTCTCATACATGGAAATCTAGTCTTGTTAGACTTGCTTCTTTGATTAAAGTTCCCCTACTCTTTTGTGGAACCATTGTCAAAGAAGAGAGATACTGGTATATTTTTCTTCCCCTGACAATCGTGGTAAATCGTCTCAAATTTCTTTGTACTCCGATTACTCTCAATGCCTTTTCACTTGGTTTGGAATCAGGAGAAATTACGCCTCATCATCTGAATTGAAAAGATTCAAAGTGGATCAAAGGATGAGGAGGAGAGATCGAAAGCAAAGTGATGTAAGCTAGAGAAATCCAATCAATAGGATATAGGATATAGGATATGGATGAAACATATGGCAACTGAATATAAGAAGTAACAAATCAGAGTATTAATTAGGCGAGGATGGAGGAGAAGTGTCTAGTCAGAAAATTTGCTTCATGACAATGGAAAAGAATAAGCAGATGAATTGTGATAGCAATGAGAAGTGATTACTTGCGGAGAATGTTATGAGGAAACAATTATTAATATGTTCCAATATATAGACATGAGCTATGTCGGGGCCTAAAAATAGGAATATCCAACAAAATATAAAGAGACAAAAGGGTGTGTTTTAGCAGTCAGATTGCTTATCTTTTGGTGATGGAGGTGAAGTTGGTTTTGAGGCTGGCTAATTAATTAATTATTATGTGAAGTGATTGTGCCTTGAAAAATGGATTCTCATGAGTCTTTCAACTTCATGTAGAGACATTATTTTGTTAAGAGTCCACTTTCCTTCTCAGAACATTATCAACATGCCAAAACATATGATAGAAACAAGTTTTGTTCTAAACCATTGATTATGATGAATTTAGAAATCTGAAGTGATACACGGTCTCTTAATTAGGGACGGAGGGAGTATATTGTTAGACTTAATAGTATGAGCGCAAAGTTGGAGGCGTTTTAAGGTTTGGGAGCCTAGATGGGTAGATTCCGTTTAGTTATTGATTCAGATTGCAGGTCTCCACAATGTAGTGTTAATGCTTCAGTGAGGAAAATGTGTTAGGAGTGAAAAATTCTTAATTTCTATTTTGTGTGATTATTGTAGAACAAGGTTTTATACAAGCTACCTAGAATAACAATGCTAGACATGAGGGCTTCCTTTTGATTCACGATTTCATAAAAACTAACTACAAGCAGGATATTAGGATTTGGACTTGTTGAATTAACTGCAATATTCATGATTTCATACAATATTGAGGGTAATACCGTAATAGAGTTTTGCTGTTTTTGTTATCTTAGAAAGATGTGGTTTTGCTAAAATGCAGACATAAAGGCTATTGTGGCACATGCTTTCGGCAGGCTAGTAGGGTGGTAATTCCTTGTCCTTATAGGGGCAAGTTCTGAAGTTCGAACCATGGTGCCCATCCCTTGTGGTTCGAACTCCGGATCTATTTGTGTACCACATCAAAAAAGAAAAGTGAATGAGCACATTGTTTTGATATTTTTCAAGGAGTTAACCCTTTGGAGTAGAACTATCTACATGGCCGCATTATGACTAGCCTAACTAAGGATTATCTGTTTATCACATGCAATTTCTTTATTTAGTGTCTGTCATATCTCGGTGGATATGGGTGTTATCTGATCTTTCTTTGTTATTAGTTAATATCGAAAAATATATATGGGCCAACTACTATTTCTTGAACCTGAAATTTGACAACAAAGCATCTATCTGACCCAAATAGCCCAGTTTTTTAGGCTTTTTTAAATTTTGCACCTGATGGTCCTAAATACTTAATTACTCAGAGTCGTCTCAGTGGTGATTTGCATACGCGGTGGTTCTAGAAGTATGTAATTGTTGTTACAACCACTTAGCTTGTCAAGTTACTTTCTGTTGAACAAAGTCCCTCTGGACCAAATATCTGGACCGACTGAATCTTCTTGGATCTCTCGTGTTATTGTCACTGTGCAGTTGAGATTTATTCTGGGTGTGTTAGCAGCGACTACTTTATAACATTTACAGCACAAGCTAGTTCTAGTTTCGCTCATTCATTCTGATAGTGCCCTTCCTATTTTAGATTCTCAAGAGAAGCTTACTTGTCCTTTCTGTGCTGGTAATCTATATTCTTCTGTAAAATTGTTTTGAAGTAATCACCTTCGCCATTTTTCTCAACTTGAAGGCATGTTTCAAAGTAGCGGTTTTGGGTGCAGAATCAGCTGCCCCAATTTTCAACTTGGTTTTGGTTTCGGGCGATATGTACCTATTTACTATTTAGAAGGCCCAAAATATTGTGAGAAAGATTTAGAAAAATCCTAAAAGGATGAGATCAATAAGATGGATCAGTTAGATGAGCATAATACCATAATCTAGTACAAATTGCGTTGTCTACATTGTAATGCCAACATCTTTCGCTTGGATGATACTCTGTTTCAACATTGTTCAACAGAATGTATAAGAAATACAATCTTATTAGCCACAAATATCTCAAAAATAAGTTCAGTTATGTCTAGAATAATGATATGTATCAAAACCATCAGCATCACTCATGTGGTAAGGATATGAATAAGGTTGATAGTTTCCACAAGTGGGGTAAGGGTACATGTGTGAAGCATGCGTTGGTTTTTCACTATGAAGCACGGGCACTTTCTTGGAGGCTACGTGTTATATATATATTTAGTCGGACACATGAAGGACACGTGAAAGGAGGTCAAATTAGAAATAACTAAAAATATATAGGGTTCAAATAATAACAAAACAAACATAACAAATATCATCTCCTCTTTCCCGTAAAACCTAGCCCCCATTCCCCAGCCACCATCGAAACAAAACCCTAGCCCCAACTCTCAGCCATTGACGACTTCTCAGCCCCAACTTCCCGTCGATGACTTGACGACTTCTCTCCGGCATCCCATAAAAGGTACGCTACTCTCTCTCTCTCTCTATGTCAAGCCCTAGAATAGGCTTGAGCAGTTGATCCAAAAGAAATGAAGAGAGAACAATTTTATTGATAGTAAAGAAATGGAAACATACATCAGAGAGTCAATGAGATACAGAGCTAAAACACTTTATATCACACCTACAACTGGCCTCTAACTGCCCCTTGCTAGCTAGCACGTGCTTGACAGCTTTAGATTATCTGGCAGGCTAACTGACTAACTGCAATACTCCATGAACGATACCACTACACAATGAAAACGTTAACAACACTCGCCTACAACTCATCAATAGAGTAACCCTCTCCCGACTACCTGACACTCTATCTATCTCTATCTCCATCTGCATCTCCATCTGCATCTCCGTCTCTATCTATCTCTATCTATGTCTTTCTCTACATATACACATCTAGTTTCATTTGATTGAATTCTTAAATATTTATAATGTTTATTGCATATATATATATAATTAATTAGTTAAGAACGTGTCCCCTCACGTGTCGTGTCCTACACATTTTGGAAAAATTACGTGTCGCGTGTCGTGTCAAAACACATGTCGCGTCTATGCTTCATAGGTTTTTCATGTATAATGTGTTGAAAGATTCTTGTTAAGAAAGATTATGACCTGAACCAAAGCTGGAAAAAAAGTCTCATCTTTTACTGCTAGTCACTTCTCCTTCGCCATTATTTTTTTTGTTTTTTCTTTTTTTTTTGCACGGGTACCGAGTAAACTCGGTGTGTATTAGTTCGGTTTTGGTGACTTGGCACGGTTTTGGTGGGTTCATCTGTAAATATTGGCATGACCGGGCAATTACATAACATACCGTCACTTAAAAGTCATAAACACTATTGCATCACGGTTTTGGTTCTCCTCCCGCCTAAACTGGTAGGTATTGGCCGGAACCATGCCTGCCCAATGGAGAGATCTTTGGAGGTCTTTTAGTTCTAGTCTTAGGAAAGGAATTGACATTTTAGATTCCAAGAAATATCCTTTCTTTGAATTTGAGATTCCTTGCTAGTGTTTGGTTAGGACGGAAACTCCCTTTCCTCTTATTGACAATAATTTGCAAATATACTATTAAACAAAAATATAGATAGGATATTATTATATATTATGCAATATTACTTTATTGTAATGTAAAAGAAAATTGTTTAGTTACTTGTTAAAAGTAGGATTAATTTTGTCAAAAAACAAAAAATTAATAAGGGATCCCAGGAATACTCTTAGCTTTCCGGCCATTGAATAGGGGAATGGATTTGGGGAATTCTCCTTTCCGAAGAATCTTGGGTTCCTTTTAAAAACTCTGACTAAATGTTGAATGAATGGGAATTTAGGATTCCAAGAATGATACAAATAACGAACCAAACAGAACCTAAAAGTTTGAAGATAACTTTTGTGTTGATACTTTCCAGATTTACCATATGAAGGGGAAGCTATTACATCAAATCTTAGTAGGAAGGGAGAGGCCCTTGCTGTAACTGGTTTGGTGGAGTATGGAGATGAGCTTGATGTCATTGCTCCAGCTGACGTTTTGAAGCAAATATTTAAGATGCCGTATTCCAGGGCTCGATTGTCAATTGCAGTTCATCGTATTGGACGGACACTAGTTCTGAATAGTGGGTATGTTAATTTATTTTGGCTGTATTTGCTACTTTGCTATCATTAAATCCTTTACAATCTTAATGATATTCTGAATTGCAGACCTGATGTTGAAGAGGGAGAAAAGTTGGTTCGACGACATAACAACCAATCAAAGTGTGCAGACAAATCATTGTTTTTGAATTTTGCTATGCATTCGGTTAGGATGGAGGCTTGTGATTGTCCGACAGCTCATCATGTCCCATCAGAAGAGCAGTCAAACGCTTCTGCTCTTCCCGGGAAATTTGAGTCTAGGGAGACTTCTGATCATCCAGTACAAGGATATAAATCCAAGTTTTATGGACAGCAAGATGATGTTGCTCAAGAGGAAGGATTCATTGGTTCAGATTACCCAAAGGTCAAACAAGATAGCTTCTTTTTGGGAAGTAAGAAAACTAAGAGAAACAAAGGTCATGATAATGCAAAAAAGGTCTCACAAGTTAAAGAGAAGCCCAGATCTTCGTTGCAAGAGTCCGAAAAATACAGAAGAGTTTCTGACGATGGGTTCTTAAGGGTTTTGTTTTGGCAATTTCACAACTTTCGTATGCTTCTGGGTAGCGACTTGCTCATATTCAGTAACGAGAAATATGTTGCAGTGAGCTTGCATTTATGGGATGTCTCAAGACAGGTGGGTAGTCAACCAACTAGATTTAATATCACTTGCTTCATAAGAAGCACGGGATGGATACGCGATAGGAATACGATACGCATATGATGATTCATATTTTTAACAAAAGTAGGATATAGGTACCTCTGGGGTACCGTTAAATATTTTACATATATGTATAATGCTACATGAAAATAACAATGGAAAAAACTATGATCTTTTTTTATTTATTTTTTATTTTTTTATCATTGTAGGTAGCCAAGTGCTAGCCTCTTAGGTGTTTGGCAAAAAACAAATTTGTGAGAAATAGTTTGGTATTTGGAACACTTAGATGATCCCATGATATTATTTCATTCTTGATAAGTATAAAAGTTTACAATGTCTGCTGTTGGCCTTCCCTATGTATTAGAAGTGCAAAAATGCAGATGCTTTAATTTCGGGTTTAAGATTACAAATTAATCTACAAATGTATCCAAGCATATATCGCAAAATCTGAATTTCAATAAATTAAATAAAAATCAGGATTCTCTAATATGCGTTCCGATATGTATTGGACCGTAGCGGAAGCATGTCCGTATCTGATAAATATTGATATGAATTCATGGCCCCTCTAAGGAGTATCTGTGCTTTATAGGCTTCAATCTTTAATCTTTTCACCTGCTTTAATATTCTCCTCATTTTAATAGGTAACTCCATTAACGTGGCTTGAAGCCTGGCTTGATAATGTCATGGCTAGTGTTCCTGAATTGGCCATATGTTATCATCAAGACGGCGTTGTTCAGGGGTACGAGCTTTTGAAAACGAATGAAATATTTTTATCGAAGGGTGTTTCCGAGGATGGCACTCCTGCTTTCAATCCTCACGTTGTTCAACATAATGGTCATTCTGTTTTAAGGTTCCTTCAGGAAAATTGCAAGCAAGACCCTGGTGCTTATTGGGTAATTTTGTAATTCATTGCTGTGGTGATATATGCATATGAACTTTCTAGTATATTGTTTATATATATATGTTGATTAATTCTGATTTCTTATTTTAAAGCTATACAAAAGTGCTGGAGAAGATGTTATGCAACTCTTTGACTTGTCTGCTATCCCCAAGAGCCATTCCTCTGATGACTGTGACGATAGCTCAAACTCTCTACCATCTTTATTCCATAGAGGGAGAAGTGATTCACTACTTTCTCTGGGGACCCTCTTGTATCGTATTGCTCACAGGCTTTCACTCTCAATGGTGTGGAATGCTTTTCCTTTTTCTTTTACAAAATTTTCCATGTTCTCAAAAAAAAAAGTAAATAAATAAAAAGAAAATATTTCTTTAATTTTGCTTAGAATAGATGGTTTTCTGCAGTCTACCAACAACAGGGCTAGATGTGCAAGGTTCTTCAAAAAATGTCTCGATTTCCTTGATGAACCGGATCATCTGGTACTTACTATACTCTTGCTGTATTTTTGTTGTTATAACTATTTATAGCAATTAAAGAGTAGTAGACTTACTATCTAAGATTACTGTGAATAGGTTGTACGTGCAATTGCTCATGAACAATTTGCGAGGCTCCTTTTAAATTATGATGAAGAGCTGGATTTAACTTCAGAAACGTTTCCTGTAGAGCATGAAGCTACAGTTGCTGATGCAGAAGAAGAATCCTTGAAATCTTTTAGTGGTATTTTTGAATGAATCCTTTGAAATGGTTAGGGTCCATTTGATAAAAAATTGGAAACATAACTATTTCTATAAGAAGTTGGAAAAAAATATGAATGACTTGGTGAGGAATCCATCGTTTCCTAATTTCCATGGTATTTTTTTTCTGACCTGCTGCCCAAAGTATTTTATTCCATGGAAAACTCAAAAAGTAAGATAACATTGCACCAAATCACTCATTTCTTTTTCCAATTTCTCATAAATTTAGTGGGGTGATAAAATCATTTTCTAACTTTTTAATCAAACACACTCTTCCTCTTTTTTTTTTTTTCTTTTTTTTTTTCTTTTTTGAGCCAGTTCATGAAATAATCTGTTTCGTTATGGCAGAGGATGAGCCTGTTAAAGATGAAAAAGCTTTTCAAGATCATTCAGAAATTTCTGTGAATTCTGTTGATGAAAACGTATCTGCTTCCAGAACTTTGACAGTATCTGGTGAGACAGATTCAATAGATGCACAAGTTGTGCCGAGTTTTAGTGTTGAAAATTTGGCAGTTTGCGAAATATCTACAACTCCTGCCCCTCTTGTTCAAACTGTTGTTGATCCGATTACTTCTAAGTTGGCTGCAATACATCACGTTTCTCAAGCAATTAAGTCCCTTAGATGGAAGCGCCAATTACAAAGCACTGAATCAGAGCTTGACCATACTGGCAGAACAAAGGAAACACAACCTTTGTCAATGGATTTCTCTGTTTGCGCATGCGGTGACACCGATTGCATTGAAGTTTGTGACATTCGGGAATGGCTACCGACGTCAAAATTGGATGACAAGTTGTGGAAACTTGTTCTTTTGCTTGGAGAATCATATTTGGCACTTGGACAAGCTTACAAAGATGCCGATCAGTTGCATCAAACATTGAAGGTCGTTGAATTAGCTTGTTTGGTTTATGGGTCAATGCCACAGCATCTCAAAGACACGAGATTTATTTCATCAATGCTTAGTAATTCATCATCTGAGATAGAAATCAATGGTCGCACAGTTAATAACTCTGATTTGAACGATGATGGCTTTGCTTTTGAACGGGTTTCTTCCACTTACCTCTTTTGGGCAAAGGCTTGGACTTTAGTTGGGGATGTTTATGTTGAGTTCCATATGATAAAGGGTAATGACCTGTCCATACAAACAGAGAAGAAACCTTATACTCGGGAGTTAAAAATGTCATCTGAAGTTCTCAAGGAGGTTGAAAGGCTCAAGAAGAAACTAGGGAAGTTTAACCAAAATTGCAGTTTATGCTCCTTGGTTAACTGCAGTTGCCAGAATGATAGGGCAAGTAGTGGCAGCAGCGCTAGTAGCAGTGGAGGTACACGCCCATTAGTTTATGGCCGTAAGCAGAGTAAGAAATCATTTGCCAAAAACATTCCCCATTCTGCAAACAGTTCTGAAAGTGCACATCTGAAGCACAATAAAAGTGATAGCCTTGAAAAAGATTCTGAGTTAGCAATGGATGCTGATGATAATAGCTTACCGGCTGAGAATGGTTCAAGAGAGAGAAAGGAAAAGAATGGTGGTATATTCAAATACATACATGGTTCTGTATCTAGAGATGCAGATTGTAATCTTTCAGCTGCCTTAAGCTGTTATGAAGAGGCTAGAAAAGCATTGGGTGGACGTCCAACGTGGTCAGATGAACTACATTCTGTGGTTAAAAAGAAAGGATGGGTTTGCAATGAATTGGGTAGAATCCAACTTGGAAGGAAAGAATTGGACAAGGCCGAAGTAGCTTTTGTTGAAGCCGTTAAGTCATTTAAAGAAGTTTCTGACCACACCAACATTATATTAATTTACTGCAATTTGGGCCATGGAAGACGAGCTTTGGCAGAAGAGATGGTAGCAAAGATGCAAAGTCTGAAGAAACATGTAGTCTTCCGTAATGCATATGCACAAGCGCTTGAGACTGCAAAGCTAGAATACTGTGAATCACTCAGGTATGAGGCAATTGGTTTTGAGGATTCCCTCCACAATTAAATCCAAAGACCTTACCTTTTCATTTCAAATTAAGGGCATACTTTTTTCTTTACTGAAAATACCCTTCCTTAATTCTTCTTTTCAAACAACACCCCCCCCCCCCCCCCCCCCCCCCCCCAAACATCCCCCCAAAAAAAAAAAAAAAAAAAAACTGAAGTAGTCTGTGTTTTAGATCTTCACCGCCAATTACTAAAAAATAAGTTAAATTTTTTTTTTCTACAATTTCAGTTTTTTTTTTTTTTTTTTAAGTATCTTGTAAATATACACGTAAATTTGAGAAGAAAATCGAATTCCATTTTCTTGACCCTTGGAATTCTAGAGAGAGTTTTTTAAAAGCTGACCCTTCCACTAGGTTGATTATAAATAAGGTTTCGTAAGGGTATAATTGACAAAAGAGGGATGTGTCCTTGTGGTGGACAAACATGGAAAAGTTTCCTTGCGTCTAAAGAAAATTGTGGAGGGTTTACCTCAATGTGTTGGGCAGAAGTAAGGTGAGTAAGGTGTCCTTTCTTTCGATTTAATTGTGAAGGGATGACTTACAACACGTTTTCTCCTCAGGTATTATGGTGCAGCTAAGACAGAACTAAATGCTGTAGATGAAGAAGCAGATTCGGTTTCAATTAGCTTGAGGAATGAAACATATACACAGTTTGCTCACACGTATCTAAGGCTTGGTATGCTTTTAGCTGGAGAAAATACAACAACCGAGGTTTATGTAGCCCCAGAGGATTGTACAAGCACCAGTGCACGAAGTACTAAGAAAGGGCTTGCAAAGCATGAGGTTTCAGCCAATGATGCCATCAGAGAAGCACTGTCTATGTACGAGTCATTGGGTGAGTTACGCAAACAAGAGGCTGCGTTTGCATATTTTCAGCTAGCTTGCTACCAAAGGGATTGCTGTTTGAAGTTCTTAGAGTCGGATCAGAAGAAAAAGAATCTGTCCAAAGGTGAAAGTAGTGTTTTTCAAAGAGTTAAGCAATATGCTTCCTTGGCTGAGAGAAACTGGATGAAGTCCATGGACTTTTATGGGCCAAAGACGCATTCTGTAATGTACCTGACTATCCTGATAGAGAGATCAGCTCTGTTATCAAGCCTCTCAAGTTCGTTCCACTCAAATGCGGTATGCCTTAGAAAATTTTCTTTCCAACTTGAGATTTTTTTCCCTTTTAGGGTCCGTTTGATAAAAAGTTGAAAAAAGATTGAAAGCACTATTATAGTTACAGGGAAAAATTGGAAAAAAGAGGAGTGATTTACTGATTTGGTGATGCATTCTGCATCCTTTTTCGTATTTTCCATGGAAAAGCTTTTCTTACCCATCACCCAAAGAATGTAATTCCTTGGAAACCCAAAAAGTAATTGAACATTTCACCAAATCACTTCTCTCTTTCTCCAACTTCTCATTAAAACTAATATTGTTTTCAATCATTTTTCAACTTTTTTATCAAACGCACTCTTAGTATCTTTATATCATTGTTTCTGCAGTATTCAGGAATCTTAAAAGCTACCACAATGTTAGTATTATTACTCATCATAATATAAAGTACCATTTTTGGTGTGGATTTATTACCAGTATACAAAAGTTATAAAAAAATGGTATATTCAACGAGTTATCACTTATCAGTGTTGATGTATTGTGACGTGTTGGTAATATGTCGCTAATTATGTTGTATTACACAATGGACACATTAGTAGGTTTCTAGGTTCTTGAAGTCAAGGCATGGACAAGTCAAGGGTGGAATAGAACATAAAACTGGTACAAGTACATATAAATATATGCATATATGCATGTATATATCAATTGTTTAAGAGGCGCGAGGCGGGTTTGAGGTGTTATGCCCGGGCGGGGCGGGGCAAGGCGAGGCGAAGGCCTCAAGGCGCATTGAGGCTAAAGCCTCATTTTTTTAAAATTTTTTTTTTTCTAAAAAATCACAGAACTATCATAATATTGATAATCATTACTAAAAGTGCAAATAACTTCACAAATACAATAATAATCTCAAATCATCACACCAAAATAACAAATAACAATGTCACTACATAATTAAAGTACTACATCACCATAATACTTACAAAGAGAGAAGAAGAATGATGTATTTAGGATTTTAGGGCTTGGAATGGAGAAGAACGACGAATAAAGCTTCAATCTCGTGCGCAGCTATCTCTCTCTGTCTGTTGGTCATAACTCGTAAGTCTTTGCAGCCGTTATTTGGTTTGGGAATAGGGTTTATTACTTTAAAAAAAAAAATAACAAAAAATCATCAAAACTACGTAGTTTTACTGAAATAGCACCTCAAACTCGTCTCAGCCAGAAGAGGAGTAAGCCTTAGAAATTGACCAAAAAATAACGCCTTGGGGCCTTTTCTTCCCGCCTCGCCTTGAGGGGTGTGCCTCAAACGCCTTTTAAAACATTGGTATATATGTATGTGTGCCTTTTGTTGCACACTTGTTTTTATGTAAGTATTATTGTTGTACTTGTACACAAGGTCTTGCTTACATGATAAAAATATGGTCTATATTGACTAATTTGCCCTAAAATATTCTAATTCTTCATCCCAATCTTATTCCAAAATAATTTTGGTATGAACTGCTGCCAAAAACTCCTTATTGCCAGTAACTAATTTGCCCTCAGATTGATGGAAAAGTGTTCTGGATGAGGTACGAGCTTGGCACAACTTACAGGTTATGGCATTGCGCCAACTCACTAAGCTTGAAGACATTATTTTGCAATGGATTTTTCCATGCAAACTATCATCGATGTTGGGATAATTACATTAAATGAAAGGATCTGGTACTTAACTGGGTTACTTGCTGAGTGTATGGGATATCATTGACAGTCTTGGTGATGGCAGCCATTAAGAAATATGCCCCAGATACTGAATTGTAGTTTAGCCAAGATGAAGAATTGCTCCAAAGAGGAGCACAAATAAAGACGAGCAGAATCTTAAAAAGAAATGAAGAAAATAAAAATGAAGATTTCTAATTAATGATTATTAACCAATATTCAATTAATTTTTCATGTATTCTCTTTTAAGAGGGATTATATCACATATAAAAGAAATAGAATCCCTAATTGTACCAGTACTAAATTACTAATCGAATATCTAACGTAATTGCTGAACTGAAACAACCTTTAGTAATAACAGTACTCGAAATTTTCTAAACTACATTGATTACTACCCAAAACTCTAATTAATTACAAAATAAAATTCTTGAATAATTTGTAAATTAATCACTCTTCTCTCTTCACATTCCTCGTCACTAGGTCAGTAGCTTCATAGAGGAATGATACTTGTGAACTAGCTATATTTTGTCTCTGAAGTATGAGAAGTTGGTAGGAGCTTCCCATGTTGTAAAGGTTGTTGTCAACATTTCAGAGTCGAATTATTTGTATTGGGTTTCAAGACCCTAACACCCTTTGCTATGGTGTGGTGATTAAGATAAATCATACAATCGAAAGGGCATATGCTGATTAACTGATTGGATAGGATGATCTTTAGCATGCTTGTCTAGCATTGAACTTCTTAATATGCTTGATTGATAACATTTCATATTCCCTGTCTCATAACTGTTCCACCTTGACTTTGATACTTTGAAGAAAATACTAATTTCAACCCAATCAGTATTCGAGGATACAACTTATTTCTATTGTGAGATTTCAGTTCATTGATAATGTCCCAAAAGGAAATGTTATACATCATTTGAGACGTCCTGAAAAGCGAAATGGGTCTCTTTAAAACAGATCGACGTATATTGGAGGTCTAGTGAGGATGTTCAGTTTGGTTACAGGGGTTGTGGGTAGATCTGTCAACCTGTTTTGGAAAGGTTATATAGTTTTCCCCTCTAGATAGTCCTTTGATGTCAATTGTTTTGTTGCAGACTTAAACCAGCTCACACTACGTTTTGGCTTTTGTTCAGTTCAGTAACTTGATCATGGCAATGTGGCACCTATCCTCAATTCGACACTCACCTTGTGCCGCCCCCCCCCACTCGATAAGATATATATTTTCTTGCTTTTTTGCCATTGTGGGGGGATTTCTTCCTCAGTACTCTTAGCTGTGTTTATTTAACTTCATTCATACCATCAATGGTTTTTAGATCTTCTTAGATGTTGACCTCAGTACATTCCCTTTCCTGTCTTTTTCTCACCCTCTTAGCTTTGATTGTTATCAAGTGTGGAGTCTTTCAAAGGATCAGTCAAGACACCCAAATGCTATTGTGATTGTCCCCTGATAAAAGCACATCCAGTTGACCGTCTGTATGAACAACACCTTTTAGCTTGCATTTGTGGCGAAAATCCATCTCTAGAAGCCCGTGTATCATGTAGATGGTCCGCACAATGGGCTACCATGAAAAATCTTAGAGTAAACTACCCTAATGGCCCTTAAACTATTGGCCTAGTGTCATTTTGGCCCTCAAACTAAAAAAAAAAAAGCTCCACTTTGGCCCTTAAACTATTAGCGAGTGTCATTTTAGCCCTTCCGTCCAAATATTCTGTTAAGTTGGATGGAAATGAGGGGCATTTTTGTCATTTCAATTATTTTTTTTAAAAAAATTAATTTAAACCACAACTCAATATTAAATATTGAACATTTTACACATAATATTATATATATGTGTGTGCACGTGTGTGATTTGGGTATATATACATATATATATATAGAGAGAGAAAGACAGAAAATGGAAAAAAAGAAGTGAAGAGGAGAGAGAAGATAGGGAGGTGGGAGAAGAAGTGGTGGTGGCAGTTCGCTGGAGGCGCCGTCGAATGGCAGGCGCTAGTGGAGGTGGAGATGGTGGTTATGCGCACATACATTTATGTATAAAATATTCAATATTTAATATTGAGTTGGGATTTCAATTTATTTTTTTTAAAAAAAATAATTGAAATGACACAAATACCCCCCATTTCCATCCAACTTAACAGAAAATTTGGATAGAAGGGCTAAAATGACACTTGCTAATAGCCTAATAGTTTAAGAGCCAAAGTGGAGCGTTTTTTAGTATAAGGGCCAAAATGACACTAGGCCAATAATTTAAGGGCTATTAGAGTAGTTTACTCAAAATCTTATATTATTATCACATTTCATAGGTCGCCATTATGCCTGGTGACTTGTTTTCCAGGTCAGCTATAGGACTTCTGTCTGCCCTTTCCGTGTTCAACTTTCTTGGGAAAACCTATTTTTAAGAAAATGATAAAAAAAAAAATTATTTTAAAAACCTATTTTGGTGTCTGTCATATGGAATAAATATTGATATTGTTTCTCTAGCCATATTAATCATGGGCTCATGGCTGTGTCTTGTTGCATTTTGATTATTTTGAATAGGGGAAACTTGAATTCTGCAAGGGGAATTTCCATTTCTTGGTTACTTGGTTTCCTTGCCCCTTGCTGTATGGCATCCTTAATGTTTTCTTGGATGGTATTATGTTGGCCCTTGGGGAATCCAAGTCCTTTGTGTCTAGATCCAAAGAGTCATTGCTAGCATTCCTTTCTTTTAGGAACTCCAACTAACATTATTTTTTATGTTGTCATGCGTTACAGAACTCAACTCACATTCTTAGTGCCATAATTCTTTCGTTAATGCACTTTTTTTTAGATAATTTCTAGTTCCTTGCCTTAATGGCTGCCATGTAGATATGACTCCCTTTTCTAAGCTATTTACTGGCCTCCTGTATTGGGAAAGGTAAATGGTTTAATTTTCTTTTCATGAATTCAATGAGATTGGTAGGCCAACCAATTTCATTATAAAATTCAATTTACAAGTGGATGTATTGCCAAATCACTATATATATGGATTCTCGGCTGTTGAACTTGAAACTTTTGATGATGGTCTCACCTACTAAGTGGCTGATTTTTTTTCGTGAAATTTGTCAGAGATGTCCAATTCATAAAGAAAACCTCAACCATTTACTCTCCCAAAAGTAGAGGCCTGCAACTAGCCTAAAGAAGGGTGCCCTGATTAGATCCTGGCAGTATTTATAAGTATAATATGACTTTTGAATTGTTCATATGAAATTCAGTACAAGTTCTCAAAAGTTCCGTCTTTGCACTGAACCTATCCTTACCAAAGTGTTTTTTTGTGACTACGACAATGATTTGATTGAAGTCTGCCAGTTTCTTTGTTCCTTTTATAGATCACCAGTAACGTAGTTTATATTTGATGTTTTGTGTGGCACAGATGCTTGAATCAGCTCTAACTCTCCTGTTCGAAGGACGCCATGTATCTGAAGAACCGATCCCAGATTCCTTGGGAAACGATAACTCTAAGATTTACGATAGATTTTGGAGAGAGTTACAAATGCTATTGAAGAAGATGTTGGCCGCAAACAAATCTTCCCTCAACTCTCAGCAGCCGCAGCAATCACCACCGTCCAATATTGTAAAGCTGAAGGAAGTGTACAAGATGTCTTTGAAATCCACCCCAGATTTTACACAGTTGCATGCTTTGCACAGGCTGTGGACAACTTAGTTTTCAGCATGAAAAAAACTCCCTTTACCAGGTTCCATTTTGTTTAGAATGCTGTAGCATCTTTATGTATATAATACTTAAAACCTACAACCTATCTAAGGGCACTATTTATGTACAAATTTATAAGGTTTCTGTATATACTTGGCGCCTTTTTTGTATGGTAGAGAAGCCACAAAAAATTCTCTAATGGTGCTTATCCCTTTCTCTATTTTTTTTTTGGATATAAAAAATGGATATGTAGGGGGTGGCGCCCTACAAATCCGCTAGGGAGCATTGGGCCTGTATCTGACACAATGGTTGCTGAACCCACTGAAGGTGCGAACTTCATGTGCCCTACATGAGAAGATATCCAATCTTGTGCAAGCAATGCATAGGTTTTGCATTATTAAGTCCTTGGAAGGGTTTGAACTCAAGCGTTGAATAAGGAAAATGACCTCCCATGCTACTAGGCAACAAAACTCGGTGTTTATTCATATCTTTATAAAAGGACATAATGAGTGGGCTTCCATTATATCCAATGGCGGAGTTCTATGTCACAGGGAAATTTCTACGAACATGGATGTAGAAATAGTGATAGAATTGCCTTCTATGATGTACTATCGCATCATGCAGAATTACTTATAGAAATTCACATTGGAACACATTTCCTCTTTTTCTCTCTGATCGAAGAATCTGAATGGCTAATTGCATATTGGAGACCGCGTTAGTTCTCTTTTTATTTTATTTCTTTTCTTCTCTCCATGCTTATGCTAATATTATTACTTTATTGTACCAGTTGGACCAAGTATTTCTTAAGTAATTGGGACTTTTGTCCAAGACCCCTTGGTGCAAAACTCCAAGGGTGCGGTCCACTAGTACAAAATATAAGGCAGTCACTATTTGCGTTCCATAAAATATTTGGTAACACCCCATTTTTTATTCGTCCGATGATAAGCGAGTAACTGCATGTTACAAACTCGATGACGAGAATGTCTCGCCAATATTTGCTTCACAGGTGGTGGTGATTTTAAAGGATGTTTCTCACCAACATTTGCCTAACAGTATGTCTCACAACAACCGTGTGTGTGAGTTACACTAAATAGTATTTGCGCTGTAGCCGAGAGGAATTCACAATATTTGTAGAGCCAAGGGTATCAGTTAATACTAGAACTTTTTTGAGTTACCCTTCTATTATTAATAGGAAATTAGAGTTGCCCTTTATTTTGCTAATCGTTTGACTTAACCCCCTAGAAATTGATGGACCCTTAACTCTATTTATATTTTTATTTAGTGGACGAAACTACCCTCATCTTTTTCATTAGAAGAATGCTTATGGACCCCAACCAAAATTTCATTTCTCTCTCTGTAAACATAGAAGCCAACTACTTTTCTCTCTCTAAAATTAGTTAAAAACATCACTCCATGGTAGCATTTCATCTTCTTCCTTCCCCTCTCAACCTTAAGCATACCCATTTCATAATTTCACCTAATTTTTCATATTCACTAACAAACCCAAAAAAATCCCACAAACCAAACCAATCCGATTCGGCTGAGGAAATACATATGGGTAATAATGTCCCTTTAGATTCCACAAACTAACTCAATTTCACCAAATTCGGCACACCTTTGGCACGAACTCGCACTCCGAATCGAGTCCCTCTAGCTCGCAGCCTAAACATGTCGGGTTGAAGATCTAGGGGTGTATATGTTTTCAATCAGTAAGGCCGGTTACAACAAGGCCTTTGACTACAATTTTGTAGTGAATTAGATTTGTTAATCGGGGATTGGTGGTCTTTAGTTGTTGGCTAGGAGATGATTAATGTGTGAAATGGAGTTTTATGCTCTGTTGATGTTCTGATAAACCAGTGGATTTTTTGATTTTGTATGGATTTCAAGTGGATACACTTGATGCTTTGTTTTTATGTCACCATTCTCTCTAAAATCAGCTTTTTTTGCTTTGTTGCAAAGAAATTAAAAAGGACTTTTTTTTTTTCTCTGTTTTGAACTAATTTGAAGATGCCATTCTTATTGTTTTGTAAAGGGGTAAATGATTAGATGAGGTTTTGAAATGGGTTTATTTTTCCTTGGGGGGTTCTAATTGTCTTTCCCGTGGCTATCATTTACATCTTCAAGATTATATATGTTAATTGGATGAGAAAGAGAGAAAGTTATGCTTTCATTTGATTGCTTAGATTGAGTTTTGGATAAGAGAGGGGTTGATTTGTTATAAGTTTAGAGAGAGAAAATAAGGGATATGATTTTTGGAAGATGATAACAGTTCCAACAAAAAAGACAATGGGCAAAATAGTTAAGGCAACAAGTTTTTGGACGGAGTTAAGGGTTCCTTAATTTTTAGGGTGGTTAAGTCAAACGATTAGCAAAATAGGAGGTAACTCTAATTTCCTATTAATAATAGGGGCAACTCAAAAAAGCCCTTAATACTAAGTCTGTGTGAATTACTGATTGTATCTCTTTGAATTAAATTATTGTCAATGGATGATACATACCAACAACATCTGTTGTTACACTAACAATAGTAATTTATTATCATACGGGATCGTTTGATTCGAGTTTTGGGAATGGAATGAGTATCTTACATTCTTGGAAATTTTTTCTATTGGCATATATGATATCTTGTCAATATTTGGTTTGGAAACAAATCCTTCTTCTTAGAACGTTGAATTATCTCTATATATTTGGTTAAAACAAGAATAAAAGTGAAATACGTGTGAATTACCAAAATGTTCTTTATTTTAGAAAATTAAAAGATAAATCCTAAAAATTTTACAAAGGTAAAATGTAAGTTTTTATTTTTACTGTGAAAAGTCGCTATATGAATTTAATAATAAAAATAATAAAATAATAACAAAATTTAATAACAAAAAAATAATTTGTTTCTTCTAAAAAAAAGGATAAATCACAAAGAAAGAGTTGTCTTAATAAGTAAAATAGATATTTTGGTCTTGAGAGGTAATCTTACGAGAAAATCTAAAAGAGAATACATAGAGTAATTCTCTATTCCCATCTATTTAAGAAGGACAATTTTGAAAAAAATACTCTATTTATGGAATAATTTATTTCTAACCTAAAATCCGAACTAAATATTGGAATTCTTCTAAAATGTAATGTAGCATTCCAGGAATGATTTAAAACTAAAACTAAATGAGCCCTAAAAGTTAACACTAACAATATATGTTTGTGCACGGAGCATTTTTTTTTGTTCTGAGTGACATTTAAAAAACTTCCGACTTTGGGGACCTAATTATATATATATATATATTAAATTCGTTTTGTATATTTTGTTTATGTGATGATAATTAAAACAATGTTGAATCGATTTAATTCATAGGAATAATATTTGGGTTAACTAATGTAATGCCCCAAATCCCGTTATGAAATTTTCACTTCCGAGACCCGGTTAATAACAGATGATTTGCGCTACAACGGGTTTAAAATATATAAAGAACACAACTTTTAAAAACTTTTTCTCGAATAAAATATGATCCGAATAAAATTCCTTTTTATAAAATTTCGGCATGTAAAGTTCGTTTAAACAACAATTCAACCTGTAAGGTTTGAAATCATTTTCATACAAATGAAATCACATTCATCAACATTTAAATTCACTCCATATATAACATCATTGATACAAGTTCACAATAAAACCATTTACTTATTACAAAACCAAAACTTATATATATACAACAGTCCTTGTCGAAAAGGACTAGAAAAGGTCCATGGACACCAGAGACTTTCTACAAAAGAGTACCACGCGTCAATCCCCGAAGCCTGGCCTGCAAAACTGGTGAAAACGGGGAATAAGCCAAATCCAGACTCAATGGGAACTATATAATTTTGTATACAAAACACACATTGCAAACACAGGCACGTGCATCTTTATATATAAAGTAAATCCTTTACTTTAATACAATAGTTTGAAAACCATGCAATGCAACCCACACACAAGTGCATGCTGAACCCCACTAGGATTCCTATCCTAGCCACCGGAAGCTAACCAATTGACTAACTGATCTCGCCTCTAAGCTTTCCATAAAGTAAACCCCTTCCGAATTTCTTTGTCACAAGAAAAATCATTAGTCATAAACCATCTCATCCCAACTCTAACTCCCTAAGGTTCGTCATGCTAAGTGGATTGCCTCAAAAGTAAGTCGTCCACACTATACTATGCTTTTTGGTACCTATACCGTAAGTCGTAACTATAAGTCAAGTACTCATTGTTTCCTCTTTAAATATAGTTCATTATGGATCCCATACTTGGCAGACTATTCGGCTTCGTCACTTGATCATCCATCTATAGCATTTCATCACGGTGTTCTCTCGTTTTGCTATTGCATTAACTATAGTTGCCACTTTAATTATTAGTACCTTATGTTCACTATGATTCGGCCAACTAATCTCATAGACCACACGTGTGTTCCCACGTTCGTATACTATTTCTCTAAGGCTCAATAGTTATTAACGTTTTCCATTTTATGTATTAGTACATTATGAAAGGCCAAGTACTTTCTTATGTGCATTATATTCATTATGAATAGTCAACGCTTTCCTAGGTACATTATATTCTATGATAGTGTCCGTGCTTGTGACGCCCCGAATCCCGTTATGAGATTTTCACCTCCGGTACCCGGTTAATCACGGATGCCGTGCGCGACGGCGGGTTTAAAATATAAAAATCACAACTTTTTAAAAAAAAATTCTTAAATAAAACATGATCATGTTTAAAAGCTCATTGTACAAAAGTACGGCATGTGGAGTTTATTTAAACAAGAAACTAGCCTATAAGGTTTAAAATCATCGAATACGAATAATCACGTCCAACCACAATTTCAAAATCCACTCCACATATATAAAACCATTTATACAAATTTACAATACAAATTGTTTATAAAATCATAGTCCATTTACAATCAAATGGAAACCAAAATAACTACACAATATAGTCCTTTTTCGAAGAAGGACTAGACGCAGACTGTGGACGTCAGAGGCTTTTATACACGAACATTATACGCCACCCAAGATGCTATGCCTTCAAATCCGGGCTCAGTGGAAACTATATAGGTTTTGTATGGAAAATACTTTATTTTAATGTAATAGTTTGAAAACGTGCAATGCAATGCAATGTAAACCCGAGTGCATGTAACCCCACTAGGACTTCTATCCTAGCAACCCGGAAGGCATTTACCTAACAACCCGATCTCTCCTCTAACCATCCATAAGATAATACACCAAGGAATTTTCACAACTTGAAGAGATCTCTAGTCCAAAGTCACCTCGTATCAAACTCTAGCTTCCTAAGGTTCGACATGCTACGGACTATCCACTCTCGAGTGTAACTCCAACTCTTCTATGCTATCCGGTCCTGATGCGGACAAGGCTACATGGGCTCAAATCAACTCGTGAAGGCCCATTAGAATAAATTAGAAGCTTTATTTTAAGTAGTTTTAATTATAAGAATTATTTCCTTATTCAATTAGGAATGTTTTCATTATTTAATTAGGAATATTTTCCTTAGTCAATTAGGATTTAGATTAGTAGTTTCCTTATTGTGTTTAGATTAGTATTTTCCTTATTCTATTTGGATTAGTTTTTTTCTACACCCTATTTAAAGGGGGGTTCATTGTTTTATTTTATGATCTAAGACTTTATTCATAATAATATTGAGTGATTTAATCCTCTTTGGTTCTTCACGAACTACTTGAACTTATCGGTTTGTCCGTGGCGTTCATCCGACTTATCAATCGGTATTCCGCACCCGGTTGTGGCGTCTTCGATTTCCATCCTAATCTGATTGTAGAAACGGTCCAGGTTCTTAATTTGCTATGGTTTTCGTGTGTGTCTGTGTCGAGGTTCGCACAACCAATTCGTTGTGTTTGGGGGTTTCGTGCGATATCACCGTAGGTCGTATCAGTTGGTATCAGAGGAGAGCTTCTACATTCAGGTTTTTTTTATCTTTTTATTTCTTGTTCTTGTTAGAGATTCAATTCAATTTAAAAAGAAAAAGAAAAAAAAAGTTAAGATTAGATCTGTTTTTTTTTTTTTAAAAAAATAAATTTCCCGCTGGCTGTCGAAAATTGTGGTTTTTTGCTATTGAAACGAGCTCGGATCGTCCTGATTTTCCGCACAATTATAGTAATTTTTCGTTCCGAACAACATATCCGAAAATCAGCCCGATCCAACGGTGAGATCAAAAGTTATAGCAGTTTTACGATAGCACCAGCAAAAAAAAAAAGTGTGATTTGCGAGTTTTAGTTATGGATGATCTAAAATTGTTTACCGGAGCTTTCGTGAGTGAGATGAGAAAGGTTTTTAGAGAGGAGTTTGATCCACTTCATGAGCGAATGGAGAAAGTTTGTAAAAGTTTAGATCGAGTTGAGAAGAGACAAGTAAAGCTATCACATAATAATAATCCTAATGGGAGAAGGATAATTCATCCTAGAAAAAATAAGGTTGAAGATGATTGGGATCCGGGAATTGCTAATAAAAAACATGGTGGTAAGTTTAAAGAATGTAGAGTTTGGGATAACAATATGTGTAGTATCAAGAAGAAAACTCCTTCGAATGATCCAGAAAATTGGCGTAAATTGGAGAAGATGATGGAGGCTTATCTTGAATTCAACATGATGAGCAGCGTAGAGTCAAGTCCGAAAGCATTCTCTTGCGAATCAAATCAATGTAAAGAGGAGGAGAATGCAACCATATCTAAGCTACTATCGGAGAATGAACGTGAATCTAATTTTAAGCCATCATTGGAGGATGAAGAGAGTGAGCTACAATTTGAATCGTTAAAAGTAATTATAGTTCCCAAGTGTGCAAGTAAAAGAAGATGAAGAAGTACGGCAAGAAGATGTCATTCAAGTACAAAACATCATGCATGAAGCTCCAAAGATAGCTGTTGACACGAGCGACGTCATTACCGAGAAAAAAAAAGATATTCAAGTTGAAAGATTATATTTGAAGATTGTTGAAATTGAGCATATTGATTTCATTGGCGTTGATAAGTTTGATATTCATCCGAATTACCAGCTAGTTAACTTTTTCAACAAATTGAGAAAAATTGAATTGTTGCATGACAAGAAGTTTGATGAGTTTCGAAAGGCAAGAAATTTCAAGCATCGTAAATATTCGAAGTACTTGTTCTATTGGCATGGAAGATATCAAGCTTCGAATAGGCATTCAAGGATTAATTTTGTCGAAAAGTGGGTGATTTGTGTACAACCTAACACGGATTTGAGGGCAAATCCTTTTCAAGAGGAGGGGAATGATGCGGACAAGGCTACATGGGCTCAAATCAACTCGTGAAGGCCCATTAGAATAAATTAGAAGCTTTATTTTAAGTAGTTTTAATTATAAGAATTATTTCCTTATTCAATTAGGAATGTTTTCATTATTTAATTAGGAATATTTTCCTTAGTCAATTAGGATTTAGATTAGTAGTTTCCTTATTGTGTTTAGATTAGTATTTTCCTTATTCTATTTGGATTAGTTTTCTCTACACCCTATTTAAAGGGGGGTTCATTGTTTTATTTTATCATCTAAGACTTTATTCATAATAATATTGAGTGATTTAATCCTCTTTGGTTCTTCACGAACTACTTGAACTTATCGGTTTGTCCGTGGCGTTCATCCGACTTATCAATCGGTATTCCGCACCCGGTTGTGGCGTCTTCGATTTTCATCCTAATCTGATTGTAGAAACGGTCCAGGTTCTTAATTTGCTACGGTTTTCGTGTGTGTCTGTGTCGAGGTTCGCACAACCAATTCGTTGTGTTTGGGGGTTTCGTGCGATATCACCGTAGGTCGTATCAGGTCCTTACTTCGTAAGTCGTAATTATAGGCCAAGTATTCATTATTATTACTTTAATTATAATTCATTATGGATCTTATACTTGGCCAGCTAATAGGCTTCGCCCCAAGATTTTTAGCTTAAACCGTTATATTACGGTGTACTCTCATTAGGCTATCTCGTTAGTTATGATTTTTCTTTCAATTATGAGTATATTATATGCATTATGATCTGGCTCGCTATTCCGTAATTCGTATGCATTCGTATACCCCTACATCATTTCTAAGTTTAATAATTATTATCTCTTTTCACTTTATATATTAATACATTATGAAAGGCTCGATAATTCTCTACGTGTAACATGTTCTGTCTAGATGAGTGACGCGATCCCGAATCGTCTTTCCTAGCCAGGCTAATGGATCCTTAACCCTAACACAAAGACATGGAATCAATAAATCACAAGATCCAAGATTAGGGATTTGGAATTGAAAACACAAGAATTAAAAGATAGAAGACCTGGATATAAAAGTTTGCTCTGATACCAATGATGCGAAACTCGGATCGTCTTTCTTAGCCAAGCTAATGGATCCTTGACCCGTAGTCTATAAACAAACTAGAACCTTGGAATCACGCGAAAGATGAAAGGAGAAAACCTCAACCCAAAGCTTAAAGAAGCGCGAACCTTGGTATAATGAATGATGCCACAATATAGTGTGGTTGCTAGATTGATAAGTCAAGAACAATTGAATTTAATTCAATTCAACATGTTCAACATGTTCTTAGAGAACACAAAGAGAAAACTCTCAATATTATTAATTATCAAATTCTTATTAATAAAACAATAATGCGCATCCTTTAAATAGGAGTAAATAAAGCCTTAATCCTAATTCAAAAAGGAAACTATTTCCTACTTAGAAAAAGAAAATAATAACTCCTAGAATATTCCTAACACAATAAGGAGAATAATAATAAATAAGAAGGAAACTTATTCAAAAAGGAAACTACTAATCTAATTCCTAATTGAATAATAAAATAAGACAACTAAAATAAACTCTTAAATAATTAAGGAAATAATATAGGAGTCTTGAAATTCTATGGAATTCCTTTTGAATTTTCATGCTCTATCCTTATAATTCATCAGGTGTGGATCATCATTTGGAATGCCATGAACCACCATGGTTGAATAGAAACTAGAGCTAGACCGGATCATATCAATGAGTCTGCATAAGTCTTTACATCAACCACATCATAGCCGAGGCAACATTTACAAATCAATACGAGACATGATACGATACAATAATAATAACAGCACAATCACAATCTCGCAACAACACTCGTATCACGTCTCTAGTATAATGCCTCAGTTTTACCCTGCGGTCAGTCCAGGCCCAGAACAACGGATCTCGAAAGGTCCAAAGTTCTTATTTCATGTCTCCTCCAAGTGGGGAGTGGCTCAGGGACTTGTTTTCTAAGTAATTCATTCGGAGATAACCATGCAGGACATTTTCCCAGGAATAAACATCTCATACAAGCCATCTCGACACTCCGGAAGGAACTACACCAGGCGATACCCTAGCAAGGTAATGACCATTAGTAGCCCAACTACTTCCTGGAAAACTCACCATTTGAAAAGTAGTGGCACACGAGACCTGCTCCGCTTCCAGAAAAACTCGTCTAACTGAGAATACATAGTCCTGTTGGAAGGCAAGATACCTAGAGTGGGCTCTCCTTTGTGGGCAACACAACCATCGATGGAGTCATCGACTTCATTTTTTTCGTGCACGATTTAGGGATTTTTACCTAGGGGTGGCAATAGGTGGCCCATCTTCGAGTTACGGGGAACTACCTGGTGCTCGGTCAATCATCATATCCAGCCCATACGTGTGATCACATCAATAAGAATGTATCGATTCCTCATTCAACAACATATATATAATCATCAATCATTCATCACACGTATGGCCAACAATATATATATATACAATCACACAATCGTCATCATTATAATGATCGTTCATTCATCATTCGTCACATTATCATTATTATCGATCCAATTATCCGGGACTTTATCATTTAACTAATAATTGTGACGCCCCGAAATCCCGTTTAGAGGATTTCACTTTCGGGACCCGGTTAGCCACGGAGTCGTACGCGACGACGGGTGATCAGGTGTAAAACGTAGAATTTATATAGTTGAGATATCGATTAAAGCCATACATTTTGGAAAATTTTGGCATGTGGAGTTTGTACTTTCAATAAAACCATTTCCTGTCAAACCAACACAAGTTTAGCTAAAATAATATCTCCACATCTATCAATTCCTTATTATATAAAAATTCACCTCGGGTACACAGCAATGCCTCTATTGAGGTCTCAATCTCATAATAACTTGACATCAATATAAATACATAACAATACAATATACATATCCAGTTTATTAACTAAAGAATTAGTACACAAGTCGTTTCCCAACGACTTAGGTGACCAAAGTCCATCAGAGCTATCTAGACTTGCACTCGTACCATTCCCACGAACACCTGCAACACTGGTTTGGAAAATGGGAGTGAGCCAAACGGGCTCAGTGGGAACTATAAGGGTTGTATAAGAAAATAAGTTGGAAATCATGCATGCCATGCCATGTATTATAACGAAAATAGTTTATGTGCTGCTTCTCAGTAATAAGTCACATTTCTCTTTGTTTATACAAATATAAATACATATACACATGTGAAGCAGCTAATGCAGGGAAACCTTTCGTGAAATGTATATATAATGCCCCCAACCCAAAGTACAAGAAAAGCAATGTACGTATACATATACATCATCGTACTACATAAGCCACAACACCGCGACTAGATCTATCACATCAATCATATATATCAACTCACGTCTAGGATTTTCATATATCTACTGTACAGAGATAGCCGGCACTCGGTTTCTTCTGCCCAAGGCAGGGACCACCTACCAGGTCCACCTAGACACTACCTCACGCAGCCACACAGGCATACGCTACCTCACGCCGCCATAAAGGCGCACGCTACAATAATACTCACGTAGCCACCAAGGCTATACGCTACCGGTAATCACCATCTATCTAGTACGAACGGTGTGGCCATCCGATGTAAAATCACAATAATCATAAATACATCAAATCAATGAAATCACAAGAATATAGAATTCAACATATATAGATATGAATATACCTGCATTCCATATGTATTCGTAAAACTTGTATATATGTATATATCCATTGATGATATGAGTAAATATACATACTGCAAAACCTGTAGTGGTATTGTTGTAGAGATTAAACAATATAAGCCAAGTCCGTCAATTAATAGAGCAAACCAGAAAATCATCAGTTTGGGAGTTTTCATATGTTTTCATCAATTGGCCCCAAGCCAAGTCTAATATACTCAAACAATGTATATAAGTTCCCAAATAGCCTCCCATTATGATTTAAAGACTTCATTCATTCAAAACATATTTATATATTTGACCAGCATACTTACGGACCGGCTAGGTAAGTAGAAAATCTCATAAATGTAGTTCATAGCTTAAAATACAACCACAATACCACCAATATATGTAACTTTGTCCGAAATATGCTTTTAAAACCATGTATCGCATTATATATATGCGTAGTAGTGTATACTGTACACTATCATATCCGTACATAAGGGTTTTGTGCCAATCTTACCAAAAACAGTATATAAATTGGGGCTTTTTGTATAAAATAGCTACTGATGTCATATATGATTCAAATCCATCAAAATTATCCAAAGAAATTAACCCAAGCCCCATGCATATGCAACTTTGAGTAGAAAACCTAGGTTTAGTTTGATTTGGTGTAAATATGTTGTAATCACTTGAAAGGAAGTTTAAATACTATTATTCCCACCTTAAGAGGGTCAATCCCTCGTAGTATTGCGGAAGAATCGAGCCGGAACCGCACAAATGCGAAAACCCCCAAATTGTAGCTATAAACCCTAAAATGGTGGATGAAGGTGAAGAAGATGATGAAGATGATGATGATGATGTTTTATTTGGTGTGGGTTTGATGCGGAAGGAATTGCCTTAGATGTTCACAAGATTTCCCCCAAAATCGCCCTAAATCTCTCTCTACAAGCTCTCCAAGTGGTTGGGTGAAAATGAGAAGGAAAAAGGGAGGAAATAAGCTTAAAAACTCGCCCAGATCGATGTAGTCGACTACATCAAAACTCATGTAGTCGACTACCACTATTCACAGCACAACAATTTTGCTGTTTGGTCACAGGATGAACTTCACGCCCAATTTTGACCATTGAGGAGTGAGAATTGGGTCTCGGACAAAACACGAAAGTTGTAGAGGGCATTGAGATGAAGGTGTGGCCGAAAACGGGGACTCATTTGGAGTTCGGAAGAAGAAGTTATGGTCTTCCAAAGTCGGGTAAAAATAATTTATCGCGTAGCTTCCAAACTTGTGATTTTCGAGCCGATTTCCGTCCGAGCCACCCGAAACAACTTATGGTCATTATAATACACTTATATATGTTAATATGACTTGTTGGAAGTTCCCAAACCATGCCAACCTTTACAGAACCCAATTTGGCTACCCGGAGCCAAATTCAGTCTTATACGCAATATGGGTCGTGATTCGCAAGCAATAAAGAAACCGGGTGTTACAATAATTCCCATTATTCGGCCAATTGATTCGTTATTAATATATTACATCTCATTATGTGTCATATGTATCAAACTACGTCCTTAAGCATTCTATGTAGTTCCCAAGCCTCGTAGCCCAACAAGCCTTAATTATTGTGCTCCTAGTTCAACTAGTGTATGTATAACTCTCCCTAGCCACCTACAATTCCAGTCAAAGCATCCTATGCTCCATCGAAAATATTTACTACATCACTAGATAGCATCTATGTCATATCCTTGTTACTAGTGCCTACCATACATCGTACAAGGCTCTAAACTCAAGGAATGTTGCGCTTCATTATGCCCTAACGGTTTCTCGGTTCAACACACATGGATAGAGTTCAACACTCTTAACTATATGCATATACATGCATATCTATTCCATATAATCCATAATCAACCATGATTCAAGCATTAATCCTGAAATCCTCTTTAGACTAGTTCATTCCCTTAGCTACAATGAGGATACGATGTGTAGGTGAGAGAACAAGGCTCACAACATGGTAATAAGTGATGGTACATGATATCTAAGTGATAATCTATCCATATGCATCACTAATCTAAGGTTTACCTCGCCCAAACCCCCTGAGATGCAAACAACATGTACTTTTGATGAAAATCCCCAATTTGGTTTCAAAACTCTAATTCAACGAATAATAATTTGAAATCATTTAGTACTAGTGTTCCCACTTTGGACAAGCTAAATCCACAAGTTGATGAAGTGTAGAAGCCGTATTGCCAAAGCCCTAGCTCCAACGCTAGCTCCAATGGAGGAAGAAGGTGAGAAAGATGATGAATAGCGAATGAGGAAGCGATTTGGGGCTCAAATCTTGTAGGAGGATGAAGAAGCTCCAAGAATCTCCCTCTCTCTCTATCTAGAACTCTATAGAGAGTAGAGGATGTGTGTGGTTCGAAAATAAGGAGTGATGGGTATTAAATGGGTCAAAAACGGGTTTAAAACGCTCAAAATAACATTAAGGTGAACCATGATCAATCATGGGTCATGATCCCTTCTAGAACTCCTCTGGAGGACTATGATCGATCATGGCCTTCCATGATGGATCATGGAAGTCACTACATCAATAAATGACTTTCTGAGCCCGAAACGGATCTCGAAATGGCTGAATCTCGATTCGGTCCAAACATGAAAGTTGTAGAGGGAAAATAAATGAAGACGTGGCCGTAAATGGAGAGTCATTTGGACATCGGATGAAGAAGTTATGGCCTCTCAAATTTGGCCAAAAATCGAGGAATTGCAAAAAGTTGAAACACGCGATTATCGCCTCGGTTTTAACCTAAACCACTCGAATAATGAAACGATTGCTCCTTCAAACTTAATCTATCTAAGATGACATACTAGAACTATTGGGTCGAGTACGAAGGGCTCGGAACCAATGCTCGTTCTCTAACGGAGATTAAGTCATACCGGACTTAAGAGGAGATTAACGCGAAAAATAAACCCGGGGTATTACAGTCCACATTTTTACTAAAGGTACAACTCATCCGAGGCATCATAAAATAAAAAATACAGATATGATACAACGTTAATAATAATAATAATAACATGCATTCATTCGTATCATATCTCTTGCATAATGCCTCAGTTTCACTCCGCGGATTGACCAGGCCCAGAACAATGAATCTAGTGAGTCCTGAAGGATCCGATGCTCTTATTCATGTCTCTTCCAGGTGGGGTGGTGGCTCAGGGAATTAGTTCTCCAAGTAAATCATTCGGAGATAACCTTCAAAATATTTTTTCGGGAATAACACTCCGAATAATTAACGAGAAAAACACCCATACAAGCCTCCAACGACATCTGGGAGGAACTACACTAGGAGACACCATAGAAGGGTGATATCCATTAGTAGCCTGACTACTTTTTGGGGACTCACCATTAGGTAAGTAGTGGCACATAGGACCTGCTCCGGTTGCTAGGAAAAACATTATAGCCCGGGGACACATAGTCAGCCGGAAAATAAGATGCATAGAGTGGACTCTCCTTTAGTGGGATTTCAACCACCCGGTGGAATACATCGATCCTCTTTTTTCGTGCACACTTTAGGGGCTTTCACCTAGGGGCAACAAATAGGCGTCCCGTCTTTGAGTCACCGGGAGCTACCCGATACTCAGTCCATCATATCCAACCTATATGTGTGATCACAATAATAAGGATGTCACATCCATTCATTCCTCACAATGAATATCATCATCAATCATATAACCCATCACACATATGGCAGTCCACATAAATCTATATACAATATCCAATTGCCCACTATTTATAACCATCATTATTGTCATTGTTTTCAAGTCATCTATCCGAGGCCGTACTGCCTTATAGTCATTCTTATCATTCAACCAAATGGGTACATTATTGATAAGTTATATCTTTTAACAAGTTATATAAGTAAAACTATGGTCGTTAGTGTTATATGATGGTTCTCAAGCCATGTCGTCAAGCTAAGCCTTGGTTATCGTGTTTCTAGTCTAACAGGTGTATGTACGGCTTACTATACTATACACATGGCCACGGCATCCCACGCCCTACCATGGTGGATTTACTACGTAATTAGAGTATACAGGGGTAGTATTTTCATCATTAGTGCTAACCATAGTCTAAACAAGGCATAAGACTTAATGGTTGTTACGCATCAATCTGCCCTAGTGGGTTCTTAGGGTAAATACATACCAAAAATTGTACTCTACCATCATATCTAATGGTGTATCCGTGCATATCTATTGTTAATAAACCCTAATCGCCCATTCTATGTGCATAAATTCCAAAACTCCCAATTCTTAGGTTGAACATACAATTACAAGATGGGTTCGTTCATGATGAATCTTTAAGTATAAAAGCTAAAAAATGGATATAGTTGTTGAATTATGCAATTGATGTCATACAACCATCAATCGAAGCTATTACTAGCCCAACCCATATGATGTACAAACAAACTAGGGTTTTTTAAAAAATTCCCCAATTTGTGTAGAAAACTCTAGTGCAACAAGTAGTTGTTTGAAATACAAGTTAAATAATAGTGTTAATACCTTAGAGAAGGTAGATCGTAGAGTTAAAGAAGTGTATACGTCGTATCCCCAAAACCTTAACTTGCTTCAAGCTTCCACGGAGGTATGAAGGTAGAGAAGATGATGAATAATGAAGGAGAAGGTGGTTTGAAGCTCAAATCTTGGATTGGGATGAAGAATCAATAAGAGAGCCTCAAGAATCTCTTATAATCTCTCTCTAGAACTCTCTAAGGAGTGTGTGTCGAAATGGGTGGTTTGGGGGTGTAAAATGGGTGTTAAACGAGTTTAGAATGGTTTGGAAGTCGTCAGGTCTGAACCATGATCGATTATGAACTCTACTGGAGGACCATGATCGATCATAGAAGTCACTACAGCACCACATGACTTTCTGAACCTGAAATGGATGAATCTCAATCGGTCTAAGCACAAAAGTTGTAGAGGGGAAATAAATAAAGACGTGGCCTCAAACAAGGAATCATTCAGACATCGGATGAAAAAATTATGACCTCTCAAAGTTGGCCAAAAATTGACGAATCATGAAAAGTCGAAACACGCGATTTATACCTCGGTTTCAATTCGGATCACCCGAATAACGAAACGATTATTTTCTCAAACTTAATATGTCTGAAATGACATGCTAGAAGTATATGGTCAAGTACGAAGGGCTCGAAATCCAATGCTTGCTCTTTAACGGATATTAAGCGTTAACCGGGCATAAGAGAAGGTCAATGCGAAAAACGAAACATGGGGTATTACAACTAATATTTTAAGAGTTAACAAAAATAAATCATAAAATAATGCACTCAATTAATTTATATTTTTTTTGTATTGACACGTGTATAAATAAAATGTCGCAGGACCAACGGAAGTATGAAATCATTAAGAATGAAGTAATTTAAGAAAACGTGTGATTACAAGGCACACAATTTTTTACGTGGAGAGATTGGTTTGACCTTACTCCAAAGTAAAAACAATAGAATCTACAATATTTGCTTCGAAGAATTTGTTATAATTATGAACCTACTAACTCTTTCTATAGGATTTTTCCTGAACTTACTCTAGTCGTATATGGATTCTTATTTACTTTGTGATTTATTTTAGTTGAGAAAATTTAATATTATTTACTTGTTCAATATTCGTGTTGGAAGGCTAATTTTCTTTTAAGGGAGATATGAAGGTCCACTACTTGATTTAGCTATATTAATGCATGTTGCATTCATCTTATTTTTATAAAAATATCCTTTCATTGATCTCCAAAAGAGACAATCCAATTTAGTGTTATTTTTGCGTTGACACACCATAAAATTTCCTTGAGTAAATTTTAATCTTAATTTCTAAATGTTTCTTCTAACATTTTGAGGGCTAATATGGATGGGTCTTGAACCATTGTTTCTTCCTTAAGTAGCGATTCATCGGAAGTTTATTTTTATCCAAATTATTATTTTTATAAAGAGAAAATTGGGACTTTTACACAAGATTTATAGAAGATGAACTTTGTTTAAAAGTTACATCTTGAAATTAATATTTTACTTGAGTATTCGGTTCATTAACACACCACAGGTGACTCATAATTATTTAATTAAATTGTATTTCAATTGTCCATCAGACATATTAAATTACATCTTCGCAATGTTTTGACAGTCATATTAAATTATATATATTTTTAAATGTTATGACAAACATATTAAGTTAATATGTTTTGTCAGACATGTGTGTGTGTGAGAACGCGTGCTTTCGACGTCGGGCCCCTTAGCAGCGATTCCTCTGGTTTTCCCGATTTGTTTGGAAAACAGTTCATTTTATTATAAAAAAGGTGATTGTTTGTAAAAGAAATTAGAGTCGCCAGTTTGTTTTACTACACAAACAAAAATCTGTGTAAAAAAGAAACGTTTATGAATTAAATGATCTCTTAAACACAATTATTGCGAAACTAGTTGATTCAAAATGTTCGAGGATTAAGTTACGAATCGGGAAGGTGTTAGGTACCCAATTATCCCTTTTGTTCTCTGAGTAGAATATGCGCATATTTATAATTGAACATTCATTCTTGATATATAAAGTAGATTCACTTAGACTTTTGTCAAAGCCTAAGTTCACTAAATGTGTATCAATTCTGCTATGCCAGGACCTTGGTGCCTTTTTTAAACCATACAGAGCCTTTTTCATTCGATACACCTTTTCTTCTTGTCCTTGAGAAACAAACCCTTCAAGTTGCTCCACAAAAATTTCTTCTTCCAAGTATCCATTCAAGAAGGCTGACTTGACATCCATTTGCTGAATAACCTAGGCTTTTTGAGTAGCAAGAGCAAGCAGTATTCTTATGGTATCCAACCTTGCAACCGGTGCAAAAGTTTCAGAAAAATCTACCCCAAACATCTGGGCATATCCCTTGACCATAAGACTTGCTTTGTACTTGTTTACAAACCATTAGAATTGAGCTTGGTTCTATAAACCCACTTGACTTATATGGTTTTCTTGTGTTTAGGTCTCTCCACCAACTCCTATATCCAGTTCTTTTCAATCATTTTTAACTCATCCTTCATTGTAGCTACACTTTTGGTCAATTGCAACTTCTTCATACCCTGCAGGCTCCATTACGACAACATTACATCTTTGATAAATATCATAGTGATCTAGTTCCTCTAACAAGTACATCATCCACATCATCATCATCATTTTCCTCCTCAATTTCAAGCATCTTATCATTCTCCTAGCTTCAGTTATCTACTTCGAGGAAGTGAACATCCCTGCTGACTAAAACTTTATTGCTTTGTGGTAAGTAGATTCTATAGGCCTTTGAAATTGAACTATAGCCTACAAAAATCCCATATTCGGTTTTTTTGTCCAATTTGTCTTTCTTAACTTGAGGGATATAAGAGAAACATAGACAACCAAATGTCTTCAGATTAAACAACTGTGGTTTGTAACCTTGCCATGCTTTAAATGGAGTCCTTTTTTGCAAAGCTTTTGTTGGCAGTCTATTTAGCAAAAAAACTGCTGTATTTGCAGCTTTAGCCCACAATTCTTTTCGTAGCCCTTTGTCATGAAGTAAGCACCTTGTCATTTGCATAATTGTTCGATTTTCTCTCCATGACTCCATTCTATTGAGGAGTGTAAGGTGCTGTCAACTGATGTTCAATGCATGTATTTTCACAAACTTGTTAAATTTTTCAAAGGCATATTCAGTTCCATTATCAGACCTGATCACCTGCATTTTGCATCCTCTTTGAGTTTCAACCCAAGCTTTAAACTCCCCGAAGATGTTAGCAATATTAGATTTAAAATTCATAAAATAAATCCAGCATATTCTTGAGTAATCATCAATAAAAGCAATATAATACTTACCGCCATTCAATGATGGTGTTTTCATTGGTCCTTCAACATCTTTGTGTATTAATTTCAGCTTTTGTACAACCCTTTAAGGCTTGTTTTGTTGAAAAGGGCACCTGGTTTAATTCCCATACTGGCAGGCAGCGCATTTAGGATGCTCCTCCTTTAATTCGGGCAAGCCTTTCACCATATTGTTTTTCTTCATGAAAAGTAGAGGGAGATAATGGAAATGCCTAGTTTCTTATGCCAAAGTATTGTATTGTTATCTTCTTTATGTACAACAGCATACTTTTCTTTTATTAAATATAAGGCAAAACTTTTGCCTTTCATTTGAACTTTGAACACCTCTATGCCTTTTGTATCTTTAATCACACAGTGTTTATCTTCAAACAACACCTTATAGCCTTTTTCAAGCAAGTAACACTCAAATGGTTTTGATTAATTTCAGGAAAATATAAAACATAAAAAATGAATTTCAAACCTACGCGGCCTTCGAGTGTTACTGTCCTTTTCCCTTTGACTGTAATGCGCGCTCCATTTCCAATTCCGACTTTAGAAATAGCGGCCGAGTCAAGCTCTCTGAAGATCTTTCGATCATTAGTCATGTGGTTTGTACAACCACTATCTATAAGCCAACTTTCTGTGGAGCTATTGGTGGCAAAGCATGATACCGCAAACAACTACTCCTTTTACGGTTGATCTTTGTTAGCCTTAGCTTCTCCTTGTTGCTGTTAGGTTTTGCGTACCTTTTTGATGTGCCATAACTAACCGCATTTGTTACATCTTGCATCTGGCTTCCACCAACACTTATTATATGGATGATTGGTTTTTTTTGCAATGAGGGCAAGGTGGAAAGACTTGAGTGTCGTTACTTTGGCTATTTTTATTGTTGCTTCCAGAACCTCTGGGCCTATTCGTTTTGTTATTTTTTCCACCATTGTTGTACTGTGTTTTGTCTTGAAAAGCACTTTCCAAGGATCCATCTTGCTTCATGAGTCTCCTTTGATCTTATGCTTGCCGCGCATTCAACAATTATGCTAAGGTAATACTTGACAAATCTTTTAAGTTTCCCAAGGATGAAATTGTAGCCTCCAACTTTTTAGGAACTGTAGCAAGAACTTTTTGAACAATTCTAGAATAAAAAAAAATCAGTACCAAGAAGTCTTACTTTGTTGACAATACCAAGAAGTCTATCAGAATATTCTATGATCGTTTCTGATTCTTTCATCTTTTCATCTCAAATTCTCGGATCAAATTCAGCACTTGTATTACTTTGACCTTTTCATTTCCTTCATATTCTTGCTTAAAAAAATCCCATATTTCCTTGGCAGTTTTTAGCGTCGTCATTCTAGTAAAAATGGTGGATGAGACTGCTGTGAACAATGTTGCTATTACTTTTGATTTTCTCTGTTTCCTCTCCTTTTGGTTTTTGGTTTGTGCAAGAGTTGGATTGTCTGGCAGGGGTGGAACTTCATACACTTGTTCAATAGCTTCCCACATGTATTTGCATCAAGATAGGCTTCCATTCAAACAACCCATACTTGATAACTTGTTCCATCAAACACTGGAGGTGCAATCGCAGTGAATGAATTTTTTGAATTCATGGTGAATCAGGTTTTTATGGTTTTGAAGCTCTCTCACAGGTTCCTCAAGATTATTGCTATGATACCAATTTGTTGGAGATTTAGAAAAATAAGGAATAGAGATAATGAGAGAAAGCTTATTAAGGAAGCTGAAGATCACTTTTATTTATCAACAAACCATTTATTTATACATCATAATGAATATTGAATTGCAGAAAATTTGCTACATGATAAGCTTAACAGGTAAGTGCCTAAAAATAGCATAACAACTAGGTACCTAAAAATAACATGAAGAAATGGTCATAATCCTAAAGAATAGC
The DNA here is from genome assembly GCA_021464415.1 of Lonicera japonica. Taxonomy (NCBI): domain Eukaryota; kingdom Viridiplantae; phylum Streptophyta; class Magnoliopsida; order Dipsacales; family Caprifoliaceae; genus Lonicera; species Lonicera japonica. Next base: position 112,404 of record JAKCWG010000953.1, on the reverse strand, counting down.
AACAACTAAAACTGATTCAGCTTCATGAATCATTCCAGTCAACAAGATTTTTTTTTTCATTTTTCATGGCATAATTTGTGCTCTTAAGTCATCAATACTTTGTTCAACATACCATTGTCATGCCTACAAAGAGGATCAATAGTCTTTCCACATTTTTTTAACATATTATACATATTTTTTGTTAAGTTGTTCTCATTAGTCATCTATCTATGCCTATTTTGTTTTTTCAGTCTTTTTTGTTCACTTTGCCTTCCTCTTTACGGTATGGCAATATGGTTATCTATATTGGATACATGGATGTCTATCCATTGTTATTGTTATATGAGCCGGCCATCTTAGCTAGTATATTTTAAAAAGTTTCTAATCTTGTTGGTTGACTTTTTGATAATATTTTTGTTACTTGTTTTATTTGAAATTTGAAATTGGTTTACAAACAACATATTAATACCAACATTTTTTACATAAAAATGTAAACAAATAAATAAATTATATGAGCCGGCCATCTTAGCTAGTATATTTTTAAAAAGTTTTATCTTTTGACTGGTTTGAATTATGTTTTCATTTCATTTCCATTTAATTTTAATATTTTTATTTATCTAGTTATTGTTTATCTTTAATAAGGGAAGTTTAGGAAAACACTCTAAATTTTATTATTAATAAACAAAATTACATTTTGTCCTTATAACTAAAGTTATCCTTCAAATTAATCTCAAAAAAGTGTCTTTTGTTAGAAAAAAAAGTATGACATTTGTCCTTCGAAAAAAAAAAAGTCCCTTATTTTAGTAACATTAGAAAATAATAACACTGGTGTCGGTAACATCCAAAGTAATAAAGTGGTAAACGTTAACTAGAGTTATTTTAGTAACTTTCCAACATAATAACATTCACTTTTTAGTAAGTTCCAAAGTAATTAATACAAATATGAATATTAACAATTTACCTTAACCTAAATTGAAGGGTATAAAACTCAACAAACACAGATTTCCATCAAAAGATTTGTAGTAGTTTAATTTTCTAGTATCCATTCAAAAGAACCAAAATGGTTAAAATCTTATTTTCATCAATTTTGTTGGTAAATTTCTTTTTAACTTCAATGGTGGCAATATCAACGGCCACGATTGAGCATGTTAAACATCCTTTTTCCTCTACATCACGAGCAGCAGTATACATAGTCTATACTAAATCTCCGGTCGGCGAAAGCCCTAAATCGTATGACCTACGAATTCTAGCTTCAGCCCTTGGCAGGTTCGTATATTTCACACATGCGCGTTTACTATTATATAAAGTCAGAAAATCTACTGGACTCATATTATGCTTTACTTTTTCTTTTTATTCTTTCTGCAAAAGAATATCTATATAATAAGGCTACGCATATTGTCAAAGCAGTTATCGCCTTGACAGAGAATAATACTATTTTGAAAAGTTGTATTGTATGCTTCTAAAGTTGTACACTGCTCTGACAATAAGTATAATTGCTTTGTCAATAGTACCGCCCCCATAATAAGGGACAAATGGTTTTTGGATATTGAACATGTATAAGAGATAAAGAATTGTGTGATTAAAATTTAAGATATTTTTTAAATTATATTGTTGATAATGTCCTAAACATGCAATACGACATAAAGAGTGAATATTAGGTTAGTAATCAGTCTTACTTATGTTCCATTTAATTTATTCTTATAATTTTGTTTTTAATAATTATAAAAGACTAGTGGTAATCGGTACGTGCCATATGGGTCTAATTTACAACTTATATAAATTTAATATCAACTATTGAAATAACAAATTTCCCCTTCTTTTTTTCGTCTAAGTCTTGCATTATTTTATAATTTGTACATTCATCTCAACACTCAAAATGACCATATTTCATACTAGCCGGCGTCCAATTTTTTATATGTTTTATAGATTTAGAATTAAAAATAAATAAATTTAATTATTAATACTCTAAATGAGTTATTTAGAAGACTCCAATTTGAATGTGAATAGTCATATCCCTACAAATAAATTTATTCCCTATTATATAGATATATTTATAATTTAAATAATTAGGCTCAAACCAGAGAGTTTTAAAGTCTAACATATTTTTTGATACATCCAAATTCACATATATAAGAAATAGCCTATGATTATAGAACAAAAAAATAAATAAATTAACCAATTCTTCAGTAAAGATTATATATACTAGTACAAACTCGGAAAAAAAAAAGGCACTATAATTTTATTGTACCTTTTATACATCATTCATCTTAACCCACCAAAAGGTATTCTTTAATCTCTATGTTCTGATTTTTTATCATTTATTTATTTTTATGATTCAAAACCTTTCTCATTGTTGTATAGAATTATTCAGGTGGGACCCACGCCAAAAACACTAGAAATGCTTTAGGAAATATCTTGAATGTAAACCATACAATTTTTATCTCATATATTTTTAAGATTCAAAAATCATTATTCAATATTATATAAATATAAATTTGACCTAGTATATAGAGTCATTCTATCAGTAGAGTTATTTATACATTATCTCTATGAAATTTAACCGAATTTTCAATTTAATTTTTGAAATTTCATTTTAATGTCGTCAATCCCATATGTAGAGTTTGATCTCGAATGTCGTGATCCAAAATCCAACTTCTTGTTAGTTTTTTAGTTTCTTGGACTAATAGTATGTGTGGCTTTGATCTTCGTGCAACGTTAGTTGCATGTTGCATTTTTCATCTTATAAACAAACAGCACGTTAGATTTTGGACACAAGCAACAAAGGGATCCATCAAACTTAACGGATGGATTGACAAAAATGAAACTGCATGGATTAAAGTGAAAATTAACTCACAGGCATACAGTTTAAATAACTCCTATTAATAGGCCAACCCTTTTTAAGTTAAATATTTAACCTTTTTTTTGAAGGGGTATATAAATAAATAAATTAATTAATTAATGAAAATTATGGATCGTCTCAACAAAATTTCATTCAAAAATTATTCTATTAACTAATAGGGATAAAATTTTTAGGGTAGCTTAACTTACTTTTATAAGAAAAAGATATTTATACATTGAGATATATATATATATATATACGTAGCGTGCGCGCGGCAAAAAGAGCAATTGTGTACTTTTACCCCAATTTCAATGGATTCTCTGCAAAACTTACTCCAGCCCAAGTCTCTCGAGTCAAAGGTACATACGACACTATTTTTGTTTTAAATAATGTTAGTCAGTACTATTACTGTATTATAAAGCATTCGCATAGAGTGAATTATAGTGTATGCTTATTTTATTTTATTTTTCAGCGCAACCTGAAGTTCTTGAGGTCATTCCAAGCAAAACTTACCATATTGATTCTCGAAGACGGACGATAAACGTTTGAAATTTGTGCAAATATGTATATATATAATTCTCAATAACGAAATTACTACATTTGCCTTTAAGCATTGTGATCTATTGTGTATAAAGTGAAATAAATATTAATGTTAATTTACATCATTTACATTTGTGCATGTATTAAGTATTCAAATCTATCATATTCACTTGTTATACATTAGTGAAAATCCAATGGTTATTAAATTTCTGAGGTTTTAATATTGTCCATATTTCGAGCCAACTAAAGTCTAGACTACAACCCCAGTTCAAGCATGTGTGGTTCTGAATGAGTGGTTCTAAATGGACCTTTTTAATATTCAATAAGGCAGGTTTTAATACGACTTGATCTTAATGAGTGGTTATGAATGGACCTTTTTAATATCATGGCGGATTCGGGTTTTAAAATAAAAATTAAGCGCGAGTTCGGGCAGACTTAACATAAATTTATTCCATTTGACTGAACTTGACCCAAATATAATGCATTTTACTTAAATACCCTTATAATGTAATATAATATCATACATTTTTATGACTCAATAGGTTCCTAATTGTATTAAAAGTTTTAATAATTTAGGCAATGCCTAATTTTCATAAATGCTCTAGAGAAAGAGTTTGGAGAATATAGATGCTTCCTTTATTATTTTATATTTATATTTATATACATATATGTATATACAAAGCATTTTTGGTAAGGACCAATCCTTACGGACTGGTCCTTTTTACGGCACTTTTGTGTCATAAAAACACTTGGGGTGCAGTCCTTACCCGAAATTTTCCCCATGTATAATATATATATATATATATATATATTAATTTTCTCATCATATCATATCATATCATGTGGCATTTCCACGTGTCATTATAATTAAGGTTTGTAACTTCCATTCCTCCTTATTCTTCTAAATAATGGTGCTCTAAATTTTTTTTAATTGCTCTACAATAATAAGAATTTAATTTTTCACTTTATTTCTCTTTTCACCTCCCTCGCTATTAGATTATATATATATATATATATCATGCTCTCATTTTCAAAACTAAATGGTATGGTAACTCTCTATCATACTGGTTAATGTCGCTATACAATAAGTTATTCTCTTAACTTTTTGAAGGATATTGTTATATATATAAAAAAAAAAATTATTATATTTTTGGCGCTTTTTTTTTGTTCTAGTTTATATAATAAATATAAACATATATAACTTCAAATGAGTAATGTAACATCCTGGCCTTAATTAGCATATTTAGTCATACAAACCTTTCAAATACATAACTTATATGACTTGTGAATGAAAATTAAACTTTATCCAACATTTATAATCAAATCACAACATTATGTTTTTCCACATACAAAACCACAAAGCTAAATATCTACTTCATTATACATACAAATTTGCGCCAAGACTCAACAAAGCTTTACAGTTTATACATACAAAAGTTTAACTTGCAATACTTGAGTATTCATAAAGTAAACAAAAAACAAACAACAGGCTATCCGTATTTGGCTTTAATATTAATTTACACATATGAACAACAATATATAATTTGTATCAGAGGTCTGATAAAGTGTTCCTGAACCAGACTCCTAATGATCAACAATGTCTCTATCACCTGAAAATTTTCATTTTAAAAACAGGGTGAGCCTAATGCTCAGTAAGAAGGAGGGGGGGGGGGGGGGGGGGGGGGGGGGGGGGGGGGGGGGGGGGGGGGGGGGGGGGGGGGGGGGGGGGGGGGGGGGGGGGGGTTTGGGGGGGGGGGGGGGGGGGGGGGGGGGGGGGGGGGGGGGGGGGGGGGGGGGGGGGGGGGGGGGGGGGGGTTGGGGTTTAAGGGAACAATTTAGAAAATCAAGATGCCATATAAATCTCCTTCATTAGTAAAATATTTTTACCAGAGCATTACACAAAGCAATTATTCGTATCATCATAGTTTAGTTTTCATAATATTATCTAACTTTACCACAAAACATATAACCATCATATAATACATAAATTTTAATATTATGCATGCTATGCGTATGCAATATCACCTTAGCCTCGATCATTGTGTAAATCCATCTCCAAGTAGAAATCCAAATTCATAACCTCTAAAATAGAATATCATATTATGTCGCCATCACGAATCCGAGAATCATCATCGCAGATATCCACAAAGATATAGATAACATTATGATAGTATGGCCATAAGGACAGCAGAAGTGAAGCGCATTGTTTCACCACATGCATAAGAACCATGCCTTGCCGAGTCTAGATTACCTGACTACTCACCGTTTGCTCTAGATAGCCCTCATTGCTGCCATCCGAAGGTTTAATGATATTCAACCCAATGGCACCAAGCTGGCAAGCTCTATTTATTTAACACCGGCAAGCACATAAGAATGCTACATAATATAATACCACATAAAGATATGGCCAATGATATAATTATAATAATCATAGTATAGCCACTGAAGAAACTCGTTACATGCATAGAGATAGATGATGAAGAATTTCACATAACCAATATATTTTATTTTCCAAGTTCATACACTGCTGTATACGCATCAGTACTAAGTTTCAAGTGACACTCTAGAAACCCATTTACGCATGATTGTAGACAAAGAAATGCTATGTTAATGCACGAATTACTCAATTATCCACCAAATTAACACGAAGCTTAAGTGATGAGAGAAATCACACTGAGATTAACTCATGTAATAAATTTTAGGGTGAGAAAATGAATGGATTATACACATACATAACCCAATCTTTCAAGATTTCTCCATCACTTATGGTTCAAGAACAATTTCCATTAACTCGATCATAACAAAATCAATACTTGATCTTAAGTAATTCATGCAATTATAACAAACATGCTAAATTAAGCAAATATTGTTACATGCATGGTTGTAGTTTGCATAATCTTTAATTTAAACGTGATTATTACTTAATGGATTCAAATTCTTTCATTACCAACAACTCATCAACCATTTTCTCTATTTATAAAGAAATCATCATATACATGAAGTCAAACTTGTTAAACTAACCAACTTTTAACATTTTAATTTACAAGTATAAAGAACCCCGGCCTCAAGGATTAATTATTGAAAAAGGGGAAGCAAAAGAAGCTTAAGTCACCAAGATTTGGTAGATTCTCAGACTTCTACACCAAGCCCTTAAGAGTGTATGATGAAGAAGATGATGAATTCTTGTTGATTCTAGCTTTATTTCCACTTTCACCAAGAATTTCTCCTAAATTTTACCTAAATTTCTCCTCACTCTCCCCCCAGAGACTCTCAACATTTTCCAGCCATTTATGGATTATTCCAAGCCAAACTGAATAAAAATAGTTAAATAATTCGGGTCAACTCTTAAATTATAGTCAAAATCTATTTTTTCCTAGGACCATGATCGATCATGCTTTGGGAATGATTGATTATGCCCCCAAAACCAACCCCATTGTTTACACTTTTACAGCCCATGATCGTGGCATGATCGATGATGCCTTCAACACACTATTTTTTTTTTTGTCTTTTAACCTCAAATTTAGATTAAGCATACTTAAAACAAGACTTAATCCAACAAGATAATCACGGGGTATTATAATTGTAGAATTTGAGCTTGATATGGTCCACTACCATCACCGATACTGTCCTCGACTTAACCACATATTACTAGGTGCAGGGTTTTTAACTCAAAAGGCCTCGCTACTCATATATTTCCATCATTATCACTTCGGAGAACTTGAATAGTAGCATTATATTGTGTACTGATCTGTTTATGAAATCTCTAAAACAAACCACTAACTTCTCCTTTGGATTTCATGAGACAAACCCATGTCATTCGAGTGCATTAATCAATAAATGTGACAAACCATCGTATACCACCTAAAGAAGAAATGTGAGACGGTCCCCATACATCAGAATGAATAATCATAATAGAACTGAACTCTTAGTCAACGAAGGTTTAAAGGAAGTACGATGACTTTTAGCCAGTTCACAAATCTCACAGTGAAAACCAGAAGAATTAACTTTATGGACTAAACGGGGAAACAATTTATTTAAGTAACTAAACGATGCGTGTCTTAACTGACGGTGCCATAACCAAAGTTCATTTGTAATTTTCTTTTCAGAGGTACTAGTGTTCAAGGCTTTGTGCAAACGATCTGTGCTTTTGAACTCCACGTCTAGATAGTATAATTTTTCACGCCTGACACCATAATCAATCATCTTCTTTGTTTGAATATCCTTAAAAATACTATGAGAAGGCCAAAAGATGACAGCACGGTGTAGGACATTAGTTATTTGAGAAACAGATAATATATTATAACCTAAGGATGGTACTACTAAGACGGATGTTAGGTTCAGAGTGTCAGATAGACTGATTGATCATTTTTCCACTACAGGGACTGGGGCACCATTAGCTGTGGAAACAAAGGTCTGAGATGATGGGGTTAAAGGAGTAACTATTTTTGAATTAGATGTCATATGATCAGTCGCACAAGAATCAATACCCATGTATTATTCAAAATAGAGACAAAATGTAAAGCCGTACCTGATGTACATGTGGTGGTGAGTAAGCCTGAGGCCTGTATGTTACCACCTGCTGTGGTCTGGCCTATTTTGCGATTGTTAGAATCCTTCCACTAATCCGAATATCCAATGATTTCATAGCAACCCTTTTTTGAGTGTCTTGTGAGTCCACAGACGGAGCATGGCGGGTATCTAAAAGTGGAAATCGAGAGTCATTTAGTTGATTACCAGAGCAGGATCGTTTCTCTGAATTTTTCCAATTGGAGGGGTATCCGATTAATGATCCAGTCATGGTTATGGGGTCAAGAGCCATTGGAGAGTGTAATACTCAATGATTAAGATCGAATATGGAAATTATGAGATCGTTGTTGTGTTCAGAACGTCGAAAAATGCCAGAAAAGGTTTTTGGTTATCAGCGGTCAAAGTCAACGGTCACGGAAAGTGGCGTGGCGGTGTGTGGCAAGTAGGGCTGACATGGCAGAAGGTGTGGCCGCAGTGGCACATGGACGAAGCACGGCGGGAGGGCAGTTCACAGTCATAGCCGTGAGGGCGCGTGGATGACTTTATCGAGATGTTTCGAACTGATTTAGAATTGTCTCTTGAAAACGAAGACGATGGTGTAAGGTTTGGTTTGATTAGGTGTCGGTATTAGATGTACGATGGTTTAGAAATTCTGGGATGTAGGGTTGATTGTGTGAGGGGGACGACTGCATGGTGTTTGATGAGGGCTAATGTTGGCTGCGTGAATGGGTTAGGGGGCTAGGGTTTTATGGTCGTGTTCCCTCTGATACCAAATTGACGAATAGAGAGAGATATTGGAGAATGAATTATATTGATCTTGATGAAGGAATACAAAGGTCCCTTATATAGGAATGATAAGTCCTAAACATAGAAGTCACAATCCTTTCATGATTCTCGGAATCAATGGAGGTCAACCATACCATATATATACACACCTACCATAGCTATACATATATATATATTCTAACAATAATCTCCCCTACTAGTAAAAATCTCATCCCCAAAATTCAGAAAGTATCTGAGAAATCGACACATGTTCATTTAATTATACAACAAACTGAGAGTTCTCTACACATCACCACTAAGCAAAATGATTTCGCACTCCCAATTCTACTTCACTCACATCTCTTCATAATTAATATTAATTCTAAAGGATTCCAAATATAGCCCCATTATCAAAATTTACCGATTGTTTCAAGAAGATTTAATAGCTAAATCATAACTATCATGCATTGAGATTACTATCTTCCCACTTAGACCAGTATATCAAAAAGTGATCCAAAGGTTCAACACATTCCAACACTAATAAGCATCAAGCCGAAAGGTATCTAAATCTCATCATTTATTCCCAAATTTCATTACCAAGAAGTTGAACAATCTATATCTGCATCTCATGTATTCTACATTATACAAAGTTTTTATACAAAACATTAATCTTCATCTTGTTAATATAATTCTATGCATTCCACAATTTGCAATTGTTTATGAAGAGAAAATTAACATATTTATTAAAGTGATATACTAAAAGCCATGATTTTATTATTATTGGTTTTGATATACAGACTCGATTTTGCTATTTAAATGAGAATCTTTATGGGCAATGGTTGCATTATATTATTTAAATATTGTGCTTGTGTGTATCTTTTATTCCATATAGTAGATGATTTGGTATGTAGAGTATAGCTTACACACAGAGGATCATATCACCGGTTCTTGTGGAATATAAGTTTATTGGTTCACGGTCTTAGATGTAATTGGACAACCATCGGTAGGATTGTAGCATAAGTTTTAGTAATTTATCTTGACTATAGGAAATGGTAAAGTTTTTAACTCGTTGTGCTAGTACGCTTTGTGTGTATTGAATAGGACCTGTTTGGGTTAATTGTTTTTATACTGACTATATAAAACAATTTAAAATCCCATGGTTATTATGATTACTTATGCTCTTAATCTTGAAATAATTAATAGACAAATATATGTAGTGTTTGTTGTTTTGACTCATTAAGAGAGATTCATTTATGGATCAATAATCTTCGTGAATTGGATGGCGACACTATATATATGATGAATATTAATTATTGACGGAATCTACGTCCCGGTATAGGGATTGATGATAACCCCTTAAGAAGCTTATAAGTTTTGATCATATCAAACCCTGTAGGTGGATTATGTTAATCTGATATGTCAAATAAGTTAAGTGGTACGCTCAAGGATTAAGAAGTCATTTAAATATAATTGTCAGTAATTTAATTTAAATGACGGTTATCTGAAATCTTAACGTGGGGAGAATAATAAGTATTTAATAACAAGGAGCTCGAAATATAATTTTTGAGATAAGGATGGGAGTGCATTTATAATTCTTTAGTGGTGTGAATTATAATTTATGGAAGGAATCAATTCTTAATTGAATTAGGATTCCAGTTTTCCGTAATAAGCCCAAACATTTATTTCTCCTTAGAGTCCCTATCGTAGCCTTATATATCTGCCAGCCTTGCCTCTTCTCTCGACACAATAATTCTCACGAATTTAGGGTTTGTGCCGTACAAAGTAGAGAAGAAGATCTTGGTGATACCGTAACCCACACTCGGTACAAGATTGCACGGCAAAAGGAATACGATAGAAGATCTTGAGGTTCTATCGAGCCCGTGTTCTCGATTCGTCTCCACCAACCCCTATTCGTACTAAGACGAGATCAAACCAGAGAGATCTCGAAGGTAAAATCCGATTCGGCACTAGGGTCTTACATAAAAAAAAATGTGTTCGGTCTATACACAATATTAAACAATTCTAGAACTAAGTTTCCATCAATATCTTCTAATAAAACTTACTCCCACCAAAACCATATTATATGTTAATGATACAAAATAAGTTCTTCAAAATTTTCATCCCCCTTTCTAGGTATACCCACACATACTCATGCAAACCATAACCCCATTCACATCTGAACATCACAAGCTTACGTTATGAAAACATTTATATCTACATTTATCTAACAAGCAATCATTTGGAAAGATTGATCATTATTTAGTGTGGTTTACCCAAAGCTACTTGAAGCTCAACCTGAACTCTTTTTGTTCCTCAATAACAAATCAATGAAATCAATATATATAATATGTCAATATAAGACTGATTGAAACTGAGTTTTCTATAAATTTCATGACTTGATTTAAGAAGTTTTTTTTCCAAGTGTTAATTATAATACTGATATAGGTTTAGCTTAGCTTTAGTACAAAATATTAGTACATTACTCATGGAATGGCTAAGATTATTTAATGATCTTGTAGTACAAGTGGTAAATGATTTTATGTTAAGTAAAAGGTTGTAAGTTTAAATCCCCAATATGACACTAATTTTTTTTTCCAAACTCCCTCTTTCCCCCTCTTGGTTTCTCTTTTTTTTTATCTTTTTTTTTTCTAACCTCAATCCCATTCTAAGTACTAATTAATTTTAAATACTAATTAAAGTTAAATTTGTGATTAGAAATGAAATATTTACCTTTTCTAGTATTGGCAACGATAAAATTCTCGATAGTTCACCCATTTTGTTAATTTTTGACGTATCATTTTTACATTGACAACCCTTCAGAGAAATCCTGGATCCTCCATCCCTTGCCACCACCATATCAACTAACAAGAATGTCGCAAGAAAGAATTATGACATCAAAACCATAAACATTGGTTATTTTAATAATTCACAACAAGTCTTCATTTAACCTGTATTAACTAAAAGTCTTAATACAACTTTTCCAAAACCAATCATATTGAGAAAATTTTCAAGTGGTTAAAATTAATACACATATCAAAAAAATTTAGCTCATACTAAATGTATTCATCTACCAATTAACGCTCGTTAATTACATAAGTCCCATCTCAACATAGTACAATCTAATTGAATAGAACGGATAAAATTATTTCACTACAAGTGAAAACTACATAAAAATCCAAAAAAAACTATACCGTAAAACAACTCATAAAATTTTCCCATGCTAATTGAAGGATGTAAACTGACGTTAGACTTAGGTTTTAAAATCAACCAATATATTCAACCCTCAAGGTTACCTCAACAAAGAATTAGAAGTTAATTCAACTAGTCACTAAAGGAAATGACTTTGCAAGTCAACAATAATAAAGAACGAAATAACAATCTACCATAAATACATGGATTCCCCCACCAAGAAAGTATAATGGAAAGAAACAACGTCCATAATTATGCTTGACAAGCATTAAGGATCATTGATTTAAGTCCCTATTAGGAAATTATGTTAGCATGCATGATTGTCTTGCATTTTGGATGGCTAAATGTAAACCTTGGTTGAGATTATGAGAATTGATTTCACATAACCAATGAGGTTCAGTGAGCTTGGTGATATCTATAACCTCTCCATCTCCTAATCGATTACTTAATCCTTCTACACCCTTAGTGAAGTGTTTTCCCATCATTAAAGGATGGAATTCGGTTCGAGCTGTGAATTTAGTGTATTAGGGTTAATTTTCGCATTTTAGGGCATAAAACTTGACTAGGTGTTTCTTAGCTCATATAGAGCTCGCAACTTGTTAGCCCACACAGTGTGGCATGTGTGCTGCCCTCGATTCGACAAGGAAAACTACATTTTTTCAACATCTTGGCATTTGGCCAATTTGAGTTTTAGATTGTTAGTTGATCTATATATGGCCTTGGGAGTTTGGTACCACATTGCATGAAGCATGCCATGTCGAGAAACCATTCAAGCTTGGTTGGATGCCATTTAGGAGTCGGCTTGACCTTATGAATAATGTGGAACCCATAGCCCTATCACTCCGTGCCCTACAACATTCCTAGTAATATGGAATGGTATTTAGAGCTATTACTCTAGTCTTAATACGAAACTTCACTAGAGAGATTTTTTTTGTCATAGAATCCATTATTTGTCCTCCTTTATGTAGGTCAAAAATTGTTTAGACATTCCTAGTTAGAATCATACTCGTTCGAATCCGTCATTACTTTATTACGAAATGGAGACTAGATTTGATTCAAGAATCTAGTGGATTTTCTTGTTCCATATCAATCTGCGGCTAAATTTCAAGGACAATTTTCTAAGGATGGGAGATTTGTAACACCCATGTTTAATTCAGTTGTTCATTTTTCCGCATTAGTCTTAGTTATTTATTAATCTTACTTTGAATGGTGAAATTTTGACTCATGGGTATTCGTAATGTTCTAATTCTTTAGATAAGTCATATTAGTATATCTACATTTGCGTAACTAATCCTTTTGAAATTCGGGTGGTCTAAATTAGAACTGGTATGGTGTGACGCCCCGAGTTCTGTTGAGAGGAAGAACCTCCGGAACACGGTTGGTCACGGAGCCGTACGCAACGGCGAAAGTGAGTTTAAATTAAGAAATTCTAATGAGATAGAAAAATATGCAATGGCCAAGCACAAATAACGCAATCAAATGGGAACATGCTAGAACTGTAGCTTACCCTCCTGTTAACTCGTGCCTTACAAATTAGTCTGTACCGTTGCGCACCAGTTAACTAAAACGTAAGTCACTCGTCCACAACATGATAGCACTAAACAATTAACATGTTCCTCCAACTCTGCTATACATAACAATAAGAAAAGATAGGAGAATAATAAATATCCACAAAATATATATATAGATCTACAGAACAGTAATAAGTAGCAAAGTCTCCACAACTTCAAGTAAGCTACATAGATTATACAAACATGTCTAAGTTAATACACGTCTAGTTATGCTACAACAAGGTTGGTAACACAGCCTTTCTGTAGTGGAAGGCCCTCGTACTACAGTATCAGAGGAGACTAAGATTTATCGGCCTTTCCCTTATCAGCTCTTCCCGTCCCATCCTTAGAAGTACATGTGTAGGAAAAACTGTGAGCCAAACGGGCCCAGTAGGAACTATAGGATTTTGTAAGGAAAACAGGTATATATAGAGTAATCCTTTATAAAAAGAGTTTGTGAGAAATCCTTGTTCATAAGTCATGAATACATGTATACTATGTAATAAATACAATGTCAAGACACTGCGACTAGGTCTATATCACATCTGTCATATATCATACTCACGTCTAGGATTTTCACATCTACTGTGCACAGAGATAGCCGGCAACTCGGTTTCCTCTGCCCCCAAGGCAGGGATCACCTACCAGGTCCACCTAGACGCTACCTCACGCAGCCACAAAGGCACACGCTACCTCACGCAGCCACAAAGGCATACGCTACAATAATCTCACGTAGCCACCAAGGCTATATGTTGGTCGGAAAATACCCTAGAGGGGGGGTGAATAGGGTTTTTAAAACTTAATGCGGAATTTAAAAACTTTTCGAAAATGTTTAAGTAAAACAATTTACTAAACAAATTTATCAAGGAATGTAAGCAAATAAACAATCAAGCACAAGAGCAAATAATTAAGCAATCTCAAGCAAACAATAATATAGCAAGTAAATAAAGAGATTGAGTTAGAAAGATTGAACCGATTTGAAGTCCAAGACGTTTTGTCCACACGGTTTTGGTTTACCAAACCATAATCCGCGCTCGGTTAGTTCCCCGAGAATTTCCACTAAAATCAATCTCCTTCCGGGTGAAGATCAAACCTCTACAAGTGTTGTCTCACACAGTCTACAAGTATTGCTACACCACAATACTCTCACAAGATACCCTCTTGCTAACCTTGTGAAATTTACCTTTCACAAAAACTAAACAAGAATTTACCTTCTTGTTTTCCTATGAGATTTACCTCTCACAAATTTGAATACAAAAGTTTGGTGATTCACACCAATTTACAATAACTCTCTCAAGTGTGTAAAGAATACAATTTGAAGCTCACACTAGAGTTATCCTATTTGATCAAGATGATATAGCTCAAAAGATTAATGATTGATCAAAAACAATTTCTTGAATCTTTTAATAATGAAGGTAGATGAAGTATGGAGTATGAGAGTGATTCAAGGTGTGTAAAATGAGTCTTGGAAGTCATATTTATAGTCCCAAAAGTGATATAGCCGTTTGAGAAGTTTGGGTGATGATTTAGACTCAAAAATGCAAAAAAAACAACTCCCAACGGCTATATTCAGGTCATCAGTCGACTGAGCAAGGCTCCTTAGTCGACTGAGTGACCATCAGTCGACTGAGCAAAGCCCATCAGTCGACTGATTCCCTCTGCTGGTCTGTTTAGATAGATTGCTGCAGACAGCAAATTTTTCCGATTTGTTTTGATCATATCTCATTATCCAGCTGTTGGATCTTGATGAAATTTTGGATAGAAGTACTATAATGTGTTATCTAACTATTGTCCAAATTTCATAATGATCGGAGTCTTGGAAGGCCTCCAACAAACCGTTAGATCAAAACTGCGCAAAAACGGAGAGAGTCTAGAAAGGGAAAAATAAACATTTTTGCAATTAAGTTCCAAAATCAATTTTGATGCTTGGGATAGGTCAAATATATTATCCTAAGATACATATTTTCATAAGAGCTCAAAATATGCTCAAATCAATTTAATATGAATTTATTTGAAAACCAGTTTTTGCAAGAATGGTGTTTTCAAAGAAATTTTGATTTAAATTGATTTTGATCAATCTAACAATGATGTAAGTTCATATTTGAGCTATATAATCATTAATTAGAAACTTTACATTAATCCTAAGCAAACACTCAATTACCGAATAGGTGAGTCTTCGAATGCTTCGATTTGTTTCTTCAAATTGATTCTTCACTTGAAACTTTTTCCTTGAAGCTTTGGCATATGGTTCTTGATCTTTGTGTTCCATGGATTTGCATTGCTAGCTTGTGAGTGATGAGAATGATCTTCTTGTCTTGTCCAACGCTTGTAGAAGAATCATCTTGATTCGGATAGATCGGATATCGCGTGACATCTTGGCCTCACATCACGAGATGTCGCGTGACACTTGCCCTTTTTGGGGAAATGTCGCGCGACATTGTTTCCCGAGCACTATAAATAGGCCAACACCCCCAAGGGTTCGAGGGAGCAACTGGAATATGAGAATTCTGGAGTTTTAGGTCTGATTTTATTATCAAGCATTTTCTACTATCGTCTTATTTCTAAAGAATTATCGAATCTATTCTCGACACTCGACGTGTCCCGTCTCTGGAATCGATTTTTAGAAAATATCCGAAGAAGGAGAAGATTATTATCGCCGGAGATCTCTCTGTCGTATTATATTTTCTTTCTTATTATTATTCTCGTCGGGAAGGTAAAGAAAGTCCCTTCTAGTATTTAAAATTAGATATCTGTGTACTTGTTTTACTTCTGTTGTTCTGTCCACGTTTTATTTGAATAAACTTATTGCCAAGTTATAAATAGTCTACCGTTTTTAAAACAAAAGACCCTGATAAAATCATTTTTAAAACCAGAAGAATAAGTACATTATTGTCCGGATAAATCCTGTTTTCAAAACCTGGACCGATAAAACTTACTTAGGAATTAAAAACCCGGTATATCCTATCTGTTTCATAGATTGTGACACGGCTGGTGAAACTCTCCTCAAGAGTTCTAATTCCATATAGAATCAGTTTCGACACAAGATCCGAACTTTTCCAAAATAATCAAAACACGAGAAAACCGTCATTATCTGAGGAAATAATACGAGAAACTCTCTCTTAAATAAAAGGTTTTGTCATTAGTATTTACCTCTTTTAAAATAAAATATCGGATCTCGAAACACAAAGGTTTTCATCCCTTTTCCCGTTTTCCCAAAATTAGGGTTTTTTATTTAGGGAAATAGTAGACTATCAGTAAAAGCATCCAAGTTTTTTAACATAGAATAAACATATAAAAGACCACTAGAGACCGAAAGGGCGGAATGGGTGCTTAACACCTTCCCAAACCGTAATATAGTTTTCGAACCCTATAGAATCCTGGTTTCGCAGACAAACGTGTAGAGAAAGGCTTGTCTATAGCCTTTCCTCTTACACAACCCTTTTTGTCTGTTTTTTTGTAAAACGTACTGGCGACTCTGAACGAACCCTCTTGCATCTAGAAATAGAAACATATGGACACTTGATATGAACCATCAACAAAGAGGCTCTAGCAAATGGAACGACGGAACCCGTTTCCGACGTTTTAGACGCCCATCCAAACTGGGACGAGACCCGGGGGTCGCATTTGCGGATTCTCACAGTGGCGACTCTGCTGGGGACTGTTAGAAAACTAGACTCTTATATGTGGACTTTTTGTTTATCTGTTGAATACTCGCTTTTACTGCTTTCCTTACTTGTGTAATTTGTTTTGAGAAGAAACTTTTTTTTCTAAAAATGGGAGTTTTTCAAAAATACGTAATAAAGATAATGATATTTGTGAAACCAACCTTTCGAACTTTACACGCACTATCACAAATCATGCATTGGTTCTACGAGTGTGAATTTACCCCAAACCTTCGGAAGTATTATAAGTGAGTAGGGAGTTAGCTCGATTGGGCCAACATAAACCGAAAGCATTTACTTCCACTCTCCTTGGCCAAGTACGCCCCCGAGGTATATCGAGTGACGAGAACACTCACGTACCCGGGAAGTATATCAAAAGGCTCTTGCACGTACCTGCCCCTGGGGTATATCACAAGGTCTTGCCAAATAGGAGGGAGCCTGAAGCCTTAACCGTTCGTACACCTGCGCTGCATATAAGATCGAGTTAAAACACTTGTCAAACAGCCATAGGGGATGTACCACCCTACGGCTTACTTTACGACACCTTTTAAAATCCGAGGCTTTTTCTTGGCAATTTTTAGTGGTTCTTTTGGCAAAAATTGAGTCGCATCATAGTCTTCCTTCATCTTCGCCACGTGGTTTCGTCTACAGCCGTAAAGCGACGTCAGTCTGGAAGGTTGGGCCGGTCAAAATTATACCGGAAGACTAGTAAGACCAAGCACACCCGAAATGGCCGATGGACGCGAGAATCAAGCGACAGATCAGAGCCTAGCCGAGGCGTCTGCAGTTCAACCAACTTTAGCTGAGATGCACCATCTGTTGATGACCGTCAGCATGAACCTAGCAAGCCTCACAAACGAGCAACAGAATACCCGAGTCCGAGTAGAAATGATGTGATCCAGCCTAGCCTCTTTAGCCAAGAATTTAACCTTATGTTCTTGCGCGTTCTCACGACCGGCTGAGATCAATAAAGATATAGAGCATATTGATTTTATTGGTGTGGATAATTTTGATGTTCATCCGCATTATAAGCTAATCGACTTCTTTAACAAGTTGCGGAGGATCGTATTGCAATATGGTTTAAATTTCGAGGAGTTTTGCTTTCTAAGGAGAATCAGGCATCGAAGATATTCGAAATATTTGTTTTCATGGGAAGGAAGAACAGAATTATCTCATGTTAAGGTCCGAAGGAAGAATGGGAAGTATTCAAAATACTTATTCAATTGGCATGGGAGATTCCAAGTTCCAAAGCAGTGTCTGAATGTTGAAGTTGTTCAAGACTGGCTGAATCGAGGAATGGGTAGGCCAGATTCGAGGGCGAATCTTCTTGAAGAAGAGGGGAATGATGTGATCCAGCCTAGCCTCTTTAGCCAAGAAATTAACCTTATGTTCTTGCGCGTTCTCACGACCGGCTGGCTGAAGAATTTAATTAGTTTTATTTATTTATTTTATATTTCTTAAAGCCCAAGGATTATTATTTAGATTTATTGTCATGTTAGGAATATATTGGGCTTATTTTAAAGTGTTTATTAATTTCCTCATTGCATTAGGATTATTCTAGATGTTATTAATTTCCTCATTGCATTAGGATTATTCTAGATGTTATTATTTTCCTTTTCTAAGTAGGAAATAGTTTCCTTTTTGAATTAGGATTCTTAGGCTTTATTTACTCCTATTTAAAGGAGGCACATTATTGTTTTATAATAAGTTTTGGATGATTAATAATATTGAGAGTTTTCTCTTTGTGTTCTCTAAGAACATGTTGAACATGTTGAATTGATTAATTCAATTGTTCTTGACTTATCAATCAATTCTCCACCAATTGATTGTGGCGTCTTCGATTATACCAAGGTTCACGCTTCTTTAAGCGTTGGGTTGAGGTTTCCGCCTTCCATCTTTCGACGTATTCCAAGGTTCTTGCTACTTTTGTAGTTCAAGGGTTGAGGATCCATTAGCCTGCCTAGAAAAGACGATCCGAGTTCGCGTCAAGAAGAGTTGTCAGCCAGACAGGCCGCACCACCAGGGTTTGAACTACTACCGCCGAATCGAGATCCGAATCAAGGGCAGTCTTCACAAGAACTTCCCCCGGTCCAAGGAACCAATCCACCCCAAACGGGCCCTATCATAGCTGATCCTGTTCAAACTGACCCCAATAATCAGAATAAATGGGCCCCGGATTCAGGCCCCACTTATCAGCAACAAGAGCCACCCATAGTTTGGCCGCAACCCCAAGTACAACCTGATTTTGACCCCCAATACCAACCATGGCCACAAGTCCCCGCAAGACCTATTCCACCACCAGCCCCAGTAGCCCCTCCCAATGAATACCCAGATATCAACCGACTTCGGGCAGTGTATGCAGAATCGGTTATAGCACGGGAACAGCCCGACGAGGTGTTAAGAGAGAGTGAAGAAATGAAGAAGCTAAAAGAGCAGATGAAGGTTCTGCAAAAGGGGATTTCTCTGATGAAAGGGGCAGACGAGATTACAGATATGAATGCCTTCTCCCTCTACCCGGAAGCAAGACTACCCCAAGGATTCAAACTCCCTTCCATTACCAAATTTACGGGAACCACACCTCCTAAAACCCATCTTTAATCCTACATCAGATCCATGCAAGTGTCCGATTGTGAAGAACCGGAGTTGGCACAAGCCTTTCACATGACTCTCACGGGGGCCGCCATGATATGGTTTTTCGATCTAGAGAGACACCGCACGGGTCCAACGAGGATTTGGAAATTACCCGTAAACACCTGAAAATGGCCAAACAGGGCGAGAAAGAGAGCTTCAGCGACTTTGTCACCCGCTGGAGAGAAATGGCCTCCCAAATGTCCAAACGGCCCGATGAAGAAGAACAATTGGAGATAATACAGAAGAATTTCACTCCAGCTGTACTAAGTTGCATGGAAAAGCATGTATTCCCACTCTTCAGAGCCCTGTTGAGTATGGGGTCGCAAGTAGAGGAAGAATTGGCCAAGAAGGCAGAGTCTGATACCAAGAAAGCCTCGTACACCGGGAGAAAGACAGCCACCCTAGCTGTAAATCAATTAAGCTCGTACCCATATCAACAGAATCTATTTTAATAGTCACAACAAACCCCTCCGATGAGTTGGCCTGCACAAGGAGATTCTTCGAGCACCGAGGCTAAGAGAAAGAGAAATTTTTGCACCCTTCCCACTACCCTAGTCAAAATCCTGGAACTACTCTGAAAGGCCGGACTGATCACTCCACTCAACCCGCGCCCCCCACCAAACCCTATTCCCAGCACCTGGAGAATGAATGAGAACTGTGCATACCATCAAGCAGCGGGCCATGACACGAAACGCTGCCTGGCTCTTCGCCATCGTATCCAAGACCTCATTAAAGCCAGAACCATCCCCACACCTGGCGGGCCCAATGTTACCAACAATCCACTTCCTAACCACGCTCCACCTGCGGGGATTAATGCCTTGACCACTGATGAAGAAGGCTTCGATCCCGTAGGACTCATTAGAGATGACCCAGCCTGTAAGGCACCCGTTGTACTGCCAGCAAAGGCTCAAGTTGCCCCAGGCCTCAATCCAATAATTGACCAATGGATGCCTAAGATGAATTTCCTACCCGGGCAGGGTTTAGGAAAGGCAAATAAGGGGATCTCACATCCACTTACAATCAAAACCAATCCCGAAAAATCTGGGATAGGATGGACCCAAGAGAAGAAGAAACAGTAATGGAAACCCCGAGGCCCCCCTAAGGAGACAATCTGTATGACAGAAACCTCCTTCGGAACTTTCAGTTGGTCGGCAGAGCCAGAGTCATTAGAAATCTCAGAGGGATCAGACCCAGCATCCCTTTGGATACAACAAATTACCCGTTCCGAAAGGGTATACCAGCCACCGCAGATGGATACCGAGAAATCACCACCTCCTAAGGAAATAGGAGAAGATCGAGTACTGGAACATCTGAAGAAAACTCAGGCACACATCACCATTTGGGGCTCTTGGTTGCCTCCAAACCTCACAGGACCGCCTTCATCAAACTTCTAGACGAGGCCGTCATATCACCAAATTCCACACCAGAACACTGCCAAACATGATCGGGTCACTTACAGTCCAAAGAAGTCTGTCATTTTCAGATGAAGACTTATCTCTATTAGGAAGAAAACACAGCCTGTCCCTCCATATCACTGTCCGGACCCGAGGGAAAATCCTGCCACAAGTCCTCATCGACAACGGGTCAACCATAAACGTCTGCCCCCTGAAAACCGTCAGATGTCTGGGTATCTTGGATTCAGAGCTTTCCCCGTCAGCTGTGACTGTTAGGGCCTATGACAATACCAGAAGGGCCGTTCTGGGTTCTCTGAAGCTTAATCTCATGGTCGGTCCGGAAACTTTTTGCTGACTTTCAAATCATAGACATTCCTCAGTTTTAACCTCCTGTTGGGAAGAGCATGGCTACACGACATAGGAGCACTCCCCTCCTCCTTACACCAGAAGATTAAGATACCGTTCGAAGGGAATATAATCACCATCCAAAGAGATCCTGAAAGGACCTTGGCGGATCTGGAGTTACCTGTATTGGGCATCGGGAGCCAGAGCATATAGTTGGGAGGCTTTTCTTACGAGCCTCAAGTACAAGCTCTCACCACCCAAAGAATCAAATACCTTCCCGGTCTCAGCACCAAGATCACCAATATGCTGAGAATGATGAAATACTTACCTGGAGCCAGTCTGGGAATGGGGCAGCCAGGTTTACTCCAGGCCTTAGAACCAGTGACGAGGCACGCAAAGGAAGGGTTAGGGTACCAACACACAGATAAAGACGACCAAGAGAAAAAGAGCCGAGGGCATCAGTATCCGAGTTTTAGCTCTCTAAATGGATTTTTCGTCAAAGAATGAGAATACTTCCCCTTTTGCGGCTTTCAAGAGCCTTGGAGAAACAACAACGGAGAGAACCTTCCAGGATGGGAAATCTTCTATGAAGAGGACCTCTATATCAAGGAAAACGTTATACACAGCTTCTCTACCAAGTTAACGATCGGGCCAGAGGAAGAAAATGAAGACAAAGAAAAGGAAAAGGAAGAAATGATCGGAGATCTCTTCGACATCATGGCTCTAGGGGACAATGAGCCAGGAGACGACCCTGTACACTTGATACACAATGATCCAGATTACAAGGGGGAAATAGCGAAATTGTAAGGGTGAGAGATAAGAGTAAGGGTAAGGCTAGGGAGGAGTCACTCCTAGATTTACTTTTTAAACTTGTACCTATAAATACTATTATCGATGAAGAAAACTCTATTTTGCGTTATCCTGTTAATTTTAATTCTGTAATTGCTTATATGGAGTTGGAGAGACTAAACGAACACCCTGAATGGGAGGAGCAGCGTATACAAAGCGAGGAGGGAGACACTCTTGTGATTAACCTCGGGACAGAAGAGGAAAGAAAAGAGGTCCATATTGGGGCAAGTCTAAGTGGGATAGAAAGAGAAGAATTCACACAAACTCTGAATGAGTACGTGGATGAGAAGAGATTGAAAGCCGCATACCACCACCAAGGGTATCAGAAGAGAATCACTCGAGCATTTAACCAGAAAGTGGAGACTCGGGGTATCAATAAGAACGATATCGTATTAAAAGAAATTCAAGAGTCAGCCAGGGACCCAAGGGGTAAGTTCGGGTAGAAATGGACTGGGCCGTATATCGTCAAAGAGATTGACACTGGGGGAGCAGCCATACTCACAGACTTAGACGGACATACCACCCCGTCAACCAATATCGCCCCCAGAATTCCCACCGTACAAGAACAACATATGATAAGCCTCATAAACCTCCCGTTTTTGTCAAAAGGGGCGTACAAACTGAGAATGACTCCAAGCCCAAAAAATTTGTAAAGAAATTTATTTTCCATAAACTTCCCCGTATATTCTAAAAGGTGGTTTAGAACACCGGAAGTTACAAAGGAAATACAGCATACAAGAAGAAACTAATCCCTAGGGGTTGGCCACATTGGGTCCTCAGTGGCCAAATCAATTCGAACTTCATCCAGAATCTGGTACACAAAGACAATATTATCCTCTGTAGGCTCAGAATCCATGAACCGGAACCACCCCATTTGGAAGGGGTCATCAATCAGCTCTCCTTCCAGAGACTGCCAGCAAGAGCGGATAATGTCAGTCCAGAGGGGCCTGGAAATACCGAAACGAGCATAGTTGAACTGCCGAGTCAGCCGAGCACGCCACATCCTCTCTACTGATAGAGAGACATGCTGGGTCACAAATTTAGACTTAGAAGAAAAGTTATTCAGGCCAAGAGGAATATCCTGAGGAACATTGAACTGCCGAAGAAGACGTCCTGGGAGCTAAAAGGAGGTGAACCAGAGCCCACGGAGCCGAACATAGTGCTGCCCCCTGTACTAAGCACCATCGCCCTCAACTTCCACCAAGGGATGTTCCACCGAATGGCACGAAAGTTTTTTGAAAACCACACCGTCCAATCAGAGGAAGACATGGTCAAAGTACCGAAGAGAGGACGATGGAAAAAATGCGTCGGATTATCGAGCCGAACCCCGTTGAAACCCATCGATCGAAAACACTCCAACAACCACATGTATAGCAAGCGCGGACTTCCCCTAAAGAAGGGTGAAGCCCCCCTTTGAATATCATCTAGACCATTCAGAGTCTCTGCAAGAACGATGGGCACTATGGACTCCCCATTCCTAGCGTGGTAGATCAAACTCAGAATAGTCGGATCAACATGGGAAGAGCCCGTCACCAGTAACATATCAGAAACAAGACAGATTAAGGCCGTCGCAGTACACCCCACGCCGTAAGAGGCTCTATCTTCGTAACGATGAAAGAACCTCACCATTTTATGGAGGTCAAGCAGTCCGTCGGTAATAAAACCATCACAGGCCACCTGGGGAATGGCTAACAGAGCAATCAGCATATCTCGAGGACCGATTTCTTCTATGGGAACTGCCATCGGGAGACGAACGTCAGAACGCAACAGCCAGGAAAACTCCTCATAGGTCGGATAGAGCTCATCAAGCCCAAAATGGAAAAGATGATCCGCAGGGCTCCAGAAATGTAAAGCGCCTAACAAAAAGGAAAAATCTACAGGATGATAGCACCAGCCTGCTAAAGGACTGAATGCACCAAAGTTCAAGCCATTTTCAGAAGATATCAGAGCATCTCGGGCTTCAACATAAGAAAAATCAAAATTTGTGCAATAAGAAGACATTTGGGAAAGGTGTGGGGATGAAGGAAGGAAGATGGGTGTATATATAGCAAAAAAGAGGGTCCTGTGCCTGTTTGTCGCGCGACAAACCCAGGCCCAAAAGGGATTGTCGCGCACCAATCCCCTTGGTCTCACCCTATTTTTGTTTTCCTTACACATAAGAGTCATTCTTGCCAAAAGAATCACTTCTGGATGCATTTCTTATTCTCACTTTGTTCTTTTGCAGGGATCTTAAAGTATCACTACGCTACAAGGTATGGCTCCTAAATTACTGGTTCATACATATATATACATATCTTTCACAGATCAGAGAATAAAAGTATGCCATCAGACACAAATAAAGATTTTCATAAATCCAATAAAATAACAGTTTTCAAAACCAAAAATCTGTCTAAACATATCTAAAAATAAAAACTACATATCTGTCTAAACTAACACTAAATGCAGGAGAAGAAAACTAACCTATCCTAGCGCGCTTCGACACGCTACCACTATCACCCGAGCCCTCCTCGGGAGTGAGGTCAACCACTGGGACACCCTGAGTAGGAGGAACTGCTGCCTGGGAAGGCCCCGTCGACTGGACAGGAGCCGTGGGACAGATCACCGAGGATCGAGAGCGCCTGGAAGTCTGACTACTACTCCTCCGAGACTCCGTCCGGGCATGAGAAGAAGTCAGGGGGTCTTCCGGCCGTAAAGAAACGTCGATAGCCCTTTGATAGTCACGCATATATGCTGGAGGGTCTCGACTGACGTACTGGAGCAGGTTCTAGCTGTAGAGATACTGGGCATGCCAAGCCCGCAGATCCGCCACCTGTACACTCACCCGCTATAAAAGACATAAGATAAGAAAATCAGCACAGTCAAAATAAATAAATATAGACATAAAAGTATCAAGAGAAGTTGAAGAAGGTACCTCGTCACCAGGGCGACCACCCAAGTAGTCAAAAGCATCCTCAGGAAGAGGATACTCAGGGACAGTATATCGACGAAAGCCGGCACCGACATAAGAGATATCTCTGGGAAGTGGGGGAAGATCTACTGAAGGAATAGACGACCCCGCTGGAGCATCAACAGAAGTGGACCCCCCTTCCTCGCGAATAGAAAACAAAAGAGGGCGAGAAGATGAGCCGCCAAGACCTGGAGATCGGGTGGGAGGGCCCATAGCAGTCGGCAGAAGAGGGGTCAGTGTAGCGTAGGTACGGACACCTGGAGGATCCACCACAGCCGTCGCTCTCAAAGGCGGGACCCCACTAGAAGGAGTAGTCGCCGCAGCAGGAGGGGTCCGCCCAAACTGCTCATAATCTGCCCCAAGGTCTGCAGGCCCCCAGGATCGCTCGAAAAACCCTGCTCTCCCTTCGGCAGCCTCGGCAGCATCGAAAAGGACCTCCGGAGATACAAAAGGGCCGGTAAGAAACTCAAAACCCTCAGCACGCTGCTCCTCCATGGGTGTCGTCTGAGGCGGCTGCTCCGGAGCTGCCGTCGTATCACCTCCCTCACCCCCTGATCTATCGCCACCCTCGGCAGCAGCAGGAATGTCCCTCTCCCCCTCCGGGTCCTCATCCTCGGAATCCAAAATATTGTCCCTTTGATCGGGGACAGGTGGCAGGTGACCCAAAACCGTCCTAGCTAGGTGGGTCTGTCCTCGTATATAATGGAGATCACCTCCCAACGCCCGATATCTCTCGTAGAAGACCCGTCCCCGAGTCCCCTTCAGCTCCCTCATCAAGTAACGGGCAGCGAAAGCAGCATAGTCTCCCTCCTCAGTGAACGTCTGAAAGCCAAGCTCGTCAATCAAGGCCTGCACCCTCACCGGGTCGATCTCACCCGTCCGCCTCATCAGAACCGGTGGGAATAGTGGAACTCGAGGCCACTGAGCCGGTGTATGCTGGCGAATAACTCTCTCGCCCAAGTAAAAGTGAAGGCCATACTCATCCCTGATAAGCCGCCTGGTCCTCGAGGTGGTCAGAGCACGGCCATATCTGAAATGGAGACCCAGATCACCCAAGGGGGCCCACTCAATCTACAAAGAGAACAAAATTTTATTTTAGTTATTTATATTCTATTTACAATTTATTTATTGAAAAGAAAGAATACTAAGATATTTACCTGTTCCTCCAGCAGGTCATGGACGGCAGCAGCTCCAGTCTCCCGAGTCCGGTATACATAGGGAGCCTTGTAGTTCCCCGCAATGAATCGGCGGAGAAAAGGAAACTGATCCTCGTTCTCAACGAGGAGATCTACCTGGGCGCGACCCAAACGAGTATACGCCACAAACCAACTCTGAAGAGGAAACATAAAGAATATCAGCAACAATCAACAAATAAAAAGTAAAGGACTGGAACAAAGATAAGGGAACAAAGTTACATACCTCCCACAACAAGGAAAAGCCCTTAAGGTTCAGGGCTAAGTGACGGGAAACCTGGTCTATAGCATCATAGAGGACGGCAAGAACAAAACCGCCCCAATCGTAGTCGAACATGATGCTGAAATCCCGAAGGTAGGGCAGCCACCAGAGATGGGCCGTGTCCCCCCCACGGGCCTCGAACAGATCATGGAGCGTCAGCAGAAGAAGGATACGGGCATACTGGCGCGCCTCCTGACGGGTCATCGGCACCCCCAAAGCAACTAATCGAGCTCTCTCTGTGGCTAGCCGCGTAACCAAGACCGCCCGAGGAATCGTATCACCGGAACTCCGTCGCTCCGGGAACCATCATAGTGCACCAACAATGCCCTCTGCTGTCAGACGCAAAGGGACATCGATCTGTATAGGGACCCCCTGAAGGAATCCCGATCAAAGCAAATAAATCGAAGGGGGTCATCGTCATCTCCCCCCAGCTCTAGTGGAAGGTGTGAGTGGTGTCCCACCAGTGAAAAGCCAGAGCCGACACCAACACGGCCGCCCTAGATACCCGCTTCGGGAGGGCGTCGAAGAGAGAGCCGAAAGGAGTCGCGAGGAGCAACTCCTGGACAGGGGCCGGTGCCTGTCGCCACTCTAAAGAGAGGGTGTTGGGGGAACCCCAACCACAGCCAACCCACTGTAGACAAAAAGGAACGAGTACAGGATTATGAGGGTACTTTGGTGTAATTATGAGAGATATAGGGTTATAAGGGTAAATTATGTAATTTTCCAAACCTGAGGGTATTTTGGTGTAATTATGAGAGATATGGGGTTATAAGGGTAAATTATGTAATTTTCCAAACCTGAGGGTATTTTGGTGTAATTATGAGAGATATAGGGTTATAGGGGTAAATTATGTAATTTTCTAAAACGTGAGGGTATTTTGGTGTAATTATGAGAGATATAGGGTAATAGGGGTAAATTATGTAATTTTTCAAAATCTGAGGGTACTTTGGTGTAATTATGAGAGTGATAGGGTTATAGAGGTAAATTATGTAATTTTCTAAACCTGAGGGTATTTTGGTGTAATTATGAGAGATATAGGGTTATAGGGGTAAATTATGTAATTTTCCAAAACTTGAGGGTACTTTGGTGTAATTATGAGAGATATAGGGTTATAAGGGTAAATTATGTAATTTTCCAAACCCGAGGGTATTTTGGTGTAAATATGAGAGATATAGAGTTATAAGGGTAAATTATGTAATTTTCCAAACCTGAGGGTATTTTGGTGTAATTATGAGAGATATAGAGTTATAGGGGTAAATTATGTAATTTTCCAAACCTGAGGGTATTTTGGTGTAATTATGAGAGATATAGGGTTATAGGGGTAAATTATGTAATTTTCCAAACCTGAGGGTATTTTGGTGTAATTTTGAGAGATATAGGGTTATAAGGGTAAAATATGTAATTTTCCAAAACCTGAGGGTACTTTGGTGTAATTATGAGAGATATAGGATTATAAGGGTAAATTATGTAATTTTCCAAACCTGAGGGTATTTTGGTGTAATTATGAGAGATATAGGGTTATAAAGTAAATATAATATTTTCAAATTGTAACTTTGGGTAAATATGAAAGTTATGGAGTTATGAGGGTATATTATGTAGTTTTCTAAAAACCTAAGGGGTATCAAAGGTAAAAGTATGTGTTCGCTAAATCGGACGTTATTTCTAGAAAGACATGCATACTAACATTTGTTTAAAATACATGCAGGAAACGACATAAAATAATAGAACGAATAAATACACGAAAGGAAGACATACCAGAGATCGACGACGAATGTCGTGAGAAACAGGCTCCATCAAGAGCTACGGAACGTCCGGGACCGGAGAAACCCTTGTAACGTCTCGGTAGACCACTGCCCGACCGCGGTCTACCCCATCCTCACCGTACCAATCAAGGTTCGCCCAGTCGTCGTGGTGAGGGCTGCAGCGCAGAAGGCCCTGAGCATCAGTAAAAGTGACCTCCTCCTGGTCACCCTCCAGTCTGTCAGGATGTGCAGGGTCCATCCGTGTATATGGAATATGGTGAGGAAGTCGAAAAAATCAGAATAGCGGTAGGGCTTCTGCGCTTGAGAGAAGAGAGAAGGAGAGCTAGAGAGAGAAAGACAAAGGAGAGAATGAGGTGGAATGAGCTCAGCAAGGGACTTATATAGTGAAGAGGATTGTCGTGCGACAAATGGCCACATTGTTGCGCGACAAAGAGCCCAGGACCGAAGTGTCGCGCGACAATCACCTCCCTTCCCTGATTTTTTTGACCTTTGTCTCATTTTTATCTCCTGCAGGGGTACTTCAGAGAAGCAGTTTTCAAAAAAATTGCTAAAAACCGCACACCCAGGATAAGAATTCGAGGAGAAGACTTCCAAATCATCTCTCCGAAAAATGCAAGAACAAAATACCACGGCTAAAAGTAATCTCTGATCTCCCAAAAAGACCGAAACCATCAATGAGAAAAGAGCAGAATATCAAGATAAGACGGGAATAGAAAAAATTGAAAGAGTAGAAAAGATAAAAGAACCCGCATGAGCGCCCGAAGCGAGCGAGAGAAACAGAAATGTAGAGTGACAGGGAGAGCCACACCAAAAGTGACAGCTAGGCCAAAACCGGCTCAGGGCTTCGTTTTGGGTGAGTAAGGCTCCTGATCACGACAAAGGAATAAAAAGACTCCTAGTCAAAAACAGAGAAGGCCAGGAAAAGTCTTTCACAAAAGAGGGAGAAATAAGGGCATCGAAAAACAGAATACGATGTGGGCCCACCAAAAGAGAAAACTAAGAAGAGAACAGAGATCAGAGATTGAACTTTCAAACAAATTTTCTTTTTAGCACGATACAGAAGAGATGGTTTGGAAAACCTCGAATCATCACTCTGCGGAGAGCAAGAGAAATCCGAAAACTGCTTTCTGAGAGAAGTATCTTCGCTCGAGGAAAACATGAGAGTAAAGTCCAGAAAGATACAGGGAAACGGACATCTGGATAAAGATTAGACCTCGAGAAGCTCTTTTCACCCTCACGAAAAATTTCTCTCCCTCACTCTAGCAGTCTAAGAGAGAGAACTATCAAAATCACCGGAATACAACACAAGCCCTCACCAGAGGCAAAAACACAAACACAAGCCCTCGCCAGAGGCAAATATACTCACGAAAGCCCTCCCAGAGGCAATTTTCTTTCTTCTTACAGATCAAAATCCCTCCCAGAGAGGCACAGTGTAGCAATGGTAGTCCTCCCACCTGAGGCAAATCCCTCCCAGAGAGGCACATGGTAGTCCTCTCGCCTGAGGCGAAGCCCTCCCAGAGAGGCAAATGGTAGTCCTCCCGCCTGAGGCGAAGCCCTCCCAGAGAGGCACATGGTAGTCCTCCCACCTGAGGCGCAAAGTGGAGCAAATGAAAGTCCTCGAAAGAGGCAATGAGGTAACACAAGCCCTCTTCAGAGGCAATCCATTCACATAAGCCCTTTCTACAGGAAAAACATCACTCACAAAGTCCTTTCTATAGGCACAAGCCCTCTCCGGAGGCAATCCATTCACATAAGCCCTCTGCGGAGGCAAACCAATCACTAAGCCCTTTTTAGGTAAAAGCCCTCTCCGGAGGCAATCCATTCACATAAGCCCTTTCTATAGGCAAAACATCACTCTCAAGTCCTCTCTACAGGCACAAGCCCTCTTCGGAGGCAATCCATTCACATAAGCCCTCTGCGGAGGCAAACCAATCACTAAGCCCTTTTTAGGCGAAAGTCCTTTCCGGAGGCAATCCATTCACATAAGCCCTTTATACAGGCAAAACATCACTCACAAGTCCTTTCTACAGGCACAAGCCCTCTCCGGAGGCAATCCATTCACATAAGCCCTCTGCGGAGGCAAACCAATCACTAAGCCCTTTTTAGGCAAAAGTCCTTTCTGGAGGCAATCCATTCACATAAGCCCTTTCTATAGGCAAAACATCACTCACAAGTCCTTTCTACAGGCACAAGCCCTCTTTGGAGGCAAATCGCAAACACAAGCCCTCTCTGGAGGCAAATCACGAACACAAGCCTTCTCTGGAGGCAAATCACAAGCACAAGCCCTCGCCAGAGGCAAAATTACTCACGAAAGCCCTCCTAGAGGAAATTTTCTTTCTTCTTACAGATCCGAAGCCCTCCCAGAGAGGCACAGTGGAGCAAGGGTAGTCCTCCCATCTAAGGCGAGTGGATCAATGGTAGTCCACCCAACTGAGGCAAGTGGAGCAAATCAATCCATCTAGAGAGGAAACGAGGTAACAAAAGCCCTCTTTAGAGGCAGAGTAAGTCCTTCCTACAGGCACAAGCCCTCTCCGGAGGCATTCACAAACACTTTTATATGCGTACACTTCCTTAGAGTTCCTGCGGGAGCCATGGATCATGGTCTCTTCCAGTCGCCTCAAATCCTTGCAAGCAAGGAGCTTGAGTCGAGAGGGTCTGTAGACACCCCGAACCGTGACCCCCGCAAGAACCCTAACGACCTTCGAGAACTACTATTTTTGGAGTCCGGGACCCACCCGAGCACCCGAAACTACCCCGAAGGGGTTTGTTGGGCGACAAACCTATTTTTAAGTGGGATTATCGCACGACATATCAGTATGTCGCGCGACAATCACTGATATGTCGCGCGACAATCACTCCTTTGTCGCACGACAAACCCCTCTGACCCCGACCATCCACTCCCTGACAAATCAGTCTGTCAGAAACATCACTTCAGCCGTTTATCGCGCGACAATCCCTCCTGACACCCGACCAACCGCTTTCTGACATATCACAGTGTCAGAACCCATCACTTCAGCCGTTTGTCGCGCGACAAATAGATATGTCGCGCGACAAATAAGCACAGTGAAATAGGAATGTCGCGCGACAAACAGAGATGTCGCGCGACACTTGCCCTTTTTGGGGAAATGTCGCGCGACATTGTTTCCCGAGCACTATAAATAGGCCAACACCCCCAAAGGTTCGAGGGAGCAACTGGAATCTGAGAAATCTGGAGTTTTAGGTCTGATTTTATTATCAAGCATTTTCTACTATCGTCTTATATCTGAAGAATTATCGAATCTATTCTCGACACTCGACGTGTCCCATCTCTGGAATCGATTTTTCGGAAATATCTGAAGAAGGAGAAGATTATTATCGCCGGAGATCTCTCTGCCGTATTATATTTTCTTTCTTATTATTATTCTCGTCAGGAAGGTAAAGAAAGTCCCTTTTAGTATTTAAAATTAGATATCTATGTAGTTGTTTTACTTCTGTTGTTCTGTCCACGTTTTATTTGAATAAACTTATTGCCAAGTTACAAATAATCTACCGTTTTTAAAACAAAAGACCCTGATAAAATCATTTTTAAAACCAGAAGAATAAGTACATTATCGTCCGGATAAATCCTGTTTTCAAAACCTGGACCGATAAAACTTACTTAGGAATTAAAAACCCGGTATATCCTATCTGTTTCATAGATTGTGACACGGCTGGTAAAACTCCCCTCAAGAGTTCTAATTCCATATAGAATCAGTTTCGACACAAGATCCGAACTTTTCCAAAATAATCAAAACACGAGAAAACTGTCATTATCTGAGGAAATAATATGGGAAACTCTCTCTTAAATAAAAGGTTTTGTCATTAGTATTTACCTCTTTTAAAATAAAATATCGGATCTCGAAACACAAAGATTTTCATCCCTTTACTCGTTTTCCTAAAATTAAGGTTTTTTATTTAGGGAAATAGTAGACTATCAGTAAAAGCATCCAAGTTTTTCAACATAGAATAAACATATAAAAGACCACTAGAGACCGAAAGGGCGGAATGGGTGCTTAACACCTTCCCAAACCGTAATATAGTTTTCGAACCCTATAGAATCCTGGTTTCACAGACAAACGTGTAGAGAAAGGCTTGTCTATAGCCTTTCCTCTTACACAACCCTTTTTGTCCGTTTTCTTGTAAAACGTACTGGTGACTCTGAACGAACCCTCTTGCATCTAGAAATAGAAACATAGGGACACTTGATATGAACCATCAACAAAGATGCTCCAGCAAATGGAACGACGGAACCCGTTTCCGACATTTCAGACGCCCAAACAAACGGGGACGAGACCCGGGGGTCGCATTTGCGGATTCTCACAAAAGTTCATATACGCGCAGCAATGTGTATATGCTTAGAAAATCCCCAAATTTGTATAAAAATGGTGATTGGGTGCATAAACTCTTAAAATAGGTTTTAATACTAGTGTTCCTACCTCGATAGCGTTAAACCTTCACCACGTGAGCCACGGATCAAGCTTTAGACGATCGTAGCGCAAGATACTCTACTTTGAGTATTGAGCCCTAGCTTGGTGGAAGTGATAGAAGGAAGAAGATGATGGAGATGAAGTGTTTGATTCTTGTTTTGAGTTGAAATGGAAGTAAAATCATCATTTGGAACCTTCCTCCATGAGTCCTCACCTCTCTCAAACCCTCTCCCTGAGCCCTCAACGAAAAGGAGAAGAAATGGTGTGTATGATATATAAAAATCGAGTCCAAGCTTGTAAAATACGATTTTGACCACTACAGGGCAATGTAGTCGACTACATTACTATTCATGTAGTCGACTACATCATCTAGTCGACTCCCCCACTCCATGTAGTCGACTACATGGCTCTAGAGGTTGGTTCATGCTCAGAATTGCTTGTTTATGCCACCAACTGATCTTGTACCCCTGTTTTGACCAACGAGAGGTGGGAATTAGGTTCCGGGCCAAACACAAAAGTTCTTGGAAATTGAAATACCTTTCCAATGACATAAACAGGGTTCCATTCCGATATAAAATGAAAAAGTTATGGTACCTTAAATGACTAAAGGTCGGTTTGTCGGGTAAAATCTTAAATGTGAAATTTCGCGAATTTTGACCGGAACACTTAAGATGAATCTTTCTAACCTAAACGATGAATGTAATAACATCTATAAAATAGTGTGAAAACATTCTGCACATTCGGTTATAGCTCAAGCACACTCTCGCGTCTAGAACATAAAATGTGGTACATTTACCCTACGGGTGTTACATATGGCAATTCTGCGTTTTGGTTCTATGCAATTTATGACTTTGGCTATTTTAGGAGAACCATAACTTCTATGTTTCATATCCAAAAGACTCCCCGTCCTAGCTTTTAGTTAGATTTTATGCCACTTTATAACTTTTGTGTTTTGATCGAAAAATAATTCATCCTCCTCATGTGTCAAAACTTGGTGCGAAGTAAGGTAATGGAAAAAATATGTTCTTATCATAATGCAATGTTTTTGCCTGCTGTCTTAAATGAAATCCTGGTGTTATTTTGTCCAAAATTGGAGGAAACGTCCTTTGAGGAAATTGTAGATCTTTGAGTCTTCTTTTTGCTGATATATAGATCATCGAAATAGGAGTTTTGAGTGAAAAGTAACATCCAAAATACAAATGGTGTGCCAAAATTTCACCTAGAGGCAACTGTATAGGCTTATATTGGATCGTGGGACTGGTTTAAATGTCCAAAATAGAGCACATTACACCTTATCTTCATATGCAAACCTAGAAAGCTTAGAGAAAGTAATTGATGGGCGATTTTGGGAGCTTTTGAGAGAGTTTGATCACTCTTAAACATGATTCAACAATTAAATCATCAATTCATCATCTTCTTCATCTCTATTTCATTAAATCCACCATTGAAGCGAAAGAGAGAGAAAGCCAGGGCTTATGGAGTTCATGGTGGATTCCCTTCAATACTTCGATCAACTCGCAATTTATGTCTAAAGCTTCATTTAACGTGGGAACACTAGTACTCAAACTCTTTTTCAAGGTGTTATATGTTTCATATTATACAAAATTGAGGAGTTTGGTAGAAATCTAGGATTCTTTGCGTGCGGGGTATGTGTTAAATTTTATGACTTCTTTTGGTTGATTAATACATAGTTATACTTTAAATTGATGATTAACCAAGAATCCCCAAATGCATGTTGATAGTTTATACAAAATTGAATTGAAACCCACCTATATGGAAAAAGGTTTTGCTAAATTAATTGTAATCTCCTATAATGGTTAATTGGTGGAATTGCTATATGATTTTGGGTCATATATAGATACTATCTTGACATGATGTGGAAGATACACATATGCCATTTTATTAATACCATGAATTTGGTAGAAGCCTGGCCAGTGTATTAATAATAACCTTGCAAGATTTTCTAACTTAACTACACACTTGATAAATAAAGGGTTTGATACACAATTTCACTGCTAACAATATGATGATTATTTCCCTGAGATAGACATACTTATGAACGGACTATAGGTTACATTTGAAGGTGTTTAATGAAGCCAAGAGTTTATTATGAATAAATGCTATACTCGAAGTATTGGGTTAAATCATGTGTTGGAAAATTGTCCAAGTATCACATGGATATAATAATTTGTTGGATGTTAGTTCTCTCAATGGCATATGTATATCGGATACACTTTAGATTGGGGTCATTATCGTTGACATTAGACGCACTTTTCCCGCCTGATACAAATGTAAATTTGATATATGCATTTTAATAAATGCTTGGTATACACATCTAAACTTACTATTAATTATAAGATAGATATATGGTATGCTTATATTATTCAGCTATATGATTGCTACGTTTACTTTTTGGTTACATTTTTTATTTTCGAACGGACACTAGTTGTCCATAGGAGGACATAGCCTTGGTGGTTACGTACCTTGGTTTTCTTAGAGGGACCCACTTTAGGAGTGGTATACTCTATGGTCCGGTAGGGGGGGCAGCCTTTAGCTCTCTACCCTGCATAGCCTTGGGGGCTTACATTTAAGTGGTCCATAGGGGGGCTATCCATTGGCTCTTTACACTAGCCTTGGGGGTTTAAGACCGTGATTGTTGTGCACAATCAAGTAAAATCCTAGATGGTTAATTATACGTCTTTGGGGGACGATTTTATTTAGAGATTGTTGGTATTAAGATTACTGCTTAAGGTTTATTTATGGTTTGGTAGCTTTATATATTCCGTGTTTATTGGTACATTTTTCATTATATCCTATTTACAAGGTTAAGACAACATTTGGTGTGCATTGCATGTATTCTGGCTTTCACAGTATTTTGGCATGGTATTTCCTATATATAAATATATGGTTTATGTAAAAAAGGTACATGTACTTAAACATGATTTTGTTATTTTCGAGAGTGCACATTGCATGTGTATTACAATGTGGATTTTAATATAAAAATCCTATAGTTCCTACTGAACCTGTGTTTAGCTCAATCCCATTTTGCAGGTACATTCAAGGGAATATTGCTATGGATACCTCATTTTGTGACCCTCATTTTCATGCAAGACTGTCTTTGGCTAAAGGCTTAAGAAGGACTCAACCATTACAGAAGTTGTAGAACCAAGCCAGTGGGCCAAAATGCCAAAAAATAGGGAAAAGCGAAACAGTTAATGGATTGACTATATTGATCATTTAATAAATCATACGGATACGGTTGATGTGTCAATAATGCGTATTCAAGCCAAGAAGACATGGCAAAGTTTGCCCTAAGCAGGAAGAAGGATGACTGAAACGATTTACCGAAGAATTGTACTCACTATCAGATAGACCGTACGGATGATCTAGTGTTGAATGCAATTCCAATTAGTATATAAGCCAGAGTAGGCTTCAAGATTAAAGTTCGAAATTTGATACTCAGAATAGAGAGAAAATATCATAAA
Source organism: Lonicera japonica (assembly GCA_021464415.1). Taxonomy (NCBI): domain Eukaryota; kingdom Viridiplantae; phylum Streptophyta; class Magnoliopsida; order Dipsacales; family Caprifoliaceae; genus Lonicera; species Lonicera japonica. The sequence goes on along the minus strand of JAKCWG010000953.1, from coordinate 76,039 downwards.
GAGAGAGAGAGAGAGAAAATATAAATACATAAATAGAAAAGGTGAGATTTGTACTTAGACTTTACTGAATTAGTAAAAGAATTTGTAATACATGCAATCTTATTTTTCAAAACAAAGCTTGAATCAAAGTTTATATTTCGCGAAGATATACTATTGATCTATATTATGTAGTCCTAATTTATACCACTGTTTTTTTCCACCTTTATATGTATATAAATGTTATACTTATATCATTAATATCTAAGTTAGTTAATTTAAGGACCGTTCATTTTGAGGAGTAAACAGATGGATTTTTTTTCATGAAACATGGTGGAGATGATCTTTAGAATGAGCAGATCATTTCCACCAAATTTCATCAAAAAATTCAACCAGAAAGTAAGTTCACAAAATTTTATATATCTGTGTTTTTAGTTGTTAAAATTTTAGATGTTCAATTGAATCACTTACCCATTAATTTTTTATTTTTTTTATAAAATTTTGTGAATTCAGACAAGCATTTGTAAATTACTTATGGGGCTGGTGAAAAATATTCTGAAATTGGTGTATTAGAACAGAATGTGAAATAATTTTGGCCATAGCAGCACTTCTAAATTAATTATGCTGCGTATTTTAAATTAATATTTTGCATAGAAAACTTTTTAAGTTCAAAATGATTTAAGTAAAAAATAAAGCCCGTGGGTTAAACAAAGGCTGATAAACATAGCTAAAGAGTGTTTTGGTTACTTTACACGCACTCCACGACCAATTGACACCACTAAATTTCAATAAACTAAGACAATAATTTAGGTTTGGTTGAAATTTCTATAATTTAGGTGTAGTGTTTGCTCTACGAGCAAAGTAGAATTTTTTTTATATTATTTTAGTACATGCCAAAAAAAATAAAAAAATCCACCCCCCCCCCTTCCCCCACATTCATATTCATAAGTACTCCACGACCAAATGACAAAGAAGGGAAAAGTAGGTACGGAAGATGACTCGAAAAAAAAAAATTAGTGAAATGCGCTACATGTACTATTTACATATACAATTTGGGAAAAAATATTTTTAGCCTTGAAAATCTCCCTAAAAGGGTGTATCAAAATCCAAAACCAAAAGCTCTCACCTTTCCGCTTCTAGAAATGAGCATGCTCTTACTTTGTCTTTCCCTTAATAAGTCATCAAATTTGGTGCTTTTTGATCCCCAATTGCTATGGGGAACAAAGGACGAAATACCAGCTCAATGGTGCACCTATTTGGCTTTAGATCCAAGGGAGGCTTATCCATGCCAATAATCTTTAACTATGGGATGACAGTTTATCATTCTAGATCTGTAAAATCTCGCCTTTAGGGGATCCCTACGACAACAAAAAAAAAAAGAAACGCGAAGTAATGCAATCGAACATCACCAGAACGTTCCGATATGAGAAAGCCATTTTCTGGTCCCGTTTCCTATGTCACTCACCTGAAGAAGCTTACAAGGACAATCTCGCTCAAATGAGCAGCAGGAAACATCCGCGCGCGAGGATATTGAACTCTAGTTTATTCGCATGGGAAGCATTCTCTGGGGAATTTGCCAGGGAAAAAGGTGGATTTTTATTGTCAGGGATGACAAGATCAAGTTGGGAAGGATTCAAATATCCCTGTAAAGATCTGCTTAACGAGCGTTGAGTGCTACTTAGAATATAGAGTATTAGAGTGTAATGATTTTTTCATTAAATGAATGGGAATCTTCCTTTCATCGGTGGCCAAATGGCCCACCCTGAAAGCGGACAACTAATGCATTCCACTTATTGAACGAAACTGAAGGCTGGGAGCTATAGCTCGATTTGAGATGAAATCTGCCAGGTATTGAATATATCCCTTTTAATTTCTAAAACAAAAGTTAAAAATCACTAGAAAAATGATTTTATCGTGAAATATAACAAAAATCACCATCCAGCAAAAATCATGCACTAACCGGTCCGGGATTAACTCTATGTACCTGTATGGCACTTACTTGCTCTACTCCCCTTTTTTCTAGGTTGCAAGTAAAAGCACCCTTATTTTCTAGTTTTTGTACCATTTTCAAAAACAATTAAGGGTGCCTTAACTAATTAATAACACCATTGTAAAATTTTCTTCTAGGATAAAAAGCAAATGCAAGTAGACTCATATTTCTACTTTCATAGGAAAACAAAGGCGAAATTAAATTTTTTTATTTGTAAAATATGCTCCTCATTTTTCTCTCAATAACTAATTAAACACATTGCAATTAAACTTCATCAAGTAAACCCACGTCCCCAGTGTGCTGAAGGTGTTGTGGTCAATGTTGAACATTTGGTAAATTTGTGTATTAGAGTATTGTGTGTGTTGACCTTAAAGTCAATTAATCTTATTTTGATAATTACAATAAGTTAATATAGTGTTATTTAACTCGGTTGTTCCAATGATGATAGCCATTAGCCGATATCTTTTCCAACCAAGTGTGACGTCAAACCGATATAAGTCAAACTTCTCACACAAAGCTCCACAAATGCTTTCACTCACAAGAAATGAACTCAAATGATCTCCATGTGCTTCACAAAGAATCAAAACCAAGAAAGGATCAAGCACATCAAACAAGTAAAGATACGCACAAGAAAATCAAGCATCACGAAGACTCGAATTATCATTAAATGGAGTGAGTGCTTAGATTTTATGTAAAGATACTTTATTGATCAAATTCCTATAGCTCAAACATATTCTTACATCTTTTAAAGATTGATTCAAACTAGCTTGAAATTGAATTTATTTGAAAAACATCATTTTACAAAAACCGAGTTTCAAATTAAATTCATGTTAATTTTAAATGATCATATTTTAAGCTATAATAAAAATGGGTATCTTAGAAACATATATTTGAGGTTCAAAAATCATTAGAATTTTATTTGGAACTAAATTATTAAATTGGAAAAATATTTTTATTTTTCGTTTAAAATTCGCTCAATTTTTGCCCAGTTTTGATCTAACGGTAAAATGGAGGCTTTCCCGAACTCCGATCATTTTGAAATTTTTACAGTAGTTAGACAACATCTCCTGGCAATTTTGACTAAAATTTGAGAATGATCCAACGGTCTAATTGAGAGAAATTAACAAAACAATTTTAACTTTTTTTGTCAAAACTAGCTGTTGGAAAGTTTGAAAATGTATACATTGGAGCCAAAACCTCTCTTAATCATCCCCAACGGCCATATGATTTTGTAAGCTATAAATATGATGTCTTAGACATGTTTTAACACACTTGAATCATTCTACAAACTTATTTTACATATATATAAAGTTATTCAAGTATTCAATTCATTTTATTGATCATATTCTTTATTTTTGAGCTATATATTTTGATCAATTTTGATATCTCTAGTGTGAGGTTCAAATTGTATTCTTTACACACTTGAGAGAGTTATTGTAAATTGGTGTGAATCACCAAACAATTTTGTATTCAATTGTGAGAGGTAAATCTCATAGGAAAAACAAGAAGGTAAATTCTTGTTTAGAAATTGTGAAAGATAAATTTCACAAGGTTAGCAAGAGGGTATCTTGTGAGAGTATTGTGGTGTAGCAATACTTGTAGAGTGTGTGAGACAACACTTGTAGAGGTTTGATCTTCACCCGGAAGGAGATCGGTTATAGTGGAAATTCTCAGGGAACTAACCGAGCGCGGAAGTAGGGGGAACAAGCCGAACCGTGTGGACAAAAAATCGTGGACTTCGATTGGTTTAATCTTTCTAACTCAATCTCTTTATTATTGATTGTTTAAATTGTTTGAGATTGCTTATTTATTTGCTCTTGTGCTTGATTGTTTATTTGCTTACATTCCTCGATAAATTTGTTTAGTAAATTGTTTTACTTAAACATTTTCGAAAATATTTTTAAATTCCGCATTTAGTTTCGAAAACCCTATTCAACCCCCCCCCCCCCCTCTAGGGTATTTTCCGACCTACAATTGGTATCAGAGCTTATACTCTTATTTTGATTTAACAATCTTAGAGTTTACGATCATGTCTATATATCAAGGAACCGGTCTTTCCGAAGGTCTCTCCACCCATAGACCACCTCTATTTGATGGTAAAAATTATAGCTATTGGAAAAGTAGAATGAGTGTATTTTTACAATCTAGTGATTTTGAACAATGGAGAGTTATACTTGAAGGACCCCATGAAATTAACAAAATAGATGATAGTGGAAAATTGTTCCTAAGAAAATGTCCGAGTATGATGAAAATGATATTAAGAAAATTCAATATAATGCTAGAGCCTTAAATGCTTTAAATTGTGCATTAAGCATGGATAAATATAACAAAATTTCTAGTTATAAAACGGCCAAAGAAATTTGGGATAAATTTGAGGTTACCTACGAAGGAACCACTCAAGTTAAAGACGATAACATAAATATGCTTGTTCATGATTATGAATTATTTAAAATGGAGCCTAATGAATCTCTTGCTTCCATGTATAGTAGATTTTCTATTATTACTAATGATTTGGATCTTCTTGGAAAAGTTTATTCTAATGAAGATAAGATAAGAAAAATTCTTAGGATTCTTCCAAAGAAGTGGCGTCCAAAAGTGACGGCGATTCAAGAAGCAAAGAATCTCAAAATACTCAGCATGGACGAGCTTTTGGGATCTCTAAAAACTCATGAGAAGGAACTTCAAAGAGAAGAAGAAGAGGATACAAAATCAAAGAAAACTTTAGCTCTCAAAACTATCCAACATGAAGATAATGATGTATCAATGGATGGTGATGAAGACATGGCGCTTCTATCTAGAAAATTTATAAAATTTCTAGCTAAGAAGAAAAATTCTCAAGGAAAGGATAACAAATATCTATCATCCTCTAGAAGAAACAACGATCGATCAAATCAACAAAGAGGAGAAAATGAAGAAATCAAAAAGTGCTATCATTGTCATGAACCCGGTCATATCAAGCCAAATTGTCCAGTTAGAAAGAAGGAGAAAATGGATAAACGAGATAAAATATTGAAACAAGTGAAGCATGCACTAAAAGGAACATGGAGTGATTCCGAAGAAGGAGAATCGGATGCCGATTCTAGCGAAGAAGAAACGGCCAACCTTTATCTTATGGCAAAAGAAGATGAGGTAAATTCTAACTATAGCTCATTTAGTGATAATTTTGATGATAATGAAAGTGTGCATAATGAATATGATGAATTATTTACCATGTTTGAAAAATTACATATTAAATTTGAAATTCTTTCAAAAAGATATGCAAGTCTCAGGAAAGAAAATTCCATTACTTCTACTAAATGTGAAACTTTAGAAAAGGAAAACATTGATTTTAAAAAGGAAATCAATTATTTGAAAAAGGGAAAAGAAACTTCAAACTTACTTGCACTAGAAAATGAGGATTTGAAAGAAAAAGTAAAGGATTTAACTAATAGTCTAACCAAGTTCACAAATGGAAAAGATAACTTGGATAAACTATTGGGAGCACAAAGGTGTGTCTTTGATAAAGCCGGTTTGGGTTATAATCAAATCCATAACCAAAAGGATTACAAAAATTTCTTCAAAACATACACACCGTATAATCCTACTAATCTTTGTTCATTTTGTAGAAGAAACACTCATAATGCACATTCTTGTTATTACAAAGAAAAGAATTTTGCTAAGAACAAACTTGCTTGGATTCCTAAAGGAACCACTATGTACGCTAACCCCAAAGGACACAACTTATTTTGGGTACCAAAAGAAAAGTTGCTTAAGATTTTGGTGTAGATTTGCATGAGAGCAAAAGATAGAAAAATAAAATGATTATTGGATAGTGGATGCTCGAAACACATGGTGGGAGAAAAGAGAAATTTCTTGAGCCTCACTCCTAAATAAGGAGGCAACGTCACATTTGGAGACAACGTCAAAGGCAAAATCATTGGTGTAAGTAAAATTGGTAAGAAATCTTCTTATATCGATAATGTTTTACTTGTTGATGGTTTAAAACATAATTTACTTAGTATTAATCAATTGTGTGATAAAGGTTATAAAGTTATTTTTAAATCTGAATGTTGCATTGTTAAAAATTTAGTGATAATTCTATTTTGTTTGTTACTTATAGATCTAATAATACGTATATACTCTTGAATTGATGATTTTTCTCAACAACGATGTTAAATGTTAAATATTTATCCATGTTGAATGATGTTTCTTGGTTATGGCATAAAAAAAAATAAAAAAAAAAATAAATAAATTAGGTTATGCTAATATGGATTTAATTCACAAGTTATCTAAAAATGAATTAGTTAAATGATTGCCCAAAACTAAATTTGTTAAAAATAAAATTTGTGATACTTGTCAACTTACTAAACAACACAAGTCTTTATTTTGCATGTTATTATAAACTAACAATAATTTTGTTGTCTAAAAATCATTATCTGTTATTCAAAGAAAAGAAGGGAAAAGAATCTGAAGATCATCAGAATCAAAATTCAAAATAGCATCGAGACTAGAAGAAGAATAATCAACAAAATTATGCTCCATATCTAATAGAGTTGTCCAATCAGGACTCGATGGCTCGGCAACCTCCGCAACAGTACCACTTTGAGAAAATTGCGATGAATAGCCTTCCAAAGCAGCTTGGTAATCTGACATAGTCGGATATGCCGGCAAACCCACATTAGTTAGAAAAGCACTATGGTCTAAAATATTTCCGGTAGTCGGAAGAATTTCAGGTGCAACATTTTCTGCTAACGATAGGAGCCCTGTAGAACTTATAGGAGGAGCAAAAGAAAAGCTTTGGTTAGCGTTAAAAGACTCTCCTAATCGAGCCTCTAATGTTGTCACTCGTGACTGCAAAGCCTCTAACACTGTCACCTGTGATTGTAACTCTTGTACCTTTTGTTCAAGAGAAACAATGAGCGTAGTACAGCCTTTACTAGGATTCTCGACTCTCGCCTTAGCTTCAAAAAAAAGAAATGAATAGAGAGTCTCGCAAGATATTGATGTTGAGGAATTTCTTTTAAAATATTTGCAACACTATTTACCCCAAAAACGGTGAAGATTGTACGATAATCTTGACGACTAATCACATCCATAAAAATTTGTGCATATTCACACCATGGCTTACATTTCTTGCGTTTATAAGTGCAAGCAGCACAAGATGAACCGGTACAACGGAAGGTATTCGGCATACTTTTGATTTGCTTTCCTTTACTCATGGGTACCTCCTATAAAAGTTATAAGAAGAAAATGTATCTCGAGGAAGACAACAAGAAAGAGGGGACAAGAGGCATCTAGCAATTAAAAGAATCCTGAAAACGAAAAGTTGTCATCCAAAAAAGTCAAAAATACAGCGCCTCCCGCGTGCATCTAGAGTCCACCGCCCTAGCACGGTCTAGATCCCTCTTTGATGTTAACATAGGGGGAGAAAATGTGCGTAATGTTGATGCTGCGGTAAAAGGTAAGATTTTGTTTTGCTGCGGTAAGATTTTTTTTTTTTTTTTTTTTTTTGTGGTAAAATTTTTTATACTGACTTAAATGTTATGGTAAGATTTTAAATGCTTTAAATGATTTTCTACATTCATACTTTTGAAAGCTTTATTTAAAAATATATATATATATATATATATATATATTTTAAACTATCTCAAATATTTTTAATACTTTTTAATTGTCATAATTGCATAAATTGAGGGGGAGCATATTATTTATATGCTATTTATGCTTGTTATTGTAAACACACATTATTATGAGTATTAACTAGTATTTTTGCAGCTTTAGATTGATAATTACTGATTCCCTACTTTTTGATGAAGAAAAAGGGGGAGAAGTATGTGTGTTATGCAAGTATTTTTCATTTTAATAATTGCTTATATATTTTTATCTATGCACCTATTTAGGGGGAGCATATTATTCATATGCTTAAAATTATTATCTTTTTATAAACACACATTAACTCTATTGTCATCATCAAAAAGGGGGAGATTGTTGACCTTAAAGTCAATTAATATTATTTTGATAATTACAATAAGTTAATATAGTGTTATTTAACTCGGTTGTTCTAATGATGATAGCCATTAGCCGATATCTTTTCCAACCAAGTGTGACGTCAAACCGATATAGTCAAACTCTCACACAAAGCTCCACAAATGCTTTCACTCACAAGAAATGAACTCAAATGATCTCCATGTGCTTCACAAAGAATCAAAACCAAGAAAGGATCAAGAACATCAAACAAGTAAAGATACGCACAAGAAAATCAAGCATCACGAAGACTCGAATTATCATTAAATGGAGTGAGTGCTTAGATTTTATGTAAAGATACTTTATTGATCAAATTCCTATAGCTCAAACATATTCTTACATCTTTTAAAGATTGATTCAAACTAGCTTGAAATTGAATTTATTTGAAAAACATCATTTTACAAAAGCCGAGTTTCAAAATAAATTCATGTTAATTTTAAATGATCATATTTTAAGCTATAATAAAAATGGGTATCTTAGAAACATATATTTGAGGTTCAAAAATCATTAGAATTTTATTTGGGACTAAATTATTAAATTGGAAAAATATTTTTATTTTTCGTTTAAAATTCGCTCAATTTTTGCCCAGTTTTAATCTAATGGTAAAATGGAGGCCTTCCCGAACTCCGATCATTTTGAAATTTTTACAGTAGTTAGACAACATCTCCTGGCAATTTTGACTAAAATTTGAGCATGATACAACGGTCTAATTGAGAGAAATTAACAAAACAATTTTGAATTTTTTTGTCAAAACTAGCTGTTGGAAAGTTTGAAAATGTATACATTGGAGCCAAAACCTCACTTAATCATCCCCAACGGCCATATGATTTTGTAAGCTATAAATATGATGTCTTAAACATGTTTTAACACACTTGAATCATTCTACAAACTTATTTTACATATATATAAAGTTATTCAAGTATTCAATTCATTTTATTGATCATATTCTTTATTTTTGAGCTATATATTTTGATCAATTTTGATATCTCTAGTGTGAGGTTCAAATTGTATTCTTTACACACTTGAGAGAGTTATTGTAAATTGGTGTGAATCACCAAACAATTTTGTATTCAATTGTGAGAGGTAAATCTCATAGGAAAAACAAGAAGGTAAATTCTTGTTTAGAAATTGTGAAAGATAAATTTCACAAGGTTAGCAAGAGGGTATCTTGTGAGAGTATTGTGGTGTAGCAATACTTGTAGAGTGTGTGAGACAACACTTGTAGAGGTTTGATCTTCACCCGGAAGGAGATCGGTTATAGTGGAAATTCTCGGGGAACTAACCGAGCGCGGAAGTAGGGGGAACAAGCCGAACCGTGTGGACAAAAAATCGTGGACTTCGATTGGTTTAATCTTTCTAACTCAATCTCTTTATTATTGATTGTTTAAATTGTTTGAGATTGCTTATTTATTTGCTCTTGTGCTTGATTGTTTATTTGCTTACATTCCTCGATAAATTTGTTTAGTAAATTGTTTTACTTAAACATTTTCGAAAATATTTTTAAATTCCGCATTTAGTTTCGAAAACCCTATTCAACCCCCCCTCTAGGGTATTTTCCTACCTACAGTGTGAAAATAGTATGGGAAAATTATATTTAATATATGTATTGGTAAATTATTTTATAGCGTTTGCATAATATGCCATTAGGAAGTACATGGGATAAATTACCAAGATCATGTATATATGTAGTACGCTTATCTTATTCATGCGTGCATTAAGAAAAAGGATTGATGGGTTGTGAAATTGTAGATTTGTATTGAAATAAAATAAAATAAAACAAAATAAAAAAAGATTGATGAAACGAATCACAATAGAATAGTTGTTATTTGTGGTTTATAAGCCAAATTCATATTTGATATGTAGGTGGGCAGAAACATATAAGATAAATTCAACATATTTGATGAATTTGTTTGATGAGTAATTTTCGACTTCTTGTTGTGAAGTGCAAAATTAAAGTGATTGGAGAGGTAACGAGAAAAAAGCAAATACTCTCTTGATCTTCTATACAAGAATCTGTACCTTAATTTTTATAAATAGAGTTAAGAAAAGATAAATTTAAATTTTTCATATTTTGGATGTTTATTTAGGCCGCCATAATTTTAATTTTTTTTTAAAAGGTGTCAAAACTAAAAACAATGCCCAAACACCCTTTTTTCTATTCAAACTCACGTGCTTGCCCTTAGGAAAAGCTTTAATGGGCTTGGCCCATTTGTGAAGGGGCACTTAAATCTAATAGGAGCGTTGACTATTCTCTAGACTTTTTTTTTTTCGCTGTTTCAAATTTGTTTCAGTTATGATTCGATTTAAATTTCATAAGCAATATTACGAAACATGTTAGATATAAAAAAAAAATTCTCATAAATTTGCATTGATGAGACTTCCGGATTTGGTAAAACGCGGTAAAATCCCTTTAATTAAAAACCAAATTTACTCAAAAAAATTTTAATTTCGAATTTAATCTTCAACTACCACCCATATTTTGAATCAAACCATCTTATCTTTACTTACCTTAAGTCCTGAACTTCGTATTATGCATCTGGTAAGTTCAGCGAGCTTTAATTGATTGTTACATTTTCAATTATTCAATTTAACATAAAGATTACAATGGAAAAAATACTTTTAGTACTAGAATCAAGTTAACTAAAAATATAAACCTAATACGGGTTTACTAAAAATTATATATATATATATATATGTGTGTGTGTGTGTGTATTTTTAGTTGTTAAAATTTTAGATGTTCAATTAACCCACTTTCCTGTTAATTATTTTTATGAAATTTAGTGAATTCATACCACCATTTGTAAATTACTTATGGGGCTGGTGGAATTTATTCTAAGATTGGCGTATAAGAATGGAGCGTAAAATATACAAATTTTGGCCTCAACGGCACTTTTAAATTATTTATGAGGCGGATTTTAAATTAATATTTTGTGTAAGGTTCTGGCTAGTTTTCAAGCTTTATGCCCATCTAACTCCGGTTCAAATAGCGTGGAGTTTTTCTTTTCTTTTGCCGGCCCTTGTTTGGGCTTTGTCTCCAACCTTTGGAGGCCTCACTAAGACCACCGCTTCTCACCTATTTCTTGCTACTATTGCAATTTGGGAGTGTGGGTTACCTCGCGATTGTTAAAGCTTTTTTACCTTCGTTTGTGCACAACCCCCGAGGTTCGGAAGTTCTTTCCTATTTGTTGTGTTTGCTAGTTGCCCGAAGGATGGATTCCTAGTTCTGGCTGTGTGTTGTTCCTATGGTTTTGTTTTTGCATGGGTTTATATTTTCAGGGTATGAGTGCTCTATATTTTATTTTATTTTATTTTTAAAGTAAGGAAGGTCTAAGTCCTTCCCTTAATTCTACAAATAAAGAAAAAAACCCCACTCACTCCCATGAGTCAAACCCTAGACCTTACGACAAGGGTAGAAGTTATCTATCACTAGGCCAACCCCTCTCCTCATGTGCTCTATCTATATGTTCTAGATTTGTGTTAGCTTTATGCCCCCTTTGAAATTTTGTAATTAATATGTTTCATGTTCTTATATTTTGTTGGTTTGCGTTTGCGGGCTTCTTTGATACCTTTCCATACTGATTTCTATAATATATAGAGCCTGAGACTCTCCCTTCAAAAAAAATAAAAAAATTAAGGTTCAAAATGATTAAAGCAAAAAATAAAGCCTGTGGGTTGGACACAGGTTGATAAACATACACGCACTACTTGTGCCAAAAAAAAAAAAAATAATACTTTACAGCACTCCACGACCAAATGACGAAGAAGTGGAAAATGCGTACTCCAATAAATTTTAATAAACTAAGACAATAATTGACGCTAATTAAAAGTTTCTCTAATTTAAATGTAAAAGTTCAGGGCTGGACCTGAAATTTTTGGACCTGAGTCTAAAATTTAAATTGGGCCCTCAATTTTTAGTGTATACTAAATTTATTTTATTTTGTCGTAAAAGTTTTCCAGAATTGAATATATAAACTCAAACTCTAACAACAAAAAAATAAAATATATCAAATAATAAGGTCGAAGATGTTCCAAATAATCACTTAAATACTACTTGCCTTGCAGTTTTGGAAGTAAAAGTAGTAATTAAATTTGCAAAATCAAGTTGTTCAACCAATTTTTTCTCAATTGATAACATAGCCAATCCATTCAATCTTTCTTGCGACCTATATATAGTTGATTGGAGATAAGTCTTGATCAAATTAATTAATAAATCCAATTATAATTCTTCTACAGCCAAACTTACGTATAAAGTCAAAATACTCACTATCTCCGTCATAACACACCCTAAATTAGTATAATCAATTGGCATGAATATGTGCAAGGGAATCAATTAAATATATTCATCCTAATCCTAGCACAAATTTACGCTAACATAAATAAAATTAAGTAACAAAGAAGATTAAAAGAACACTTACTTGGCATTACTTAAATTGAATAATAAAATTTAATCTTCAATCTTCAAAGTCTTCAAAATAAAAAGAAACAAATAAATAAAAATAAAGAAAGAAAGAATCGAAAAGGGAGGAGAGGAGAATGCTCGGCACTGTTGCTGTGTTGCGGCTCTAATTTGTTGGCTGCTTTCCTCTTTTTATAATTAAATGATTATAATTAAATGACATTAGTGCTCATCTAATTAATAGGGCTTGGACTTTCAATGGGTTCAATTTGTTGCTTAATGAAGACAAAGTTGGCTCAGGACTTAAAAGAATAGCGTGACTGGCTTGATTGTTTCTTTTAATGCCTAATGGGCTTGGCCCCCTTATTTGAGTACATTTTTTTGAATTTTTGCCATATTAATTATGTATACATGTATAGAAAAAAAAAAAAAAAAAATGGGCGCCCCAAATTTTTGGGCCTAAGTCAGCCGACTCTTTAGCCTGCACTCAGGTCCGGCTCCGTAAAACTTGCTCCACTAAATATAGAATTTTTATTTATATTAATATTAGTATATTCCCAAAAAAAATGCCCCCCTGCCCCTCTTCATTCAAATTCATGAGTACTCCACAATCAATTGACAACGAAGTGAAAAATGGGTACTAAAGTCGACAAAAAATAAATTAGTGAAATGCGATAAATGTACTATATATTCACATATATAATTTGAGAAAAAAATATTTATAGTGAGAAATTTTTTGGCCCAGTCGTTAATGATGATTGTAATTAAATTGATTATTAAGTAGTTTTTAAATCATCCCACAAACAAGCTTTTTCATGAAAAATTAAATAAAACCGGAAGTGCTCAGACATGAAAACCAGAAAAACTTTTTAAGTTAAATATAAATTTTCACCTCCATGTAAAATTATTAGTTTTGATACAAAATTTGATTTGTAAATAATCAAATATTTATGTGGATATTCGATTTGAACTTAATCATTTTTTTTATATCTTCAAAAAATATATTAATTTTTTTAATTTATATTTATTTAGTCTAAAATTCTGAGTCTGTCCCTGCAAAAATCTAATTAGAACATAACTTTGGATACCAGAAGTCAAATGACCCAAAAGAAATGGCCAACTCAAGAATGTTGACTATTTTTTCCACAAAGAATAAAATTGGACATCGCACTAAAATTTAGTGGTGAAGGCTTCAAATCCACGAGCTCTAAATAATTAATACAAATCAATTAGGCACGATGTTTTATAATCTGCCTTCCCACTCACTGCCATGTCATCTTACTGATGTGGGAATCTCATCCAATTTTGCTATGTTAAAAAAAGAAAAAAGAAAAAAAAAGGATAAACTTTAATTTTGCTAGATAAATTTAGAGAGATTTAATATTAAAATTCAAAAAGTTTTTCAAGAAGGCTCTTAGGCAACTAACATACAAAGTTAAATTTGTCGGTGGCAATTTTAAAACTTTTAGGACTAGAAAGCAGTTGATATGTAAAGTTAAATTTATACTTGGCAATTTTAAATCTATGAAAAAGAATAGATAGAGAAGGATTTTTTTTATTTACGTAACCTAAAATTACGATTTCTAATAAAAATTTGCTTTTCTAATTGATAAAAGTATAAAAAAAATAAAAATGTGGTACTGTGTATTAATTAGAGAGTACTAATAGATGTATTACTCTAAATGAGTGAATTAACATATCAACTAATGTGTTAGAAATCATATTGGCCGGTCTGTGGTGTTAGTGAGACTTTCTCACACTTTACTTTGTCTTTTTGAGTTAGTATATATATTATTATCATTAATTGACCGGTGAGATTCACATTTTTACTGCTCTATTAACCAACTAATATACTCATATCATAATCATTTTCTTACTAAAATATTGCATCCTTTTAAGATTAGCGCATTGATGCATATACTAACTTAAATTATCAAATTAAAAGCGTATTTGACGAATCAAAAATTACATTTAATACGATTAAGTACTAAAAAATTGGTCATCTTTACATTATCTCTCTTTCTCTCTCTATATATATATATAACAAATAAGCACATGTGATATATTTGATAAGTGGTAATAACTTGTGTATTTCATACTTAATGAAAGTCCGTAGTTAAGTATTACTTTTAGGCTCCGTTTGACACACATGATAAGAGAGCGGAATATGGTAATTTTATCTTATCCCATCTTTGGTGTTCGTCAGGATTGGATATCCGGACAAGTTATGTATTCTACTAAAACTTCTTATCCTATTGAGAAAGAGATTAGTGAATCCCACCTAAGAGGTGGAATTATTTTATCATGTCTGGATGGAATTAAATAATCTTATCCGACTCTCTAATCCGGTATATCAAACACACTTTTATTACTAAGTAGTATTTTTACTGTGATTTTCAAAACGTTAACGTATTGAGGGGTTTTGGTGGATTTGTTAAATTAAGAAATTGACTTTCACACTTCAATAATTACTAAAACTGATATTTAAAGGCACGAAGAATATAAATTGTTAGAATTTGATTCAGTACCATCACAGTTTTATACAAAAATATTTATAGCTAATATGAGAAATGACTAAATATAATCTATACCACTATATAAAGCTAAACCAATGTTAACCTCTTTCAAGTTGTGTCAAATTTTCAATTTTTAATTTTACCCTTTCAATTTTCTTTTCTCACAAAAAAAAAATTAAAAAATCTTTAATCTTATACAATACGAACACACTGCCATTTATTATTATTAGTGTAATAGGGTGGTGATATTAACTCCCTTTTTTTTTATTGCTAATACTCCAACTATCACCAATACCCTTCAAAGACTAATTTAAAAAAAAAAAAATTATCACTAAACTCTATAAGTTTATTAAGGGTAAATTGCTAGGATTATATTTTTAACTGTGGAGTGTTTGTTATAAAAAAATGGAGTGATCATTATAAATTTACACGTTTAATTCTATTAAGAGTGTAATAAAAAATGTGTATATATATATATATATATTTATCAACAAATTATACATATTGGCCTCACTCACCCATTGCGTATGTAATATAATTTAATACACATAAGATAATTAATTTCTATTGAAGTAACATTATTATCAAAACAAATGTCTATTTTATTAAAATATTATATAATTTTTAAGATATATTATACAACTTTTTAAAATGATATTATACTCGCATAAATAAAATATTACTTTTACGAGACCACCCTTCTTTATTTTGTAGCAAGGAAAATTAGCAAATAATAACAAATAACCGCCCCGTGTAATGGGGTTCAGAGCGTTGACTAAACTTTATCACAAACTCCCCGCCAAATAAACTGTTGATTCCCCACCAAGAGAAGAAGAAACCCAAAAACTAGAGAGAGAAACAAAATCAAACACCCCATTTCCTCCTCTTTCCTTTCAAACAGAAACCCAAAAACAAAAAAAAAAATTCCAAATAGAAAGAAAAAAATATATATAACTAGAGAGAAACAACCAAACAGAAATTTTAGAGAGAGAAAATATAGAGCAATGACAAAACCAACCTCATCAATTCTCCCTTATCAAACCCCACGCTTAAGGGATCACTACCTGCTTGGCAAGAAGCTGGGTCAAGGCCAATTCGGCACTACCTATCTCTGCACCGAGAAATCTACAGGTACGTTGGGTGGTGATTCTTGTTTTTGGGTTGGGTGGTGATTCTTGTTTTTGGGTGGTGTTTTTTTTTTCTTGTCACGCTGCTCAATACGAGAAAGAGCGCGAGATTGTGTTATTTTTAGCTAACGTGAATGCTGCTTAACTGATATGATTACAATTTTTATATTCTGATAGACAAAACAGAGTGTTTTTTCTCATTTAGACCCAACCAGACACAATTTAATGAATTTGGCTCCTCTATGTTACCATATTCTTTCATTTTGAGAACTGAACAGATAAAAAAAAAGATTATGTGAAATTTGATAGAGATGATTTAATAATGAGTATATCATCTCCACAAAAATTTAACCGGCGGAAGTGGTGCAATAAAATTTTCATATAAGTTATTCTTGTCATCTAAATTTAGATGATCATCTCCTCCACTTTTAAATTGAATTTTCTGATGAAATTTTGTGGGCATGATCTACTCATTATAGAAACAATCTCCATGAAATTTCATGAAAAAATTCGTTCGTTTAGAGCTTGAAAGGGACCCCTGTTAACGGAAATTGGAGGAATGGAATGGGGATAACGGAGAGGAGCCAAGTCCCTTAGAATGAGTTATCTACATTATTTCTCCATGTTTCTTCCTTTGTACAGGTATAGATTATGCCTGCAAATCCATCGCCAAGCGCAAGCTCCTCTGCCGAGACGATTATGAGGATGTGTGGAGAGAGATTCAGATAATGCACCATTTGTCCGAGCACCCGCACGTTGTGCGGATCAAGGGGACATATGAGGACAACGTGTTTGTGCATCTCGTAATGGAATTATGTGGCGGTGGGGAGTTGTTCGATCGGATTGTTCAGAAAGGGCAATACAGTGAACATCAGGCGGCACAATTGATGAAGGTCATTGTTGGTGTTGTAGAAGCTTGCCACTCGCTTGGGGTTATGCATAGGGATCTGAAACCCGAGAATTTCTTGTTTGATAGTCCTGCGGAGGATGCTACCCTTAAGGCTATCGATTTTGGATTGTCTGTGTTCTATAAGCCTGGTGCGTTTGTTTTTTTTTTTTTTTTTGACTGAGTCTAATTCTTGAATTTGAAGTTTGAAAACTGAATATGACGTTTGAAACCTGAATCTGAAAATCTGTTTCTTTTCTATCCAAATGCAAAATGAATTGATATTAAAAATAGTATTTGGACTATTTTTCCCCTCATTGTTTTTCAACAGATACAATCTTTATATTGAGAAGGGTAATTTGGACATTTTTCTTCCTATTAAGAAGAAGTATTCAGATTCAGACCCAATTTCACCAGTTTTTAATGAACGGTAACCTCTTATGCAAACAAAACAAACAAGAATTTCTACCTACAAAATCTGAATCCTAAATTATAGGCAGTTAATATTGGGATCTGTTGTTGTTTTGCTTGTTTGGATTGAAGTTGTTTTTTTTTTTTTTTTTGGATTTTATGTTTTGATTGATTTGGAATTTGTTGATGGATATGGGTTTGAATTGATTGCATATTCACATGTTTAGTTATTTGGAAATCAGTGTGTTAGGAAGTTGACTTTCCTTACATGTGCTTGGTTTTGTTGTCTGGCATTCAATGGTTAGGTTTTCTGTTATTTAAAATTCTCTTGTGCCCTTTGACTGAGTAATAAACCATTTGGCAACAGTCATCTTCCACATTGATGATTTTGTGGTTACTTATGATTTGGTGTTTGAGACGATAAATCCTACATTAGAAATTCAGCTATTCAAGGCCTTGCATCTACTAGATCCTGAAGCACATGTGATGTGTGTGCAATATTATAACACTATGTAGATTATTCAAACACTTCAAAATCACGGGATATGATTTGGTTGAATGGTCAGGATATGTATTTTACAAGGTAAAGGTCTATGGTTCGAGTCTTGTTTCAAGTGTTATATGTATATATATATTAATTGTGAAGTAAAGAGGGGTAACATGTTAATTTGTGTACATACCAAACCCTCTGGATGTGTTTAACATATATAGAAGATCTGGGAGCTACTGCAGCCATTGCCAATTGGTTTTTAACTGCACATAACCCCATCCTTTTTCTCTTTGATTGAATTTTGGAGTTACTCTACATTGACACTTTTCTGTGACACAAATCTGGCACGGCTGATGTGGTGCGAATGTATTTAATTGTTCGTAGGGTCTGCATTGGTCTGCTTAAAATGTCAACCAATGCAATCGTGCCATATCAACATGTCACAGTTTTGTATGTGCAGAAAATTATATGTAGTCGCTATAGGATTCAGGGTAGCATACATCTTACTTGGAATCATCATCTGCACAGCTAGTCTGGCACTTGGTTTCAACTCCAAGATTGTTCAATGATCAATAACCACATTGTGTGTTGGAATGATTCAACTAAAACACGAAGGATGGATTGGGTCTTAAAAAATACTGTTTTAGCAGACAAAGTGAATGGCGTGTTATGGTCTTAATCGCAAAATACATACACGCGTACATATTTATATCCTTGAAAACTTACATTTCAGTTATGAATGATGTCATCCATGTTTTTTGGGATGGTGTGTTATGTTCCACCTTCATATCTGTTATTGCCCTTGAAGATAGTGAATTGTGAAAAATGTACTATTGGTTACTAATGTTTACTTTTGTCTTTTCCGTTCAGGGCAGTACCTTTCCGATGTTGTTGGAAGCCCCTATTATGTCGCACCTGAAGTTTTGCATAAATATTATGGACCTGAATCCGATGTATGGAGTGCCGGTGTTATACTGTACATCTTACTATGTGGGGTTCCACCTTTTTGGGCAGGTATGCCGCTTGATACTGCACGACTTAGGGGTTTATGCATTCTCAATGAATGGATTAGATTCTTTGACATTTTATGAATTCTATTTGCTTTTTGAATAAATTTTATTGAGCTTGTGGGTTGTCCCTGTGGTAAAGAACCCCATCTAAACTTAGAGGTTCCAGATTTGAGTCTCATCAGCTTCAAGTGCAGCGTTAATATTCCTCTCCCCCTATGTAATAATAGAACTTTGCTCAAAAACAAAAACCATTCATATTCAAAAACAAGTCTTAAATATTGTGTATAAGTGAATGTAAAATGAGAAAAATAGGATCTTGCATTTTTGAGACACCCAAATGGTCATCTTACTGTTGTGGAGCTTATTATTATTATTATTATCATTGTTCTCCAAGACCAATGATGCATTTGCTACTCTCTTTTTTCATATTAATTTGCAGAAACGGACTCTGGTATCTTCAGACAAATTTTGAAAGGACACATAGATTTTGTATCTGAACCGTGGCCTCACATTTCAGAAAGTGCAAAGGATTTGATAAGGAAGATGCTTGATAGAAACCCGAGGCAAAGAATATCTGCTCATGAAGTCCTATGTGAGTCATATATATTGTAACTAGGGCATGACAATTTGTAACAGAAGAATTTTGTAATTTGGCATACTGGCTTACTCAAACTGAGGGCCGAAGCTTATATTCTATATATATAAATTACGGTTGCAATGAGGAAGCAAAATAAATTAAAAGACAAAAAAGACACTATCCTATGCGATCAAATCCTTATTAAAGACAAAATCTATAAGATGCCTTCCTAATAACACCTAATGGCCTAATGATAATAAATAAAATATGATTGCCAACAATAACAGTGGCATAATCTTGTTGAAACATTATTCTTGGATATTTGAATTGAGAACCGAGTTGGCTGTTTTACCAGGTCACCCATGGATCGTGGATGACAGAGTTGCCCCAGACAAACCTTTGGACTCTGCAGTTTTGTCACGTTTGAAGCAGTTCTCAGCTATGAACAAGCTTAAAAAGATGGCTCTGCGTGTATGCTTTTTTCTTGTTTTCTTTCTTTATATTTTTTTTTTTTGGGTTAAGCTTTCAAAATGAATATAAGCCTGGTGCAAACGAGCTGAGCTGAATCGAGTTTTCGAGCTCGAGCTCGGTTAAATTTTAACCCAACCTAGCTTGACCCGAGCTTAAGACACTCCATAGAATGTTATATCTCCTGAGCTCGACTCAAGCTTGGATCACGAGCCCAAGTCATCTCGAGCTCGTAATTGTGCATTTTCAAGCTAGCACGAGCCTCCTAGAGCTCGGCTCAAGTATATATATGAAGAACTCAACATGTAATTTTTATTTTTTTTCGATGTGTGATACGAAAAATGAATTTTAAGATTGTAGGAGGCAAGTGTTAGTAAACCCAAAAGCCAGGGGAAGTCATAGTTAAGAAACTCAAAAGTCAGATTGACCCTAAAAATATATTTTTTGAAGGTGCATATATTGCTTTTAATAATTTACCCTTTACAGGTAATAGCAGAAAGTCTTTCAGAAGAAGAGATTGGTGGCTTGAAGCAGTTGTTCAAGATGATTGACACAGACAACAGCGGTGCAATTACATTTGAGGAACTGAAACAGGGTTTAAAAAGAGTAGGATCTAATCTGATGGAGTCTGAGATCAAGGATCTTATGAATGCGGTAGAAATATTTTTTCAACAATTACTTAAACGTATTTGAGCTTTTTTACATTGTCCCCTATTTGTGAAGTGAGGCTTAATATCAAACGCCCACCATTCTCATAATCATGGCCCTCCTATATGTGGCATCATCTCAAACAAGGAAGGTGTAGAAATGAGTGAAAATTATGTATGTGTCAAAGAAAAGCGGTTGTGGTTAAATTGATTGATGTCTACAGTGAATACCAGGTGTGGTATTTATAGTTGCTTCACTTAGAATCCATTATTTGTCCACTACATTGGTATCCTTATCAACTGAGGGATGTGTGATAAGATACACAACGTTAGTTGAGGACTCATGATAAGTCACACTACTTGGGTGATTATCCCGGTGGAATGAATAGAGAGATTGTCGTATTAATTTTGAACGCACACTCTCAGACATAAGAAAGGTTAACAGTTCCATCCAGGGGGGCTAGTGCCTTGGCGAGGCCCCTTGATTTCAGCCACTAGACCAAGTATCCTCAAGGGTCCCGGGGGCATGTGGCCAAGCTCGTGGAGCTTCCTGGTGTATTTTTTAGAGGATGTCACTCTCAGGAATAGGTGGTCTATGGGGGTGGCGCCAATACGGAGATTGCCACGTAGGTGCTGAGGTAGCGTGGCACATTGCATCCACATGGGGCGTGGCCCATAGAACTAGACTACAATGTCAATCTAGTTTGATGAAATTGTAGGGGAGGCTTTGAAAAGGTTCAAAAAAAATTTACTTTTGAAAAGTTCATATCTGGTAAATTTTCCACTTTTACCTAAGATCAGGTCGGGTTTCTTATTTGGCAGGCTGATATTGATAATAGTGGCACAATTGACTACGGTGAGTTTCTTGCCGCTACCTTGCACTTGAATAAGATGGAGAGAGAAGAGAATTTGCTAGCGGCCTTCTCTTTTTTTGACAAGGATGGCAGTGGCTATATAACCATTGATGAGCTTCAACAAGCTTGCAAAGATTTTGGCTTAAGCGAAGTTCAATGGGAGGATATAATCAAAGAAATAGATCAAGACAATGTGAGTCTCTCTGCTTAGCCCCGCCCCCTCCCTCTTTTTACCATAGAGTTCTCGTCATATTTGATCTCGTCATAATATACCTGCATTTTATTTTATATGTGCATAGGAAGTGTAAACCAATCCATGAGACGGCTATTGCCATGTATAGCCCACCTGATAAACAGAGTAAAGCATTAATGCTTTTAAGTACTCCCTCTATTCCAAATTAAGATTCCAACTTGACTTTAGCAGTTTTTTAGGATACACTAATGCAACCCACTCAACGGTTTGGATTTGAACCCGCCCCTAACAGAGTTCGAGCCTGCACTTGCAAGAGGGGTGCACTTGCCATCAAGCTAGAAGCTTGTGTGATGTGATATATTGATTATGTCCCAAAAGGAAATTAGTCTCTTCATTTGAAACATTCCAAAATGGAATATTAGACTCTTAAATTGGTAGTGAGACAGTAGTTTTTATGAACTTCTACGACAGTTGCCCTTGATTGGGGAGGTCATTTTGTAGGAGAGGACTCTTAAACGGACGGTTCATTTGCATACCATTCTTTCACATATCAATGCATTTATGTCTTTAGAGTTTCTCAAAGCATTTGTTTGAGATTCTATTTTTCTCCTTGCTGAAAACACATTAATGGTAAATAAATAAAAAAAATTATTGGATGTAATAAACTATCATTGTCTATACAATTCAACAGGATGGACGTATAGACTATGGGGAATTTGCTGCAATGATGAGAAAAGGCGATGGAGGGGTAGGAAGCAGAACCATGAGAGGCAATTTGAATTTTAAATTGGAAGAAGCCATTCAAGCCGCCGAGAAAATGGCGAAAACGGAAAATAATTGAACCTCTGCTCTATCTTCTTTTTTCTTTTTTTTTTTGTATAGTCAATGAATTCATTGTTTTGTAGAAGGAATGAATTATGTCTTTAATAATTCTTTGGTTTTGTTGATGTTAGCTGATACTTACTCTTCCTTTAAATTTTTGAGGGAATGTATTTTCTCAGACTAATTTATGTCATTATTTATACTATTTTTCTCATATGTAATATAACTCAAAATTTTGAAGAATGTTGTAACTGTATTTTTCCTTTTCTTATCTCCTATTTTTAAGCTTTTATTACAAATATTTCTCTTTCTTTTTTCTTTTTTCCTTTTTGGGGTGTGGGAGGGTCCGAAAGGGGGCTCAAGGCCTGACAAAACAACAGACTAAACTCAGCAGCATCCTCAATGTTAGATCAAAACTAGGCAGTTGGTGTCCCTATTTAGCAAGTTTATCGGCGCATTCATTAGCCTCTCTTAGTGAGTCTGATGGAGCAATTCCAAGGATTATGGACCAGGGTCTGGCAATCCTCACATATGATGCGGCATGGAGGGAGTGAATAGACATAAAAAAACACATATAATCATGAACAGTAAAGAGAGATGGGTATAAAATATGCAGAATCTAAAAGAGACAAGTATTTACGTGTGGTTCACCTCGGAGAGAGGATTACGTCTACATGGAAAAATATGGGGTTGAGCTATATTATAATAAATGGATACATGATGGCTATTGTTGGCATGTACATATGATTTTTTTTCTCTCTGCAATTACTATTCTCAAAGAAGAAGAAAGATTTCTCTCTACAGTAATATTTTTTTAAATTAAGAATTGCTATCCCCTATAGATGAGGCCGGCCCTTTTATTTATATAAAACATAGAGGGGACAACAATACAAGAGTGAGTGGAGAGAATTTAGTACAACAGTGAGTGAAAGAGTGGTGAGCAGAGTATATACTCTCTGGGCCAATGAGACGATTTCTTCGTATGAGGTCGTTACGCCACGTAGGAGAGAGGAGACATGCGCTGGTACATGTTGATAGTTCGTCCTTCGTAGTACGGAAGAAACTATTCACCTTTTGTAATCTTATGTCTTGCTAGGCTGAGGTAAATTAATCCGATCTCTGACCAAGCTGAGCTAGTTCTTAGGATAGAGTGATCATTTGGGCCTAGCTGAGTTAGGCCAGAGTGATCACTAGGGTCTAGCTGAGTTAGGCCGGAGTGATCACTCCGGCCTAACTCAGCTAAATCACTTAGGCCTGTCTCATTTAGGTCAAAGTGATAATTTAAGCCTGGCTGGGTTAAGCTAGAGTGCTCACTTAGGCTTGACTCATTTTGTGACACCCTGAGTGATGAGTACTCCCTTGTGTGGAGGAATGGTATCTCGAGCGATGAGTACTCCCTTGTGTGGAGGAATGGTAGCTCAAAGGGGGCATCCCACACCGGAAGTTGGGGGATCCTTGGAGACCCATATAAGTAAGATATGGTCGCTAATTAAGTACGAGGCCTTTTGGGTAGCTCACTGGCTTCGGATCCCATAAGAACTCCGAAGTTAAGCGAGTAGTGGACCAGAGCAATCCCAGGATGGGTGACCCCCTGGAAAGCTGGTCGTGAGCTCCCAAAAACAAAGCCGTGAGGGTAGATGTCCTGGGGCTGAGGCCTGGCTAGGACGCTACCCAAAGCAGACAATATCGTACTGAGGTGGGACCGGGTCGTTACACATTTAGACCAGAGTGATCATTTAGGCCTGGTTGAGTTAGGCCAAAGTGATCACTTAAGTATGTCTCATTTTAGCAAGAGTGATCACTTAGGCCTGGTACATGTTGATAATTCGTCCTTCGTAGTACAGAATATACTATTTACCTTTTGTAATTTTATATCTTGGTAGGCCGAAGTGAAATAATCCAATCTCTGACCAAGCCGAAGTAGTTTTTAGGCCAGAGTGATGACTTAGGCTTGGCTGAGATAGGCTAGAGTGATCACTCGGGTCTAGTTGAGTTAGGCCAGAGTGATCACTTAGGCCTGGCTGGGTTATACCAAAGTAATCATTTAGGCTTGGTATATGTTGATAATCCGTCCTATGTAGTACGGAAAATACTATTCACATTTTGTAATCTTATGTCTTGGTAGGCCGAGATGAATTAATCCGATCTCTGACCAAACCAAGCTAGTTCTTAGGCCAGAGTGATCACTCGGCTCTAGCTGAGTTAGGCTAGAGTGATCATTTAGGTCAGAGTGATCACTTAAGCCTGGATGAGTTAGGCCAGAGCGATCACTTAGGCCTGGCTCATTTAGGCCAAAGTGAACTCTTTATATTTTTTAGTTGAGCCAATACATGGTGGCCATTGTTGACATGAACATATGATTTTTTCTCTCTGCAACGACTAATCTCAAGGATGAAAAAAGCTTTCTCTCTCTAGAGTAATATTTTTTAGCTTATAGATTGCTCCCCCCTACAGATGAGGCCGACCCCTCTATTTATATAAAACATAGAGGGGACAGTAGTACATCAGTGCGGGGAAGGGATTTAGTACATTAGTGAGTGGAGGAGTGGTGAGCAGAGTATATACTATCTGGGCTGATGAGACGCTCTCTTTGTACGAGATCGTTACGCCATGTAGTAGAGAAGAGACGTGCGCTGGTACATATTGATAGTCCGTCCTTCGTAGTACGGAAGATACCATTCACCTTTAGTAATCTTATGTATTGGTAGGCCAAGGTGAATTAATCCAATCTCTGGCCAAGTTGAGTTGATTCTTAGGCCAGAGTGATCACTTGGGCTTGGCTGAGTTAGGCCAGAGTGATCACTTGGGCCTAGCCGAGTTAGGTCAGAGTGCTCACTTAGGCCTGGCTTATTTAGGCCAGAGTGATCACTTGGGCCTGGCTAAGTTAGGCCAAAGTGGTCACTTAGGCCTAACTCATTTAGGTTAGAGTGATTATTTAGGGCTGGTTGAGTTAAGCCAGAAGTGATCACTTAGGCCTGGCTCATTTTAGTCGGAGTGATCACTTAGGCCTGGATGAATTAGGACAGAATGATCATATAGGCCTGGCTCATTTTAGCCAGGGTGATCACTTAGGCCAAAATGAACTCTTTATATTTTTGAGTTGGGCCATTTGGCTCCGATTCAATATTTCACTTTCGTTGTTCATCTTCGCCACGTCAGTCATTTTATTAGGCCCGCTCAACCAGTCAATCATTGCCACTTCAATATACCGCTCCGACATGTTAAGGTGATGGAAAATCCACACATTTGTTGCTCCCCATTCTCATGGGTAAACTAGCTTTCTTGATTCTAGCGTGAAGAATGTAAATCCATTATTTGTATATGTGGCTGAAGTGGTTTTCCATGACTGAAAAATTGCTCTACTATTATCCCAATTGTTATCTTTTTAAATTAAGCGACTATACTAAAAATAAAAAATTGCAGTGAAAGGTGAGCTGGTCCTTCCCCAACTAATTGTTTAGACTAGCGTAGCGAACTGTTTTTTTTTTTTTTTTTTTTTGGGAGCTAAACTAATTTTTTTGGAGTGTATGAAAATGAGCATGGAGGTAGGGTGTAAATACTTATCCCACCTCAAAAAAAATTTGAATCCCGAGGTGTGCAAAAAAAACATGGAGCATGGGGATGACTATTTAAAAGTCTTATAAACTTTATTTTTATCACTCTAATATATGTAAACCCTTTCTCTCTGTGGAAAACCACTCTCTACAAAAAAAGTCCATTTATACCATTGCTAAGGACCTCTTAGATTAGAGATCGGATCTTGCGATTCTTCGGCTTTATCGGCTTTTCGGGCATCCTTCCATTATCCGGGTAATATTATAAGCTTGATTTTAACTTTTGCAGCAATTTTGATGCATTTTTTTTGCTTAATTATTTTAAATGTTCTTCATACTATCATTTTGTTCATATGTTTATCCTCATGTATATATATATATATATATGCATATCACAGGCTCTATTTTGATCTTTCCTCTAGCTTACAAGACTTGCCAATGTGTTTGTAACTTTGCTTGGATTGTTCCACCCACCAAAAATTAAAATAGTGAACAAAGTTATCCACTCCACTCTTTCTTTCTTTTTCCAGATTACATGGATCTCTATCCGTTTCTCCTCATTTTTTTTTCGCACTTTTTTTTCTTTTCTTATTTTTATACAAAGAGAAAGAAAAAAATAAGAAGCTACTTAACTAGTCATCGAAGTCAGTGAACTATGAGTGAATGAAATGAACAAGAGGTGGTGAAGGGTGGCCATTGGATGAGTATTGCAATTTATTTTTAAACTAACGAGGTCTTTGCTCTATCAATCACAAGCATCAATTACCTTGGCCATTTTGCTCTAACTGCCATACACACCTTGTCAATATAATATGTCTCCACTTTGGCCTTTCAACACCAGCACTAATCACTTTAGCTCATTTTTTTAACGCTAATTGCCATTCATATTTTAGTATTCATATTTTGCTATTATATCAGTAATAATCTTTTGGTAGGGCATCCGAGGTCTCATTGCCGATGGACGGTGAGCCTTATGATATAGTTGGTGCTTCATCAGGTCGACCCAACTCATTCCTTGAAGTACAGGCTGATACTTGCTTTGGCATTGTGGCGCCTCCCAGGAGCTCATATAATATTGAGAGTGAGGTCTCACAAATGAGCTCATCTATTCTGAAAGGCGAAGTCATGGTAGCGAGACCGACCAATTAGGAGGGAGTTTGCGCTAGCGAGACTAGCAAATTTGGAGGGTGAGGTCGCGCTAACTAGACCAACCAATTCTGAGAGCGAAGTCACATGAACGAGCATGGCCTAACCTACGAAAAGATCACGAGCTGCCCCCAAAAAGAGAAAGGCCATTCCATCAAAGTCAACTAAAATTGCTGAGGTCGGCCCTTTGGAATTGTCAAAAACAAATGCTCACAAGGTGCAAAGCATCATTACGGAGAAAATATTAGAGCAAATATTGGGAATATATTGTACTCTGGGTGTTGAGCTTTATTGTGCTAGGAGCGGGGAACGTGTCTACATCGAATCTAAGAATGAGATTGGGTTATTTCTTGGTACTTTTGACGCTGGCTTCAGATTTCCTTTTAAGTATGCGATCCGGGACATCCTTCAACGACCAGGGATAGCTCCAACCCAGCTTCCATCCAATGCATGGAGGATTATTTTGGGTTCTATGATTGTCTGGCAAATCGTTAATGGGGATGATCACCCCCTCTCTACTATCGAATTTATGTCGACCTATCAGCTCAAAGAACAGGACGGAGCCGGTTTTTGTTATTTGAGCAATCGCTATACTGGAGTGGCTTTGGTCTTAAATACCCCGGTTAAGGTTAAAGATTGGAAGGATAAATTTTTCAATGTAAGCTCGTTGAACTGGGAGTTTGAAAAGTAAGAGATGGAAAAGATGAGGTGGGTCATAGTCCCACGCAAATGGAACCGGCTAAGCATTGAAGGTAACCATTATGACTTATGCATATATATCTTTTACCTTGGCCTTTTGTCTATTATATTTTCACCTTGGCTTTTCCTACTTGTATATTTTTTTTAAGGTAAAAGGCAGCCTACCCTAAATAAAGAACATGAAGGGCGTTGTAAGAGGGCGTTTGACCTCCCTTCTTCAACAAGAAACTGGAAGGCGCTATTTACCCCAGAGAACATGGGGAGGATTGGCTATCCTCAATGGCCAGTCACTCTGGAACAGAAAAAGAGAAAGCGTAGCCTTGTCCACGAGCTGGCCTTTACATCTGACCCAGGTATGTGTTGTTTTCAGGCTTCCTATACTTACGCGTTTGATTTATTCCGCATGGCTTTCTAATGTTCTTTTCTTTGGCATTTCAGTCGCCCAAGACACTTATGATAATGTGGACCCATGCATCTTAGCTAGTGTCATTCAGGGCCTGGGTGATACTACGAATCCACCTTCTGCGATGGAGGCCATCGTTACTCATCGACACAGAAGAATTAAGAAAAGTGCAAAAAAATCCTCTGAACGTCGCATGGTGGTTTCTGATGAAGAAAATTCTTCCCTGGCAGAGGAACCACTCGGACATGTTAATGATTTTGAGTGGGGACCTACGCATGATAAGGAAAATGAGCATGAGTCTGTCCTCAATTTGGACGATGATGAGGTGACTGAAATTTCTCCCCCGACTTTGAATGTTGGAAGCCGAACTCCTTTATCTTTAGCTGAGGTAAACTTCACCTTTCGTGTCCGTCCGTTTCACTTTTGTCCAAGCCTTTTTAATTTCCACAACTATTATTTTGCTATATTATACATTTCTCTCTCCCTTTTTCTTTTTATAGCTCGTTGGGACAGGGAGAACTCAGCCTTATTAATGGCCATCCTTCCACCTTTACTCCTCTAGTTTCATCACGAAGGGCAGGAGATGTGAGTGAGGCAAGCCTTCCCATCTTATTAGCGAGAACGATGAGGACAGAGTGATGACGGACCTATACAAAAATCCCATCAATCCCATATCTCGGCTATGCATAGGCTTTACTACTGGAGGGATTCGCAATGTTGACCTACTTAGGGTGCCCTCATTAACTAGCCCGAACTCCCCATATGTAAATGCGAACCTCAGCATTGCAAAGATTCAAAAAATGGCACACTGACTAAACGTGGACGAGATAGCTAAATAGACCACACCGCAAATAGGTAACGACATGTTCCACAATCATATTAAGGGCTATCCTATTATTATGAATGACTTCCCTCATTTTCCTCTAAGTCCTTCTTTCATTATATATTTCTTGTCACTTAGGCCTTGCTAACTTAGGCCAGGGTGCGACTGAGTTTGGCCTAACTAACTTAAGCCAAGGTAATCACCTAGACTTGCTTGACTTGGGCTTGGCTGATCTAGGCCTAAGTGATCACTTAGGCCCTACCCATCTCATCTGATCAGGCATTGACCCAAAAGTTATGTGTCACCGATTGAATGTTAATCCTAGCTTCAAACCAGTCAAACAAAAAAGGCAAAATTTTGCTCCTTAAATCAACAAGGCAGTAGAGTAAGAGGTGGACAAGCTCCTCAAATTGAAGTTCATAAGTGATGTCCACTACCTCGAATGGCTGGCAAATGTAGTTATGGTCCCCAAATCTATTGGTCAATGGAGAATGTGTATTGACTTGAAAGATTTGAATAAAGCATGCCCTAAGGACTTCTTCCCTCTCCCAAAAATCAACCAGATAGTGGATGTGACAGTAGGGCACAACCTCCTCAATTTCATGGATCTCAGACAGGGAGAAGACTTTGTTCATAGCAGATAAATGCACTTATTGTTATAATGGCATGCGCTTCGGCCTAAAGAACATTGGAGCCACCTACCAATGTTTGGTCACCCAATTTTCAAAAGGAAAATGGGATATACAATGGAGGTGTATGTTGATGTTATGTTGACAAAGAGCCTTAAGGCTAAGGACCACATCAAGGACCTAGGCAAAACATTTTCCACGCTGAAGCTTTATAACATAAGGTTTAACCCCAACAAATGTGTTTTTGGGGTGATATCTGGCAAATTTAGAGGATTCATGGTAAATCAAAAGGGTATAAAAGCTAACCCCGAGAAGATCAGGTCCCTCCTCGAAATACAGTCTCCAAAGGGTATCAAGGATGTACAATGTCTAACTGTCAGAGTGGCCGCACTAAACAGATTTGTCTCTAGAGCCACCGACAAATGCCTCCCATTCTTTAAGGTTCTCAAAAAAGTTTTCAAGTGGACGACAAAATGTGAGGAAGCCTTCCAGCAGCTTAAGGCTTACCTCGGTTCTCCCTCTCTTCTATCCATACCACTTGTAGGGGAAACTTTGTATATCTATTTGGCTGTCTTAAAGTCGGCGATCAGCTTGGCCCTAGTCAGGGAAGAGGTTGGAGTGCAAAGACCTGTGTACCGCAAGGCAAACCAAAGAGCAGAATCCAGATACCTCATTTTGGAGAGATTCTCCCTTACTTTAATTACTTCGGCAAGAAGGTTAAAGCCATATTTCTAAGCTTACAACATCATAGTCCCAACTGACCAACCACTTAGGCAGGTGTTATTTAAGCCAAAAAAGTTGGGCAAGCTCATGGCATGGACAGTGGAGCTAAGCGAGTTCTAAATTGAATATAGGCCTAGGACAGCATCAAGGGTGAAGCACTTGCAGACTTCATTGCAGAATTCATTAACGTCAAAAAAGAT
Source organism: Lonicera japonica (assembly GCA_021464415.1). NCBI lineage: Eukaryota > Viridiplantae > Streptophyta > Magnoliopsida > Dipsacales > Caprifoliaceae > Lonicera > Lonicera japonica. The sequence continues at coordinate 45,496 of JAKCWG010000953.1, read as the reverse complement.
TCAAAAAGCGAAGCACAACCACAAGGCTCGACATGGAAGAAAGAGGCAACCCCTTTAGAGGGGACAAATCAACCTTATTTTGACCCCGCTCTCCCTGTTTGAATTATCCATGTTGATAGTTCCTCTAACTCAACGGAGAGAGGGGCCGACCTCATTTTAACCTCTCCGAACCTGGTGGGCGTAGAGTATGCCTTGCATTTTAACTTCGAAGCCTCTAACAATGAGGCAGAATACGAGGCCCTCATAGCAAGTATTCGCTTAGCCAAGTCCATGAGAGCCCAACAGCTAAAGGCCTTCAGTGACTCTAATCTAATTATGAATCAAGTCAGAGGGGAATATGAAGCTTGGGATGAAAATATGGCGGCATATCTCCACCAAGTGAAAAGGATAGGAGGTCAATTTAAGAGCTAGATCCTCACCTAAATATCTCAGGCTGAAAATGCCCATGTTGATTCTTTGGCCAAGTTGGCCTCTACTCCTAGTTCCAATCTCAAAAGGACCATCCTAATATAAGTACTAATGGAACCAAGTGTAGTGATAGCCGAAGAAGTCATGGAGCTTGACATCTCCCCTTACTAGATGGACCTCATCATGGAATACATAAAAGAAGAAAAACCCGCACCATAAAGGAATGAAGCTAAGAAGATGCGATATAGGGCTACCCTGTATGCAGTCATTGATGATGTCCTCTATAAAAGGGGACACCACCTTCTTTACCTGAGATGCCTTCACCCGGATGAGGCCGACTATGTAATGAGGGAAATTCATGAAAGGATATATGGAAGTCATGTTGGAAAGAGCCCTAATTAGGCGAGCTCTATCTGGAGGATACTATTGGCCAACAATGAAGGAAGACACCAAGGCTTTTGTGAAAAAAAGTGTGATAAATGTCAGAGACATGCCAACATTGATAGAAGGCCATCTGAAGACCTCACCAGCATTACGACGGCTTGGCCTTTCTCTCAATGGGGACTTGATCTAGCTGGACCCTTTCCCAAAGGAAAGCATAAGTACAAGTATATCATTGAAATAGTGGATTATTTCACAAAATGGATTGAAGCTGAGCTGTTAATGGCCATGACCAAGAAAAAGTGCCAAGACTTTGTCACGAAAAATATTTGTTGTCGATTCAGAATACCTGAGGCTCTGGTGTCTGACCATGGCACATAATTCGACTGTACTCCTTTTAAAGAATACTGCGGTTAATTGGGAATAAAAAGTTATTATATAAGTTAAGTCCGATGGAGAACCACCTCCACCGGTATTCCAAAGGCTCATACGAGGGTCTCGGGGCATGCACAACTAAGGTTGTCCTTTAAGCTCCAAAGTTTATGATACATTATGATGTTTACACAAAAAGTTATAACTTGGACACAAAAGTCGGAATGATCACCTCGGCCCATGTACCCGAGTCTGGCGAAAATCACTTAGGGCCAAAGAGAGCACTCCTTCATGACTAAGGACCTTGGCCCATAAAATACCCAAGCATTGGACAAGCATATAAGCAAATAAATGCATCCAAAACAGCACAGACAACACTCAAGCATATTTTAGAGAATATACAAAAATAAATCTCATTTACAAAAGTGATGATAAATTACTAAGAGTTCAAAAGTGAACAGCAGGCACCCTGTTACATGAAGCTGCAAAAACCAAAAAATAACTAGGGATACAAATTCCTAGGGGCAACAAAAAAGCTAAGGTGGGGCAGCTAACTAACTATCACCTAGGCCCCCACCATCATCAGTTTCTTCGCTCTCCCCATCATCCTCGACACCTTGGTCGGCCTCTGCCATATCCTCGTCATTGGTGCCATCACCTTTAGAGTCTCTTGATTCAGACGACCCTCTAGTGGCGTCGTCTTCGTCACTGGCGCCTCCCTCCACTCGGGCCTTCAAAGTAGATTCAGTATAAAGCCTACCCAATCTATGTGCCATCTCATATGGCTCCCATGACCTAACCCTCTCTATCAGAACGGGGTCTTTGGTAGCCTCTGATAAACACCCAAAAATACCATATTTTATACCCCAAAAACTTCTTGGTAGTCCATTATTATTACCAAAACTGTGCTAATATCCTCTATTGTTTGCTTTATAAGTGAAAAGTGAAAATAATGCAATTTTGTGCCAAATTTAACTAACAAGGAAGCAAAGATGTGTCAAGAAGCAATGGAAATTATTCTTGTGGTTAGGAAAGCTTTAAATTGGTGATTCATCATGTTCTAAGAGTTGTGGAAGTCCAAATCCAAGAAGAAGTGCATTAATATTTAAGTGCGCGAAAAATTTGCTTTTGATCATTTAGATGACAGTTCGGTATTTTGATCATAACTTTGCGCTCAGAAGTCAGAATTTTACCTGCTATATATGGTTGGATAGAAGACTCATAGGGCTACAACTTTCATGTTTTGACAATCTTCAGATTCTATCATCTTGATGGTGAAAAAAGGCCCTAAACCTACTGCCTGCGCATAACTGCGGAAATGAGTGGTTGTATTTCTCTCTTACGGGCCCTCTCCCAAACCATTTATCTCATTATCCATAATGGAAGCCCACTTAAATATTCTCCAGTAGCCCATGTTTTTAATCATCCCATCAACTAAGCCCATTCTCTCATTTACCTTATCAAGCACCTTCCATTCCTAAAATTAACTTTCTTGCTCTCCACCACATTTAAATTAATTCCTTTTCTAAGCCTTTCATATTTCTCCCCTAAAACCCTAATCCTTACACCTATAAATAAAGGCCCTTAACCCCCATTATAAACACACAACCACAAGAGAGAATTAAACTTGTGAAGAGATAAAGAGAAAAGGAGTCGCTTGCACCATCGCCGGAAGAATCATTCAACCAGAGTTTTAAATTTCAAGGAGAGTTTTATTTATTGTAATTTTTATTATTATTTTGTAAATTCCTCTTTGATATTGAGATTAATAATTTAATTGGGGCCTATGCGCATTGAAGCTCTTATCGTCGCCGATATCGCGTGATTAAGTAGGGCAATATTGCCTTCCATCAACTGCGTACGGTGAAAATGAACAATAAGTTACAAACATCAATATTGGGCTGGGATCAAACACTCCAACTTAAGAGTAAAAAGTGCTCATTCTAGGCCCAGGCCTAAGTGACCACTCTGGCCTAATTCACCCAGGCCTAAGTGATCACTCAGGCCTAAATTAGCTAAGCCCAAGTCAGACAAGCCTAGGTGATTACCTTGGCCTAAGTCAGTTAGGCCAAACTCAGCCGGGCCTGGGTAATCACCCTGGCCTAAGTCAGCAAGGTCTAAGTGACAAGAAATATATAATGAAAGAAGAACTCATAAGAAAATGAGAGAAGTCATTCAGAACACATAGGATGGACCTTAATATGATTGTGGAACACGTCGGTACCAATTTGTGGTGTGGTCTATTTAGCTATCTCTTCCACGTCTGGCCAGTGTGCCATTTTTTGGATTTTTGCAATGTTGAGGTTCACATCTACATATGGGGAGTCCGAGCCGGTCAATGAGGGCACCCTAAGCAGGTCAACATCGCGAATCCCTCCAGTAGTAAAGCCCATGCATAGCCGAGATATGGGATGCACGGGATTTTTATATGGGTCCGTCATTACCTTGTCCTCATGTAATTTCCATTGAGCACCAACACTCATGTAATTTCCAAATATAAGATAAGAACGAATAAAGCCGTGGTACCTTTGGCCAAATGTTAGACTTCAATCATTTTCCCCTACCAAATAATCTTGTTCGCTGGAGAATGAGAGGAAGGAAGAGGAAGACCCTTGACAACAACATTCAACACAGATGGATTGAGCATAGATTCTATATAACAAAGATATTTCAATCAACATTTGGCTTAAAATATCACAAACTTTTAGGTCTTTATCCTCATCAAGAAGCTGGTACTCAAGGACCTTGCTTAGATTGTCTCTACTAATCCATTTATCCTCCCATACTTTAATCTTATCTACGTTAACCACGTGTCAAACATAACCATTTAGCGCAATTGGTTAAAATTCATAGGAACACCTTTCCAACTATAGGAATTAATGGTCTTGGAATGGCAGTTCGAAAAGTCTTGGGATGGAAATACTTTGATCTAAATATGTTCGAAAGAATCACTACCATTCAAGAGATTCCAGTCGATCTTAGCAAGTCGCAGCAAATTAGCCACTCCATAAAAGCTACTAATTTGATTACTTAAATTTGTCAAATAAGTTTTATTTTAAGGCTGAGCCTATTAAAATTCATAAATTCTACGAAAATAAGAAAGTCAAACTAAAGGTCCGCTTGTTTTAAACCACTTAAGTGTGAATTACTGAAACTTGGACTTAAGAAAGGAATAAAGTTAGTTGTTTTAATTAAAAATTCATATAGAATTTCTTAATATGCCTCTTAATCATTTAGGAGGTTCTTCTACCTCTTAATGTGATTAATGAAATCTGAATGGCTGCATAACACTATTTTTGTCCTCAATCTAATCATTTTGATCATATTTTAAAAGATAAAAAGAAGGGTAAAATGGTCAAACTAATATATTTAATCTCAATTAAAATATTGCATTCAGGCAAAAAAAAAAAAAAAAAAACAGATTCAAATGAGTTTAGATTCTATCTCTATACTTTATTGTATGATAAATGAATGTTATTAGTTGACTTACCGTAATTTTGGGTGGTTGAAAATTTTCATAATCAATTTGATTATTTAAAATGTATAAAGAAGAAGATCGAAATAAATTAACTAAAAAATTATTTTTATATTCATTTTGTTATCCAACAATTACAAGATAAAATAATACCACCTAGGGATGGTATAGTTTTATCCGGTTCTAATAAAATAAAAGGATAATTAATCCCAAACGCGGAATAAGATAAAAGATATCCAATCTACCATTGTACTAAATACAAGATATGATTTGTTTATTCCTATCATTTCTGAAAACAAATACTAAATAGGGTTAATTAATTTAATCCCGCGCAACAAGTACACCTAAAAGAAACTGCTTTAGTACACCAAATTTTATTCTCTCAACTTGTTTTGAGGTATTCTTATTAAATTATATTCGAGTATTAAATTAAGCAATAAAAATTATTTGAACATTAAAATGTTAAATGCGTGGTGATAGAAACGAAAAATTAAATTACAACAGCAATTGAACAACAATTCGAAAATTAAAATATACGATAACAACAAAATTAATCACTAAAATGTGTCACACAAACTGAATAAAAAAATGACCATCAATCTGACTCACCCAACAGTCAAAGTTCCACTAAAGAGGTGGTTTACCTCTTTAATAGAATTTAAGTATTAAACTATCAATGTTGACCCAGTGGATGCGACACTGGGATTAGTGATGAGTTCAATTGAGAACTCTCCAGGTCGAATTTTGCTAAAAAGAATTTAAGGAGGGGTGTATTGGATTTAGAATCTATAAGATTTTTATGGACTTTTAAAGTTCATGGGTATTCAATTGAGATTTTAAAAAGTCTTTTAAAATCTTGATGTATTCAATTGAGATTTTAAAATGTCTTTTAAAATCTTGATGTATTCAATTAAGGTTTAAAAAAATCCATCTAAATCTTATGGTATTCAAAAGTCTAATGACTTAGTAAGATTTTAATTAATGGTGGATTGTAAAGCCTTTTTTGTACATAAAAATATATCTTGAAATCTTCTCACTTACCCAGAGATTTCAGATGGATTTCTAATTCTTTTAAGAACTTTACTCAACATTCTCCCCCTTCCCCCTCCCCCTCTCTCTCTCTCTCTCAAAATCCAAATTTTTTATTATATGATAAACGCATTATAATTTTTTTTTTCGTCCCTATAAAGTCTTTATTCTCTCTTTTACTAATGTGGTTATCACGCATTAACATAATTTCAAATGGTTAGGCCGTTAATTATTGTTCAAATTTTTAAAAACAATTCATGTCAATTTCATTAAAAAATACTAGTGGGGTGAGAAGTCTAATGCAATATGAATTTTATAATGTATTTCGTTAGTTGTCATTACATTTTTGATAATGTTACTTTAAACTCGTAATTAATTTATTTTATTGTTTGTCTTTTGTCTTTTGATTTTTGATTTTTTTGATGAACTTATTAAAATCTGCAGAAATCAATGGACTTATTAAAATCTGCAGAAATCTAAAATAATCCATACATTAAAATATGTCAGATTCTATAAAGATTTGAAACAATCCACAAACTTAATAGAATCCACGGATTTTAAAAAGTCAGTTAAAATCTTTTAAAATCTGAATTGAATGCACCCCCCTAAGTGTTAAATGTTAAGAGGTGGGAGAATCACTTATTTCTTCGTAGGCAAAAAAAATGATCATCTAAATTTTACACCCACTAAATAAATTTCAAAATTTAAATAAACTATCTACTTATTCAGACCTTAGATGTGTAAATAAAAAACACGTCATTCTTGAAAAATAATTTAATAATAGGGCTTACAAATAAAGGTGGCCATTTATAATTGTGGGTCGTGTTTTTGTTTAACTCAAACCGATAAAAAAAAAAAAAGAATAAAGATACAAATACAACACGAGTTTATGTTATTTTTTGCTAATACAAACACCACATATATAAAACACGATACAATCTCTATTACATAATTACAATATTATATCTTAATAAACACATTCCAACAAGAAAAAAACAAAAGTTTCACTCATCTAAATACAATTAACAAGAGGTAACTCTAATTTTGGTGCATCAATTTGTTTTAAAATTTAAACACTCATCTAAATTCGTTTGAGAGGAAAAGGGCAGTAGAGGTCATTTTGCGATTGAAAGAGAGGATAGGATAAAGTTGTATACAAACACAAAACTGCACATTCCTTCCTTCTCCCCACACACAACACAGAGAGAGAGGAGAGAGAATTCCTCAACAATGGCGACCCTTTCTTACTGTTCTCTCACAACAACAACACTATCCCACAAACAATCTACTACTCAAACCCTAATTCTTCCTCACTCTAAAATAAATCTTGGGTTCTCTCTCCTCCTCCTCCTCCACTTCACTCTCTCTCTTCCTCCCTCAAGCTCACCACTTCATCTCCATTCTCCTCATTGTCTTTCGTTCCCAAATCCTCTGAAATTGAAGCACCCGTCGTTGAATCCGAACCGGTTTCGGCCCAAATTGAGCCGGCCGAGGTCTTGGAAACCGCAGTTGCAGAGCCCAAACCCGAGCAGGTCTTTGCTGTTGTCGTGGTGAGTGATATAATTCACTCTGGAATTTTACTTTTCTGTTTCAAATTTGTGGCCTTTTGTGTTTTTAGTCTCTGATTGCTGAATATTGGGTTTTGTTTGATAACAACTTGGAAAATGATAACAAAAATAATTGATTTACGTGAAAAGTTGGAAAATAAGTTTGGGATATGGACTCTGGAATTTTACTCCTGTTTCAAATTTGTGGCGGTTTGTGTTGTTTTAGTCTCTGATATCTGAACATTGAGTTCCGTTTGATAACCGCTTAGAAAATGTAACTTGAGATACGTGGTGAGATGTTCTCCATATCAGGTCTATTTTCACGAGTAATGTCAGTCTATCTTTCTTTATTTTTTATTTTTATGTAAAAAAAAATTCAACCTCAGAGAAAATCTGACCACATTCCATGTGGTTATCAAACGAGCCCGAGAATGCTTAATGCCGGGTGGAATGGAATCTCTAGAAAATATGTTTAGTTGTGTTTGATTCCGAATGCTGAATAGATGGTATTTTATAGATTTGCCCTTATTATTATGAAATATATCTATAACTAATGATTAGAATGAATAAGGAGACTGTTGGGATAAAATTTCACTAAAGTTAAGCATTTAATCAAATGAAACATTAAGAGGTGAGAAAGCAAATACTATTTCTACATCTTAGTGCCGAGCAGACTTCCATTCTGCATTACGAGGTGAAAACAAACAGCCTTCAAATCCCATTTTTATTTGATGCAATTGTAGAGTATTTTTTGTGGTTATGCACATGATTATTCTGTTTTAAATTTAGAATTATGAGGTTTCCTCAATTTGATGTTTGGTCTTCAGTTGATATCATTTTGTATAATTATTTTGAGTCAGTAGTATTGTATGCTTTTTGGTTGCCTATGATCTGTACGAGTGTCGGTAAATGTGTTTAAACTTTTATTTCATCATTATCCAAATGTGTATCCTAGGTTTTAAACAAGACTAATATCTAGTTTATTTGTGTTTTTAAGCGTAATTTGTCGTTGTCTACTGATGCCAGCATTGTTTTTAGTTTGGTGGTGTGTTTAGATTAAGTACTACCTCCGGGCCAGGGACGCCCCAAATTAAGAATCTTTTTGGCACATAATCAATGTACCAAATCTCACAATGATGAACCAGTTTTATTCTTAACCATAGATTTCAGTGAACCGAAATTATAATGTGTTTGGAAATCCAATTCCAGGATTTGGAATTGATAAGGATAAAAAATTCCAATGACAATTCCAAAGCTTACACAATATTAGCGTATTCTTAAAAAGAGTAAAAGGCAAAACATTGACTCTTACTTTGGGACAGAGGAAGTATATCTCAATCCGTCAATTTGAGGCTATTTCACAAATATCTTGTTGATATTAAGCATCTAATTCTCTTCTTTTATGTCTAATAGAAAAGTATTAGCTCTATTGCTAAAATAACCTAGATTGTTGTCAATGCAATGAACAAATTGAAAACCAAAAGGTATATATGTATAACAAGCTTGTACAGGAGCAATTGGGCTAGCCTAGTTGGGAGAGGCACCCACTTGAACCTGAGAGATCCCAGGTTCAAGTCTCAGTAGGGGGTTTGGGGGGATTTTTGTTATTTGTAGTTAAAGGGAGAGACTTTGGCCTCCCTATTTTAAAAAAAAAAAAAAGAAAAGAAAAGAAAAGAAGGCAAGCTTGTACAGTTACTTGGCCTTTTGGCAGAACGATCATTACTACTGTGATAGTGTTTCCCTTTAAAGAAAAGAGTACGACAGTATTAGTTCGACCTCGGTAATCAAATGTGAACTGTAGATAAAGACAACAAAGTTCATGGCTAGCACCCATTTCTCTGAGCTACCATACATATAACATGTTCTACATGCCTATAAAATCCTAACTATTATTCACCCAAGTTCGGTAAGTATTCATTTCTTTGTAATTATCTTACATTAATCATATGAACTTGGAGTTTACAATTTATATTTAAAGAAAGGAAAGAAAAAAAAATTATGTGCTAAAAATTATCAAAAACTTAAAAAGAACCGGAGAGAGGGGGGATAAATGCAAAGATAAAAAAAATTTTGTCAAAAACTTAGGCGAGCCGGTACAGCCACCATACGACTGCTCAGATCCATGCGGGGCCCGTTGATGATGATAACAATGGTATAGTGTTTAGGTGGTGAGTGAGCTATAATTAGAGGAACATTAGCTTGTATTTTTGTTGTTAGGAGTATTTTTGAACCTGACCATGTGATAGATTTTATTTTGTTTTGAAAGGAAGGTTTAAGTCTTTTCCTTTGGAAGACATATCGGTGTTACCCAGTCAATAATTTGCAAGTATTTATATCCTGTATAATCCATAATAATTTTTTTTGCTTGCCCATTTCCTTATTTTAACCTTGTCGTGCTTTTTCACAATTTATGATCTTGTTTGTTGTGTTTTGGCGTTGTTTAGATCGGGTCCCGACAATATATTGTTTTTCCTGGACGGTTTCTATATACGCAGAGGCTTAAAGGTGCAAATGTAAACGATAAAGTAAGCATTTGGCATTCCTATTTACTTCTTGTCTTAAAATTTATTTATTGTCTTTGTTATTTTGATATTAAATCTGCTCTACTCTAAGGACTTTATCTGGTTGTTGGAATTGATATCAGCATATTCCAACTTCAGCTTTTGTGATTTGTGTAAGGTGTGGCTACAATCAGTATTTATTTGCTGTGTTCGAGGGCTTGACTATTTAGTTTTATACTCTGTCCCAAATCAAGGGTTGCATTATTCCTTTTTTGGGATGTCCCAAATTAAGATTCACATATCTGTCTTGGGAGTTGGGGCATAATCGTTTGACCACTCTCATGTAATAATTAATAAATATGTTTTATTCTTGACAATTGATCATATTAAAGTTGGTGTACATGATCTAAGGCTAGAATCCAGGAACTATCCTTTAACTTGTGCCTTATTTAAGGTGCAGGACCCCCAAGGCTCCCAAGCCTCCTTGGACTCAATACACAATATTAAATGAATCAGAGATAAAGTACCTACTTATGAGCTTCCTAGTAAAAGAGTAACTTGTAGGAACCATTTAAGTCTATAGCAATTCCGGACCTAGTCGGGTAATCTTATGTAGATAAATTACTTTCTTATGAGCTTATTACAGAAAGAAGGAAGAACTAGAGACGAAATGAGTTTGATGAACCGAACAAGAAAATATTTTATCAGTGGTTGGAGTCTCAGTGAGTGAACCTACACCTTTGCCCCTTTCATGGAGTTTGGACTTTTTAAATATACTTGCTCGTTAATAATTTTGGTGCATCACTTATCCACAAGAAAGAAAGAAAAAGTCAACATAGTGGCGCATTTCACACCAGTATTGTGGAACTTGGGCGAGTGTTGTAAGATCTGTTTTACGCAAGGTGGTTCGAAGGGCAATTGATCGTTGGTGTCTTTGTTCTCAAATAAATTTAACTTTTAAACCCTCATTATCTGGTTTCTGTTTTGCTGTCTTGGACTCCTTCGCTTCACCGTTAGTACCAAAATATGTTTTACATTTTCTACATAAAGTCGCATTCTACTTGTAGAAAAAGAAGTCGTGTTTCTTCTTTAATCTTGATTAAATTAAATTAGCACCACTAGAGCTTTGGCAAGGACTAGGTGGCTGGGCACTACGTGGCCGATTATTTTATTTTCATTTTTTGAAATAAAATCTCCTATAAGAAATTAAACTTTACGTCTCAAGAAATCATAAGAATTCACTAACCAAGCATTCCCCACAATTAACAAGTAGACAAAAATAATTTTTGAATTATGGATTGAGAAATCCCCTACCATCCTATCCTATCATTACCTTGCCCACGTAAGCAATGCAGTAGGCTACCGTTGTGGGGCCCAGGTGATCCTAGGCAGGGATTTTTAGAACAATGGTTGAGTTGGCAGGCATTTGAAGTGCTATCTTTATTATGAGTTTTTGACCTTTTAACTTTGGCCAGAATAAGTTCAATGTTTAGTTATATTTAGTAAAGCTAATGTTGAGTTCAAAAACTGTCGTTACTTCATTATTCTCCCACAAAATTTTGAAGATCTCTGCCCCCCCCCCCCCCCCCCCCCCCCCCCCCCCCCCGCCCAAAAAAAAATAAGAGAAGAAGACATGGAATCCTCCTGATAAAGTAGGATGGTGAAATGCAATTTTTACTTATTAATAATAATATAGTAATTACCGAAATATATGTCCCAAGAGCTTTATATCAAATGGCTTGTGGGTTCCATTCCCCTCGCATATGATTTGTACTATTTCTAAAGGAAGAGATTTTAGACCTTCCTTCCAAAACAATTATTTTTTTTTAATATAAACAATGATATTAATAAGGGATATAGGTATGAAAATGTGTAAAGTACAATAAAATGTAATAAGATATGTATCAAAAAAATATGTAATAAGGAATGTACCTACTATATACATGGAAATAAGATGGTTACTGTTGTTTTTCGACGCTCGATTCTCTTGTAACACCATCCCTTAACTCGCTTTAATTATTGATAACTTTCTTCTAATTTCTTTTAGGGTGTGATTGGATACATCATACATGGAATTGGAATTATAATTCTATAGAATTTCAAGTATACTTCAATTCCAGTTCCATGTATAGAAATTTTAATGAGTTATAATTCCACATATAGAAATTTTAATTTGTTTCGCATATCAAAATGGAAAGTAGAAAATGTCCAGGAAATTAAACATGTTTGAATCAATCTGATTTGTTTTATTTTTCATATTGTTACTGTCTCAATTAAGTTATTCAATAATTCTGCAGATTATTCTGAACAAGGTCTTGCTGGTGGGAACAAAGACTAAACTTTGGATTGGGTATCCTGTGGTGACTAATGCAGCCGTACATGCCGTAGTTGAAGAACATGTATTTTACTATTTCTTTTGATTTTATCAAATTTGTCATTCCTCCATGTTCATATATTTAATTTTCAACCCACATCTGTCTAAAGTCAATTCTACCCTTCTCATGTAGGGTTTGAATGACAAAGTCGTCGTCTTCAAATATAAGAAGAAAAAGAACTACAGAAGGAACATTGGTCACCGACAGGTATAACCGAGTTCTTTCTTCACTTTGTATCATGGGCCATGTTCCATTTCGTTCTTGAATTCTAGATTCCCGTACATCCAAGATTACAACATTTGATTGGAGTTTTGCATGGGACTTCAGGATTCCTAGGGAATGATAATTCCCGATGAACCCTCTCCTATTTTTTTGCTTTTAACAAAATTAGTCCTCTTTATAACAAATTACTAAACATCCTTCTTTGATTATAACAGAACAAAATTAATAATACGTTACAATATGTCAAATTTTTTTGATTAAATCTCTATAATAAGGGGCAATGGTTTTTGAATCGAGGAAATGCACAAGGATAAGAGACTGTGTTTGAGATTGCAAGATATATTTTGAAGGGTAAAATATATTTTAATGTGATAATTAATGTTCATTAAAGTCTATCAGTTAGCTGGTTATTCTCAATAGAAGGAAAAGAGGGATCGTCTTAACCAAACAGTGGAAAGGAGTCAGATGCCATGAAATGATCATTCGTCTAAATTCTAGTTCCTTTCCTTGAAACGAGCCCGCAATTGAATCATGAACAGTATAAGATTTTGATTCCTAACTAATATTTCCTAGGACATTCTGCATATGGCACAATATATATTTATCTATATATATTTCCTTGGATTGTGCGTAGATCAAGGCCCTTTTGATTGCGAGTGGAATATTAAAAGTGTATCTCGTATTTTGACTTGAATCTTGTCCTAGTCAGCAAAAATTTTGGAGAGATATTCAAAATTTCTGACGCGACTTAAATTATACTACTAGATAGTGAAGTTTTTTGTGACTTAAATTATACAGCCAAATACGCGGATAAGGATAGTTGGCATCACTGGTTATGAAAACACACCATACGCTTCGCTTCCCTAGGGACCTTATTATGCGGAGGAGATTCGAGTTTTGAGCAGGACAACGGTACTTGAATCTTTTCTTTTTTTGGAATTTTTTTTTTATTCCTTTTACATGAATGTAGTATTTGTTTTGAGGGAATGTAGTTTTTTTGTATATACTTGGGACGCCATGTTGGTTTGTAATCATTGGAGTAGTTTCTTGAAGTGTTCTAATTTGAGTTATGAATGAGGTCTACCCTTATTATTGCCATGGAAATATGGTGGTGTTAAAGGAAATGGATGTACCCCTTGCTTTCCCAATTGTAATTTGCTTTGAAAACTCGTATTTGCCTTGGCTCTAGCAAATTCTATAGCATTTGGTTTTCCATTAGGAGAATCTACACTGTCAAAATGCATACACTTGAATTTCTGCAGGATTTATTATTACTTTTTTTGCAAACTTTTGAGATTTGTATAATTATATCCATTTACTACAATAATTTAGTAATCAGCTTGGCCAACACGAGGCTAGCAAGCATGAGCGGAGTACCCTGGTTCGCGTCACGACTTGATGAGAGTAAACAATTAGTAAGCTACATCTTTTTTTCTGTGTTTCGCCCATTTGAGTGTTCATTGACGATGGCATCATAGGCCCCAGGGCCTTGATCCGTCTGTGCTGCTTTGAATGATCGGGTTTCAACAAAGGGTGGTAGTCAAGGCAATTATATTTATTGTAGAGAAATGTACAATTTTAAAAACATACAATATAATTTCTCAAAAGTAATATTATGCTCTAGCAAAGAGATAATTGTTTTGGCGTTATATATAGCCTATAACATCCAGTTTTTATTTGTCATTTTCAATTTAACAATTTGATCAAACAGAAAATGTCTGCAAGTGTTCCCCAAATCTTTTCTATTGTAACCATATGCGACTTTTATTCAATATAAGGAGCGCTTCTTTGTGAATAACCTTACACTAAAGTAGTAGTGCTGGGTGGCATCAAGGATTGAAAGCTGAGGGGGTTAGGTTCTGATCCCCATCCTTTTCTCAAAAAGATTGCAAGGATTACTTTACAATTTCTTTATAAATAAAATTATTTTACAATGTGCGTATGGTGACTAGGTATTACCTTAGCAGAGGGTTGTCAAAGCTTCAATGGTGGTCACTTGCAGTGGTGGTTCGACAGTAGTGACTGTTGAATAGGAAATTTTTCATTTGGGGAAAAAAATATAATGAAAGGTATATTAGATATAGAAATTGTGTCCTTATTTTAAAAATATAAATGTCAACTATCCTCCAATTTGATTTCATTTTGAAGGAGAACGTCGTTGGCATACAATTTAAGTTCTCAAAGTTATAATATACTCTAATAAAGAGATAATTATTTACCCTTTATTTAAACAATACAAATTTCCAAATGGAAGTTTCTACACACATCCAACAAAAAAAAAAAAATATTATTCTCAATCAAAATTTAAGTTATTGAGTAAATTAACCGGAAATCTTAAACTCACCCACCAAAACTTTCATCTCTTCCCACTTAACTTTCCGGTTCTTCTCAATTCAGCGGCTTAATTTGCAAAAACTGAAAGACTTCTTAAGATCGTTCCTTTCGACTCCATTGCCAAAATCGTTCCGTTTCTCGACTTTTGCATCATCCATTTATTCTTTTTCCTCCGGCTTTAAAGCAAGGAAAAAAAGCTTAATTCTTTCTCCATCAAAAACATCACCTTCACCCATAATTATATCAAGTAATGGGATTTTTATACAGCCTTTCTTTAGATACGAGCCCCTCTATCGTAGAAACTCATTCTCTCCTTCCTAGTGATATCTGTCAAGGAGGAAAAGGCTTGCAAAAAACCCAAAGAGTACCAAGCAATCTCGGAAGCTTCAATTTTCCAGTTAAGAATCTGATGTGACTTGAAGAGAAAACGTGATTTCTATTACCACGCATACCGGAATTACTCTCTCTATCACTGGATCTGATAGTGGACATAACCCTAGAAACTCACCGGAAAAGCATGTCGATCAACCATTCAGAAGTTTCACGGCTGATCAAGAGAGAATGGATTAACATAATAAAAAATTAACTTGTTTGCTGATAAGAGTGAAAGTGTGACTAAAATTTTGGAATTATGGTGGGGTGGCAAGAATGTTTGGCCAGGCTCCAACATTTTCCTTTCATACATCCTCTTCCAATCAATCAAGTTCTTACACACATACGCACAGAATATAATAAAATTGAAATTGTTAAAATTATATTCCAATCGGATTGTATCTTTCTGTCTGTCTATATATATAAATATATATCAGCTGCTACAATCAACATTCCACATGTATGTGTCATCCAATAAAAAAAAAGGATCTGGCTCTACTCTCGCTATAAGTTGTACAGACCAAACCCAGAGAGGATTGATTTAATTTGTTTTCTAACATACACAAGAAATCAAAAACTACTTTTGTATGGCAAAAATGAATGAGCCTAGTGTCATCAAAATCACAATATGAAGACCTGCAACTCCCTGTATTGTCTCACAATGTTCCGCATAAAGTATTGAACGCGAAAATTCCTTCTCTCAATTTGTAAAATCATATACGGGGGTGTTTTTGAGATGATTTCATCACACCTGAAATAAAAAACTTTTGTATGGCAAAATTGAATGAACCTGGTGTCATCAAAAGCAGAATGTGAATACCTGCGACCCCTGTATTATCTCGCAATGCTCTGCATAAAGTATTGAATGCAAAAATTCCTTTTCTCGAGTTGTAAAATCGTATACGAGGGCCATAGTTTGTTGAGATAATTTCATCATCATTGCATTAAGCTCTCTCTAGGGATTAGACGGATCAGGTTTTGAGAGGGCTATAGCCAATGCGTGCTGGATTTTATTCGTATACACGCTTCCTCTTCAAAAGGGTAGGAAGTATGGAGACGAACCCGATCAGGAAAAGCACCGATAACGTCTTGAAGTCGTACAGATCTTTCACCGACTTCAGATCCCCGAGAGCAAGGCCCGCCTGTTGATATATAAAAAATTCAGCAACAACAACAATCAGTTGAGGATGTCCAACACTAATTTCAATCAATGGTTTGGACAAAAATTGTTCTTATCTAAATTATGGTACACTGATTATGTTCTGAAAATGAAAGCAGACTTAATTTAGTGGGCATTTAATTTGGGACAGAGGGAATACAGATTATCTTCCAACATACCAAAAGCTAAATTAGAGAAGTTTACCAACATTAGTAGGCAATTAATTAACCACCCACCCAAAATTGAGATGTTTAATAATTCTTCATTAAGCAGGTCGTGTTGTATGTTACAAAGGTTCAATGGGTCGACAGGATTTTGACATCAACCAAGTTTAAGCTCAACCTTAACCATGATTTTTGTTTTTGCTTTGCACTGTGTCAATGTCGTAAAACCACCATTATCCTAATCTGGGAGTTCAAAGAAAAGAAAAGAAATGCTCATAGAACTGAACAGCCAAATCCTGAGAGAGAACCCACTCAGAAATGGAGAGATCCCAGGTTCAAGTCTAATCAAGGGGGGTTGGGGTCGGGGTTTCGTTATTTGTAGTTAAAGGGAGAGACTTGGAATTCCCTTTTTTAAAAATAAAATAAATAAATAAATAAATAAAAATACAGTGAGACAGGTATCACTCAAACAGAGATCTCAGGTTCAAGTCTCACCAAAGGGGTTTGGGGTGGGATTTTTATTATTTGTAGTTAAAGGGAGAGACATAGACCTCCCTTTTCTTTTTCTTTTTTTAAAAAAAAACAATTCCTGTAGTCAACAATCAAAACTACAAGCAAATTACCCCCAAATTATCCCAATCAACCATAGCGAGATCCTTTAAAGCTATTTCAATATAGAAGCCACAAAGACAAAACACAGCTCTATCCCAAATATCAAATAAATACTTATCTGCCACACCAAAATTCCAACAAGAAACTCCCCGACCATGTCCAGCCTGAGGCATAAGACAGTGCGGTTGCCTTGGGCACCCAAGTTTTTGAATATTTTAGGGACCACTGATTTGTATATACATGCATATAAAAATAGTATACTTGTTCCAGAATTTTTTACCCAGTTCTGATATACGAGGCATGAACTATAGGCTTCAATGTTTCTTTCTAATATTTTCTAAATTAGTATTTACTTAGCGTCTACTTCATTTCTGAAAATAAAAAAAAAAATCAAATTCTAAATAACCTTAACTCTATAATTTAGCAAAGAATATTTAGCAAGTAGACGCTAAAATTAAGATTCTCATTTAGATGAAGATTCTCCTTTAGAGCATCCACAACGGTGGAGCAGTAAGAAGCCTAAATGGTAAAATTTATTTATTTATTATTATTTGTTTTGGATAAGAAACGATATTTTATTGCATCTCAAAAGATAATAGAGAAGCAAGGCTAAGACAGAGTGAATGAGGGATCCACTAGGCTCAGCCTTCAAAAAAAAAAAGAAGCAAAACATATAAAAAACTGCAAAACTGGGACAGCTTAGCAACAAAAATTAAAACTATCAACCCTAAACAAAGAAAGCCCAGTACTGTCAAAAACTCTGGACGCTTTAGCCCACAATCCAACCAAAAATCTAATATAATCCCACACGTCTCCTACAGAGCTGCTTCTATCTTCAAATAACCTCCTATTTCTTTCCAACCATATACCCTAGGCCATGGCCAAGACTGTAAAACTCCATAAGCTTTTCACCTTTCCTCCGCTCTGTTTGAACTGCCATATCATTTCTAGAAGAGCAGACCATTTTCTAGGCAGCGCCCCTGTTATGCAAAACATTTCAAACACTAACGCCCAATTCTTTGTGAAAACATGTAGTGGAGAAGGATGTGATCAATGTCCACTCCACTCCCTTTGCATAACACACACCATGATGGCGATAAACAGATATTTGGCCTCCTCCCTTGAATTACATCACAAGTGCTCACTCTACCTCTCAAACGAGCCAAGCGAACACCTTAACCTTTGAAGGAACCCCCTGTTTCCAGACAAAACTGAATGGTTTGGATGAAATTAAGTTTGACGTATGAGAAAGAACGTCAAAGAACGATTTGCAAGAGAATTCCCCAGATTTTTTAGCAGCCCAGACCTGCCTATCTATACAATTTTGATTCGGAATTATACTATGGATTAGATCCGTCAGTGAACTAAACTCAGCAAATTCTCTATTGGTGAAGTTCCTTATGAAAGATAAGTCCCAAGAGTGACTTAAACTGGGTGACTGTGAACTGACCTCTTGGATGGACATGTTACTATTTCGACAAAGGCGATACAATCTAGGAAATGATTCTTCTAGAGGACAAATCCCTACCCACACATCTTCCCAAAACCAAATTCTCTCCCCATTCCCCACTACTAATTTTGTATTTTGCTCGAATTCGTTCCACACTCTTGAAATTGATTTCCAAGGGGCACGGAAATAACCATTGGATTCATTGTTTGCAACCCAATCATTTGAGTGAGAGCCATACTTAGTTGCAATAACCGCATGCCAAAGAGATTCTCTTCTAACGGAAATCTCCATAGCCATTACCGAGCAAAGCCTTATTTCTCGTTATTAAATTTCCCTATGTGCTAAATTATTAGACTGCTTCCAATGGTGGAGAAATGTGAACAGTAATGTCTAATTTTAAACATAGCAAGTCATTAAAAGTTAATGAAGGCTAAAATTAGCAAGCCATCTAAAGGTCATTGGTGGTTAGGTACAGTGTTCAATATCCATAGGTAAGAGAAGCTTGCATATGAAGGCTAAAATTAACATTTTAGCTTTTATATAGATCTCCACCATTGTGGATGCTCTTAGAAAGAAAGAATTATAAAGGGGTACATCAGGTGAAATTGACAGGCTGGCAATAGAAAACGAGGGGAAGGCAATAGAAAGAGAAACATCTCCATCCCAAGAATCCGCCCAAAAAAGGAATATGAGGGACATTATTGACACTGTGCCTAAGCAAAGAAATTAAAGGGGAATACACATTTGAAATCAACTTCTTAGGGCTCGTACAAATGCCATGAATACCACTCATAACATCCAAGCATGTTCTTCTGAATCATACTTGTTTCCAATCACCTTGTGCCTCGGACATGAATAATGGTATACCTTAGAGAATAAGGTTATATCTTTTAAGAAAAAGCATCATACTCCCATTGTCCCTAAAATAAGTTCATGTTTGATTTTCACTTTTTTTTTTCTTTTTAAGAATGCATCAATTTCATCACTCCATGGTTTAAAACATAACTTGTTTCCTATCATGAGTTTCGGAATGTTTGTTATGTTCTGAAAGGGAAAGTGGAATCTTAATTTGGGACATCACAAAAGGGAATAGTGGACATTACAAGAAAAAAAAGTTCTTTTCCTCAAACCTAAACGTACCAACATGCTCCCAGCTAAAATCAACGGACCTGCCCTCAACTTCTTAGTCTCTCAAGTCTCAATGACACCAGAAGGGATTTAAAAAAGAGAAAGGTAACTGTTTTGTAGCTACCGAACCATCCTTTGCCATAACCGTCGGCTTCTCACCACTTTATTTTCATGACACATAAGGGTCTTTCGGAGGTCGCAGTTAGGTTGTCCAACAAAGAACTAACAAGCATTGGCACCATGGAGTTTAATTATCCTGCAAGCCCCTTATACCATGATCTTTTGTTGTCTTGGGGAGCATTATCTGTTCATACTAAACACTCATCAGGCAAAAGACCTCTGCCCATATGAAATCCTTCCAGTTAAAGGTGCCCACAGTCCTGCAACAACTCTTTAGACCGTGACACCCACTAGCTACTGGTCCTTATTTATGGAGAGAGTGGAACAAACTTTGCGTGTCACCACCAGGCACCACCTCAGTGCATGTGCTAGATCCACTTGTTTCATTTGCTTATAAATACGATCCTTTCCCTCATTTAGAGGGCACAACCCCATAGAAAAACAAAGGAAAATAAACCTTTTAACCTGTAATAGTTAATTTAGCATAGAACCCAGCAATCCCTGATAAGTAGGCTACTCGCAGATACTAAGATTGTAGGCAAACCTAAAAGACCAAAGAAACAAGTTATTCCGCCTTCCAGCTTCCTTACATTCAACTGTTTTCCTCAACTACACATACAGCAGCTAAAGTTCAGTAGCATTCCAAGAAATGGCATAGAGCATATTCAAATTCTCAAATCGGCCTCCTTATTGCAAGCACTCTCAAGCCAAATGAGAGACACAAACATTAAAAAAAACAAAATGCGCCCTAGCATCTCAAGGCAAATTTCATAAAATAAATCAGTAGAATTATAATATTACAAAATACGATACATGTATATGTAGTGAAATATAAATTGCAGGCATGAAATGACCTGAAAATACTTACTCGGACGGTAATATAGGAGGCTGGAACTAGACCAATTATTGTTGCAAGAAAGAACACATGAAATGGTATATCCACAATCGGTGACGCCAAATTAATAAAAAGATTTGGCAAGGTTGGAGTTATTCTCAAAAAAAGCATGTAATTAAGTAGCTTGTCCCTTCGCTTTGCAATCTGGATCCACAAAATTGCATGTTAGTGTGTACCAAAATGGAAGATATCATTGCAAAAATTTAGTTGGAGGAGAAACAAAACACAGTGGAATAAGAATAAGAATAGTAACTGGACCAGTAAGGGGAAATGGAGGTAAAAACTAAGTTTCCGTTTGGTTCGTTCTTTGGATCGTTCGTAAAATTTTAATTCCCAACATTCAAGATTCCAATGTTTGCTTGGAGTTTTGGAAAGGAATCTAGGATTCCAAGGAAAGGAGAATTCTCTTTATCCATTCCCATATTCAACTGGGGGAAAGCTAAGAGGATTCCTGGAATCCTTTCCCATTGTTTTATTTTTTGACAAAATTACCACTATTTTTAACACAACTAATTATTTTCTTGCATTATAATAAAGTAATATCTAATTTTTTTAAATATAAATTAATATATTTTTTATGTTTAATAATATATTTGCAAGTTACTCTCGAGGTGAGGAAAGGAAAGTTCCAATCCTGACCAAACACCGGCAAGGAATCTCAAATGCCAGGAGAGGAGCTTTACTAGAATCTAAATTGCCAATTCCTTTCAAAAACTCGAACCAAATAAGCCCCAAAGGTAACAAAAGATTACCTCTGCCTGGAAGAACATCAACTTTTCGGGCCACAACCATGTAACTATAGGCCTGCCAATTAACTTGGACAAAAAGAAACATGAAGATGCTCCAGCTGTGGCATTAAAAACAACTAAGAATAGTCCTCTAATAACACCAAAAAGAGCTCCGGCTAACAATGACATGAAGATTGTGCCAGGGATCATGAATGTCTGCATGAATATGTAAGTTGAGCAGTACCCCAGAATGAACTGTGCCGGGTAAACTTCTGCATATGCCGAAAGATGGTTTCTGTACAAAAATGTATATATAATTCAGACAACGTATGTGATAAAGTTTAAGATGATTACAGAAACCAGACATGAAAAACAAGAGCCACCATTACTAATAAAGAGTTCAAGTGTAAAGAAGACCACTTCTTGGTTCATATTGCGAACTTTGTGTATGAAAGGATCAATAAAATCAACATTATAGTTCAAAAATGAAAATATCACATATTTACTAAAATTTAAATGGTGTTTCATTTTACGTGCGATGAACATCTGAGCTTTTTCACAATAACCATGATGTCATCAAACTCTTTGAACCGGAAAACAGCTCCAATTAGATGGTCCATAATGTATCATATTATTCATGGCACCATAATGTATCATATTATTCATGGCAGTGACATCGGGATTAATTACAAATATAGCACCAAGATAGCTATAGATTCTCACAGCCCCAAGCTTGAAGGTCATTTGGATATAACAGCCAGCAAAAAGGGCCAAGTCACTGGTTAATTGGTGCTAGATGAGAAAGGGATGAAAAACCACTAAATCAGTTACTCACCTCCTTATGCATAACTAGTTGCCTCTGTTTGGGTACTTGGAAAGGGATCAATCTATGAAGAGTGTTAAAAACAATTATGGCATACTGCTTCTTTGAAATTAACGGGGCCCTTTGGTAGGATAAACAAGAGCGCATAAAGAAAAGTAAAATCTTCTCAATAAAATCATCTGGAAAAATTTATGATTCTCAATGCATAACACTAAATAGTCCATTCCACTTATTAAGAAAACATATTAGAATCTGTACCATGTTCATCCCTCCCAACACCATTGACCAACATGGGCCAAACTAAGTAGTGGCACCATTTTAAAGAAATCAGATATATTAAGAAGACATATTAGAGGTTCAATAAGCCCAAAGGAATGCTAAACAAATGCAGAAATATATAGTATAACTAGGTCGACGATAGAATACCCCAATATTCCAATAAGGAGATTGTTGAACTGTTTTTACGGATTATTTTCCCACAAAAAGGATGTTTAAAGAGGGAATCACATGAATTATTTAGTGAGAGTTATTGAATACACCAACAACAACTTGCAACTCACCCCACCTTCTTTTAACCAACATCCATCTCCACTCTTGGACTTGTCCATGTAACCAAGCATCCCTTAACCCAGGTCACAAGGACCTGAATCAATTACGGCTTTTTGAGAAATTTGTATTAACTTTAATAACTTGAAAATTTCACTCCTGTTCTTAGAATCATCATCCAGCATTTAGTTAAGTTATCCCGTGTCTGTGCCTAATTAAATAGCCATTTCATGTTTAAAAGGATCGCTAATGACTGTATAGAACCTAGGAAATTTCTGGATAACATTATAAGTGGGGTGAACTGAAAGTTTCTTTCATAATTGGGGAGAGAAGCATAATCTCATGGGTGCATTTAAAAGAACTCCCTTACTTATTTGTTGTAAAGAAAATTATTCATTTTAAGGGTAAGACACTCAAGCTGAGACATAAGATGTTTGAGCTAGTTTGTTGAAATTTAATGAGCATTTGAGCTCAAACTAACCATGTTCGAGCACAGATAGAAAGAACTTTACATAAACTGAGCTCAACTCTAGGGTAGCTTGAGTATCTAAATGAGAAATAAATGAGCTCAAGTTCAAGGTCAAACGCATGTTTCATCAAGTTAATCCTAATGCTTTTGGACTTGGCTATTTATAAGGCTAATCAAGGCAGTTCACAAGCCTTATAGAGAGCCTATTCAAATAAAGTGAAGCCATGCTTGCGAGCCTACTCAAGCGGATAAGAGTTATATTAAAGATTGCTGTTTTTATTAAACAAGCCTATATATGTGACTACAACTCTGCTCACTTGCATGCAGTGCAGTTTATGGGAGTTCTGAAGTTTTTTCTTGTTAAAACAAAGAAGGAACTCAAAACAAGCAACGATATGAAAGAAAATGTTCAAAGAAGGTGCTAAATTCTCTTTCTCACAAGTCAATATAATATTCCCAAAGGCTTTCCTTCTAAACAGTAGGTTCCCCCCTTGGGACGAAGTGATTAATCTTTTGAGTCAATGTGTCTAACTTATTGTTCTAACCCATCTTGCTCGATCTTCTCCAAGCAAATAGTGACCCCTTACAAATGCCATAGCTTTCCGCACATGGAGTACATATTTGCAGGATTTCTAAATTCCGACACCAAATAAAGTAAATTGTACTATTCAAAGCTACAGTTAAACAAATGGTGCAAGTTGCAAACAATCTCAGTAGCAAAAATACCAAGTAAAAACAAAGATTATAAACTCACAAAAAAATAAAAATAATTAAATAAATGGATTTCAAAGCAAGCAAGAAAAACAAGAAAGAACAAGTACAAAGGTTAATAAGTTTCTCAAATCAATGATACTCCCTCCAAAAGTCTCTCCTTCTAAAATGAATACAATGACTCAAATATTAAGCTACCAACCACAAGCATACCATGACTAAGATGAATAATAGACAACTCAAAGTAAAACAAGGAACTATAAAATTAATTATATTCCCAAATCCCAACTATTAACATCAAAACTCGCCAAAACTCATATTCTATCTGGACTTACTAAAATTCCCTAGAATTAGATACCTAAATAATAACAAATACAAAATACTGATATTGTAAACCATATCTTCAGGATTCCCTCCACAAAAGACTTTATGCATTAACCAAGAAAGTACAAGTATATCCCCTCATACAATCCGCATGATGCAGGAGGTCCAGAGGGTACAAGTGACAAATTAAACAGAGGACAATGAGAAACTAAAAATGGCAGAACAAACATAATGAGAAGTTGTTGAAATATATGCCAATAAAGAAGTGAATATTAAGGATGTGTTTTGAACCTTTTAAATCTGAATGGCCAAAATTCAAACTTCAAAGGTGAGTTAAGCACCTAAGCCTTTGTTTTGGTTAGGTTAATATTCAGATGCAACCACTTAATACAGCAAGGCTCTCCTACCTCTTATTGTGATTAATGATGTCTGAATGGTAGTATAATATCATTTGTGCCTCAACTAAGCCTTTGACTTGTACTTTAAAAGATAAAAGAAGGATAAAATGGTCAAAGTAATATTTTTAATGTCTATTCAGATAACAAGAAACAAATAAAATTTTCAGCTTCAGTCTTTCTATTCAGATTTAGAATTTAGATTTCAAACAACAAAACAAAAACCACCTCAAAACCTACTTGAGAATTCGAAGATCCGCAATTGTACGGGGCAGTTTAATTTTCCCATACTGAGCAGCTGGCATTGTAGAGTATATGCAAATCAAACCTACTGAGAAGACCAGGAACACGCTAAATGCCACCACGAATTCCCACCTCGTCAACAGGAATTTCCTCCCCTCCAATCTCATCGGCTTCTTCTTCGTCGGAGAATCATCCTCCTCCTCCTCCTCAGCTGCCTCTTCATCCCTCAACCTCCCATTTTCAACAATCAAACCCCTTGGCGCCGCCATTGATATCACGTTTGGCACCGACGAACACCGCAAAACCTTAGCCTTCATTATGTGAAGTCAATGTCATTGATATTGTTCGTTGCTGGATCACATAAAAAGCAATAACACCACCACTAGTTTTAGGATTCATTTACTTTTTTTAGCATCTGATTTCTTAACATTGAGTGTTGAACTCTAAATGCTCAATGCTAATCAGAAGCTCTAAATAAGTAAATATATAAGATTTTATTTAATTTGAATGCCGAATAGATGGCATTTTACAATTTTACCCTATCATATATATATATATATATATATATATTACAACACCCTATCTTTAACCAAAACTTTCTTCAAAAAGCATAAGAATCTAATGGTTAAAAATACACCTGTTATGGTGTGCAATAGGTCTACACCTATGAAGCACAGACACAGGTACGGGTGTCGTACCCGGTACCGGTACGAGGTACAGGTACGGCAAATCTTAAAAAACTTGGACACGGGTATGGCGAGGGACACGTTTAATAAATAAATAAATATATTTATATAATAATATGCATTATGTAAATTCATATCCAAAGAACACTACAAACAAATAAAATTTAACATCACTTAAAATAAACAAGTCATATCCACAAGAGAAAGGATTGCATCAAATAGAAGGTCCACGACGAGCCGAGGCCGTTAGTAAGAAGAGTAAAAGAGTAGAGATGTGAGAATGGGTTTGAGCATGACCTAATTTTTTGTCGATTGATATTTGGGACATCTCATCTCTTAATAACTTAATATACTATTTATAAAATTAATTAAACAAAACCCACAAAGTTCATTGCATATTGTAAATTGACCCCTTAATTTTTATTTTTTCATCCCAGCCGTACCCGTACCCACACCCGTACCCACACCCGTTTTAGCCGTGTCCAACAAAATTTAATATTATTTTTATTGGACACGCCACGTGGCGTGTCCCAGCCGTGTCCCACCCGTACCCGTACCCGTACCCGAGCCGTGTCCAAACGGGTACCCAGAAAAAAATGAAGTACCCGTGCTTCACAGGTCTACACCCTTGGATGAGTTTTATACACACATCAAGATGTCACATCAAAGTTAAAACACTTACACCAATAATACACACACAATACACAATAAACTCTCACACACCAATAATTTTGTCTACATTAAAAATGCCATAACTTAAAATAACAAGTTCGAAATTTAATAAAAAATTAATATTTATAATATACCAATCAAGATCAATTAAACAAGATCCATCATGACTATAGAATTATATAAAAAAAATCAAGAAAAATTATTGAGTAACATTTAAGAACGTGCTTTATGTGTTCGTATATTATTGGTCATCTTAGTCTGTCGTTTTTAGGAGTGTTTACTATACATTAATCCAATTTTTGGACTATTTTCAAATAATACTGAGAGACGTGATTGGATTATTTTCACATCTGGCTTGAGTTTAATTTATTAAAAAAATATTTTGCCGAGATCAAAATAAAAACAAAAAATATGATTAAAAGATTCTTTAGAAAATTAAAAATAAGTCAGTCCAATTTGATCTACTTTTAGTTTTTCTAACATGAAGATATCTTGAACCTACGTTTCGGTTGTTCAAAACGTTATACTATGCTAGAAAATAGGTTCAGAAAAGACTGATTCATATTTGTTGATTTATATTCATCACACGTTACTCTTTTTTATCCTATTATCAGATCTTACTTATTTCACCAGCTGGCACGGGTATACCCTAGTATAATAAAAAAGGAGAGTGGTTTTTGAAACCAAACTTTATCCCGCCCAAACCTAAAATTTAATCTGGACCATTCAATTTTTTTGATAACCCTGGCCATTCGTTTCCTTTCCCTGAAGAGATTCTCATACTCATTCACTCACTCTCTCAGGCTATCTTATGTGATCAAAATCTAGCTGCTTTCACTCCCCAAAATCATCAACCAGGCTACCCCAACACAACTTGCGGCCTCTTTCTGGTACACCTTACTCTCTATAAATTCTCCCCCATTAACTTTTCTATATGATTTAGGACTTTCTAAACCAGATGTGTTTCAAATTATAAGTCTCTTCATTACTCTTATCAATAAGAAATCCGATTTTCCAAAAGTCAGCTCTAAAATTAGGTTTTCATTTTAATGTTTAGGTTTTCATAATTTTGGCATTCACAGTTAGGGTTTGAATTTTTCAAATTCCAACTTGGTTTTGGGTTCCAAACGTTATGGATCGATAAGGTCCCTTATGTGGTATACTCTCTTCCCTTGATATAGTTGGAGCTGTTAGTGTCCAAAGTTGTTTTAGTTGGTCGAAAATGGTGAGTTCAAGTTGAGAAATTGTGCTTGTTTGCTGAGAACAAAGGTTAATTTCCTATGAAATAGTGAAATTATTGTTTTGGGATTTGTTTACACGGCCTTATCTTTTTTTGCTTTTCTTTCTTATACATGAGTTTATCCATATGCCTCTAATATACAGATTTTTCCTAAATGATTAGGATAACACTTGGTGCACGAGGTTATGTGTATACAAAACAAGTCCAAGCAAAATGAGAGAGTGTAGAGGGAAAATTGATGAATTTTCAATTACAAATAGAAGACATGCGCCAAAGGTTAATAGCATAGAGGTATATCTCAACGTTCATGAACCTCAACGTTCATGAACACTAGTTTATGGCATTGTCTCCATTTTAATAGCAAATATTTTTCCATCAAACTGTGTTGTTGGTTTGAGCCTCTAAATTTAGAAATTAGTATTTCCATTGCAGTTCTTTGGATTTATAATTACTAATGTATTGCCGTAGTGCCATCTGCACGGGGACCCCTAATATATAATATTATAGTAGCTATAATGAAATTTAGATACTAAGCATTCAACATTGTATTTGCCTCATAATGTTAGATACCAAATTTGAATCTTCTTAACCAAATTCAACACTTATGTCTCCTTTGGTTCAAGATTTTGTTTATCCCTGGAATCTAGCATCGAACCAGAGCGCGTAAAATAAGAGGTAGAAAAAAACTCACCTTAGTTTTGCTGTAGATTTGGCTTAAAAAGGGAAAATCCAATGAATCACGTCGAATTCGTGAGAAAAGTCTAAATTTCGGATAATAAAAGCGTGGCGCGATATTGGGAGAAGAGTGGATGAATGATTGAATTGGAAATATGAATGGAGAGATGGATTGATTGATGGTTGGAGGGAAGGTGGTGTTGGATTGGGGCGTGGGATAAAACCCTAGAAATGGAGTTGGATTGATTAAAGGTGATTTTGGTTTGGTGATTTTGAGAGAGAGAGAGAGAGAGAGAGAATTGGGAGGGAGAGAAGGTTTCAACGGTGTGGCGTAGAGAAATGGTGAAAGTGACCAAAGGGGGAGGTGGAGCTGTTATATATTTGGCTGCCTTCCATTATTCTTTTATTCAATTTTATTTAATGAGATTTAGTCTAAAATTTAAATAAATAATTTTTTTACAAAATTTAATAATAATGAGTAGATTATATTTACAAAATTTTATTAAAAAATCTAAACTAAAAGTAGTGAGATAATTATATAAAATTTTAATGATCGAAAATGAACATATGTATCAAAAATTTTAATACACTTACTTCTGGTTTTGATTTCTTGATGAATTTTTGTGTAAATGATCTACTAATTATAAAAATTATCTCCACCAAATTTTGTAAAAAAATTGATCCATTTAAACTTCAAACTAAACCTTATTGGACGAAATTATGAAAAGAGTAATGAAGAGGAGTCAAGTGAGTTTCAAAGAGGCGTTTCTAGTAATGGGTTAAGAGTTTATACTTGGGATATTTACAAAAATAACATAATTTTATATAATATTTATAAAATTGCATCTATGGTATTATTTTTTCTTAAAAAAAATGTGTTAGTATTATGCATCTATGTGCTAATTTTATTTAAACAAAATTGTACTGGTTATTAACATATCCTGAATAATTAGGTATAAGTAAAAGTAGGGGTGGGTTTGGGATTCAATCTTAGTGGGAGAAAGTAATAGGATGATGGCGAATTTTTTGATGGGAAGATTGGTGGGAAGATTTGTTGGCATGAGCGGAGATGTAGATGATTAAATGTTAAGTCAAAGAAGAGAGAAGAGAGATGAAAGTTGATTAAATTGGGTTGCAGTAAATAAGGAGTTAAGTAAAGGGCAAGTTGTCATTTAACAAGAGATGGAAAAGAAACATGCCAAAGCATTAAAAGAACAGTGGTTTATGTCACTTTTGTAATTAGTTTGGGGATTGCTATATTTGGTAAATTTTCAAAAAATTATGTTAGTTTTATAAATATTATATGAAATTCAATCATTTTTGTAATTCTCCCTTTATACTTATACTTTAATGGATCCAAAACCAAAAGTTATCACACAGCCTATCAAGGTTCAAGCCCCCTTCTTTCTTCCTCCCCCAAAAGAATCACCGGATCTTATTATTACTTTATATAAAAAAAAATTAAATACCAAAATCAAAAAGGGTGATGATATAGGCACCCTTTTTTGTAATCGTAACACTATAACTTAAAAGACAAACTTTTATAAAAGCAACCAAATATTATCATGGTGTTGAAACTATAAAATATCAATTTTGCCTATCCTTCAGCAATTCATCACCAAAGGTATATATAAAGTTTGGTGCCCTTCAACTAGGGAATAACACAAAAACTCGAAATAATGCAACCAAGATAGTGACTACAATTGCACGGCAACTAATTGTCGACATTGGACAACAAATTTGGCAACCATTGGCCGAATTAATGTCAAAGTTCGGCAATGAAACCCTAAATCGGTGTTTAAATTTGGAGTGTTCCCATGTGGGTGTCATAATCGGTAATGCTAAAAATTATGGTGTAAAGGCTACAATGATGTTTTTTATACAAAATCAGGATGCCTATATCATCATCCAAGAAAAAAGAATTTTTTTAATTTTTTGATACAAGCAATGATTTCATAATATAATTTTTTTATACAAATTATGAATTTACAACCAACATAACACCAACTCAATGGGAAAGGGTTCGATGGTTCCATCCATTGAATCCATGAACTCCTTATTATGTGTCGTGGCGAAACTAGGAATTTAGTTAAAAGGGGGCTAAATTCAAAACACACAAAAATATATTTAAAGTCATAAAATTTGAATGTAAACATAATCTAATAACTAATACTAATAATAGAAGCCTTTAACCATGTTCTGCCAAGTGTCCAATTCTCAAGCAGCCACGTGCCAATTTCTCTTTTTCCCCCTTTTTTTGGTCCCTTTTCTCCCTTTGAATTTTGAAAAAAAAAACTGCCATCTCAATTTCTCATTTTTTTTCCTTTTTTTGTCCCTTTTCTCCCTTTAAAATTTGAAAAAAAACTGCCATCTCTTTATGTACTCTCCCTCTCGCTTGACAAAATCTAGACATAATCTTTAGTTTTTTTCTTTTTTATATTTTCTCTCTCTCTCTCTTTCTCTCTCTTTCTCTCTTACTAAAAGTCGTGTCCTCTCTCTCTATTTTCAAAATAACTAAACATAACTATTTTCTATTTTCAAAAAATCTAGACATAACCGTTTTCTCTTTCTTATATATATATATTTAGTTTCCTCTTTCTTATAATACCATCACCACTTCCTTTATATATTTAGTTTCCAAATGTGATGCTAGCAAAATCCCAAAATATCTGCTTAATCTTCAATTGTAGTAGTTTCAATTGGTAATTCTTTTCCTCCAGTTTACTCTTTTCATAGGAGTCCTTTTAATTGGTAAGTTTTTAAAAAAAAATTTATCTCTTTGTATTTTTTGTATAAAGTTTAAACTTGAGTTGTTTTATTTGGTTTCTTCATTATTGTATATTATGTTGTTTCACTATTTTTTTTATTATCTTTAGTCTATTGATAAAATGGCACTTACTCATTGTGGAAACGTCTGTTAGTATACACTGTTTAAAGCTTTATGGGTAATATAGTTCTTTGTTTTAAGGCCTTTTAATTTTATATTTTAAGATTAACAAAGTTAACAACCTTTAATTCCATGTGGCCACTAAAAAAATCCACATAAAACAAATCTGTTAAGTGATACTCTCATTCTGAAAATAATGATCGAATTTCAAGTAATTGGCGGAACGACAGACCAACACCCTTCATCATATTATTTATTAAAGTTTCATGAATCAGCATTTTAAATTATTTATTGAAGTTTTCATGAATTAGCAATTTAAAAGTTTAGATTCTCATTGTTGCCTAACAAATTTTAAGGTTAAGGAATTATGTATGAACTGTTAACGAATAAAAGAAAAACTTTTAAACTAAGGAATCAAACTTAAAAATTCCAAATGAAGATGATATATAATTATATGAATTGAACTTTTAATTTCTCTCATTCCAAATTTTGATATCAATTAATTGCAAGTTAATTTCAAGTTGGCGAGTTAACCCGAAATACAACCCGTTTAGTTTGTAAGTTAAACATGTTTGACTCGAAATTGATCTAAATCTGTTTATGCTTCACCAAAACTCACTAACTTCGTGTTAATTTGTGTCAAATTGACACAAACTCACTAACTTTGTGTCAATCTTTCATTTTGCATGGCCGAGAGATTGCATTGTAACAACCCGCCTTTTAAAAGCAGGCGTTAACGGATGCTATCTCTAATAACAGCTAAAAATATAGGAAAATTAATAAGATTAAACGCAACATCGTTTAAAATTCTAAAATTTCAAGAAAAATTGGCATGATGCCTCTGTATATACAATATACCAATCCTGTTGAAAAATTTTAAAAATACAACTTTACAAGTTCAAATCCTTCATGGAAAAGAAAAAATATTACAATACAAATCCCAATTGTTCTCCAAAGTAAAAATAATTACAAATCATCTCTTTATAAATTAAATAGACACATGATACATGCGGTCAATGCCCAACAACTAGAGAAAATACTATATATGACCAATGGTATCAGAGGACTACGAAAATCCCGCACTCTTCCCCGTGAACCCAACATAGCGCTACAAGATGAATCCTGCAATGAGAAACGAGGGAATGAGCCAATGCTGGCCCAGTGGGAACCATAGGGGAAGGAAAAAATGCAATGCACATGCAAGAAACCAATGTCTACAAACTTCATGTCATAGAACAATAGTTATAAAAGTTCAACTTGTAAAATAGTCAATAATTTATACAATTAAAAATAAGTTGGTCCGCCCCGGCATACTGACCTACCTCAACAACCATATCCCAAGGTACAATCCCATTGTACCGCTCATAACACAATCCACCCACCTCCTCCTCCTCCTCGACCTAATACCGGTACTAGATGGAATATACTATCTACAAACGCACCCCACCTTACCATGGGTCAGTGCACTAGTAACCAGATTTATGGCACCCCATCTTTCCATGGGTCTGTGCAATAATATATTACAAGTATTTCTATACCGGTACTTATCCGGTTCTAACAATCTCAATGTCTCAATATCAAAAGTTAGTAATAATGCCTAGGGATTTATTTTAATAATTAAAATAATAATAACCCATGAATATAGTTAAAACAAAAATCTCAATAATTCTCATGAACAAATTCCTTAGCTTCACAATAATAATACAAACACAAATTTATGGGTTAAATATACTGTATTTGGCAAAATTTCCAACAAAGTTCTTTTATATAACCTTGAAAAATGACCAACACCATAATTTAGTAAAAACCATTAATTAATGATCACAATTCTCAGATTTGTATAAGGTATGCATTGCACCTTTACTATACTCTTCATTCAATTTATGTCCTTTCAAGTGAAAAACAATTTGATGTAGTTCTAGACCACTTGGTAAGGCAACAACCCACCAATTAACATGTCTAAACATAATTTAAGAGACAATGAAATACTACGTATATTCAGAATTTATTTTACATGCTCATGTTATCCATGCTTTGTATTAACATTTGCCAAATCGTCCAATTTCATGAGTTTAATCCAAACTAGCAAGTGGGGGTAACACTAGACCTTAGAAAATTCACAAATCACCACATGCATATCTAACCACAAGTTATAATCATGTATTTAGAGGCATAATATTCTGGAAATTTAAGAAAAACATGTAGTTTAGTGAGTATTAGATCTACATGGGTTGATTTCTAGTAATTTCGGTACCAAAATCACAAAACAGTCCATAAATACCAACATGCATGATAATCAACCTTGACATTCATCAAAATTAGTGTTGTAAACAACTAAATGCAAGCTATGATCATAAAAATATGAATTTATCCTAACGCATGCAGAGAAAATAGTAATTTTGATACCGAAAGGCTACATTATCTCTCTAGCAAGCAATATATTCAAAGAATGAGAGAAAAGGGGAGATTCCCACCTGGAAACTAGAAGAACAGAGGTTGGACGACCTGGAGCGAGCTTAAATGATCCCCCACGTCAAAGCATGCAAGCCCGGAAATGAGTTGAGAAGGCGAAAAAGATGAAAAATCTGAGTTTTCGGTATGAAACTCTCAATTTTGAGCTATGAACCCCAATATTACTCCAAGAACCACTCTCTCTCTCTCTAGAATAGCTCTGAGCTCACTTGTGTCAAAAACATATTGAAATGGAGGTGGAAGAGGTTTAAAAACGGGTCAAAGTTGGTCAAGGCGATATAAACGATGTTATGGAGTTACTGTTTGTATTTTGGTCATAACTTCTCGCTCGGAACTCCGATTTGGGTAATCTTTATATTAAAGGAAAGGTAATTCAAAGCTCTACAAGTTTGCTGAAGGATGTTACACCAAATTCTGGACATATTAATACCAGAATTCCGTTGAAGACAGCGCTGTGCCGAGATGCTACAGAAAATCAGATTTGGTTGATTGGCTAGTTTCGCACTCACTTTTGACCAATGAGGAGTGTGAATTAGCTTTCGGCCAAAACACAAAAGTTGTAGACGGATATATGATAAAGCTATAGGAGTTGGCACAGTGATATTTGGATAAAAGATGAGAAAGTTACGAGTCTCCAAAATTGACTGATCTAAAACATCGAGCAAATATTCCCGATTCTAAAAATGCCTCTGAAATTGCTCATTTCAAATCCGAACGTGACGAAACGCTCCAGATTATTTCTAACACATATTTATGACATGTCAGAAAAAATGGAACTGAATTTGGAGGTCTAAATATTCCAGAACCACAAACGATAATTGTAGAAATTGTTAACGTTTAAGGAAGGAAATTCGATTCTACTAAATACTTAAAATTCTTAAATGAAGTCCGAATTTAAAGAAACTTTACATGATGATTTAACAACTATTATATGATGTATCGAAAAAGACAAAACCAATTCAGACCTCCCTAGGTCGATGAACCGAACATAAGGAAAGTAGAAAAATAGAAAATTCAAGAGTACACCAAATTTTCCAAGTAACGCACCAAGTTACTCAAACTAGTTCCGAATTAAATCAAAATTTTCAGATTTTATCCATAACACCAAAGTGATGCATGGGAACATTCGAACTTGTCTAAGTCTACGAATGAGAAGTAACTGACTAAATGAACGAAAATACGCCTATCAAAACACGGGGTGTTACATGCATAAACAATCTGTAAATATAAATAGTGATCTATTTAAAAGAAAAACAACTCACAAACAAGTGATCAACAACACATTTTGAGGGGTAAATAAAAGAACTTAAAGGCATGTTTAAAAAGCTCTCTTGATACAAAAAGTCAAAGCATTTTTGCATGTCGTATATGATTAACATGGAGATCATCAAATCTTCAAAATGAATTTAAGGACCAAAAAGAATAATATATATATATATATATTTAAAGAGAATACGCATTTTAACTGTGAAATAAAAGTGTCATATTTTTGACAAGTCTATTTTATCCTAACAATTTTAATTAATATTGTATTTGTTTTCAATTAAGTATTTCAATTTCAATTTTAGTTTTAGTTTTCTCCACAAAACTACGGAATATAAAATAATCTGTCAATATTTTTCTCCATCTTTCGTTGTAGTTCGGTAGAATACTAGAAGGTCTATTTCAATCTACAACAATAACCCAGAAGGTTAATATTTTTTTTGTATATTTCTGTTTTCTTCTATTCTTTTCCCTTTAAGTTTATATTGGCCGGCCTAATCTCTTTCAATTATTATTATATACTTCTTTTTCACCTTTAGATTCAACAAGTTTTCCTTTTTGAATTCCTTATACTGTTTTTTATATTTAAATAATACTACAACATTATGTAAATTTAATTCTATAGGTAATTTGTTTTATTTAATATATAGTTACTTTAATAGTTAATTCAATTTTATGTATTATTAAGATTTTAACAAAAAAAATTCTCTTATAATTTAATAAAGCCTTTTATTTAAATGTTACTTTGTTTCATATTTAATTAAAAAAATCCCGATGTCCCTGTATTTAAATGATACTGATTATACATTATGTCATTTTAATTGTGTCGATGATTGGTTTTATTTAATATATTTACTTTACAAGTTAATTTACTTTTAAAAGGAAAATATTTAAAATATTGCTTTTTTTTTTTTTGCAATCCATTGACGGACAATAAGATGGTTAATATTAATGATTCATAAAATGTTATATATAAGTAACATTTTAGATCAAAAGCACGAGACATGAGTGGGTGTCATGTGAAATATAAAAGAAAGGGAGATTGAGAATTACAACACAAAATATACACAAAATTAGGTACCTTTAATGTACTTTATTTAAAAATATTCTATATATTTTCATCTTCATTAATATTTATGATTTAATAAATACTAATTGAATAATAGGCCAATATTCTCTATCCTCTACAAATGCGAGCAAAATCTGCATCAATCTTAGCATTCCTGGAGTGCATGACTTCATAGAGATGTATATACGTTTACTTTTAACATAATTGACCTCATTGATATTTAAAACTAACAAATTTCCTAATGTCAACTACAGCATATCCAAGGAAAACAAGTCAGTTACAAAGCTCAAATTGCAGAAAGTAACAGCACAAAGAATGGAAATGTGCTCTTACCAGATGGAAACATTAAACGAAATAATGTCTTTGCGGTCCGACTCTGATCAAATGGTATAATAACATTATATATATGTGTGTGTGTGTGTGTGTTATATTTAAATATATTCATTAGTTGTAACGTAATAATTTAATAGTAGGAAATGGTGGTGACATCACATGCTACAATTAAGGGGATAAAAAAACAAGAAAAATGGTATTATATCACCTGTATTGTTTGTAGTAAAAAACTTGAAAATGTACCACAAGGTTTTTATTGCAACAAATGCAATTGCATATCAGAACTGCCAAAACCCCGGTAATAGTGATACTTTTAAAGACCTACATTATTTCTTCTTCTTTTTTTTATTCATAAATTGGCACAATTCATGTATCTGCTGCTCTTTTTTAGGTACCGCTTGGAAGTCTATGTAGAAGATGAAACTGCAACAACAACATTTTTCATTTTTGATCAGCTAGCAGAAAAATTACTTCAAGTGCCAGCCCATCAACTATGCATGCAAGAGGAAATGGTACTTTTTTCTATGTGAAATAATAAGCTTGCAATATTAATAACAATGAAATTATTTCCCTTTTTTGCATCAAATACAATATGTACATGTTTTATATTTATTTTAAAAATTGAGAATTAACACTTACTATGTTTTTTGTAAAGAAAAAAAATAGGAAGACAATCACGAAGACCTGCCTAAGAAATTGGAAGTGATTGTCGGAAATAATTATTTTTTCCAGTTAAAGTTAGATTCATACAATTTAAGGTATGGTCGAGAAAATTACATGGTAACCAGCATATATATTCTCCGCGGACTCCTCGATCCAATCTAGCCTTCATCAAACAAGGGAAAAGGTAACTACTTAACTAATTACAAATTTATAAATATGCACATTAATTAATGATGTTACTATATAAAACTTACTACACAAGGTTCAAGGAAAGTAAATGTTAATACTAATCATATTTCTCTCTCAAAGGAATCAACATCTTCAAATTTACATGAGACCAAAGAATAAAACTACAATGCAAATAGTAATGAGGAAAAAGAAAAAAAGGCCTACAAAACGAGTGCGTTGCTTAAAGTAAGTATCTTTCGTAATACGAAATAAATAAACACATGAATATTGTAATGATAAAATAAAGTAGATAGACCATTAATGAAGTCTCAATACCAATGCGAAATCCCGGTCTTCAAATATGTAATAATGATTTTTAGACTTCTACAATAACTCTTCAAAGCTAGCCTTTTTCTTTTTTCCTTTTTCCTCCTGAAAAGTGAAAAGTAATACATGCTTAGCTATTTATCTTTTATTTATTATTTATTTGTTATAATTATATGCACATCTTAATACAACCACAATTTCTTGCTTTCTATTTAATATTGATGGGGTTAAATACTAATTTTACCATTGGCCTACAAAGATAATTCAACATTTTTTACCGGGGGCAAAAATTCTATTTTTACCCCCGGTAAAATTCCATTTTTACCCCCGGTAAAATTCCATTTTTACCTCCACACCTACCACACCTCACCTACCACATCTCACCTACCTCCACAAAAAATTACCTTTTTGCTCTTCATTTTTACCAAATTTACTTTTTTGCCATTCTCCATTTACCTATAAATACCTCCCATCATTCATTCATTCAACACAACAAAAACACACAATTCTTCTCATCTAAGATTCATCCATCTCATCAAAGAGATATAAAGCCATTGGCAATATAAATACAAGCCAATTCGAGAAGAAATAGAAGAGTCATATACTCTATCTTTCCATACCCCCCCAGAAATAGAAGGGTCTTATACTCTCTCTTTTTATACCCAAAAAAATAGAAGGGTTTTATACTCTCTATTTTCATACTCCAAAAAATACCAACAACCCTTATATACTCTCTCTCCTACACAGTTTATTATTTATTCTATTGAAATATCTGTAATCCTAATTCTATACTTATAAATAGAATTAAGGAAATTATAGAGAGAGAGAAGTTGGTAACTTGTATTATCATCCAAATTGATCACCTTTGAGCTAATATAAAGCAAGCACACACAAAAGGAGGACGTACCACTGGAATAGCATAAGCGCTACCGGGAGAACCTACCTTAAAAAAAAGTCATGTGTTCATCATTGCGCCGCATTTATTTTTTATTCACCGATATTCGCTTATTGATTGGTTAATTATCTATTTCTAGATTTCGACACCATCAAATATTGTACTATTTTTACTAAATAATGTTATAAACTAATGAGATGTAACCATAAAACAGCCGTGTATCGCACGGGCTGCAAAACTAGTAATAGTATTAATAATAATAGTTCATACAACTCAAATAGAGAACATGAACAATTACGATAAATTACAATAATACAGCGCACATATAATAGTATTAATAATATTATGCAATTAATCAAGAATCACAACTAATATTATGTAAGTAATTAATAAATAAATTATACCTAATATTAAAAAGTAGCACTAAGAAATGATTTACCTTGGCAGTGCTGGAAAAATAGGTAAAATACTATTTTCGAGCCATTTTGAGGGTAATTTTTAGTGAGACCTCACACTTGGTTGAAAAACATTATTATATATTTGTGTTTTCCTCCATGAAGACGTGGGAATCGTATATTTGTTTGCTCAAAATAATTATGGATTGAATGAGAAATTGCCACCTAAAGTGTGCTACTTTAGATAGAAAAATGTAATGAAAATGGGTAAGTCTCACATGGGAACTTAGCGGAAAAACTGATGGGTTTATAACATATCACTTCTTATAAATTTGATACACTTTGGTTCACTCAAGTATAAATTTCTGTACTCCGCCTATGATTACGAGTACTAGGAGGATGCCAGTTAGAAGTTTTTGGCACCTAAAAATTTTAGTTTGATTTTAATATTTCTTGTGTAAAAATTAAAATATCGATTTTGCAGTATTGAAATACTGAAAAATGTGCTATTAAAAAATACCCACTAAATATAGAAATTAGAAAAATTAGGTAAAACAAAAATTATTGAATAATTTTACACAAAGAATGTCGAACATAATTAACAATATAAATATTAAAAAATTCAATAATTTCAAATAACTTCTTTTTCCA
Source organism: Lonicera japonica (assembly GCA_021464415.1). Taxonomy (NCBI): domain Eukaryota; kingdom Viridiplantae; phylum Streptophyta; class Magnoliopsida; order Dipsacales; family Caprifoliaceae; genus Lonicera; species Lonicera japonica. The sequence goes on along the minus strand of JAKCWG010000953.1, from coordinate 6,317 downwards.
ATAAGCTTGTTTAATTGTACTGCCAAGCAATCTTGACTATTCATTTTTTTTCGCAACTCTTTGTGTAAGTAGTGTTCAAATTCTTACAATTTTCAATCTAAAACTCCTTATGTTTTACAAAAATCAAAACTAACGGAAATTATTTATAACTTTTATACTAATACCACTGTTTCCCAAAACCAAAACAATTAAAAATACCATAAAACCAAATATATCAAAAATACCAAATATACTAAAAAATTGAGTGGTTCGGCATCGGCTTCTAATTTCAAATACCAACTAGTAAAATAATAAATTTGGTATTGAACTTCTTATTTCGGTTTTGGTATTGGTAAAAGTCGTTTACTAGCCGATTTACTAAAAGGATTAACTACATTTTAGTACATTGTACTTACACTCATTTTTCATTCGATACATTGTACTTTTTTTTCAAATATAATAACGTTCTTCCTGTTTTTTTACGATTGCAAGTCCCATTAGCATTGCCTTCTAACACCGTCAACTGATAATTACGTGGCATAAGATTTGTCATTTTTAATTGCCAACTCAGCAGCCACGTTGGCACACATTCAGATAACCAACAAAATAGAAAAACGAAAATGTTAAGACGAAAAAAGCCCTAAACACTAAATCGATAGAGATAGAGAACAAAGAAAAGTTAGAGAGAGAAGTAGTGGAGAAGAAGATTAATCCCTAAATCATTCAACTGAGATAGACACGCACAGTGCAACAAAGAAAAATAAACCCTAAATCGTTCTAAAGATTTCAATGGCGAGCGTTGGTTAAGGTATTTTGTTATACCCTAAGTTTCGATGGGTTTGAAACCCTAACTTTTATTTTTTATTTTGTTTTACTTTTCTTTATTCAAGTTCCGATGATTGTCAGTGTTTTATTGTGGTCCCCAAAAAGTGAATTTTTTTTAATCTTTTTCGATGCGTTTGAAATCCTTTTTTGATGATGTTTAATGTGCTTTGTGATAGTGGTCCCATTTAAAATTGTTTGTTTATTTATTCAATTGATTCCTTTTGACGGTGGACCCGAATATGCTCTGTTTCTTTGCTTTGATTGCTGGGTGTAAATGGAACAATAATATATATATATATATTATTAATTGCTTCCGTAGTGGTCCCCTATAAAAAGCTCAATTTGTACACTATTGTTTGTTTATGTGTTTATCTCTTGTTTCTTAAGTGGTACCCTACAAAAAGTTTGATTTGTGATATTGTTTGTTTTTGTGTTTGTCTCTTTATTAATGCTTTATATATATATATATATTATGTTATGTTTGCATGCAGATGTGTTTGACGTCTGTTTGCATCATGGTGGTACTTTTGTTAATAATGGGGGTAGTTTATCATACATAGGGGGTAAGGAAAATTTGTTTTACCAATTAGATCTAGATAAACTGTCTCTTTTTTGAGTTAAATGGAATACCAGTCAAGTTCTAACCGTTGGATGATGCTGATTTTTGGATATGTATGGACAATGGAAGTCTTCTAGACCTTATAAAACTTTTAAACCGATTGGAGTTCGAGAAGAACTTGATCTTCTCAGATTGGTACAAGACTTTTTTGAATGTAGGAAACGTACTTGCGTACAACAACCTCACTTATTGTACGACAAGTGAACTTCCAGCCGTTAGAGTTTCCTGAGTTTTGGATATGTTTTCCCTCCAAATGTTTTCTAGCTTATATCCTAATTTGAGATCGATCAGAGTTCGGAAAGGCCTCCATTTACTCTAATTGCTATGAAGGACATTTTGACTAGAATTGCATGATAAACAAATTAATTCTTGATGACCCCATGTCTGACAAAGCTGAATTTTGGATATGTTCTTCCCCACAACAATAACTATCTACTGACCAAACTTGAGATCATTTAGACTTCAGGAAGGTTCCCTTTTGATTACCCAAAACGAATTCCCGATTGTCTGAATTTTAGGAGATCCGACCGTCAGATCGAGCTGATTTTTGATTATGCTTCTCCTTATAGTTATGTATAACAACCCTCAATGTTTTAGGATGATCATAAATGTGGAACTCTACTTTCACAAGTTTTCAAGAGTTTTGGCGGTTTTCGGTTTCGGTAGTTTCTGGTAATTCTTATAAATTCTCATTCGGGTATTTTTTCGGCTTTCTTTTATGACCTGTATCACATGTACATAGTATGTGTGCATCTAATAATTCTCGTGCATGCATGCTTGTTCATTTCCTTGGAGATTAGGATTCTTACGAGGGTCGTAAAATGAGGTGTTCGCAGACCCTCTCAGCCTAGGTTCTTTGTGAAGCAAAGAAACTTGGTCAATCACGAGAACGCATTATTTTGCGACACTCGCATGAATCACAAGTGATATTTTGAAAGCAATGCTATACAGATTGTAACACCCTCGCCTTAATTTACAGGATAACACCCGTAATTAAGACCTGGAGTGTCACTAACCCATCTTATTAGGACTAAGATAGGTAGATATAAAGAGTATAAACTAACAAGGATACATATATCATACAACGATAAGCATGGATTATGCATTGATACTATAGTTGTGAGCATCCATTATAGATATACAAAAATTTATTATGAACCTTCAAAAGAAACATATACAAATTCCCGGCTAGCCGTGGCTTCCCGGACCAACATAGTTATTACCAAAACAAACCATGGTATCAGAGGCTTCTACTTTGTCCCCTAACCCGTCGTCTCTTTGTCCCCCTAGGACTCATGAGTACCTGTAATACTTTTAGAAAATGGGGTGAGCTACACGTTTAGTAGGGGTGAGTAACGACGAAAGCATCATGTATAGAACATAAACAAGTTTAGAACCATTTATTCAATAAGCAATGCATGCACATGCCAATGCAGGTTACTTCCCTTGTATCAATCATAGAACCACTTTATCAGAATATATCCGTACCGCCAGAATAGAACATCGGCCTGCCCGCCCGAGAGAATAATCCGATAATGGTTATAAGTTGGCCCATCGCCCCCAAAGAATATCAATAGACCATAATCAATTTGGACCACAAGTTCGCCAATACTATCATCGCAATAGAATCATCAGTGCCTTACCGTTGTTTAGATTTTTGGGCTACACACCGCTGGCTCTAAACAGTCGACGCGTTGCTGCCCTCGGAGGTTTAGGGATTTTCATCCCAAGGGCACCAGGCCCCATTTATTTTTCATACTGGTAGGCAGCAACCAATACATCATCCCTTCACAATCGAAGGGCCACAGTAAAACCATATCAGGATCATATCACATCCAACATAATATCATGATCATAACGAGCTTTCATCATCATCATCATCATCATCATCAATATGAGATATATGCCCTATATGTCGGGCCATAGGAATAATACACATATGCCGAGAATCCTCCAAGTGTTTGGTTGACACAGTGATAATGTATATGGCATGCAAACATATAATTTCATGCATATACCAAGCAATCTATGCCATATCCACTTAAATCAATCCCATTCCGTATCCCTTGATGCGTATAAACCATTAATAATTTCATTTTTCCAACCAACAACACCCACACCACCAAGAGATATCGTATATGATTCCAATAGCAATTTACAACAAGTGTGTATGGCATAGTTTGCCTTAAATCATGCAAATATAACTATAGAAATCATCAAACACCATATATTTCATTACTCATGAGTTTTCAAACCAACACAAGTCAAATACAACAATTATTAAGCAAGGAAAACATTTTATCAAGTTTTGAAAGCAAGAGAACCCCTACCTCGAACTTATAAGCTGAAAGAAGAGAGAGAAAGTTGATATTCGAAAATTCGTCTGATTAAATCTTGAAATTCCTAGCTCACATCGATCTCCTCGACGCGTAGAATAACTTTCCTTAAAGTCGAATCGGAATCTGAAATGTGGTTTCTGATAAATTCTAGAAAGAGAAATGTAAAGGAGAAACGAGCTCTTAAAGCTCAGATTTTGTTTTCTGAAAATGCTCCAAGAAGGCTCTTGAAAGCCTTTTTAAACTTTCAAACTGACATTGCAACAGGTGCCTGTTTGCCCAACAGACGCCTGTTTTTCAAAAACAAGAACATCTTTTAAAAAAACAGGCGGCTGTCCAACTGCGAGAGAAAACTGAAAAAATTGCCTGGGGCTTAGGAGCCTATTGTGGATAAAAATTTTATATCATAACTTAGCTCAAAATCTAACATATGGCTTTGGGTCACTCAAAAAGGAGTTAAAATGAATTTTTGGTGAATTTTGCAAGTTTAGTTGACAAAATCGGTTTCTACGCGGGAACAATAAAACTTTTTCATACATTTCCACTATTTACCATGCATTCTCACACAAAGCAAAAAAAGTAACTCCCAATACATTATAAAATACCAGGTGTTACAATCTCTCCCACTAAAATAAAATTTCGTCCTCAAAATTTAACTATTACAATTTAATCACACAATTCATGATATTTTCCACGTATCTCGGTCTCTAACTCCCACGTCGCCTCCTCGGCTCCGTGATATAACCACAAAACTTTCACTAAAGGAATAACCTTGTTTTGAAGTACTTGATCTCGATGATCTAAGATTTGTATCGGGCGGGTTTCATAAGTTCCGTCATCTAACACCTTGAGGTTTTCCTAATGGACAATGTGGGAAGGGTCATGAACATACCAACGTAACATTGATATATGGAAGACATTGTGGACATTAGATAACTGTGGTGGCAAAGCTAGACGATATGAAACATTCCCGACACGTTCTAGAATTTCGAACGGTTCGATGTATCGAGGAGACAACTTTCCTTTACTACCAAAATGGGTGATGCCGTATTGTAGTTTGGTTTTCAAAACACATGATCACCGACCTTGAATTCTAACGGACGATGACGTCTGTCGGCATAACTTTTTTGACGACTCTGGGCAGTAAGGAGATGTTGTCGAATGGTCTTGATCTTTTCAGTGGTTTGTGTAGGTCGAAAAATACCCTAGAGGGGGGGGTGAATAGGGTTTTAAAAACTTAATGCGGAATTAAAACGTTTTTAAAATATTTAAGCAAAACAACTTAGTTAAATAAGTTTATCAAGAAAAACAATCAATTAAATAATCAATCCAAGAATAAGCAATAATATAAGCAATTTCAATCAATTAATATAACAAATAAATAAAGAGATTGAGTAAGAAAGATTGAACCAATTTGAAGTCGAAGATTTTTTGTCCACACAGTTCGGCTTGTTCCCCCTACTCCGCGCTCGGTTAGTTCCCCGAGAATTTCCACTATAACCGATCTCCTTCCGGGTGAAGATCAAACCTCTACAAGTGTATTCTTCTCACACACTCTTACAAGTATTGAAACACCCTCAATACTCTCACAAGAAATCTCTCTTGCTATTCTATAAGATACACCTCTCACAAATATGATTTGAATAAGTTTTGGTGGCTAACACCAATGTACAATATCTCTCTTGTGTATAACAAAATACAAATGAAGCTCACACTAAGAGATATCAATATTGATCAATGAATATAAGCTCAAAGAATAAAGAGATTGATCAATGCTTTAGCTGGAATACTTGAATAATAAGAATATATGAAAAATGGTTTTGTATGATCATTCAAGTTGTTAAAAATGAGTCTTAAAACTCATATTTATAGCTTGAAAAAGTTTGTATCCGTTTGTAGTGGATTAATTAATTAATGGGTCAAAATTGCACATTTGTCAAAGTTCCAACAGCTAGTTTTGACAAAAAAATTCAAATTTGTTTTGTTAATTTCTCCCAATTAGACCGTTGGATCATGCTCAAATTTTAGTCAAAATTTCCAGGAGATGTTGTCTAACTACTGTAAAAATTTCAAAATGATCGGAGTTCGGGAAGACCTCCATATTACCGTTAGATCAAAATTGGACAAAAATTGAGCGAATTTTAAATGTAAAATAAAAATATTTTTGCAATTTAACAATTTAGTTTCAAATAAAATTCTAATGATTTTTGAACCTCAAAGATATGTTTCTAAGATACTTATTTTTATTATAACTTAAAATATGATCATTTAAAATTAATATGAATTTATTTTGAAACTCGGTTTTTGTAAAATGATGTTTTTCAAATAAATTCAATTTCAAGGTAGTTTGAATCAATCTTTAAAAGATGCAAGAATATGTTTGAGCTATGAGGATTTGATCAATAAATTATCTTTACATAAAATCTAAGCACTCACTCATTTAATGATAATTCGAGTCTTCGTGATACTTGATTTTTTGTGCGTATCTTTACTTGGTTTGATGTTCTTGATCCTTTCTTGGTTTTGATAAACTTGTAGAACATGTAGAGATCATTCTT